>OX101816.2:13515402-14715402 GCA_944452925.2 Chrysolina oricalcia
TTTTGTAAATAAATGTCATTTTCTATGAAAAAAAAAATTGGAGACCTTACTTTATTGTCAGCCCTCGTATTTATTTATTTATTTATTTATTTATTCATTCATTCATTCATTCATTCATTCATTCATTCATTCATTCATTCATTCATTCATTCATTCATTCATTCATTCATTCATTCATTCATTCATTCATTCATTCATTCATTCATTCATTCATTCATTCATTCATTCATTCATTCATTCATTCATTCATTCATTCATTCATTCATTCATTCATTCATTCATTCATTCATTCATTCATTCATTCATTCATTCATTCATTCATTCATTCATTCATTCATTCATTCATTCATTCATTCATTCATTCATTCATTCATTCATTCATTCATTCATTCATTCATTCATTCATTCATTCATTCATTCATTCATTCATTCATTCATTCATTCATTCATTCATTCATTCATTCATTCATTCATTCATTCATTCATTCATTCATTCATTCATTCATTCATTCATTCATTCATTCATTCATTCATTCATTCATTCATTCATTCATTCATTCATTCATTCATTCATTCATTCATTCATTCATTCATTCATTCATTCATTCATTCATTTATTTATTTATTTATTTATTTATTTATTTATTTATTTATTTATTTATTTATTTATTTATTTATTTATTTATTTATTTATTTATTTATTTATTTATTTATTTATTTATTTATTTATTTATTTATTTATTTATTTATTTATTTATTTATTTATTTATTTATTTATTTATTTATTTATTTATTTATTTATTTATTTATTTATTTATTTATTTATTTATTTATTTATTTATTTATTTATTTATTTATTTATTTATTTATTTATTTATTTATTTATTTATTTATTTATTTATTTATTTATTTATTTATTTATTTATTTATTTATTTATTTATTTATTTATTTATTTATTTATTTATTTATTTATTTATTTATTTATTTATTTATTTATTTATTTATTTATTTATTTATTTATTTATTTATTTATTTATTTATTTATTTATTTATTTATTTATTTATTTATTTATTTATTTATTTATTTATTTATTTATTTATTTATTTATTTATTTATTTATTTATTTATTTATTTATTTATTTATTTATTTATTTATTTATTTATTTATTTATTTATTTATTTATTTATTTATTTATTTATTTATTTATTTATTTATTTATTTATTTATTTATTTATTTATTTATTTATTTATTTATTTATTTATTTATTTATTTATTTATTTATTTATTTATTTATTTATTTATTTATTTATTTATTTATTTATTTATTTATTTATTTATTTATTTATTTACTTACTTACTTACTTACTTACTTACTTACTTACTTACTTACTTACTTACTTACTTACTTACTTACTTACTTACTTACTTACTTACTTACTTACTTACTTACTTACTTACTTACTTACTTACTTACTTACTTACTTACTTACTTACTTACTTACTTACTTACTTACTTACTTACTTACTTACTTACTTACTTACTTACTTACTTACTTACTTACTTACTTACTTACTTACTTACTTACTTACTTACTTACTTACTTACTTACTTACTTACTTACTTACTTACTTACTTACTTACTTACTTACTTACTTACTTACTTACTTACTTACTTACTTACTTACTTACTTACTTACTTACTTACTTACTTACTTACTTACTTACTTACTTACTTACTTACTTACTTACTTACTTACTTACTTACTTACTTACTTACTTACTTACTTACTTACTTACTTACTTACTTACTTACTTACTTACTTACTTACTTACTTACTTACTTACTTACTTACTTACTTACTTACTTACTTACTTACTTACTTACTTACTTACTTACTTACTTACTTACTTACTTACTTACTTACTTACTTACTTACTTACTTACTTACTTACTTACTTACTTACTTACTTACTTACTTACTTACTTACTTACTTACTTACTTACTTACTTACTTACTTACTTACTTACTTACTTACTTACTTACTTACTTACTTACTTACTTACTTACTTACTTACTTACTTACTTACTTACTTACTTACTTACTTACTTACTTACTTACTTACTTACTTACTTACTTACTTACTTACTTACTTACTTACTTACTTACTTACTTACTTACTTACTTACTTACTTACTTACTTACTTACTTACTTACTTACTTACTTACTTACTTACTTACTTACTTACTTACTTACTTACTTACTTACTTACTTACTTACTTACTTACTTACTTACTTACTTACTTACTTACTTACTTACTTACTTACTTACTTACTTACTTACTTACTTACTTACTTACTTACTTACTTACTTACTTACTTACTTACTTACTTACTTACTTACTTACTTACTTACTTACTTACTTACTTACTTACTTACTTACTTACTTACTTACTTACTTACTTACTTACTTACTTACTTACTTACTTACTTACTTACTTACTTACTTACTTACTTACTTACTTACTTACTTACTTACTTACTTACTTACTTACTTACTTACTTACTTACTTACTTACTTACTTACTTACTTACTTACTTACTTACTTACTTACTTACTTACTTACTTACTTACTTACTTACTTACTTACTTACTTACTTACTTACTTACTTACTTACTTACTTACTTACTTACTTACTTACTTACTTACTTACTTACTTACTTACTTACTTACTTACTTACTTACTTACTTACTTACTTACTTACTTACTTACTTACTTACTTACTTACTTACTTACTTACTTACTTACTTACTTACTTACTTACTTACTTACTTACTTACTTACTTACTTACTTACTTACTTACTTACTTACTTACTTACTTACTTACTTACTTACTTACTTACTTACTTACTTACTTACTTACTTACTTACTTACTTACTTACTTACTTACTTACTTACTTACTTACTTACTTACTTACTTACTTACTTACTTACTTACTTACTTACTTACTTACTTACTTACTTACTTACTTACTTACTTACTTACTTACTTACTTACTTACTTACTTACTTACTTACTTACTTACTTACTTACTTACTTACTTACTTACTTACTTACTTACTTACTTACTTACTTACTTACTTACTTACTTACTTACTTACTTACTTACTTACTTACTTACTTACTTACTTACTTACTTACTTACTTACTTACTTACTTACTTACTTACTTACTTACTTACTTACTTACTTACTTACTTACTTACTTACTTACTTACTTACTTACTTACTTACTTACTTACTTACTTACTTACTTACTTACTTACTTACTTACTTACTTACTTACTTACTTACTTACTTACTTACTTACTTACTTACTTACTTACTTACTTACTTACTTACTTACTTACTTACTTACTTACTTACTTACTTACTTACTTACTTACTTACTTACTTACTTACTTACTTACTTACTTACTTACTTACTTACTTACTTACTTACTTACTTACTTACTTACTTACTTACTTACTTACTTACTTACTTACTTACTTACTTACTTACTTACTTACTTACTTACTTACTTACTTACTTACTTACTTACTTACTTACTTACTTACTTACTTACTTACTTACTTACTTACTTACTTACTTACTTACTTACTTACTTACTTACTTACTTACTTACTTACTTACTTACTTACTTACTTACTTACTTACTTACTTACTTACTTACTTACTTACTTACTTACTTACTTACTTACTTACTTACTTACTTACTTACTTACTTACTTACTTACTTACTTACTTACTTACTTACTTACTTACTTACTTACTTACTTACTTACTTACTTACTTACTTACTTACTTACTTACTTACTTACTTACTTACTTACTTACTTACTTACTTACTTACTTACTTACTTACTTACTTACTTACTTACTTACTTACTTACTTACTTACTTACTTACTTACTTACTTACTTACTTACTTACTTACTTACTTACTTACTTACTTACTTACTTACTTACTTACTTACTTACTTACTTACTTACTTACTTACTTACTTACTTACTTACTTACTTACTTACTTACTTACTTACTTACTTACTTACTTACTTACTTACTTACTTACTTACTTACTTACTTACTTACTTACTTACTTACTTACTTACTTACTTACTTACTTACTTACTTACTTACTTACTTACTTACTTACTTACTTACTTACTTACTTACTTACTTACTTACTTACTTACTTACTTACTTACTTACTTACTTACTTACTTACTTACTTACTTACTTACTTACTTACTTACTTACTTACTTACTTACTTACTTACTTACTTACTTACTTACTTACTTACTTACTTACTTACTTACTTACTTACTTACTTACTTACTTACTTACTTACTTACTTACTTACTTACTTACTTACTTACTTACTTACTTACTTACTTACTTACTTACTTACTTACTTACTTACTTACTTACTTACTTACTTACTTACTTACTTACTTACTTACTTACTTACTTACTTACTTACTTACTTACTTACTTACTTACTTACTTACTTACTTACTTACTTACTTACTTACTTACTTACTTACTTACTTACTTACTTACTTACTTACTTACTTACTTACTTACTTACTTACTTACTTACTTACTTACTTACTTACTTACTTACTTACTTACTTACTTACTTACTTACTTACTTACTTACTTACTTACTTACTTACTTACTTACTTACTTACTTACTTACTTACTTACTTACTTACTTACTTACTTACTTACTTACTTACTTACTTACTTACTTACTTACTTACTTACTTACTTACTTACTTACTTACTTACTTACTTACTTACTTACTTACTTACTTACTTACTTACTTACTTACTTACTTACTTACTTACTTACTTACTTACTTACTTACTTACTTACTTACTTACTTACTTACTTACTTACTTACTTACTTACTTACTTACTTACTTACTTACTTACTTACTTACTTACTTACTTACTTACTTACTTACTTACTTACTTACTTACTTACTTACTTATTTATTTATTTATTTATACATTGTTCTACAGGTTATACCCAACCACAGAACAGGGATACAGGTAAAATTAAAACAATACAATTTCAATAAAATGACAATATTAAAATTACAGTAAATAACGAGAAAACAATACATACGGAATCAACAGAGTTAAAATAAATCACAGACATATTATAATAAAAAGAGATATAAAAAAGCAAGGCAACAACTTGCTGAATTGGATTTTTCGACAACTTCGACACTAAGTTAAAAAAATATCAATACCTACATACAGATTTAACGGAAGTAAAAAGATTTAATCGCAGAGATGTCAAGCTCACAGCTGGCCGAATTACATTTGACACACATGTTATGCAACGGTGAGTATTTCAGGATATTTGTAGGAGGCGTTGGCAGTTAAAACGGATTGTCTACTCACGACGTTGGTCTAGGTACGTTGAAATTGAGTTTTTGCAAAATATGTGGGTCAAAGATCCCCGCACTTTTTATAGGTAAAATGATTCTAGGTGAAATTATCTGAATTTTTAGTATATTGTATCTGCTCGGCAGATACTCATTTTTATCTCTGGAAAATCGTAGATCATATTGTGCTTGCTTATTCCTTTTCAAACTAACAAACAATCTAATCGACTGCCCTGAACTATTGGACCAAATAAACTTTCATATCCCTCGTAGCAACTGCAGGCAGAAACCGTGCTTTTACTTACCTAAACCCAACACAAACATTCTTGTAAAATCTCCATTGTATGCAACATGTAAAATAGTAAATGAAGTATGCTCTGGAATCGACATTGATAATGAACCAATAGGCTCTTTCAAGAAAAAATTAAAACAATTATTATATATAAAACAATCAACTCCATGTTCTCAATCATAATGGCATAACTATTTCATTAAAATCATCCTTATTGTATCTGCACACAATTGGACTATTTGTATTTGCATTATCTGTATTATTTGTATCTGGACTATCTGTATTACTCATAGTATTTGTATTATCTGTAATATTTGTAGAATGTGTATTTAATTACCTGTATTATTTGCACTATCTGTATTATCTGTATTATTTGTATTTCTCAACTGTAACACCTAAACTGTCTTGTAATTGGGATTTATCCTGTTTAGACAATAAATGTATTTTTTTTTATAAATAGTTAAACGTGAGAATGTGGAGATCAAAATAAATGTAACAGAGGGTGAAGATTAGAGATAACAATCACATCAGATATATGAATTTGATAATGTAAGGTACAGTCAGTTAAGTGAATTTTGTTGGTTTAAGCTTCGTCAGAATAAAACACAAACTATCTGGGAAAAGTGAAAATGATTGATAGAACGCTTTTATTTCTAATAGGAGAATTTGAATCTGGATAGCGATGGTTTTTTCCAATGCGTGTTCCACTCGGATAGAGGTTTACATGATTTTTATTTTTGCTGGATGTCAATTGAAACATACCCGGTGAACATTTTTAAAATTGTTACATATGAGGAACATAAACTTAACGTCTTATGAATGATGGTCAACATCATCAATATGTATCCATTATACGTATTTTCAGCGTTGTATCAACGTCATACTTCAATGATCATATTTTTATTATCAAAATGACGTATCATGCTCAATGTCCAAATAGCATATTATAACATATGTCAAATAACTGATTCAAAACCTATGTTTCCAATACGACGGTCTTTTCTGAGGCGATAAGTCCCAAAGAACATATAATATTATATGTCAAGTAAGTGATTCAAAATGAATGTTCTCAATACTACGGTCCTTTCTGAGGCGATATGTCCTAACTTTCAGCGTTGTATCAACGTCATACTTCATTGATCATATTTTCATTATCAAAATGACGTATTATGCACAATGTCCAAAGAGTAAAAATGGTACAAGCTAGGCAGCCTATTAGGACTTTTATACATGTTATACATGTTATACATGGACAATTCACAAAAGATTTTGATATTCATATACTGTTACTGATTTTGAGATGATGCTTCGTAACTTCAATAGCAGCGACACCTATCGTTGGTAGAATACTTCATATTGATTGAATTGAACAATATCTGTACATATTTTTTAAGGTATTTAACTTACGTCAGGCAAAGTATGCAAAAATACATAAGGAAAACTTTGGAGATACAATGTTTGGAAACATATATGAATATTATGTTGATTTTCAAAATTGCCATCGAGATTTATAAATAACACAATAATTTTTATTGATTATTATTATTATTTACATAAATAAGTGAACATATATGTTCAGGTATTCAACTTACGTTGGAAAAGTTATGCAAAAATACATGGTCATTTGGTCAGAAAATGTATTAATCTGAATGAATTTTCTTATTACCATATCATGGAAAACGAAAAGTACACATATTTTGTTTGACACCATGATAACTTTGGAGAGACAAAGTTTAGTATCATATATAAATAATATGTTTACATTCGATTTTAAAAATGATCATCACTCAGGAGACATATCCACGATAGAATAGTTTATATCGAATATTTTGATCAATAAATGAATGTAGTTATTTAGTCATTCAACTTACATCATGCGAAGTATGCAAAAATACATAGTTATTCGGTAGTTGAATGGATCGAATTCAATATAATATTTCCATTACTATATTGTAAATATGTGAAATATTCATATTTTTCCTGATGACAGGAAAGCTATAGAGAGACGATTCTTGGAAACATATATAAACAATACATCTATTTTCGGTTTTCAAAATTATCATCACTAAAGATATACAGTGCGTTCATAAAGTGTGGAAACGCTCTATTATCTTACGAGTTGATTATTTTCGGAGGAAAAGCTCGGACAGGTCGATTTTGTATTTTAGTTTTCCACCTTTTTTTAGAAAAAAATAATTTTTTCCCCTGCCACCTTTCAAGATATGACGTCATCGATATTTTTCTTAAATTGAAAGGGTATATTTTTATGTCCAAAATTGAATGCCTATATTTTTCTGAGTTCAACCATACCACATACGTCATATCTTACACTTCGAATCACAGTATTCTGAGTATAAAGGAAACCTGTGTTCATATTACTCAACATTCATTTCATTATTCATTTTGCAACGTAAACCTAAGAACTACTCAGTAGTTAGTACGAGTATATTGCTACACTTGAATAGTAGGCTAAGCAAACATATGAAAGCCCTTAGCAACCAGACAATAAGTTCTTAGTTACCATTGCATATGTCACACTGGTTTTCTTTATACTCAGTATACTGTGATTCGAACTGTAAGATATGACGTATGTGGCATGGTTGAACTCAGGAAAATATGGGCATTAAATTTTTGACATAAAAATATACCCTTTCAATTTAAAAAAAAATATCGATGACGTCATATCTTGAAAGATGGTAAGGAAAAAAATATTTTTTTCTAAAAAAAGGTGGAAAAATAAAATACAAAATCGACCTGTCCGAGCTTTTCCTCCGAAAATTATCAACTCGTAAGTTAGTTTTTATACTTGATAATGAGATAAAGCCCGAAACCGGTCGTAAATATAAAAAATACTAGTGGAAATCAGACAAAATTGTGTTTCTTTCGTTTCATTAAAGTGATCATGAATTTCCACAGAATAAACAAGTCATCAATTACACAAACTAGTAAGATAATAGAGCGTTTCCACACTTTATGAACGCACTGTATATTAATGATATAATAATTTTTATTGATTATTTTGATCAATAATTATACATTTTTTTTGAGGTACATAATTTACATCTTGCAAAATATGCAATAATACGAAGTTAATTGGTCTCACTATTGATTATATTGACGAAGATGTATATACGATTATATTTAAAAAAGTTAGATATTTTCATATTCATCTTGATGTCTGCATATTATTGAAGAGACAATATTTGTAAAAATACATAAAAAATATGTTAATATGCAATCTTCAAAGTTATTATCATTACAATGATACATTCATGATTATGCAGTATTGATCGTTCAATTTGATCAAAGATGCAACATAATTGAAATGTGTTAAAGCGAACGTTCGACGTGAAATGGTTTAATTTTGGTATATCATATAGTCATGAGTATTACCGATTTTTGAAGTACGTATCGGTTGAGTTTATTCAACATAACGCATGAGATATCTGATGAAAACCATTATATGACTTATAATTTTAAAGTTGAATGTTCACCGGGTAGACATCTATTTTATTTCATCAATATAGGTAATTCAATACGTAAAGGTAATAATAATTATCACTGATGGAATTAATTGATTTTTCATTTTCATTCACTTTCCGTCAACGACAGAATCAAAATGTACCCGTTAGCAGATATGGTTTTCTTGTTGTATGAGGACCGTAGCGCTGCTACGGGGGAGGTGGATTCGGTTAGGGCTATTCCTTGTCACCTTCAGTGATAAGTGATGTCCAGTACCGGGGCCTCATACACGATTGGGCGAGTCAAACTATCCAAGCATTAGGAATTTTATCTGGTTCATGCCTGAGTTGTAAGTTGTAACTGATGTGTCGTATATTCAGTCAGTTCCTAAATGTTACATTTATTTTGACCTCCACGTTTCACTACTTGTGTAAAAATCTTGGCCACTAGTAGAATGGACGCGTGAACAAGTTCCTTCAACTCGTCATGCAAATGGTAATGAGTTTCTCAATTAATAACTATGAAACCAGTCAAAGTAGGATTCTGAATTTTCAGGATAGTGTTGAGGAGAGAATGATGAGTATATTAAATAATGAAAAGGAAGTTGATCGTGAATTACAGGGTGATTTGTGAAACGTTGATATTTTGTCATTTTTATCATCAAAAATTTTTATGATCACCCTATATATCCCAACGAAATCATGTTTATACGGTTTCAGCTATCTTCGGAGAATAATAATTCACTAAATATACAGGATATTTATAAAAGAACCGGCCATATAAGTCACCAATTTTTCAAATCACCCTGTACGAAATGTATGAATTGTGAATAATGATGAAATAAGAATAGTATATTGCATGCCAAAATAATTTTATCAATATTTTATTACATCGAATTTTCAGACATTACTAAAATGTTTGTATTCTCCACTCTGTACCTAATGCTATAATCTGCACCATCTGAATGATATTCAGTAATATGAAGGTACGCTGATGATAATTACGAAATAAAAATGCAATTGGCACTTTCAAATCCCGAGAACATAATTAAATAAAAATTACTGATTTTTAATTGAACGCCCTGTATTCTGTATTTCAAAATCTATCCATCAACGAACTTTGCGATTCTGTACTTTCAATCAGTACATTGAATACTACTATATACTAAAAATTCCGACAATTTCACTGAGAACCATTTTACCCCTAGATATTTGAAGCGACTCACTACTTCAATCGAGTTCCAGTAATTTTTATTTCACCAAACTTATATATTCCTTGTTAATACCTAACAGCATAAATTTAGTTTGCTGGTATTTATCTTAAGTTTAATGGACGAACTTTTGTTACAAAACTAATTATACAGGGTGTCCGGTAAACCTTTACAATATTGAAACTGGTGATAGACAAGGTCATGACTGTTCAGAAAATCGGAATTTCACCTCAATAAAAATAACACCGTTTTCGAGATAATGGGCATTTTAATAATTTCTGGAAAATTGCTACTTCACCTTGGATTTTTGAGTGCCATGTATACAAATTGAGACAAATTCAAGTATCTTTGCTGCTGAAGATTGGTGATGAGTGATGCTTTTAGAAGTACAGAACAGTTTTTCAGAAAATGAAAAAAAGTTTCAAGAAATGAGGGTAAAATTAAAGATTTGAGTTTCATCAATTTTTTTAAAAAAAGTTTGACATTATTGTCTGAGAGAAACATAACCAATTGGAAGTGGACATTCATTTAAAGAAAATGCTTATTTTTTTTGTCCAGACTCTACCATGGTAAGAAACAAACTATAATTATTTTTGGAGGAAGTGACTTCTATTGAATTAGGCGTGGTTTTATTCTAGGCTTCCATCAACTTTTATACTTACGCCCAAAAATTATTTTATTTCGATTTTATCATGAAAAAATGTGGGAATGATTATCAAGAATAGACTGCTTGGTAGCATTAAATAGTATGTCAATAAAATTAACTTTTCATGTAATTAAGCCTAATAAAATGATCGAAATGAAATGTCGATTATTCGACATGGCACTGATTAATACGAATTCTTGTGATAAATGTCGCAATTGTCCAACATCTAGATTCCAACGAAGTTTCAGAGACCGACAGATATACAGGGTGTAACCAACTGAGTGCAAAATTTTTTAGGAGGTGAATCCTTTTCGAAAATCAAAAACTTTTCTAACTCCTGTGTTGTATCAGTAGAAGCAATAGTTTCCTGATGAAAAAAATTAAATACAGAATTATGCATGAACGGATCTTCTGTAAATAGAATTGAAAAAATCTGGTAGGTGGCTGTCACATTTTGTTTGAACAACTTGTGATGCAGCAGCGCTTTTTGCAGAGCGATATTCGATTACACAATGCCGCTCAGAGAATCGATGATTTGGGGGCTATAACCTATAACGCATTTGAAAAGGTTCTTCTTGAAAAGATGTCGTCTCTGCGTACGAGTGGATGGAAAATAACATTTTTGTAATATTATTCAGTACGATATTGAATAATCGTTATTGTGGTTTATAGTGTATGTTGATTCAAAAAAACGTTGAATGCTTCTAAGCAGTTGATTCGTTATTACTCATAATTATTTAATCATTCCATCTTGATAGGACAAGAATGAAAGACCTTACTGACAAAGTCTAATGGAGTTGATTTAAGCTCAGAATAATATCACACTGATATAATCGAAATTCTACTCCTTCCAAAAATAATTATCGTTTGTTTTATATCGTGGTAGAGTCTGGACAAAATAGGCATTCTTTTGTAATGAATATCCACTTCCACTTGGTTATGTTTTGTTCAAACAATAATGTCAAACTGTTTGTTAAAAAAATTGGTGTAACTCAAATCTGGCATTTTACCCTCATTTCTTGAAAATTTGTATCGTTTTCTGAAAAACTGTTTTGTACATCTGAAAGCATCACTCATCAGTAATCTTCAGCAGCAAAGATATTTGAATTGGTAGTGGTTGAGGTTTTCCAGAAATTAAAAAAATACTCATTATCTCGAAAACGGTGAGATTTTTACCAAAGTGAAATTCCGATATTCTGAACAATCATGACCTGGTCTATCACCAGTTTCAATATTGTACAAGGTTTACCGGATACCCTGTATATAAAAAAAATCAGATAAAACTCACCAATTCCAGCATTTTGCTAGTTAACTAGATCGATGTTCAACTACCAATAACTTGAAAAATAACTGGGTTTATAATAGAATGTCATAAAATTGTGTTACTAATAGGGTGCTTTACTAGTAGCATGATAGTGATACCATAATTAATATCAAATTATAGTCCCATATACGAATCTATTTGGGTGGCGTTTCGATATGGAAATATTAGAAGTTCCTTTCTCCGGCGTTCCTAATTGTTAAATGATGGATTGTTTGAAACCCACAGATAATAAACATAATACTAATAATAGCGTCTTCATTATGATGAAATAGATCATTCAAACAAAATTTGCATTGTGTTGGCGACATTCGGCCGAAACCGCCCTGTAACTATCAAAAAGTATAGAATCATACAAAATATTTTGTCTTCCATACAGAATCGAGGATTTGATTTGTTTTTCGAAGTTGTGCGAAGTTCTGAGATATTTAATGTCTGTGGGAATCATATTGTAAAGTTTTACTGTATTGTATGAAAATCACGTGTATATTTAGTTGAAAAATGCCTTGGAACGCTTTACAAGTCTCTACTTCTGGTTGAACGATGATGATAGTCGCCAAGTTTGTTTAGTTCATTCACGAGGTGTGAAGGGGTTTCGTGTTGTATAATTCGATTAACCAACCCAACTAGTCGAATATAATGAACCTCTCTTCCAAATCCAGTATTTTCATATCCTCATAAGTTTGGAATATATGGTCATATTTCCTGAGCCCATATGAGTACCTTATGCAGGAGTTTTGTATTTTTTGCAGGAGAAACAGTATCAAGGAACTGTTCAAATGGAGTACTGGAATCAAATAAAGATACAAAAAATAAATTATCCAACTTAAAGACCTCTTTGAACAAGAATTCTTTGTTCTCAATAATAAAGGAATATTTTCCTCTAACAATCAGGTTGGCCATGCATAAACTTTGACAAGAAGTCAGAAAAAGTTCTTGTTTCGCGTGAAATAACTTTCGTATCCCTACTTTTCATATTGTATTTCTGTAATGTTTCGTTCAACTGATGAAACAATATTCCCCATTAGATATTCTCACACCGTTGAATTGTTTCGCAATTCGAATGTATTGCCGGTATGCACATACACGAATGTTTTTCTTGGAATTATACTAGGTATTTGACAATGTAATAATTGCACTGGTACTACTCGCTATTCATGGAACAATCTCACATTGCAAAATTTGGTACATACTTTGCATTATTTCGGCGTCTATAATGCAACAATTCATCGAATTATTGTTGATGAACCACACCCCTCTAATTCCCCAGTGAAACAGTATTTGAAGTTATTTTGGTATTTTTCAGTTTCAATTGCTTGTTTCCGATTCACCAAAATAACTCCAACAGAACCGAATAGGGATTATGCCTGAACATAGCCTGGCTACTTACCTGTCCCCAGAAATACCGAAATAGCACCGTACCTGAAAATATAAGACACTAATTTATTTATTTTCATTCATTTATTAAATTCATACAAGCTTATAGCTCAATTACATGAAAAAAACATATTTGCATTACCATACCTAACTATAGTTTAGAATTTATTAGACATTGCAATGTATTTGCCATCATCCTCACAAACAGGCGTAGGCCTCTGTGAGCGTGTTTGTTATATTGAACATACCTGTTTAATTTGAATGTTTTAGACGATATAGTAACTTGATTACTTATATTTCGGACGTCCATCATCTTAATGGTTGAAAGATTTCTATCTCTTTAAAATTTTTTCACAACGTTTCAATTGCTTGAATCCGCAATCGTCTTCTGGTGAATATTCACTATTCTAATCTTTCAACCATTAAGATGATGGACGTCCGAAATATAAGTAATCATACCTGTTTAATTCCGTTTGTGTATGTGTATATATAATCTGTATTGATATGTTTATATACCGGGTGTTCCAAATTTTATGTGACAGGCAATATCTGGTTTGTTGGAGGAGATATACAAAAATGTTTTTCACAAAAGTTTTATGAGTTCATGAGAGCTATATTTTGATATAATTTTTAAATATTCAGGGTGTTTTTGGTGTAGGTGCTAGAGACCAAAATTCCATTTTTTTTAATAGAACGCCATGTATATCATTACATATTCAGATGCTACGTTAAATTCTGATATCATTTCATGTTTGGTTTTTGAAATTCGGTTACGGCGTTGTTGAGTTATTGCACTTTTCCTTAAATATAAAGTTTCAAAAAAACTTATTCACTCGTACACGAATCCAGTCTATATCTTTTATTAAATTGAACTAGACTACTACTGAATACAAACCATTATTCTCACCTCTACGATACGATATCGATATCAGTTAAATATAATATTGAAATTCTTGAGAATGTGACTAACTTGAGGGTGAATTGCTTTATATTGCACAATTTCATCAAGTAGCTGATGCTTGTTGATGCCATAGTAACAAATGTTGTTGAATTGTATCTACTGTCCAGTTCGATTCAGTGAATCTTTGCAAAACAGTAACTGTGTTCTTTGTGCGAAAACTCCAGTATGCCTTTCGCGTTTAGTCCAAGTGATTGCATTGATATGTTATTAACTTTGGGGAATGTCAGAAAAACTGCCGTCAAGCACAACGTCTATACCAACAACGTTTTCCAGACAGACCCATTCCGTCACGAATGACTTTTTCTAGAGTTGAAGAAAAATTGCGAACTGGGTCATTTCCTTCTACTATAAAGCATCGTCATCATACGAGATCTGTTAGAACTGAAGATTTAGAGATCAATGTGTTAGCTTATATCATTATTCATCCACATGTTTCTATCCGTACTCTTTCAGAAGAAGTCGGTGTGAGTAAATCTAATGTACAGAGAATTCTGAAAGAAAATAAATACCACCAATCAAAATACAGTTGGTACAAGGACTTTGAACGACGACTTGAATTCATTGCTTGTATTCAGGTAATATTACATGAAAATCCTAACATATTCAGTCAAATTTTGTGGAGCGATGAATCGCGATTCCACAATAATGGAGTTGTGAATCGACATAACAGTCACTATTGGTCTCAAGAAAATCCCCACTGGGTCCGCGAGAGTAATTTTCAAACTACTTGGGGTATTAATGTATGGTGTGGATTGTTCAATGGCCACATCATAGGGCCTTTCTTTTTCAATGAAAATCTCAATGGATTGCGATATTTACATTTTCTAGAAAATGATTTGATCCATTTGATGGAAGATATTCCCATAGCAGAACGACAAGGAATCTGGTAGCAACAAGATGGTGCTCCTCCTCACAATTCACAGGTTGTTACTGAATATCTGGATAGAACGTACCCAAATAGATGGATTGGTAATAAGGGTCCAATTCGGTGGCCGGCTCGTTCCCCAGATTTATCACCGCTTGATTTTTTCCTATGGGGTTATTTAAAAGATATTGTTTACACTACTTCCCATTTGAATGAGGATGATCTGAAAATGAAAATTCGACTAGCGTGCAGTGATGTTACGCCTAATATTATAAGAGCGACTTGTACGAGAGAAGTGATTCGACATTTCGAAGCCTGTATAATATCTAATGGGCGTCACTTTGAACAATTTTTATGACTTATATCTAGGTACCTACCATTCTTATGAAATGGCTTATCTTGTTATATTATTTACATTGTTATTAACGATTTGTTTTCGAATACACCTCTTTCAATTTCGCAATTGCTACATATTCAAAATGATTCCTGACTGAATTCCACAACTCAAAATTGAAACCATTACTACGAACACCCAAAATTTTGACTAATTTTCATGTGATCTGATGCAGAGAGAATAATTGTATGAGATATTTTTAAAAATAATAGTCGTTCCCAAGACTTTTCATTTAAAGCAATAACTCAATAACGCCGTAACCGAATTCCAAAAACTAAACGTGAAATGATATCGGAATACAACGTAGAATCTGAATATGTGATAATATACAGGGCGTTCTATTTAAAAAAATAATATTTTGGTCTGTAGCACCTACACCAAACACCATGTATATTTAAAAATTATATCAAAATATAGCTCTCATGAACTCCTGAAACTTTTGTATGAAACATTTTTGTGTATCTCCTTCAACAAACCAGATATTGCCTGTCACATAAAATGTGGGACACCCGGTATAATTTAATGTGTCAAAATTAGTCTAAAGAGTGTATTCGCTATCATCACAAACAGGTGTAAGCCTCTGTGAGTCTCTGTTGTTTATTTTGAGCAAATGTCCACTGTATTTTATTTGATGTATTCTTTCTGCAAAATAAACTTTCATTCTATTCTATTCTATGTCAAACCAAAACAATTCTAGCAGTTACAATAATAATAATCAGAACTGTAGAGGTACCTATTTTATTTATTTAATTTTTGTTGAAAATTATGTCGACAGATGTGATTTAAAATTTCTTTATAAAATGATGATTGAGGCATTGTCCATTCGAAATAAATGAATTGGTTGAATTAATTCTTCAATTTAACAGAGTTGTGAGAGGTGTTCTAGGTGTGGAGGCTGCGACGGAAGTATTAAATAGTAGCGAGTTTCGAGTACGGCGTGAGGGTACAAGTAAAAGGAGAAGTTCTAGAATTTGTATGTAGTCTACCCTGTTATTAATTAATTTATGCAAAAACATAAAACCAGCGCTAATATTTTAAATTCCTTTCTTAAATGTGTTGAACGTATAGTTGTATAGTCTCTTATATTTTTTAAAATACAAATTTGTTTTGAATTTCTTCCAAAGTAGGTATCTAAAGTTGTAACGAATTCTGCGAACCAAATTATTATGCACTCTTATTTAGGTCTAACAACGTATAATATATAAAAGTTTGACTGTATTTATTCCATCAAATGATCGTGATTGCATCATCAAGTATCCTAACATTCCATTGGCAGATCTCACTACATTTGTGATATGACTCTTCAAAGAGATAGTTTCATTATATGTGACACCCAAGTCATTTATCTCAGTTTTCTTGTCAGTGTCTCTTCGTTCATCAAATAATCAAAAATCTCTCTATTTTTTGAGCGAGTTATTGATAAAACAGCGCATTTTTTATATTGAAAAACAATTTGTTATCATGACTCCACTTTATAATGTTATTAGTGCCTTTTTGTAGTAATACACAGTCCCTCACTGTTTGAATATTTTAAAATATTTTCTAGTCATCCGCAAAGAGTAAGCATTGTGAATACTTCAATGCCAATGGAAGATCATTAATAAATAATATGAATAGTACAAACCTGAATTTGCATGAAATTTCCCTAAAGTATTTCCGTTGTGCCTAACAATGAAGTGTCTATTCTATAAATAGTTTTTAATGAGCTGTAAGAAATTTACTGATTTTTCTAGAACAATATCGTGATTAACTTGGTCAAAAGCCTTGCGAAAATCTATAAAAATTACATCTAATAGGGAATATGCAAGTGATTTAAATTTACTTGATTTTTTCACCTCATATACTTTATTGTCTTGAAATTACACCTAAACCATTAGTTTGACATTTAGTTTGTATTTAACTCCATAAAACTTAATCAAAAAGTGCATAATAAGCGCGCGGAATTCAAATTTGCGAAACGCATCACCATTGGTCGAAACGAAGAATGACGTCACATGGCACGTTATGAAATTTATCTTTGTTGATATTCATACTGTGCTAGTCGTCTTTCATAGAAAATTTGTTTTTATTTATATATTTGTAGTGTTTTCCATTACACAGTGCGATTTTGGTCTAGTGACAATTGTAAATTATCAAGAGCAATGACTGAAAGTGGTTTTGTCAAAGCACAATCCGACAATACCTGAACTGATAAGTAGTATTAGTTTATCAAATGATAGTTTTCCTTTTGTAATTTAGGAGAGGCAGGTATATACAAAACATTTATACAAAACTTACTTCTGATCAATTCACTTCATGTTAACTATCGAAATACAATGTACTCACATTGAAATGATCTCCACAACAATGTAAATGTGATATTGGAGATACTTCGCCTCCTCTCATAACCTTACACCATTGTTAACGTAACAGAAAAAATACTTTACTTGGTGTACTTATAATTGTGTTTTGGCATTCCGGTACTAGACAATACCTATAAAATGGTTTTTTAGCATTTTCCATTATCGTAATAGCGATTAAAACTGCAACTCACTAACCTAATTAATAACTGTCAATAGTGTCAACGGACATAACTATAGAAAGGCTTGTTCATTGAAGACTGCTCTGGTTGATCGAGATCACTTTCACATATGTTCATCTCTCTCTAACACTTGTACTGCATTTGTTTTACTCTTTTATAAAATATCAACTTCAAGGAAGTAGAGCAATCAGAGTACGTCTCAACGAACGACACTGAAGAACAGTGATCGCGCCATGTAACGTCATCCCCAGCGCGCGAAAATGGAGGCGTTCAAATAGGTCAAATTCAATCGGTATTTTATATATTATTTTGAAAATCAATTCCAAGACTTTCGTATTTATATTTTTTACTATGTTGTAACGAAGTAAAAAACTAATTAAACAAATAAAAAAAATTTGCATATTCCCTATTGGGATCTGTTTCGAAATGTTTGAAATACATTATAGCTGAAGATTAGTAAATTTGTGTTGATCGACATTTGTGTCATGAATCCGTGTTGCTCAGGGGCTAAACACTTACTTTTGGAAGCATATAATTTGTCGGTCTCATTCTGACTTACCTGTACTATGTAATGAATACTCCCAACAGTAAAAAACGTTCAAGAGGTTGACAATTATTCCTATAAGTTATAATAAAGTTGCATCATGCGATTATAGCACCCAGGATGTTATGTCTCTTCTCAGGACATATCTTCAGTTTTTTGCAAATATCTCAGAAACCTTCAGTTTTAGGCAAATGGAATGTTATGACTTTTAGGTTGAGTATGGATGAGCCTAACCGATGTCAAACGTTCATTTGTCAATTCATTTGTCCGAAGAAAATATGAAGGAAAATATGACCACATACCATCGTAACTACGCCACTGGTTTACGAAAATTGAAAATTATAACTTCAAATTATCACGTTGATAAACCTTGATTAGTGCACCAAGTTTGAAATTTTTTTCTCCAGGAGTTTTAGAGAAAAAAAAATTAATCTAAATTTTTTTCACACTTTTGACACCCTGTATCTCAGAGGGGATGCATTTTAGGACATACCTTGATAAAAACTTTTCATCTCAAAATGAGGCAAGGAATCTGTAGTCGGAGTTTGTCGGTCTTATTCTGACTCACCCTGTATATATATTTATATAAGTGTTTTTATCAAAACTAAATGTATATGACGTTGCTGATGTTTCATAGGAAATTCATGGCATTAAAGAAATTATTATTATTATACCAATATTCCAAAAGGAACGTCCTAAGATTATTCATGGAATATCAGGTGCTACCTGGGAAAGAAGGGACCAATTCTGGAAATTAACATATAATACCTTTCTCTCTCTCTTAAAAATGTCAAGCACTCATGTTGGTGAAATTTCGAGAACATCTCGAAATTCACGTCGGTCTAACAACCTGTAAAACTATTATTCAAGCAACGACGGCTGCAAAAGCTTTTCACAAATTGTTCGTGATTTTTTTCTGACAACTCTCATATTTTTATTGTCACTCAAAATTAATTAATCAGTCATGCCTTTCTGATTCTCCTGAACGTTATGTAAGTGTAAATCTTTAATAAAAACGTCATAGAAAATGGCAATGACATGACAACTCTTAACCCGCGGACAATAACTCTTTTCCCGCGTAGATGCATCGTCGAATGACGTCAGTATCACAAATAGACATTTGAAACGGAGAGAGATAATTAATTCTTTTCCTCTGGCCAGACGACCAGAAGGATTCTGTTATGCAACAACTTGAATGTAGTCAATGGAAATAATTTTCTTTTTTGCATTTTCTATTCAACAAATTCTCCAAATTATACAAAGTTAACGTTGAGTAATGAGGCCAGGTTGACTAAAAAACTCATCGTAAACTATATTGTGTTTCAAATGTCGGGAAACGGTCTCATATTTAAGAAACAGTTCAGAGAAAATTCATGAAAATGTGTAAGGAATGGTTTTTGATGATGACCAATTCAATCATGATATTGGCAGTGTTGCCAAATCTATAGTTTTTCAGATATTGAGGGTAACTGAATTTTTTCATGAGGAACACCCTATTTATTTTCACAGCAACCATTTCAGCGCCCCCTCAACACTTATGTCTACAAATATCAGATTTTAATTTAATGTCGTTTTTGAAATATGACAACATGGCATTGTCGTTGAAAAGACTGGGAACGTTCCAATATTTCCAATACTGCTCTAGAAAAACGCATGAAATTGAATAAAATATAGCTTTTGATGATGTCCGACTCAATGGTGATATTGGCAATATTGCCAAATTAATTACTTTCTCAGATATTGAGGGTAATTTAATTTTTTTCAATGCAAAACTATTTTTATTGCAATCAATTCAGCGCCCTTTCATTACTTATGTCTCCAAATATCAAATTTTAAATTAAAATGGTGTTTGAACTATGAGAACATTTTCCTTGAAATGTCTGCGAACCGTCCAATATTTTCAAAGGAGCTCGAGAAAATATAATTTTTTTTTTATAAATGATAGTTTTTTTCAGATATTGGTAGCTCTATTATTTTAAATGTAACATATATTATATATTAATCCTTTATTTAGTCTAAGACTAATGTACATGTATAAATAAATAAAATAAAATATAAGTCACTTAATTAGATAAAAATACAATAAAAATAAAAACAGACAGCAAGAAACATATCAGTCAACAAATAAAATAAAAGAACGATAAATATCATTGGTTCTCATTGCGATCAACTAGCAAGTAGTCCCCCCAATGCCGTCTTCACAATCCCTGTCACTCAAATAATTATCAACGAGTAGTTTTTGTAATCAGTGCCAACCACTTCAAAATGTCTTTCTTGTACAACTGTCAAAAAAAACTTGACATCTCTATTGATGCGTAAATGTAAATTTTTTTCACCGTAAAAAAAATCCTTTTTTTTACTGCCAAAATAATTCACAAAATGAATATGAAATATTACTTTTTGAAGAATTCATGTTTAACAGAGTCAATTATTATTAAACGATTATTCATCATAAAATTTTTTCATATATTGCAATAATAATTGATATTAAAATTTGAACAATTATTTCCAACATAAATTCCCGAAGATGTTCCATGTTTCTGCTGATCAGGAACGTTAGATATTTCTTGAATAGTTGATTCCACAATTTTATCAGATATTATAATTTTTTTGGAAGAAAATGGACAATTCAATATTTTGTTAGAAATCCCAATTTTGTAATTCAAACTATCTTCTATGTATGCTTCTGCCACGGACGCACATTTTCATCCACCGTGCTGTTTTATGGATGTAATGTTGCCCTCTGCATTGGCCAGAGTTAGAGAGCTTCTCCTGAAACAGTGACCTGTGTAGCTCTTATTCATGTCTTTTTCAAGCCATTTTGCAATCAAGCTGAGAATTTCTCCTATTTCATTCATCCCCACATGTTGGTTACTTCATTTTCTTCTCGAATTTTTCAGAAATAGGCAGTTACTTTTTGTATGTGGCGACCGTAGTGCTTATACTTGCGGTATATCTCAATGAAATCATGATTTGAAACAGTAAAAGTTCTTGCGCAAAAGGTCTTCGTATCAGGTATCTTAACAATCAATATAGATCCAGCATCTTCAATGGCATCAATAGTTATATGTATTAATTCTTCACGGCGAGAAGCACCGCTGATACCCAAAACTAGGACAACCTACAAATAAAAAAATATTGAAATTACCACTAATTTTACAAAATTATGATTATATCTGTACCTTATAAAGTGAATTTGTTTCGTTGTCAGCATCTTGAATAAATTTATTGATATCATACCTTGATAAAAGTGATAAAACTTTAAATTTCTTTCCTCGGTATACGACGCTCTTGTTCTTAATGAGCAGAACCAATTTTGGAAACATACTTCTATCAATATTTTCCTTAACATTCAGTATACCTTTCAACATTGAGTAGACACTCCATAAGATAGGAGGTTTTATAATTCTTGATTTTTCCTCAAATAGCATATAAGCATATTTTCAGAAACCTTTTTTACATGTTTCTTGTCGCACCATTCACGAAATTGGTCATATGTTTTTGTCATATATTAACTTGGATTTGGCCGGTAACATATTAGATACTATTGCATTTGCTTTCTCAGATATATCTGATGGAGTATCACTATCATAATCAACATCCGTCTTCGTGAAAATAACCTGAAATTGAAACAACTAAGAGCAAAGTCAAACACGCGGCGTGCCAACAAACCGTTCCTATAGTACCGACACAGAAAAACCTCTCGATGCTATTAGGCCAATAAACAGAGCCACTTTTCTCATAAAAGCTCAACATAAATTGCTCCGCCGATTACTTTCTTGCAATTCGGTCGTCACGGAGGGTTGAATAATTAGCAATAAAGTTATCACCCACTTTTTTCTGGAAGGTATTTTCTTGACATTTCAGCTCTGGGCAATAAATATGAGTGAAAATCGGTATATTAATGGGGGCGAATTATTTTCGAAAATTAAACCCCCTCCCGGGGCATCAACTCCTTTAGTACAGGCTGAATAGGATAAGACCCAAAAAAAATTGGGCCTTTTTGATTTTCTAGATTCTGGGAAGTTTTGGGGTACCGAATAAGTCTAGCAACTCTTCATAAAAGTACGGGCACGGATTTTCGAAATTTTGGGACTTGAAACTCAAAAATATTTTGAATCGTGAATAACTCGAAAACCATGAGGAATTCGAAAAAAACTGTCGTGACAAAAAATGTGAAACACAAAATTTTCTACAAAAAAGGTCTTCAGTCATTTTTTCTTTGGAGCCACTATTTCTGAGTAATTCCCTCTCAAAGCCGAAAGCCGGAGCACCCGCTCGCGAATTCCCGCCAGTGCGAATTCAAGCAAATTTAGATCCCAAGCGCAAATTGAAATTGCTCTAACTCATTGAAAACTATTCCGTTTTCAAAGAATCAAAATGCATGATGATGGGTAAGTTCTCTATAACACAAGAATGAAGAAGAGAGAGCTCGCAAGATGGCGCAGCCAAGGTTCTCAAGGCAAATCCGTCGCGGCCTTTACGGATAGCCGAATATCAAATAGCTGGAAAGGTAGCATAATTTTCGACTTAGGAAATTTTCGAAAATCTTGCGAGATGAAGAGGTATATTGGCCACACAAGCACTTGAAGTTTCAATGGATATATTCCATCAATCGCAATATAAACAAGCAAATCCAACGAGAGATTTGTCGTTCGTATTATTATCAATATTTTCATGTATATAACATACATGAGTTACTTCTTGGTTTCAAATGAACTAACTTTCAAAAAACGCGACCATGAACACGATCTTCGTTCTCGATTGATTATTATTTCGATAGTCACAGACTTTTTAATAGTTTCTCTTATTCATTTTGAAGCGTAGAATCTCAGCTTCAAGTTCATATAAAAACATTCTTAGTATGATGTATCCTCATTATGAAGATTTTGAAAATGCATAGAAAGGTCAAAATGTCCCATTTTTCCGTAAATATTTCCTTAATTATCCAAGAGTAAGTTTCTTCGAAAAATTCATGTTGTATTTGTGAAAACACGTTACAAAGAATCGATTGCGGGTAGTTACATTGTATTCAATTACTTGGTTGAAGAGTACGAAAGCTTTCTTTTCGTATATTTCCCGCGAAGAATTCGGCAACCACAGTCATTATCGCCGATAACCACGCACGTGTGCAGACCACAGAACTCATAATTATATCATAAGATATAATTATGAGTTCTGTGGTGCAGACGACGTGTTTTGTGTAGTAAACATTTGTCAAGTGCGTACTGCTTTCTGTAGTCTTCACGGTGTTTTTCACATAAAAAAATTGGATTGTTCACTGGGGCCAGTGCATAAATTGTGGATCATAAATCTAATTGAATCAAAATATTTTCCTAGGTTAGGACAAAAGAGAAACCTCTCTTGTACTGAATTTTGAGCTCTAAATTTTTTGTGCCGGCATTTTGTGTTGAAATCCTCATAGTTTTCGAGTTATCCGCAATTCAAAGTGTTTTTGAGTACATGAACCCATTCTACGTTGAAAATTTTGAGGTTAGGAAAAATTTTTAGAGACCAATTTGTAGAGAATTTTGTGCTCTACATTTTGTGCCGTGGGTCTTTTTTTCGAATTCCTCGTAGTTTTCGAGTTATTCGCGAATCAAACTATTATTGAGTATTTAAACCCGTTTTAAGGTGAAAATTTTGAGGTTGGGAAAAAATACCGGCAATACTTTTTTGTAGAGAATTTTGTGCTTCACATTTTTTGTTTCAGCCATTTTTTTCAAATTCTTCATAGTTTTCGAGTTATTCGCGATTCAAAATATTTTTGAGTTTCAAGTCCCAAAATTTCGAAAATCCGTGACTTATTCGGTACCCCAAAACCTCCTAGAATCGGAAAAATCAAAAGGGCCCAATTTAATTTGAGGTTTTAGCTCAACATCTCCTAATATACCTATACTACTTCCCGAAATCGTGTTTTTTGGAGGTATTTTCTATGAATATGTAAAATTGTCAGTCCTGAGTGATGAAACTGAGCGAAAATTTGTAAAAATAATAGGTATAAATTATTAGAAATGATTTTCCCGCCCCCGCATCGGGGCATATTCCTCGCAGTGACAAAGCACTATAGGGGCCAGTTTCACAGGTTCCAGTTAAGCATCAGATTAACTAACTGATGGTTAGAATGTGAACCTTTCGACACTATTTAAACAAGGTCTAAACTATTAGTTAGTTATCTGGAGTTTAACTGGAACCGGTGAAACTGGCCCTAAGAGATGTTTCCTCGTCTCCGACTATCGATGTTATCCCAGTATCCAGTGTATTCTGCACAGGAAATTTTTTATTATCTGACGTTTACATAGAGCAACGTTGACTGCTGCCCACTTCGCACCGACAGAACCGCGCCGCTGTATATTATACAGCGACGCGCTAGCCTCCACACTGACAAGGTCCCAAGCCGATATTTTTCAGGTTTTAGAATCTTAATGAGTTTAAAGCAGGTACACTTCGGTACAGTTTCCTTTGGTGCACTGTATTCCTCGGTCTCGAATCCCCATATTCCATCAAGGACTGATTTTACTTTTCTTTCCATAGAACAATAATGCGATCAAATGCCGAGTACCTAACCTCTATTTTAAGTACTTAAAAGAGTGACTGGATTGCATTTAAAATTTGTACAAGTAACCAAATTTGTATGAATATTTTCAATAAGAGCAGGGTTTTTTCTGAAAACTGGTTTTTCATTCATATTGATACGTGCTTTGGTCTCTGAGTTATTAGCATTTGAATTTATAAACTCCCTCAAGATTTTGTAACCTAAAATATGCGAAGAATTGAAAACACTCGTATTTAAAACCAACATTATTTGGACCGGTTGAACGTTATGCAATTTGACAGTGAAGTATTCCTCAACTGTTCATTTTACTTGCTACAAGTGACAAGAGATTATTTCAGTAATAAACAAATTCGTGTTTTCATGGCACATCACTAATTTTACGCTCTCAATACAAAGATAACTATTTTTTTAATTATGACACTTGGGTACCTATTTACCAAAATTTAGTGAGTCTCAACAGGTTGTTTTTTGCGTTTTCGAGGTTTTGTTGATAGAACTACGTCTTATCAGAAAGTTTGCGACATTTTTAATGAACGGTACCCTGACAGACAAATAAAAAAGATCACAGTGTTTCGAACTATACAGAGATTTGAACAAACAATCACTGTTAAAAGTTCAGCGAGAACAGGGCGCTCAAAGACAGCAACCAATGATGAGAATAAATTAGATCTGTTGCTACAATTAGAGAAAAATCCCGAAGCAACTATAGCCCAGCAAACCTTGAACTTGAATAAAGATATCCCCTGTCTTCAGATTTTTAAAACAAGAAAAACTCAAGTAGTACAAAATTATGTTTCCGCAAGAACTATTAGAGGATGATCCAGCTCGCATGGAGTTTTGCGTGGCCATGATGGAAATAATCAATATGCACAACATTTTGTTTTGCGACGAATCAACATTTTGTCTTAACGGGTAACCTTCAGAGTTGAAGGTTCTGGATGAGAGAGCTTCACACCCAGCATCTCCAGAAATTGAATGTGTGGGCCAGAATCTTGGGAAGCCCTATTATTGTACCTTTTTTCATCGACTAGTCCACAATATTTATATCTCCTGCCACATCGGATTCTACCTATAGATTGCAAGAATTGGATATTAATATAAAAGGAATATGGTTTCATCAAGGTGGGACACCATCTCATTATTCAAGAATGGTGTGTACTTTTCCAGGCCATACATTTCCAAAGAGATGGATTGGATGAAGAGGAAGCATAGAATGGCCAGCCCGCTCTCTCGATTTGATTCCTATATCCTTTTTTTTTGGGAAACATTTGAGAAATCTGGTTTTTGTGGAACAACCAGCAAATTTGGAATTCTAACAAAATAAAATATGTCTCTCTTTCAATCACTCCTCAAATGCTGACTTATTCATCAGGGAATTATATGACAGATATCCCAATATTGTTTAGCAGATTATCCCAAACATTTTGTGCACTTTGTAGAATTATTTTCATTTTCTGTTATTCCACTTGATTCGATACTTCATTGAAAAAGAATTCAATTATTAAAAAGTTTATTCATCAAAAACCAACTTGTATAAAGTTTCATGATATTCTGTCATGCCATTTTAAAAACATTGAATCGTTCGTAGACATTTCAACGAAAATGCCATGTTCTCATTTTTCAAAAACCTCATCAATTTAAAATTTGATATTTGAGGACATGAGTAATGAGAGGGTGCTGAATTGATCGCAATCAAAAATAATTAGGGGTTCCACTGAAAAAAAAATTAAATAACCCCTAATATCTGGAACAAATGTTAATTCGGCAACATTGCCAATATCACCTTTGAATCGGGATCTCAAAAAACACCTTGTACAAAATTTCATGAATTTTTCTCGAGCCGTATTGTAAATATTGGAACGTTGCCAGACTTTTCAATGAAAATGCCATGTTGTCATATCTCAAAAACCATCTGATATCTGTAAACATAAGTAATGAGGAGGCGCTTAATTGATTGTAACAAAAATAAATACAGTGTTCTATTTGAAAAAATTGAGTTACTTTCAATATCTGAAAAACTGTTGATTTGGCAACATTGCCAATATTACCTTTGAATTGGGAATCATCAAAAACGATTAAATAGAAGTTTTCATGACCTTTCTCCCAGTCGTTTCTGGAATATGAAACCGTTCTTAAAATTTTGAAAGACACATATCTACACTCTACAAATCTACATATCTAACCTTTGGCTTGTACAAATAGATCATAAAAATAATATTCTACTGGGTGAAACAGGGTATCGGGCCATCTCTGTAACTTCTGCATTCATGAACGTGTTTTTCTGAAAACTAGTACATTCATATGAGCAACCAATTTGGAGTTGATCACACCACAATCCAATATGGCGGACTTTCAGTATTTCTGGAAATTCCACCAACTTTATTTTATCAAATTGAATATTCTGCATATTTTCATATCGAATTAATGTGATTTGGCCGAATAATGTTCTATCCGGCTATTGTCTTACCGGATATAGTTCAAAATAAATTTGTGATGTTTTCGTATTATACCTATCAAATTTATAATGAAGTTTCAACATATCTCGTTTTTATTCATTTGAGAATAAAGACATTTCAACTGAATTATTTATTATTTATGATGTTTGATGAGTTCTGACAACTAGTGTTTATTAATCAAAATTATTCGATGGAGTCTGACCATCTCAGATGAAGTTTTTTTTTAAATATTTGTGATTTCAGAAGAGCAACTCATACTAAATTATACATCAATGAAATCAAAATGAGAAGCACTATTTTTCTGTGTGAAAAAAGGATATGACGCCCACAATAGAAAAAAAAAGTCGATGATGATTGCCAGAAAACGAAACGTCGGATAGTCAATCTGAACATGACAACGGGTAGCTAAAAAAAAGTATCAATGGAAATGCGTTTTTGGTTCTCGTCTATGCTGTCAAATAACGCTTGAAAAAAAAAACAAAAATTCCGATTTTCAGTTTTTTCGGATATTTCCGGAAATACTCGGAATTTTCCAAGTTTCAAAACAGTATTTTGTTAAGCACCAAAATACGCAACTTCGCCCTGATTTAAGCTTCGAAATATCTCCTGTAGTTTAGGAGATCCCAATGGTGGATGTCGAGTTCGAATTACCCTGTATTCAGCAGTAAGTTTTAATTTAAAGGTAACGTGAACCATGTTCAATTTTCTTTCACCCGAATTGAGACTCGTAGTTTGCGTGGAAGAGAATGTCCTCGATATAATGTTTATCAAACCTTTGTTTAACTAGAGGCCGCATGGCTCAGATAGTTATTTGGTAGAAAGCCTTCGATTCCGTCTGGACAGAAAAGTTCGTCATGCAGATGTTAACCCTGCATTACCCGCACTACAAATAATGACACCATTGCCCGCGGGTGAGCGCTGCGCTCATGTTTACCTATAACCTTGGGCCGTGGTGGTCGGCTGGTAAAAGCGTACGCCTCGCAAGCGTGGGGTCGTGGGTTCAATCCACCGATTCACCGGTCTCGTGCATGGCATCACACGTTAAAAGGTAAGGGCTGCGTCTTCCCCAGCTCACACAAGTCTCTCGAAGACTTCCGAGGGTTGCGCGTAGGGGTGCAATCGGTTGACGGAAATAACAATTTTAACAATTTTAACCTTAGATTATTGCATAAAATGACGCAAATATGAAAAATCTTACTACATCATTTAGGTAAAATGAAATAATTTATATTCTAAAATAAAAATAAGTATTATTTTATCTATGTAATTTTAAAAAATACGTGAAAAGGTGAAAATATTAACAGAAGGTAATCAGATGAAGATTACACTTTGTACACTTTGGTCTTGGTCTCCTCTTTTGAATCCATTATAATAATACTCAAATAGCCCTATGAAATTATTATAACAATTGTATTTCCTCACTGAACTCAATTTTTTTCTAAAAGTTGCCAAAAATATACTGCCACTGTTACCCGCTCACTTTTATTACTTCAAAAAAATATCAAATGACACTACATACATTTATTATGGCCCGAACTAGGCTGACTGACTTGGAAAATATGTTTCTCCACGATCATCACAGAATTTGCCAATTCTGAAATCAAATTTGATTACAGAATGCTGGAATTATCTCTCTTGAGATTGAAGAAATATTCTGGAACACCTCTGCCTCCATGCAATTTAAATGTATTTTTCTGAAATCGTTCAAGAATGCCCACTTTCTCGGAGCAACTTAATGCCTCAAAATACGCTAATCTAGTATTTTAGTCCGTTGCTAAGCAACGAAATTACCCGGACCGTTTTCGGACCTAAACGGCACGGAAATAGTATATTGTGTATCTATTAGTAATAGCAATACATTTCCGGACGATAATGTAAATTGTTGGCCGAGGTGTTAAGCCGAGGCCAACAAGCATTGAAGTCTGGGAATGTGCTTTTACTACGAGGTACACATACTATTTTTTTCTGAAATCGCAATCAGCATTATCAAAAATTAAGGAATTCTACATATTGTTTGCGTGAATTCAATAACTGTCTAAAATGTAAACAAGCCGGCAAAAATTTTCCCGTATCGTTTTCGATGCGGGAAAGTACTTTTTCGGCAACCATACGGGAAGTGTTCACTTCCCGGACACTTTTTCATTGGGAAAAAAACAGTATTTTTCGGACTTGTTACGTAAATTACTATTCCCGTACCGTTTAGGTCCGAAAACGGCCCGGGAAAGTTCGTTGCTTAGCAACGGACTAAAATACTAGATCGGCGTATTTTGAGCCCTGAAGTTGCTCGGCTTGACGCCTCGTCCAACAATTTACATTGTCGTCCGGGAATGTATTGCTTTTACTACTAGATACACAATATACTATTACATTCTCTCTCTTGTGATAGAATAATATTCTCACACTGGTTAGCAATAATAACATTAGCCTTGACGCAGTTGATTGTTATCGTAGTGGCAAAATTTGAGTAAGTGTCAAAATTATTGCTGTCACGTTTCCTATCTTTGATCGAGGAGAAAATATAGTCTGCTACTCGGTTAGAATGAAAATTCGTGATGCTCGTGGTTCCTCACGCTCGCCTTCGGCTCGCGCTCGGAACTTTCCACTCGCATCGAATTTTCATCTTAACCCTGTTACAGAAAATACTATTCTAGGATTACCTAGATGGATACATACAGTTTTGGAAAATTGCGTAAGTTATCGCACATTTAAAAAAAAAGTTAGCGCTCACCGTGCCGGTATCACAGGGTTAAAGGCAGGCATGCCTCTATATATGGTTTTAATCCTCGACTCGTACATGGTCAATAGGACTTTTAGAGGCAGAGTAAATGGTACTGGATCTGCAATGAGGACAGCCGGAGCAGAAGTGCCACAGGGGTCGAGCATATCCCTACTCTTATATTCGCTGCATACGCATAACTTCCCGATTAATGGTTCTACCAACACGGCTGTTTATGCTTATGATACAGCAATCTATGTTCACTGAAACTCTAGCATGGCAGCCGCTAGGTTGGTGAAAGGACCCCTTGAGGAGCGAGTTGTGCCGTATCTAGCGAATAATAAGATAGTGTTGGAATCCAGAAAAAAACAGAGCTTATAAATTTCACAAAGAAACGCACTGATGTGAATATCATTGAGGGATTCAGGGCTCTGGGGAATCTGATTGATGAGTCCGACTCCGTGCGCTACCTGGGGGTACAGATTTACAGGCGGCTTACTCTCAATAAACATAATGTCAGCTTGGTAATTCAGCGAGCTTCAGCCGCAGTGAGAAGGACTTATCCTTTAACAGCCAGGGATTCCAAGATGGCAATTGAGAGTAAGGTATTTCTATACAAACAGGTTATTAGACCAGCGGTGACCTGTATTGTGCAGCCTCTCCCAAACTCAACTGCTGATACTGTGCTTCCATTACCCCCCATCTGGGTATAGGATACTATTAGTTCTGTTTTTATACAGTGCGTTCATAAAGTGTGGAAACGCTCTATTATCTTACGAGTCGATTATTTTCGGAAGAAAAGCTCGCACAGGTCGATTTTGTATTTTAGTTTTCCACCTTTTTTTAGAAAAAAATAATTTTTTCCCTTACCACCTTTCAAGATATGACGTCATCGATATTTTTTTTAATTTAAAGGGTATATTTTTATGTCAAAAATTTTCTGAGTTTAACCATACCACATACGTCATATCTTACACTTCGAATTACAGTATTCTGAGTATAAAGGAAACCAGTGTTCATATTTCTCAACATTCATTTCATTATTCATTTTGCAACGTAAACCTAAGAACTACTCAGTAGTTAGTACGACTATATTGCTACACTTGAATAGTAGGCTAAGCAAACATATGAAAGCCCTTAGCAACCAGACAATAAGTTGCATATGTCACACTGGTTTTCTTTATACTCAGTATACTGTGAATCGAACTGTAAGATATGACGTATGTGGTATGGTTGTACTCAGAAAAATATGGGCATTCAATTTTTGACATAAAAATATACCCTTTCAATTTAAAAAAAAATATCGATGACGTCATATCTTGAAAGGTGGTAGGGAAAAAACTTATTTTTTTCTAAAAAAACGTGGAAAACTGAAATACAAAATCGACCTGTCCGAGATTTTCCTCCGAAAATAATCAACTCGTAAGATAATAGAGCGTTTCCACACTTTATGAACGCACTGTATATTTAAATGTTAGTAATATCACCTACTATTTTTATATTGTTTTGCTTTTGCTGTGGCATAACAGGCGAGAGGTTGTGGGTTTAAACCACCGGCACGGCATTTTTTTTTTAATTTGACTGTTTATTTTTAATCCATTTTTACGGGAAATCTATTGATTTTCCACAAGGAGGAAGGAGGAATATTTTAAATTCATTTTGTTGACTTCACCTGAAGGTACAACAAAATGGCCACATGTTGACAGTGTTTATTGGGGTAAACTACACCAGCGCACCCTCCGGATGTATCAGAGCTTCGCAGATAGGGCCGACTAGGATATTCTTAAGGGAAAAATATAATAATAAAATAACATAATGACAATAATATATTTATTCACTCAAAGAGACATTAAAATAACACAATATAAGAACTTACAGAATGGTAAATCAATACATACTCACATGTTGTTATAATTTCGAGAAATTCTATAATTTCTGTAATTTGGAATATGAATTAGACCAGTTTTTTTCTGAATTTGGTGTTATGAATAAATTGAATGTGAGTAACCAACAATCAAGTTATCAGGAATTGAATAAAAAAAAACGCGTGGACTATTAATTTTTGTGTAGGTATAAAATTAACAATTTTGAAACTAATTTTCAATGTGAATTATTATTAGAGTTGTGAAGATTTTAATTGAGAAAAACCAAATTTCTATCAACATTTCGATTCTTGAACTTGAAGAAAACAATTTCAATAATAAGAACTATACTAGATACAACTACACCAGCCAATAGTATCATGTAGACCAAAAATAACTCGTTTATTCCCACAGATACGACTCTTGAACTTAGTAAGCATTCTGGTTTCTTAGATGACCAAATATCTACCTCCCTCTTGAAAATCCCGCTGATCCACATTTTCACCAAGCTGAAAAATCAAATGAAAATTTAAAATAACTGGTGTTTTCCTACTATGGTTCCTATTTGCAGGGGATGATTCGTTAGATCATTTCAAGAAGAAAAGTTTCAATGGACATATGTCCACAGTTACTTTGTTTCTGAGATACAGGGCATAGAAATAAAAAAAAACGTTAATTATAAAATATCATGAATCTCCTGTAACCGATTCGGTTGAAATTTGGTAGAATTATTTGAACTAATAAGGAGCTCATTTAGCCCCTTACTGGATTGGAACTATTAGGGCCAGTGGCGTCTCAGTGGGCACCACATCCAACACTATTGTGAAAAAAGTACGCCACTGATTTTTTCTTCAGATTGAACAACTGAAAATGCAACTTTTCCTTCTCTTGTACCTATTTTCTTAATTTTTAGTACCGTTTTTGAGGTAAAACAAAAAACATAAATCAAAACCAAAAATAAAAATATTAACAATTGCGATATTACACTAAATGAGAAAAATGTCTACCTTCTGATTAAATACACGACCACATTCGATTCGCCACTGATTGTCTGACACGTTCAAATATTCCTGGAGTAGTCCTCATTACATTGCAATTGTCAATTATTTGAATCCTCAAGTCATTCACATCTAGTACAGGAGTTTTATGAACAAGAGCCTTAAGATGACCCCATAAATATAAATCTGGAGGATTTATATCAGAACTGCAAGCTGGCCAATGTTGAGGTCATGCACGTCCAATCCAGCGATAGGTAGATGATGTCGAGATGCTGACAAGCAAGAACACTAAAATGAGCTGGAGCTCCAACGTGCATAAATCACATGCGGCCTCTTACAAGTATGTGTACTTCTTATAACAAAATAGGTGAACGATCTCGCAAAAAGTCCGTGTAGGATTCACCTGTTAATTTTTCTGTTAAAAAAATGGGTCAATTAGGTAGTCACCAATAATTTCTACCCAAACGTTGATGTCTACCCAAAATTGATGAAAATAATTTAAAATAAAAATATAACTAAATATGAACTCAAAGGTGCGATTTAGTGCCTTCTTGTTCATAAAACAGAACGTAAGCTTCTCCGCTCACGAGGGATCTGGAGGTAATAGGGGATACGCGAGAATCATTATATTCGTGCCACGTGCCCGCATACGGATGCCTACAGTAGGCAGTGTAATGCCCGCTGTAGGTAGTCCCACTATGATTTGATAATGCGTACAGACTGTAGCGGAAAGGGGCTACATTGTCTGCCGCATAATTACTCATATCCAAGCCCTCTAACGGAAAATCGATGATTACATTCAATTTTCCTCTGAATCGATCCATCGAAGAAAACCTTTTTAAATGTATCACTAAAATTTTGGGGAACTTGTAAATTGATAGGGATTTGGTACACTTCCTTCTCACTTTGCATTTAGCACATGTTAGCATCTCGTCGCCATCCAACGTTTCTTCCCTCGTAAACGAATCTAAACACTGTGATAATCTCAGTTTGCCTGTTCGTTGCGGTATTGGTAGTGATAGGTCCCAGAACAGATCGAAGGTGACAGAACAGTGCCCGCAATACGTACATTTCAATGTGGACTTTAGCTGGCCTACGAAATTATCAATGATTTTGGAATTGTCCATTCTTCAGTACTTCGACCAAGATTCTTGCGCCTTCTCACCGTCACTTAACTTTTCTACTGTCTCCGTCAGAATGGGGTTTGGCTTCTCCGTTATTCTGTTCACATCTTCGTGAAGACCCTCCAGAAGGTATCGCAAGAACTCCTGGGCATCTTGCTGGGAGTAAGCAATGAAACGAGGTGCGAATATTTTGTATTTGACTCTTTAAAGAGACTGTATTTACCACTCGATCAGAATAATCTTCTGACCATAACTCCTTTATCACCTCTGCGAAGGCATTAATTGAGGCTCCCTTCATACTAGAGATACTTGTGTTTATGTCTCTTGTATAGGCATCCTTCCTCAAATACTCTAATAACCATCTCGTGTTTGATAAACATTGGATAACACTGTTCATAAAACAGGTGCTTCCAATATTTTTCAACCCATTGAGGCCTAGTGTTTTAACAGTACCGTGTACCACAGGCCTGAAGGTGTTGTAGCTGTTTGAGCTGCGTTCGCCACTGCTATTGTCTTCTGAGTAGACTCTAATACGGTGATTGTCCTTGTCACTGGAGCGGCGAGGTAAGGAACTTGAGTTAAGACTGCTGGATAGTGAGTTGGATGGAGATATAGTTGATCTTATTAGTTTCGGAGAAGTCGGCAAATCAACTTTTGTTTTGGCCGTGCTATGTACGCCATCTCTGACGGCGCTTGAGCTGCGTTTATCGAATTTATTTTTATTCGAGTCTTCGGAACGGTGGTTGCCTCTGTCAATGGAGATGCAAGATAATGAAGTCGATTTGAAACTGCTAGATTTTGAATAAAACTTGTTATAACTGTAGCGTTCATGTGGATATAGCAATATTTCATCGAAAGATCGAGACGCTGGTATAGTTCCAAGGATTGATGCAGCATTTCCACGTTGGATGGCTATACTTATTCTCTGAATTAAAAATTTGGTAGCTCTTGGATCTTGTGTTTCTTTTTCCAATTTTTTGCCAATTTGTTGAATGAAATCGAGAGATTGGGGAGCAAAGACGCCAAAAGTTTCTACCGCTACAGGATAAAATAAATAGCTATCTGTCAATATTTATTACGTTTCACTTTTTCTCTTGGTATGGCGGTAGCACCAGCTGATTTCGCTGTAGATGGTAAATGAGAGGGAGCTAGTGTGTCATCACATGTGAAATCCCACACAGCAAGTTTTCCATTATTAATGTCATGCCAATTGGTCGTTTGCCGGTGGCTCTAAGATTGACGAAATACCAGCCGAGATCAAAGCTCTCTTCAATAAATCGTTGACTTGATGATGCCTGGAAAAGCGACCTGCACTCTTTTTACAACTCAGTCCGTGAACTCCGTTGGCTTCAACATTAGCACCACATACATATTTATGAGGAGCTCACATCGATAAGCCAAGTCTCAAAGCCACTGCTATTATGAATGTTTCATTATCTAATAGTATTCCTAGTGAAGCTACTGGTAGAGTATTAAGCCAAGCTCCAGATTCCTTCACAGATACAGCATTGATTCGTGCCTTTTCTGTAATTGATGAAGCCAGATCAACCATTTTCTGTGAAGCAATTTACGGGTTATCCCAAGATTTCTGAATGGATTTCTCTCCACCTCGTAGTTTGCAATTAGTTTTGGAACACCACAGTGATTCAGCTTCAACAAACATGAATGATGCTGGCAGGACAGCTTGAATCAATTTGGATACACTCGAAAAAGAAGATAAAAAAGTGGGCAATGCCAACGAAGATGCTGAACGTAGTCCAAGTCCACCAAAGCTAACTGGGAGTATTGCTTGAGTCCAGGATGGTTCCATAAGTTTAATATTGATAATATTTTCTGTGATATCACGTTGTATGTTATCGACTGTTTCTAGGTCTTCAGAAATCTTCCAAGTTGGACAACATCTCAATATATACAATAATTTAGGTAGGGATGGGCAGTTCTTAAGCAAGAAGAAAGCAACATGTACTGGTGCTTCTCTAATCTACTCGACATTATTTTGAGTGAATTCGTTTTATCTTGTAGACATTCAGACAGCTTATTCATAGTTGATGGAGCACCAAGTAGAGATGCCTCAGATTTATTGGTTATCTTAATACCTGGCGCCAATCGTCGGAATTCAATGAATGAATCTTCATCTATTTTGGAAAGATATATCAGTTCGCATTTCTCAAAATTCAGTTCAAGGCCGATTTCTTCAGACAATGTTCTTGAAAATGTCCATGACAGAAGCTATATCACCTGCGATTGACCCATCATCTAGATACCAGCAGTTAAATTCACAGGATATAGTTCTGATAAGATCATGAATTGGCAGACAAAATAAAGCAGGTCCTAAAGGATCACCTTGCTGTATTCCTCTCTCAGACGATATAATATATTCCCTAATAGCGTGGGGATTTTCGTCGCACTAAACATGGTGATAATTGTGAAAATTCATAATAGCAATATTTTGATAAAGAGCTAAATGTATATCAGACAAAATAACAAGAATTCATTCATTGTTTGCTCACTGTGTAGTCATATTGTGAAATGTATTCAGAACCGTTCGTTGGCTTCATCCACAGAATATAATAATAATAATAAACAGCTTTATTCCATTGATTATTTTTTTACATAATACCTACATAAATTTTATGAGTAAATGGAAAAGGCGGAGTTCAGTACATTCCCGCGTGGAAGTGTCCTGGTCTTCCACTCAACCTTGGGAAAAAAGTAAAAGAAGAAAAAAAGAAGCAATTTTTGGAGGGATAGAGATAGACGACGCTGCAGCTGCTATACTAATTTACAGTATCAGTTTAAATGACAAAAAAGTGCGATTTAAATTTCCTTTTGAATGATGGAACAGGGCTATTTTTGAGGTAGGGAGGCAAGGAGTTGTAGAGCTTAGCAATACAATAAGAAAAACTACGTTCATATATACCACGTTTATGTGTAGGTGGTGTAAGTACATTTTTAAATCTTATATTGATGTTGTGTACATCTGTGCGAAAACTTATTTTCCTGTAGAGGTATGATGGCTTTTTGCTTATAATTACTTTATGATAGAGAACACCACAGTGTAACTGCCTACGCTGCTGCATATTTAACCATCCCGTTTCGTAAAATTTTTGACTGATATGTTGATATTTACGTATTCCATAAGAAAACCGCAGACATGCATTTTGGACTTTTTGTATTCTACCCTCACATTCCGCAGTGAGGCACGGTCCATACACTACATCACAATAGCTAAATATGGATAATATAATTGAATCAGATAGCATAACTTTTAATTTTGAATCTAATATATGCCTAGAGTTATAAAGAATTTTCAGCTTCATAAAAACTTTTCCTACGCATGTATTTATATGTTTATCAAATCGCAGTGAAGAGTCAAAAAGAACACCTAAGTTTTTACTATCCTCTTTGACTGGAATTGGTATATTATTAACATTAATAGCAATAATATTTTTGAGTTCGTTAACGTTTTGTTTAGGTCCAAAAATCACTGCAGTAGATTTGTTTGGATTGAGATACAGTGAGTGATCAGAAGACATTTCGGAAATTGACCTAAGATCTGTATTAAATTGCTGACACCCTTCTTCGAAATCACCTGGCATGAAAGAGTAAATAAGTTGCATGTCATCAGCATAAATTTGGGCTGTACAGTGATTAAGAGCATTTTGAAAAAATGATGTATACACAGAGAAGAGAACAGGGCCCAGTACGGATCCCTGTGGTACCCCCTGTTGTGTATTTCTTACTTCAGAAGTTTGATTGTTCAAGATAACCCGCTGTCTGCGATCTGTTAGATACGATTGAAAAAATTTAACTGAGTTTACGCTCAATCCAATATAACCTAAAATTTTCAGAAGTATATTGTGATTAAGAGTGTCAAAAGCTTTAGAGTAATCTAGTAATGTCAAAACACTAATACGTCCCATATCTGTATTTCTAAAAATTTCATCTGTTACATTGAGAAGCGCAGTTGCACAACTGTGCCCTGCTCTAAAGCCCGACTGTACTTTTGGAAGGATTTCGTTATCTTCCAAATACTCTACTAATTGACTTTTTATAGCTTTTTCTAACAACTTAGACAACACAGGTAAGATACTGATAGGCCTGAGATCTTTGAGAGTTTTAGGCGAAACAACTTTGGGTAATGGGATGACATTTGCAAGCTTCCAATCGTGGGGAAAAACAGAGTGTGATATACAGAAATTTACTATATGGGTGATGATGGGAATAATGAATGGACAACAAAAAATAATAAAGTTAATATTAATATCGTCTGAACCAACTGCAGTGGTTTTAATGTCGACTAAAAAATTCCTTACCGTATCTTCAGGAACTATACTGAAATTAAAATCCTGCATCAATACGCGGCCCTCGTAGTATTTACTCACATCTTTATCTCCACATTTGGGTATGGAATCCACAAAATAATTATTTATGTTATCAACATTAGAGTTTTTAACGCTTTCCACATAATTTTTTTATCTTTTCTCAATTCACTGGCTAGATATGCCTTCTTTTCCCGAGCAACAGTACTTGTAGTTAAGTTACGCAATCCTTTATAACTAGTCCAATCCGCAGCAGAATTGGTTCTCTTAAATTTTGTTAGAGCTTTATTTCTCAATTCTATTAAATATTTGACATTATTAGTTGAAATGTTTTTTGTAGATGAATACCCTAAGTGGAGCATGCAACTTTAGTAGTGATTTAATATTTTGATTGAAGAAGGACACTTTGCTATCAATGTCTTCGATGTCATAAACGCCACGGAATACTCTGGAGGTCAGCATACAGTTGATCCAAATTAATATTTTTAAAGTCACGGTAAACCGATGGGATAGCTTGTTTGATCTCAGAAACCATATTTATATCAATTAGAATAGCTTCATGATCTGATATATCTGGAACTGAAAGTGTTCCATAATCAGAGAAATTTAAATGATCTGAAATGATGATTAAATCCAACAAAGTCGTAGTTGTTTCAGTTATTCGAGTGGGTTTATCCATAATTTGTTTGAGCCCTACACTATTCAGCAGATCTAAGAATTTTTGAGAATAAATATCATCTTCAAATAGATTTATGTTAAAATCACCCATGCATATTACACTATCACAGGATGGCACAATTTCAAAGAGTCGATTTTGAAGATGACTGATAAATATGTTAGTATTTGTATTCGGTGGTTTATAAACACAGCCCATGGCAATACATTTATTTATCAGTTCTACGTTAATCCAAACATCTTCAATTCTTCAATATCATTCAAGTTATTCACGGTGTTGTAAACTAAGTTATTTCTAATGTATATACATACTCCACCACCCCTGCCACATCTGTCTCTACGTATAAGATTATACCCATCAGCTTGTATGTCAGAATCACTTATATCAGGTGTTAGCCAAGTTTCGCTGACCATATACGCACTGCAATTTGTATTATATACGATTTCTAAAAAATGTAAGAAGTGTGCAGGCAAGGAACGCGCATTAATATGTAAAATCTTAAAACTATTTTCCATCAAAGGAAACCAGTGGTGTGAACTTATTTATCAAAACAAAACATAAAATTATTTCAGATGAAATCAGAGAACAAAAACTGATATGAACTGTAAAGTTCCTAGTACAGCAACTGCAGGGAGAGAGGGAGAAAGAGGAAGAGCGCTGAAGGCACAACTATGGAAAATCAATTTGGCAAACAATAAGGCAATAGAAAAAGTTGTCGTCTATCGGCTCCAACCTAACCTAAATACAAAGCGAAATTTGGCAAAAAAGTACCTATCGGTTCAGGTTTAAATAAATAAGCAGTTACAGAGAAAACCCGAAAACAGAATAATCAATAAAAAATTTACAGAAATCCTACAAATTGTGACTAAGCAGTGTCCTGTAGTTTAACATACTTTAAGCAAAAACAAATCGTAGGCAGTATAAGATGCTAAAAACGATTTTTAAATTACAACTAAAAAATAAATCTGAAGAATAAGATGAACCAAAATTAGCACATGATACAGTACCTTCATTTCTGCTCATTAATCTCAACATAGCACACAGCACAGAACTTTACAGTGTACATACGAACTGTGGACAGTCTCATTTATCGAAATCACTTTTGAAGGTAGCCCACTCTTCTTCTGATCCTATGGAATGTTTTTTATTTTCATGCAACACAATCACCAGACCTTTATTAGTCCAAGTTGAAGAATTTCCCATTACTTTTCGGACATCGGAATACAGTTTATTCATATTAGTTGTCAACATTTCGGCAACTCGTATGTTGGTACCTCTCAGTTTGGATTATCACGAAGCCACAGCTGGACGAAATCGACAGCAAGCGGCCGGGGCCGCGTTTTTGTTGTAACGTTTTTTGTGCTACCCAGATGATAACATTTATTGATGTCGTATTTTCTTATAGTAATTTCTAATTTTTCTGATACCAATTTAATGAATGGACCATAATCATTACTGTTTTCACTCTCTGGCAATCCATGCACAATCAACATGTTCTGATTTCGTCTCCTAACAAAATTTTCAATGTTTTGGGAGATGGTTGTATTTTGTGTCTTCAGATTTAACACTTCATTTTTAAGGGCGTTTAGGGAGTCTCTCAACGAAACCTCGAATTCTTGTATCTTAGCTTTGAACGATCCGCTTTCACAAGGCTGGTTACCACTTTTATCATCAACTGAAGCACTTTTTAGACTTTTGAAGCCATCTTCGAACAACTGCGCAAGTTGGTCAAGACGTGCATTCAACTCTTTGAGACTTTTTGCCATAACTGCTGTATAAAAACACGCTGTGTTATTTTCTGGTTAACTTTACCCACAAACTAAAACACTGTTCAGGTATTTTGGAAATGATTTCGCTTGATAACTATATTATAACGACGAAATTGTAGGAGCCGATATTCAGTCGACTTAGTACTCTGGCAGCGCCATCTATCTGCTTAGAGAAAATCAACAAAAACTCAATAAACGGTTTTCAGAAAAAAATGGGTATCAGAGAAAACGCGTTTTCTGCCTCATCTTGTAAGTATGTAGGCCATAGTTGATATTCAAGCTCAATCGTTATTTTTCACATAAAAATAAAAAAAAAATCACTAGCAGGCAGTATTTTCCATGAATGAATGGCGTTAGGCATTCTACCCATTTTATGGCTCACCCTGAAGGACCACAAAAAAGTTTTATGAAGAAAGTTGCTCCTTCTGACCTCTGGAATGATATATCCGAAATTCGAAAGAATCTGTAGTGGTATAGCTTGACAAATCTAGCTCTGAATATGAAATCGCCCTGCTATCGATGTGCGGTAGCAGAAGAGCTCAGTATAGTCTGATATGAGTATGAGTTACTGTCCTGGTCAGTTCCATCAATTGTAGTTGTCCCATTGTGAAGTGCACTGTGAAATTTTATTACTGACTGTACAATTATACTACTCTCTTCATCGTCCGAATACTTTCTCTTTCTAAATTCGCGCATCTCATACTTTTCTCGACATCCACAGCTAGATTTGTCAAGCTGTGCGCCCTTTAAAATTCAAGTTGGTGGCAATAATATATCATTGAATGTCACAAACAAGAATGTAGGAGCCAGAGTTGACAAAAATATAATTTAGCTTCAGTAAACCCATAATGGTTATGTACGTAATGAGGATCATAATGACGATCATTATGGTAGGACCCGTGAGTATTAATTATCGTGGCGTGCACCATAATGATCGTTTATGATCCGAATTACATACAACACTTCATGTGCTGGCTTCATTATGTCAATAAAATACAATGACATAACGATTTCGTTATGATATGACAGCCGATAAATTAATTTGTTTCTACAAGCGTGCGTGATTCACCTTATACCCGCTCGCAATTTAGTTTGGGAAGTGTTGTTTTTACCGCGCTAGTTCTGGAATAGTAATTTACGTAACAAGTCCAGAAAATACTGTTTTTTTGGACGAGTAGACCAAATTCTAGGACGAGCGTTAGCGAGTCTAAAAAACTGTTTTCGGACGTGTTGCGTACTCTACTTTTTCGGCGACCAAGTAGAATAACAAATCAATGAGACCCATTTAGTCTAAGAGACGAAGAGAGGTTGACCTTCACCCATCTGTTAACCGGATGAAACATACTTTTTATGAAGTTACATAAATAGACGAATACGCCTAAAATGGGTTGCCTATCAAAAGGTGGTCATGACTATATACAGCGAGTTTCAAAAATTTGCACCATATGGAAACTTTTTTATTATCGATTTGTCAGAAAATTTTATTCTTCATAAAAATTGGTGCATTACGGAATACCTACTTGTATTCGAATTTCAAATTTCTAAATTTCCAAACGGTGAACAGGGGGGAACTAAAAATAGAATTTTGATCAAGAGTGAACTACCCTGGATGTGATTCAAAATTTGAATATTTCGAACATTTTAGTTCTTATTTGTATTATACAGGGTGTTATTTAAGTACGTGGCCAAACTTAAAGGGGTGATTCTTTGAGTGATTCTAAGACGAAAAGTTCATATAAACATAGGTCCGGTAATGCTTCGTTTTCAAGATACAGGGTGTCAAAATTTTTAAAAGAAATCGTTATTGTCGTAAATATCTTAATAACCCTTCAACCGATTTTATTGAAATTTGGCAGTGTTATTGAAGGTCATACAGGGCGAATTTAACCCTAACTATATCAGAATTATCATGTCCAGTGGCGTCCCGGAAGGCACTGTAACCAATATTTTTGACAGAAAACATGTGCGCCACTGATTTTTTTGCAATTTTTGTATTTGTTTCACATTGAGCAACTGAAATTACAACTTTTTTATATTTAGAATTATTTTCGTATCTTGCTTTGTTTTTGAGAACATAAAAATCAATTCATTGCACATCCCTGTGACAACACAATAAAACATTTCAACTACTAAACCATCAAAAACTGGGGTCTTACTAATAATTTTTTCATATCAATACTCTATTCTAGTCTTATAATTTTCTATCAAAATTAATGCAATGAAAAAAAATATGTATGTATGAATTGCAGCACTTGCCTTCGGCTCTTGGCTTGGGCTCGTGCTGCAAAATGGGCTCATTGTTGTCCATGGACATGCAATAAAGACATTTTTATTTATGATTAAACGATTAATATTACATGGAAGTCATCTTTTAATTTTTTTTGCTCATATTACCTGTTTTCGATGAAACAAATAATGTTGTTATGTATTACTGCAGTGTTTTGAAACTAAAGTAAGAGGGCCATGGAAGGAAAAACAAATGTTCAAACAAATTTAACTTCATAACTGTCACAAATTGAAACGGTACATACGTAATTATTTGATAGTAATTATTTGAAGTGTTTTCAAGAGTTTTGAGATATAAAATTTGTTACTGATATCTGAAAATGGTTCGGTTTACAAACTCGGAAATGGCCGATATGCATTTTGTCTATGGAATGGCCCAAAGCAATTCCAGAGCGGCTAGACGCATTTATCAAGAAAGATATCCTCATCGAAATGTTCCAAATAGGCAAATATTTGTGAGAATACATGAAAAGCTGTGCGAATCAGGCACCTTTCAAAGGTCTGCTGCTCTTATTGGGAGAGTTGAGAGTTGCCCCGATACAAGCACACGCAAAATTGCACAACAATTAAACATTTCTCACTTTACTGTATGGAAGATTTTGAAAGAGTACCAACTGTATCCTTACCACATACAGCGTGTTCAAGCGTTATTTCCTGCGGATTTTCCCAAGCGAGTTGTTTATACTACGTGGCTTTTGCAACAACAGGTTGCATCTCCGACATTTTTATCCAGTATATTATTTACCGATGAAGCGTGTCTTTCCCACAATTCAATTATAAACTTTCACAACAACCATATCTGGGCAGAAGAAAATCCCCATGCGGTTATAGAAAATAATTATCAACAGCAGTTTTCCGTGAATGTCTGGGTTGGTATTGTTGGCGATTATCTCATTGGACCTCATTTTTTACCCCCGAGATTAAATGGTCAAGAGTATCGTCATTATCAATAGGACAACCTATATATTCTGACATTTCTATGCTCCTCCTGATAAAACAATTCCATTAAACTATCATACTTGTGGTATAAAACGATTAGTTCCAGAACTACAGGTACCTACTTCAATATCCTTTGTCCTACGACGGTTTTTAATGAAATATGGATGAATGATATAATTTTGCCTTGTTTTAATCATCGCAAAACTATAGGACTGCACAAGTCTACAGGGTGACCCTAAACCTAAATAATTTGGCAATTGCTTGTTTCAGACGTCGTGGGACAAAAGGTATTGAAGTACTTGTATTTCTTGACCAGTCAGTTTGTGACCGTTTGCTGATATTACATTTTGGTATATATGTTCCTGGACAAACCTTCTGCCAAGTTTGACCTGCGAACGAGGTCAAGATCCAGAGTTATTCTAAAAACACAAAAAAAAATATTGGTCTCGTTATATTGTTACACTGTATAATACTCATAATTTCTGTTCCTGGAAGTGGCCACATGGCACATATAATCGGTGCATTGAATTGATCGAATCGCGTTATCTGAAGCAAATATAAAGGATACAGTTATACTTTCATTCTCCCCGGTATATTTGAAATAAACTACTTACCCATTTTTTGGGTTCAGCCGATCTTATTGAGTACATCCAACACAGAACCTTCAATTTCAATACGGTCCGACTTATAACGTTGATGCTTCGTTCTGATATTATTTTCATTTTGTGTAACTCAGGAAAAGTCTTGATCTACCCAGTATATTGTTTTGAAAAATGCCCAGAAAACATACTGTTGCACTGGCCAAGTTTAATACAATGGTGTAGATCAAAAACTCACTTATAATTCAGTGATGTTACCTGCATTAAAGTTCAGTCAATAACGGTATGAAAGTGCCATTTTACAACTCCAACACTCTGTATTTCGTGACCATGGTAACTTTTGTTCAATATGTTGAGTTCAAATATAAGTTTTTACACTATTAACACACTTTCTAAAAAACTAGTTAATAACAAAGATAAACTTAATCCTTTCGAGAAATCAGGTATATACGAGATATCTTGTTCACAACCAAATTGCAATGCCAAATATATTGGACAAAGTGGGAGAAAAATTATCACTAGAGTTAAATAATACAAAAAAAAATTATAGATAAATATACTGATACATTCCAAAACTCCCTCTTTGAAGAAATTAATTCGAGTAGCTCTTTCGCTAACCATATTAATAATTCTCAACATTTTTTTAATATTGACGATAATTTAAAGGTCCTCCACCATGTGAAGAAAGGCTGCTTAATGAATATTTTAGAAATTTTCGAAATCAATTCCCTAATAAATAATAACTATAAATGAACAAATTAACTTTGATTGTATCCCTTTTTTCAATTCACTAACCTTCTAGATTGTTACAATAATTTTTCAGATTTGTTTAACTGACATTGGTGTTCCTTCTTACCAGATATCACGCATTATATCTTATAATCTTTAAGCTTTCGTCCCATAGAGGTCACTGTCACATGTGTCTAATTGTAAAACAGTTATCTGCTTACCGTTTTAACGAGAATAATTTTTTAGCCGATAGATGGCGCTAGATCTTCAATCTTCCACGTCAAACTTTTACCCAACCAATCAAATTTCATTCTTAAGCGTCTGTAAAACAAACCAAGTAAGATGGTGGGTTTCGTCATGATCATTTTTATAATTTCTCAGTCTTTGAGCCTAAATGAGTGGAAATTTCCTCCTTAAGGGCGTGCTCACTAGCGTAGCCAATGTACTTTGGTTTACGAACAATATTTCAATTTTGTAATGTATCTCCAACTTGTATAACTAAATGTAAGTAATACCATACACCATTTTGTTAAACTTCCATTATTTATATTTCACTTCAAATTTTAACAATTATTCAATTTATTGTAGATTCTCTTCGACTGAAGATGGGTTTTTCTGAACCCGAAACATGTTTCGCCTGTTTGGGAAATCAAAAATTTTTTAAATTTTAAATTTAATAAACTTGTGGAGATGACTTCGAGATTTATTCTTACATATCAACAACATGTTGTAACTTTGTACAATTTGACCGAAAAACTTTTTCCAAATTGTAAGGGTTATCCCATTGTGGGATATCCAGGATAATTCTGGGATGTCCTGAGGATATAGTGTGCTGTGTGGGTTGTGGAGATCCTGATATCGGACAACTTTTTTTAACTTTTTTTATCCTTTCCTTACCAATCACGTTTTAGAAATTGCAATATTAGCAAAAGATAAATAGAATGGGTCCATACATGGTTATTCACGTTATTCGATACGAAGCAGTATAGCTAAAGCATTTGATTTTTTAAAAGTTCTTTCTTTACGATCGATAGGAAACTATTGGCCCTTCATTTTAAAAATATTTTCATATTGTACGGGGTGTGCCAAAAACACGAAATATTTCAAAGTTTTTTATTTTTTAAATGGAAAACTGTATATTATTTAATTTTCAGATTTGACGATCAAAATAAAGGTAAGTTTTATTGAGGTTCAATTTACCTTTACCTTATGGATTTTGAAATATCTCTTATTTTGTGAAAATGCAGCTTTAATTCTTAAATTCTCAACCAGTGCTTTCTTGTTTTCAACTAAATTAATGTTTGAGGCTACTAACTGAATAACTTTCATATAGCAGTTGTGAAATATTTACTAACTTATACAAGGTGTGTAGAAATTAAGGCAAAATAATCACAATCTTTGAACGCTAATAACTTGTTTAATTTAAATGGAACGCCCTGTATTTTATGTCAAGAGCAAATGTCAAATTTAATTGTCTATCAAATACTAGTGTGCGTTCCTATAGCTAACTCTTCACGTTTTCAAGTAAAACGCACATTTCCATTTTGCAAACTGATTTTGAGAAATTTATTATTTATTAAGTCGGCGTTTTGACAAGTTGTATTATTATTTACTTATGGTTGTCAGTTATTTATAAGTTTTTAATCACAAATCATCCTTTCTGTGGTAGCGGTAGTTTGTGATCTTGTTATCATCATTTTGTTATAAAAAATGCGAGTTTATCCAAAAGAAGAAAGAATTGATATAATTTGTATACTTGGAGAATGTCTTCAAAACTGTTTTCTGGCATCAAGAATTTACGCTGAAAGATTTCCCAATAGAAATCATCCAAATAAAACAGCATTCGAAAGATTGTTGACACTATTAAGACGAACTGGAAGTGTTCAGTATAAAAAAAACCATTAAAAAGAAACCTGTGACAGAAAACGAAAAAAATGAATTTGCGGTGATTGCCTCTGTAATTGAAAATCCCCATACAAGTCAAAACCCAATGGCTGAAAATATCGGCATTAGTCAAGCAAGCGTATAAAGAATTCTGAAAAAATACAGTTTTCTTATAAAATCCAGCTTCACCAAGAGCTTTCCGAAAACGATTATGGGAAACGAGTTGAATTTTGTATGTGGGCATTAGATAAAGTTGCAGATGATGAAAACTTTTTCAATTCTGTTCTATTTAGTGATGAGGGCACCTTTCATAACAATAGGACTGTTAATAAACATAACTTCCACTATTATGCTGATTCCACTTCACATCAATTTGGAATTAACCAGAATCAACACAGATGGTCAGTGAATGTATGGGGTGTAATAATGGGTCAATATTTAAATGGTCCTTATTTTTTCGAAGAACATTTAAATGGAATGTTGTTTTTAGAATTTTTAACAAATCATTTTCCGGTCCCATCACAAGACATCCCCTTAGACTTAAGAAGAACGATGTGGCTGCAAATGGATGGAGCTCCCGCACAATTCCATCGTCAGGTTCGTGAATATTTAAATGTTCAATTCCGAAATCGGTGGATTGGAAGCAAAGGATTCCAAAATTGCCCCCAAAGTCACCCGACCTGACGTCACCTGATTTCTTCTTGTGGGGATACATTAAAGAAATCGTTTATAATACACCTCCAACAACACCCGACAATATGAAACAGCGTATCAGAGAAGCTTTTCTGAATGTTAGCCCTCAGATGTTAGCAAATGTTGCTGAAGGTTTTAGAAAAAGATTACGTTTGTGTTTACAGTCTGATGGTCGCCATTTTGAACACTTGATATCTTGTTTTATATCCACCATTTTTTCTTCATAATTTAAACTAATACATATTATTTAAAATATTGAAAAATAAACGCATTTGTTATTAAATCTCGGTGTTTATTTCAATCAATTCTGATTCGTCAAAACGCCATAGGCAACTTGATGAATAATAAGTATCTCAAAATCAGTTTGCAAAATGGAAATGTGGGTTATACTTGGAAACGTGAAGAGTTAGATATAGGAATGGATACTAGTATTTGATAGACAATCAAATTTGACATCTGCTCTTGACATAAAATACAGGGCGTTCCATTTAAACTAAACAAGTTATTACCGTTCAAAGATTGTGATTATTTTGACTTTATTTTTACACACCTTGTATAAGTTAGTAAATATTTCACATCTGCTATATGAAAGTTATTCAGTTAGTAGCCTCTAGCATCAATTTGGTTGAAAACAAGTGAACACTGGTTGAGAATTTAAGAATTAAAGCTGCATTTTCACAAAATAAGAGATATTTCAAAATCCATAAGGTATTGGTAAATTGAACCTCAATAAAACTTACCTTTACGTTGATCGCCAAATCTGAAAATTAAATAAAATACAGGGTATTCCATTTAAAAAATTATAACTTTGATTTGTTTCGTGTTTTTGGCACACCCTATATAACATGGAAATTTTTTTTTATGTTGAAAACACTTTAAAAAAATCAAATGCTTCAGCCTTAATGCTTCGTGTCGAATAACGTGAATAACCCTGTATAGTTAATTCAGTGTAATAGTTTTACCTTATTTGAAACAGCTCCGTATATTCAGACCTCTTCTGCACCAGAATGCCGAGTATACCAGGGGTGACAAAATTTATTTCTGCCAAGTCGCAAATCAGATTTTGATCAAAACTTCTTGCTATGAGTGGATACGCAGTTGTAGCATCAGTGTGGTAAGCAAAACCTCCTTTCTTGACAAGTGCTACGCCATCTTCAGGAGGCAAGAAGTTTGGATTGCCGGAATCGTATATTTTGGTAGTGTTCAACTTTTGAATGTATACGTTATTGAATTGTTGAATGATGTATGTGATGGTATATGGTTGATTTTCAATAGCTACTTTCAAATTACTCTCATATAGTTCTTTTATGGTTGTGAAAACGGTAGGTTTTGTGCTCAGAAGGGATGAAACCAAGCTAGAGGTATAATAGTTATAGAGGAGCATGGAAATGATGAGAATAGTCAAAAAGATGATTCTGCCTCCCATATGATTCGGTAATAAAGCTGATCCTGAAAATAAAATTTAAAAAAAACTGAAATGGAACTGAATCAATACGTAGATGCTATGGTCAGTGATATCACGATTGTTACTAAGTCAGTTTTTTACTAGCGTCTAGACACAGACCGATTTCCAATGAATTTGGCACGTCACGTCGCTTGGTTTGGTTGGTTGTCAGGATTCGTTATAAAAGCAATGTGTTTATTATGTGTAATATATGATTTGGTACTGATTTTGAAAGCTGTTTACCATTAATGAACTTTTACATTACCTACTTAAGTTCTTGATCTTCCTAGAAACACACGAAAAATTGCTTATAATGGACCAGGCAGCCGGCTTATGGAAAAATGGGCTTTGGTGAAATTTCATGAACTTTCAGTATAATATTGTAGTTGATGACTTCCTGGACAATAGTATCCATGGGCCCAACTCAATCTAGTTTCAGAGCAGGGTGTTGAAGTTGGAATAGCCATTTTTTAAATGCATGTACTTCTTATTTTCTTCAATGTGTCAAGACAAATTCCCAGTGATGGTTTTCTGATGACTCTAATTATCAGTCCATTGTGAGAGAAAGTTTCATTTGCTACAGAGATACCCAAAAATTAAAAAAACGGAAAGTTGACTTGAATTATAATTCAACTTTCAGGAATTTCAATATCTGGTTGAATTTGCTTCGGGTTGGTTTATAATAATAAGATACGCAAACATTTTTTATAGGGCGAGTCAGAAAGTTGAACGCTCCTGTATCCTATACTTTGATAAAATTTAATATACTTTGTACTGCATGTTAGTAGGTAAGCTATTCAAAAGATATTATGGAAAAAATCCGAGAATCGAGTTTTTTTTGGAAATTAAATATTTCCGTGGTGAATTTCTGTGATACTTCCATATTACCTTTACTTTGAGTTTATTGGTCGGATGTAGAAGTTTTGTCAACATGCTATGATCAGTTTTTTTATACTGACAATATGATGACAAGCCTATCATTATTTTCTTCATATACGGGTGTCCCGTAAAGACCACGTCACACTGAAGGAGAATGTATATCAAAGGGTTCCCTACCTGCTATGAAAAAATCCAACGTATAAAAATCTCACCGTTTTCGAGACACTTAATTGGTACAATTTTACACTTTTCTAATTCATTCAGTCGGTGAAATATCGTTGAAAAATTATTCTAACTTCTACGGTACGAAAATACTCCGAATATTTCAGAAAAGTAAGAAGTATTTTCATTAGAAGTTTTGAGAGTAGATTTTTTTTCGTGCAGTTTAACCCATTGTACTGAAAACAATATGTACTGGCTACTGCTGCACACTACATCAATAAATTACCTGTTTTATGGTGATTCTAAAATGGTGAAACACTAGAAATTTGTAATCGTAAAAAAAGATATTGCCATTCATCTCCAAACGGGGAAGTTTCTGACAAAGTATCAATCGACGGGTCTTTATTTAATTACTTATTGTAGGTTACTAATATTTTCAAAGATATTATAATCAATTATAATCATCATAGTACACGTTCGAAACGGCGACCTCCTTCGCTTATATAGGCCCTGCATCGACTGAAAAAAAAACCTTTTCGCTACCCTTAAACTTCTCTAATATTTCCGCTGGAGCAACTCGGATGTGTTCCCCCAAGTGGGCTTTATTGCTTATGTGTTTTGCATAGACTTTTCCTTCATAACACCAATAATCAAAATCCAGAGGATTTAGGTCTGGTGAACGGGGGCCACAAAATGACCCGGCATCTTTCGATTGGGACAAGTTTAATTCGAATGTGCAGTCACTTGGCGACCTCAAATCATTATAGTACATGTTCAACATGGTGAACTCCTTCGGGAATACAGGCCCTGCATAGACTGAAAAAACACCTTTTCACTGCCCTCAAACCTTTTTCCACGATTTTATTTGTCATCTGAATTAGACGTTTTTCGTTATATAATACCGAATATAAATCACGTCATCAACAGGTAACCCATCATCTTCAAACTCTTCAACTTGAAAACATCAACACCCTGTATTTCTCAAAATAAGGATATGAAATGTACCTTCCTCAATTTTCATGACTTTTTTAAAAGCAAGTCAATCGAAATAACATGAATTCATACTGAAAAACCTGAAGCAATGAAAACTCATAGTGGTCTGTGACAACAAATTGTTGGTGATTTTATTGAAAATATGAACAGGATGTTCATAAAGTCAGTTGTGGAATCATCTGCGGCTGAAAGTTATAATTTAGTCTCTATTTTCTATCGTACAAGATAACCTCTCTTGGAAGGGATTCATTTTGTGAAGAGAAACATTCTCAACTGAAAATCAATACATGACTCCTATGGAAATGGAAAAAAACCTGCGATAAAATTGAAGTTACTTTTTTGTAATATCTGACAGAAAACAACTACTAGTTGTCTTGAAATTGTCTTTTGCCTCCTCTTTTTGTGAGAGGACAGACTCATTTGGAAACTCGTGATGCGAATTTTGCACGATATATTACAACTACACGTTGGATACTGGAATCTCGTAATAGACATTTAAAGTCCATATTCAAATTGTAGAAAAATATAATTTCTATATACCATGCTGCTAATATAAAGGAACATCATCATGCCTGGTACATTACAAACAGCGCAGGAAATAGATCAATTAGAAGAAGGTATTATTATGCAAACAAGAGTTCAAGCTGAAAACCTACATTTAAGGAATGGTCATTGAACTTTATCAAACTACTTGCACGCACCTGAATTTCCTTGTTTGAATTTACATTATTTGAAACAGCTGACGGGAATTTATGATGTTGACTTGGCAAAAAGTTATATTCACGACAAACTTCAAAAAGAAACAAATATTCTTCGATTCGATGAAATGGTGGAGGAGCCAAACATTTTAGGAATGCGAGTTTACTCCAGGTTTCGTAATTCCTGTAAATATATGTTATGGATAGCTTTCACTGTTGAAGATGATATCGAAAATCAACCTTTGGAACTTCACTATTATTGTACTTGTTTGTAAGTCGGGAGCTAGAACTTTAGTTAGATGTGCTCATGTGGCCAGTATTTTATAGTTTTTGGGTTATGCCAGATACGAACAGAATGTGAAATATCCATCTACCCATGTCCTAAATGAAATAACTGATGCAGCTGAAAGAATGGTACCAGAAAACATAGATCATGGTCCAGATATTGTGGACCTTTGAATTCCTTCAGTAACTTCAGTTCGTTTCGACTTGCTTATGTTTATTGTTTTTTCCGATATCAAGATTAGCTTGTATTTATTTTATTTGTTTTTATGTTTATGTCGATCATGGTATAACAGAAACAACATCGAATATACCGGTATACATAGTTATATGAAAAAATAATGATAGGCTTGTCATCATATTGTCGGGACAAAAAAACTGCTCATAGCAAGTTGACAAAACTCCTACATCCGACCAACAAACTCAAAGTAAAGGTATTATAGAAATATCACAGAAATTCACTGAGGAAATATTTAATTACAGGGAGATTTCCCAAAAAAATCGATTCTCGGATGTTCTTCCATACATATCTTTTGAATAGCCCTGCATATCATATATAAATCATATGTATTTCAAGGTGACTCAATGTTACCTACTGATATGCAGTATAAATTAGGTATATAACATTATATTAAATGTAGGATACAGGGTGATCAACTTTCTGACTCGCCCTGTAAAAAATGTTTGCATATCTCATTATTATGAAACAATCAGAAGCAAATCCAGCCAGATATTTATTGAAATTCCTGAAAATTGAGTTATATTTCAAGACAACGTTCCGTTTTTTAAATTTTTGAGTATCCCTGTAGCAAATGAAACTTTCTCTCATTCGGGACTGATATTTAGTGTCATTGGAACACTATCACAGATATAAATTCTTGATAAATTAAAAAAAATAAGAAATAAGTGATTTTGAAAAATGGCTGTTTTCCAACTTCAACACCCTGTTTCTCTGAAACTAGTCATAGGATTGAGTTGGGCACAAAGACACTATAGTTCAGAAAGTCGTCAACTACAATATTCTGACGATTCATGAAATTTCACTAAAGCCCATTTCTCCATGAGCCGTCTGCCTCCTTCCTTTTATACAGTTCTCAAAAACTCCACCAAAAAACTATCATGTGTAAAACGCCATAAGCAAACACGATTTTTGATACTATAACCTGACTAACACCAACCACAATAATTGGTCACACTTCGCGAACTGATGCCAACTGAAAAACATGTCAAGTGTGTGGCTCAAATAAAATCGTGTAAAAATTTCGAATATGAACTATATTACTCTACATATAAATGTGGGTTACTACTTTATCGAAAGTTTTGCTATAATCGGTGTAGATGGCGTCTACTTGGATCCTGCTGTCATAGATATCGTGGAGATATTCTGAGTAAAAAATAAGGTTCGATAAGTGTTCTACCCTTTTACTTGTTCTGGTAAAATAAGATTTTTTACCGCGATAAATTTACCAGGTGCCAACAAGATTTGATCACCCTGTATAAAACCTCACAAACCTTGTTGTGCCAATATCGATATGGTTATAACCAGTGATGTAAAGAAGCTGTATCTTGTACTGGCATCGAGGTATTTCTGTTCGACCCAGTATGAAAATTTGATAGCAGTACCCATCAGAAATCCAGCGCCAATTGTTGCGTACCAAGTTCTGACGGAGAATGGTTTCAAAACTTCTGCGCCAGGTTTTACTGTACCAGGATTCCTGAAGAAGAAGCAGGTTCTGAAAATTATTAAAAATGATTTAAAAGCAGTAAGAAATCGAGTCAACACCTTTGACCAAAGTATACCTCAGGAACGGGAATCATTCAAAATAGTTATCAGTTTGTTTTTGGTTTTTGAGATTGCAGAAAATCCAGTCTTGATTTTTGGAGTGCGGAAATCTAAGTATCTGTGAGAAATTATTACGGTTTAAAGAATTGTTGGTTTATAGACCAAGCTTTTACTTTCACCATATGTTTTACTTTTACTTAAATAAAAGCGAGCATACAATATACTTTTACCTTTACTTTTGCTATCACTTTAATAAAATTTCAATTTTTGCTTTACATTCTACGTATGAGTCAATGCTCCAACCTTTACCTTCCTGTTAGTCACCAAGAGCTGTATTTTCTCATTCAAATTTTCTTTTTCATCGTATAATAATTGATAAATTATTGACAATTTTCAGCAGTTCCACTGGCTGTTTGAAAGAAAAAACAAGCCTTATAAAATATGAAATAATTAAGAAAACAGAAATGTTTGAAATAAAAACACCTGAAATTTATCATTGGAGCACATGCGTTACTTTTTCTTAAAGAAGGGCGTATGAATGGTGGATTTCAATGCTTAGAGTTGAAGAAAAGAGAAAGGAAAACTGAAAGTTTGGCCATAACAAGTGAATCGGTGTGACGTTAGCAACGAATTCTCATCCACGACATTTGTCACTTCATGTTGAAGTAGTGATGAAATGATTGTCATCTCCTTTGTTTTTTTCTTAGAGAAGGCGAAAGAAAATCGAATTTATCCGCCATAATTTTGACCAACAAAGTACCATAAAAAGAATATTCTGCCGACTTGCAACAACTACCAAATCATTGCAAATGATCCACTACCTTTCACAGTAGTGACGAAAAGATTATCACCCACTTGGTTTTTTTTATAGAGAAGGTGAAAATCGAGAATTGACTTTATTCACCATAATTTCGACAAAAAAGTATCATAAAACCAGAACCGTACATTCTGACGACTTGCAACAACCACCAAATCATTGCCACTGTAGTGACGAAAAGATTGTCACCTACTCGGTTGTTTTCTTAGAGGAGGTGAAAATTGAAAAATAACTTTATTCACTATAATTTCGACCAAAAAAGTATCATAAAAACAGAACCGTACATTCTGCCGACTTGCAACAACCACCAAATCAATCCCACTGGGCCACTTCATTACACAATAGTGACGTAAAGATTGTCGCCTCGGTTTTCTTCTTAGAGGATGCGAAATTTGAAGATTGACTTTATTCACCATAATTTCGACAAATGAAGTATCACAAAAACAGAACCGTATATTCTGCCGACTTGTAAATACAACCAAATCATTTCCAATGAGACACCCCATTAGACAGTAGTGGCGATACAATTGTCGCCAACTCGGTTTTTTTCTTAGAGGAGGCAAAAATTGAAATTTGCCTTTATTCACCATAATTTCGACAAAAAAAGTATCATAAAAACAAAACCGTATATTTCGTCACTACTCTGTTATGGAGTGGATTTGGTCGTTTTTGCAAGTCGGCAGAATGTACGGTTCTGTTTTTATGATACTTTTTTTGTCGAAATTATAGTGGATAAATTCAATTTTCGCATCCTCTAAGAAAAAAACCGAGTGTGTGACACTCATTTCGTCACCACTGTGTGATGGAGTGGCTCATTGGCAATGATTTGGTAGTTGTTGCAAGTTGGCAGAATATACGGTTCTGTTTTTATGATACTTTTTTTGTCCAAATTATATTGGATGAACTCAATTTTCTGCTCCTCTAAGAAAAAAACCGAGTGTGTGATAATCATTTCGTCACTACTGTGTAATTGAGGGGCTCATTGGCAATAATTTGGTAGTCACTGCAAGCCGGCAGAATATACGGTTCTGTTTTGATAATACCTTTTTGTCGAAATTAAGGTGGATAAATGCAAAATAAAAAATTTTCAACTAACGAAGATATTATATTCATATCGTTCCCAAAAGGGTGCTCTTCCAGCAGCACACGCAAAAACAAGTATTGCCCACATTCTGCATTTATAACCAGAAAAGGAAAGTGTTATGTTCCTCGTATATACATTTCAAGTTCAATGATATATTATTATTAATGTTACATGTTGACTATAGCAATTTTTATGTTCACAAAAGAGATTTGTCATCAAGAAAGTCATTCGAATTGAAAACTTATTTCATACATTTAATTCAAACTCTAATTATTGCTAACAATCATGCTGTCTGGGTTGTTACAAAATTGACCATGAACTGTATTGTTTTATGTTCCATTTCCACATTACTTCAAATGTATGTACTGTTTTTATATGTCTTATATTTACATTTTATATTTTAATATGTACACTTAAGTTAGCGACATCTGGAAAAATTTTACAGCAGAGGCATGAAGATGATCTCATTACCTTGAGATATTTTCCGAATTGTCTTCTCATCTCTTTCATTTACAGGGTGATCTCAAAACAATTAACTTTTTTGTTTTGCAGTTATAACTTTTTTCCTCGTCAACCTCTTCAAAATCTCAGGCTCATTTTGAAGCTGAAACTTCAAATGCAGAGTTATAAAGATCAGAATTCACTCAAGATAAAGATTAAAGATCAAGGGATTCTTCAAAGGAGACCCCAATGTGTAAAATCCCCGAAATCCCGGTTGGGAGGAGAATGAAAATCAATTTGTTATCGGAAAGATCATTAATTCTGGATACGTGCAGTTCTTTCTTCCTTTCAGTAGTCGAGAATTGTGTGTGAGAAAACGAAATTGAAACGGCATGTTTTTGAAAAAATAAAAAAAATCAATGCATGGCCCGTAACCAAAGTAACGAGAATCACAATAAGTGACTGGCCAGGTTAGAAAAAATTGCAATAGCGATGCCGCCCCCAAAATTTGTCGTGAATTGATCAATGCTACTGGAATTCAGGTTTCAAGTCAGACAATCCACGATCCTGGATTACAGGCAAGGAGACGAGCGATTGTGGGGGAAAGGGCATCAAAACGGGGAAATAGCAGAGTGGAAAATGTTTACGAATGACAGTAGGTTCAATTTGTTTTGAATAGATATAGAGAGGGAGGAATGAAAGGTTTTTGGAAGGGAATATGGAGGCAAGGGTGGCTTTTGGAGAAAGAGGAGTGACTGTGTGTGGTGGAATATCGATGAACAGGACGAGTGTATTGATGATTCTGAGAGGAGAGAGTATGAACGGTGAGAGGTATAGACAGATATCGTAGTCCCTTACACCGCAAATATCGGCGACAACTTTCTTCTTGTTGATGACAATGCGAGACTGCATAGATATCACGGAGGGATCACGGTATTGGGCAAATGGACTGGCTGCTTCTCTCTCCGGATATGAATTCGATGGAGCATGTCTGGAGTCGTATAATATTAAAATTGAAATAAAGGGAAGTGCTAATGGAACATTTCGATGTCTTGGTGACTGCGGTACAGCAAGAATGGGCACCTATTCCCCAGGAATTTATCATTAGTCTGATAGACAGCATGCTGAAAATGGTCAATGAAGTGATTACCAATAGGGGAGAACCCACTAAATACTGAATTTTATAGATATTTTTATAGATATTATTATCCAAGTTACCCTTTCAATAAAAATTTTTGCTTACTTTTGGAATGAGCCACAGCTGGTAGGGGTTGTCAGTCACTTATTGCGATTTTTGTTACGTTGGTTACGTTGGTCAGGCGAACAATGGGATGATTTTTTTTAATAATATGCCGTTTCAATTGAGTTTTCTGTTAAGATAACAAATCTTTTACTACCTGTGTTTCTATTGTTTACATATCGGAGTGCTTGGAATATTGCATATAACTCTGCTGTATGGATACTACTGGGAAGGGGAAGTTTGTATAGTGATGTATTCTTAACGGATTCCCTAAGTTCCATTCAAACCATCCAGAACGTGTTCACAAAACATCCTATCGGACAGTTAATCAAGACAGAACTGGACCTCGTAGCGAAAAACGAAAAAACTGTAGATCTCATCTGGATCCCCCTCCCATATCGGAATCCAAGGTAGCGAAGAGATGGACAGAAAAGCGCGTCAAGCAGTGACCAACGATAACGCCGAAACATTCAGTAATTGTATTTCCACCGATGTCAAAACCTTCCTTAAAAAAAGGCTTCTCGATAAATGGCAAAGTGAATGGCAAACGTCCCAAGCCAAGTTACGTGCGGTCAAACCAACTATTAAACCGATAGTGCCGCTAACAACTAAAAGACATACACAAGTGATAATAACCCGCCTTCGTCTCGGACACACAAGACTTACCCATTAATACCTCATGAAACGTAGTGCCATACCAGTGTGCGAAGACTGCAACGTGTAAATGAGTGTGAAACATTTTCTAGTAGACTGTCCAAGATTTTCCAATGCTCGAGTCACACACAGAATTCCACAAGAGCTATCATTAATTTTAGATCAATCATGTCAACTTCAAGACCTGATAGATTATCTGAAAGACATTGGTGTATTCCACAATGTATAACCATCAGTATTATTATAAGCATTATTGTTTATTATTATTCGTTAAGATCTATTAGTATTATTTTTTGTAATTGAGTAGATTGTATTTATATATATATATATATATATATATATATATATATATATATACTGTTCCGTCGCTAATAACCGGAAGGTGGATGCGAATTTTTACAAATAAAAAAAAATTGAGGTTTCTCAGGCACAATTCTTGACTACAGAAAGCTTAAAGATCTGGACGTATCTAGAATGAATGATCCTCCTGAAAACAAGTTGATTTTCATTTAATTCTTCTCCCAACCGGGATTTCGAGGATGTTTCAGATTTGGTGAATGGCCGGGCTTCGTGACCACGCGGGACACACGCTTTCACTCAGCTCGGTTTTCAACCAAGAGTTCGTCTTCAAACCTAGGAAGGGACCCTAGCGTTCTAGACTAATCTCAGTCGCCATTAACACGTTCCTCGGTTCTTCCTCACTCGCTCGAAGGTCCGAGAGCAAGGACCCGAGCCACAAGGATGGACGAGTGGATCGAAACGTCGGGACGTGACATATAATTAAGGTTCATTCGTCGAGCGGCTGTCGATTGTAACCCCATGTGGATTTTTCTCACTATCCTATTACTAACGCAGTTGTTCTAAGACGGCTATCAGCGAAATCATGAACAAAAAGGCACGAGTCATTTCAAACATCTATTTTAAATATAAAGCAAATAAGCACTTCCACACGAACATCGGATCTGCCTGTTGTCGGCAGATATCATATTCTTAGAAAGGAAAACAAACATTGTAAAAGAGACAAAATTCCTTAAATATTTATCATCATGCTTGCCAGCGAATCTACTACGAATTGTGCGGAGAAATTACTTTACATTACTCGAAACTTAACTTGCAACGCAGGATTACGTATCGCTAACAGGTTTTTCAAAACAAATCAATAATAAACACAAGTAATACAGTTATTGAAGTACGCAGGAACATAAGATACATCGGGACATTTCCTATGTCGAAATCATTAATATACTGTTACAAATTCATAAACATTTGGTGCATACTGTGCCAAACATATCGGGATATCTAAATAAATCAGATTGACACATAATTAATCTTGGATAATATAGCAAGTCAGTACCTCACAGCTTGAAATCCCATAATCTAATACTACATGCACAATAATAACTAATAACCACCAAAAACAAACATTCTTTTCATACCGATACGACCAAACTTCTAGTTCAAAGGTTCTCGGGTAAATCATAGCGAAATTAATAGTTATATCTTCAATTCGATGAATTATTTGATCACTTACGAATTAAAACTGCATAACCTTTCCACATTTTATAATTAACTGAACACTGGCCGGTCTAGACTGTAATTGACTCTTTTCCAAATGACTTTAATTTCCGAAGAACGAATTCATTTTGAATCGGTTTAAATCACTTCATACTGATTGTCGAATTGATTCGAATGAATAATCATGATTAAAAACACTTCTCCGAGTTTACATTTGAATAAACAACTGACGGAATGGAGTTCTGAAGTCTGAAGTATATATTATTCGAATTACGAATTACCAATTGCGAATTGCCGAACTGCGAATTTCCGAACTAACTCCGAATTTCGAATTGCCTGCATTGAACGCGAACCGCGGCTTTTATAGTAACATCCAAACGGGGGTAACTTGCACGTGGTCATTTGATGGTCGTTAATCAGTCGCGCATGACAAATTTATGATGTCGGCTTCTTTGAGCGGCGGCCTTTGTAACCGAGAGTTACAGTTTGCGCGAGACGGGAAATTTCCTTATTTGGTCACTCGCGGCTCTTAATTCATTCGATCTGACAGATTTATGTTACACGGCTTGCAGCGGTACTTCTTTGAGATATGATTTACGATTTCGGCGGCTTTGTACGCGGGGTTATGAATTCTTATCGAACACGTGCACTTCTAGTGATTCGCGCTAACGGTTTGTCAACACGGGGCCAGATATTATTTTTTTACGCACGAAATGAACTCGGTTACGGTTCATACAGGGAGGAGTAGCTGACGATAATTATTCAACTATCCTCGCAATCTGAACTCTTTTCTTTTTAACAACTTGAACTACGATATCTGCTCGCGCAATACAGGGTGAGTGTGGGCTCACCACATCACCTTTGAGGAAACCCTTGATCTTGAATATTTATCTTCAGTCAATTCTAATTTTCATATGAGCCTGAGATTTTAAAAATCGGTTGAAGAGGAAAAAGGTTATGACTACAAAATCAGAAATAATCTCTTGAGATTACGCAGGTAATAAAAAAGATAAGAAGACAATTCGGAAGTCTCAAGGTGATGAGATCATCTTTATGCCCCTGTTGTCAAATTGAAAAAAATCAAGTTTTTCTCCATTTGGGATTATTTTGAAAATTCCGAAACTTTGCATAGTTTCAGGTAACACCTTATAACGATTTTATGTAAAGAACCTTACGTTTTGAAGGAGTACGAAATTGAAGCTGAAGGACTGGGCTAGCGAACAGTGTGAACAGAATTCATTTTGTTCAAAGCCAAAAACAGTTTTAAGATTTTAACAGGGGCAACATTTTGAGGTGCCACGAAATTTTATCAGTGTTGGGTAGTTTAGTTGCCAGCATTGTGTTCAAATATGTGAACACGAAAGATCGTTGGAATATTGTCACCATACAAACAAGTTGTATATATTGCTTGATTGAAACCGTATCATCGAGTGAATGAATGTTTAATTAAAAAGTTAACGAAAAAATAAATAATCCAGCAGACGTCACAATATTTGTCATACATTTTCTGAAGTTTTTTATTGAACCAGCCAAATATTGACCATTTGAGAGACACTCTGGAGGTATAGACTTGCGGTCAGCAACAGAATCCTTAGATTTTTATAGAAATACTTTTTTAAAAACATTACCGTCGTTATTCATATACCTGAATTCAAAATAAGGGACCAGAAAGTCGTAAAAATCCATTCTTCCGTAACGAAGTATGCCTCCAGAACTCATCAAGTCTATTTTATTCTGATACAGTAAACTTGCCACTCCACTGTCGATGCCACTTGAGCTATTACCGAACCAAGCATTGCGAACTGTAGTATTATAACTGCAAAAATTAAAATGTATCAGAAAATATGAAAACAGCATCCAGAATACAACTCACTGAAAGTTATGAATTTCTTTCAAAATCAAAACCAACTGAAAGTGGTATTTCCCGAATGTGCCGATTTCTTTATAGCGCCTTGCTTGTTCATATTTTTCATCGATTTCGAAAGAATAATTAACCTGAAACATGTCTATTGTTAATCAATCAGTCAATATTGTCAAAAATATATGGAACATCCTGTACATTAAAATATTTTATTATCATTCAATACGTGGGTATCCTTTTAACCTTTTACGTGAGCGAAGATATTTTATTTTAAACACAACTTGTCCTCAACAGAACATAAACAAGAGTTTTCAAAAAGGCCACTGATAGTTCCATCTGGGAGTCGAGTTTAGAGTTTTGGCGTGCCCGCAGCTAGTGAGGGCTATGGGGCGAGTTTGGAAGATCAGATATTAGATAGAAGGAAAATGTTCCTTAAATGTATTGTAAGTAAAGATCTTTTTAAAATAATTTATTCAATCGATAACTAATCTAGGAGAGATCCATCAATTATTTAATTCATTAATTCTTTATTGATTGTTTCCTTCATTAATTTCAATCGTCTCAATCTCATATTTGTACATACACTGACCGGCATAAAAAGTGGGACAGCAAGAAAAATTGGCATATTTGCGATTTACAGTTTTCTCAGTGTATGATAAATATGTAGCATGATTATTTTGGCCCTCTGTAGGCGTTTTTGTTGATTTTTTGTTGTTTGTTCGTACAATTAGAAAAACTTCAGTGTGCCATGATGGTCAATTACAAGAAGAAATCATCCTGTAGTATTGATTCTCAGTCCGCTGATTATAACAAGTGGTGATAATTTATAGAGATGCCCTTATCTTCGGAAGATTCTGCTAGAGCTGTTGCTTTGGTTGATGCTGGCTGGCTTCAGCATTCGTGAAGTTGCCCGAAGATTAGGTTTCTCTCGATCCAGTGTCCACAGATCAGTTGTGCGATTCCGCGAACGTGGTGAATACCGTAGAAGGCCGGGATTTGGAAGACTTCGAAGTACAACTCGCGATGTGCACTATGTCGTGCTTGCCGTCCTGCGAGATCGACATATGACTGCGGTGCAAGTGAGAAATGACCTGCAAGATGTGAGACAGGTCAACGTCAGTGAGAGAACTGTTAGGAGAATGTTTGTTAGAGCTAATTTGTCTGCTCGAGGACCTGTAACAGGCCCTGAACTTCTCCGGAATCATCGTGTCGCCAGACTGGCGTTTTGCCGCGAACACCTCAATTAGAACATGGGCCAGTGGAGCAATGTGCTCTTCTCAGATGAGTCCCGTTTTGCGCTGAGATCTCCAGATGGACGAGAGAGAGTGTGGAGTCGGCCAGGAGAAAGATACGCGCAATGCAACTTTAGCGAGAGTGTGAGCTTTGGTGGTGGGTCTGTAGTGGTGTGGGCTGGCATTTCTTACGAGTCTCGCACAGAACTTGTGTTCATAGATGGGGGTACTGTGACGGCTATAAGGTACATAAATGATATCCTGGAGGATCATGTGGTGGTATTTGCGGGGTTTATAGGTGAAGACTCCATTCTGATGCACGATAATGCCCGTCCGCACGTTGCCAGAATTGTTCGAGACTATCTCCAGGACGTTGGAATCCACGTTCTTGATTGGCCAGCACGCAGTCCTGACCTCAGTCCCATTAAACACGTATGGGATATGCTGGGAAGACGGATCAGACATTGTCGTGGGCAGTTGTTGACACTGCAGCAACTTCGAGATGCACTACAGGAAGAGTGGAATCTTATTCCACAAGAGGCAATCCAATATTTGATCGAAGGCATGCATCGTCGACTTGAATGTGTAATAAGAGCTGGGGGAGGAAATACTCGATATAAAATAAAATAATTTACATGTTATTATAGCCTATTCTTTGCTGATGTTTTGTACCCCAATTATGTTCTGACACTTGCTATCCCAAAAATTAAATTTGTCCTTGTCGAATGACAATGTTTCAACGCAAAATCGATTGGAAACAACACCATACACGATTTTATATAGTTTCAGTCCACTACACATATTTTTTTTCAAATTATAACCAGTTATGTTGCTGTCCCACTTTTTCTGCCGGTCAGTGAAGTAAAATAAATGTTTTTATATTTTTCTAAAGTGTTTTAAATCTATAAATGATCAGTATCTACCTAGTTAGTCGTGAATAAACCCCAATTCACGACAATATAACTTTTATTTACTGAAGAAACAATAATTATCAATTAATCCATCCTTAATTGTCTGAAGAAACAATTCTTCCTTTAATATTTAGCATGAATACATATGAAAACTTTTCAAGGTTACACAATGAATAAATAAGTATAAAACTGGTATGAAGTAAAACAACGTCAAAATACAAAAGAAATATATAAAACTTGAAGAAATTAATAATTGCAATTTATTTTCTGGCTCCTACGAACTTTTTTATAATGTTATAGAAATATTCCCTCAATCTTCAAATAATAAAGTCTATCAGAAAGCAGTTACTCAATTTCCTTGCTAAAAACAACTCCAGATAATACTTCACTGTTATTTTCTGTTGAGAGGTTGATAATTATAAAACATTGTGTTGTCGGGTAGGCTATTTGACTTGGTTATTCTTTCTTTCTTTGTTTATCTAACTGTTTCTAGTATGAATATAGGCATAATCGTCAATATTGTTTATTTTTTGAAGTGTGAAGCAAATCGATAACAATCATTTCAGCAGGTGGGCGATCCTAATCTCTTTGGAACTTTTTCTTTTCATTAAAAAGTATCAGTAAAAATTATAATAAAAATAATTTTTAAAAATTTGCGTTTTTTTAAAACTTTAGTACTACTCAGATTTTCAAAAGTTTTTCAACGGCATATTGTTAGTCACGAGGATACGCAACTTTCCTGAAATTTCCGAGGTCCCAATGATCACTTTCCACTTTGACATATTTGGTATATACCTATTTTTTCAGTATTGAAAAGGGTTGATGGTTATTACAAAAACTAGAAGCAGAAACCAGTAATGATATGGTGACTTCTGGCAAAGAGACTAAACGTTAACTGACTAGGAGAGGTTATTCCCCAAGACAATGGTGCCACTAATAGCAAGAGATGAAATGACATTTGTGAGTCATAGTGACGTATATATAGATGTCATGGCCACCATTCTTGACAGTGTTGGACTACTGCACTCCGCACTCTAGTATCTGAGAGTTACAGGTAACAGTTTTGATTCCTTGGTTCGAGTTCGACTCTGTATGTTATGTGGGCCATCCGTTATGTCCAAGTACGTCACTATGATGCGTTGATGCTACAAGTTTCTGATTGGCTAGAGCTTATTAGACTCTCCTGTTCGACTCTCTTTGAACTACTGGTTGATTTACTGGCAGCGATCACGAGAAAGTTTTTTTTTTTGAAGGAAGACAAGACAGACATTCAAAAGGGTTTCAGCGATTTCCTGTTGGTGAATGATTTACATTTTTTTTTTTTGTAATTCAACGATAAGTATTGTCGCGACTAGGGCTCTGCATCTTGAGCCGTATAAGGGGTTGCTTCCCTTATACAAAATGCGACTTGGGGGGTAGCTACAGGTGGTAGCTATAGTAAATCAAGGGGTAGTAACAGAACATAAATATTTATTAAATAACAACTGGGATACGGGGGAAAGTATATACACATTGCAAAATAAGGGACATTCAATAATATAATAGGGAACAAATAACTCTTACCTAAAACCACTACTAAACCAACACTTACAGCTAAGGCCAAAAGGGCCTAGCCTATGAGGCTAACTGAGCACTAGGGCTCTTTCCTCTATAGGAGTCTATTACTAACTATCTCATCGTTCCATTCCTCTTGTATTTATATAAGGAAATATGTTTATATCATTCGGTCAACGATTTTAGCTCGTCACGCGACTTCGCTAATTTCAATGTCGGTCGCATATGACAATGAACTTCTATATCGTGGACGAATTAATAAACAATAAGATGAATGGATCAATGCACTAAAACAATTCAAAGGGCAGTACTCAATATTTACGACAGTATCTCAACAGCTTCTTATTACCAGAAATACTGTTTCTCATGCTAAAAATCGTAGCTCTTCCAATCCTTTTCTAGTGAATTTATATTTTTAGCATGATTCTAATTCAGGAATGTAGATAACACACATGTCGCTTCTACACCAGTTCATTATTTTACGTTTAAATTAATCCTACCTTGTACATAATATTACCACATGGTCTGGGATATTTTTACTTGCATTGCCTTATCTTTGAATGGTGTGGCAGAAAATGATTGACATATAATGAGCCTGAAGAAAAAATTTACATCGGAATACTATACTCTGTCAGAGTTGTTGCTATTGAGTTGGGTATCAATGTCACTAAAATATTATTTTTTCTCTAATAAATTCGCATTTGCGATATGGAGTTGCTGTTTGGGGTGTCTGTAATAAAAGCTTATTCAACTCTGTATTCGTACTCCAAATACGGGCTCTAAGATAAATGTGTAAGAGCAAATTTCGCGACCACTCCAAGCTCATGTTTCAGCCACATAAGATTCTAACGCTCCCATCTCTTTTCATTAAGAATATGTGGGATCTGATGATAATAATCCACGTTATAAAAATCCAAATTACATTTCCCAATTCGTATACCACTAAGCACTCACTCATTTACAATGGAGAAAATATTTATAACCATCTACCAAGAGAAATGACATCTACAATCAATTTAGAGAATCCGTATAAGAACTGTCAGTTGACAGAGCATATTATAATCTCTTAAAATTTTTTGATGACAGATTCAATGATTAAAACTATCATTATTCCAACCTTTGACAGCTGTTTCGTGGTCACCCACTCATCAGAAAGGATTTATGGATGTCTTGAAATCAAAAGGAATCCACTCAAAGTGAGTACCGTGAAGGCAAGACAAAATATTACAGAAAGGTACTTATGACATCTACAGTCACTAGGTGAAACTTAATTACTACTAACTAATTACTAGAAGGGTTCGTGTCAAATTAAGTTTCAACTAGTGACTGTTGATGCCATAAGTAACTTTCTGTAATATTTGGTCTTGCCTTCACGGTACTAACTTTGAGTGGATTCGTTTTGATTTCGAGAGATCCATAAATCCTTTCTGATGAGTGGGTGACCACGAAACAGCTGTCAAAGTGGAACTCTCGGAATCAAATCGAAAAATACTCTATTTTCACTTAAAATGTAATATCTACTTTTATACTAAACTGGTTACTACATTTTGTATTTGTGTATATTTTTAAAAATACAAATAGAAAATGTATCGGATATAGCCCTCAAATTGTTATCCAACCGTAGACACGTGTTTCGAGCTTAAGCTCTCATCAGTACGGTAATATCAAGTGCGAAGATGTACAACACTTGAGCTCGAAACACGTGTCTACGGTTGCACAACAATTTGAGGGCTATACCCAATAGATTTTCTATTTATATTTTTATGTATTGCTTCTCGATAAATCCATCCTGATTTGTATATTTTTATGTATATATTTGTGTGTTTTATCTGTTATATTTTATATTAATACATACATATTTACTGAACGTGTTGTTTTATTCACTGCTTGTTTTGTTAATTACTTCGATTATTTGTTCATTTAGATTCATTTAGATTATTTTTCATAAAATGCTTCATTATTTTGAAATGTAAGAATAACATGTCATATATTTTTAAGTTTTTTTTTATATTTTAAATAAAATGACGATTGTGTACAGCTTACTTTTCATATACCTATGCCTAATTCAACAACAACAACAAAGAAACTGTCCTAATCAATAAAGCACACTCATTGATTGATTGATTAATATAGAACCCATCTTTGCTATGTAAAAATATTAGTTGACTGTTGTGACTAACACATTCCAAATTTGAAAACGTAAACAATCCTTACCGTATTACCAGTTCTCATCAAAACTCCGGACAAATTTTTTCTCGATTCATAAAATGACGATTTCTTCTCAGCAAAATAGTTGAAAGTTTGATTCAGGAATTCGCCCACTTTATTAATGACGATGTCGACTCCAAGTCCAGGTTTATACACTTCGAAAATATCGTATTCACTTTGACCATATTTTAGTGAAGCAACAGTCAGATCCATGTCAGCTCGTAATTTCAGTCCATTCAAAAGAACTTCGATGTTCTCATCGCTAATTGTGAAATCGTAGATCATTAGCCAACTGTACGTGAATCTAAATTTTCCCCATCTGGAAGTCTGTAATGTTGAAAATTGTATTCTGTAATTCGAGTTTGAAATTAATCAGGTACTTTTGAGGAGTTGAGAGCAAATAGTATTTTCCTCTTTACCACAAAAGTATTTTCACTCCTAGATGCTAACCAAGTTATCACCATCAGTAGGAATCCAATCAATATCCAAACCAGTATTTATATGAAATACTTAGTTACTATGAATTATAATTGACATTAACACGAAGCATTTCTGAGGCTCATTTTTTAAAGTGCTAAACATTATCACCATTTCGCTGCAATTTCAAAATTTGTCGTAAACGGAAAGCAATCTTTCAAGTCAGGAAATACTCATTCATAGAATATTGGTCTCAGTTAACTTTTTATGAAGGAGGAGAATTTTTGATGGAATAACGTAGTTTTTGTGCCTTTTGCTAAGAGTTCCACCATTTTTATGTGTTTTGATACAAAGGCCAACCGAGAGTATCAATAATGGAATTACGGACCTCTTTTCGAGATTCTGCTCGGATCGTGCTAGGAATCAGACGTAAAAAAAGTAAGACCTCGTTAATCCTTGGCTAGCAGAAGTTTCGACTTTTGAGGGCTGCCGTTCGTAAGGGGACGACAGATGGTTGACGAAGAAAATAATTAAAAACAATTTTCAAACATGAGAATATTCCTCTTTTGGTGCTGACAAGTTAAGCATAGAACTAGTCTTTATTTCCGAAATCGAAATCGTTAGTTACAGAACGACGTTCTGAGTTATACTGCATATTTATCATGTGATTAGAAATTTTTGATCCCCGTCCATTATATTTACCCACCGCTATTCAACAAACACCTCCATGATAATTAAAGTATCACGTTATTTATCCCCGAAGGTTAGGTTTGACAGCCGCAAGGAGCCATTACATTTCAATACACCAGAATCTTTCAGTTAAATCACTGGTTCCAAAAGGCTCGGACCAATACGACCTTCTAGAATTCAGTTTGCGTAATAGAGCCGATCAAGTTGCTGAGGTGGAAAGTTGAATTACGAGTCTTGTCAGCCGAATAAATTCAGTTCAGTAAATGTTTCGAGGACGTTGGACACCCTGCATCCCAGTCAATCTAGTGCAACGTAATACAGTCATCCGCAAATGTGCCTTCACTGAAGTGGACATTGTCTCGTTCGAAATGGGCACAAGGAACCGTTTGTTGAAGTTCCTTCGTATCCAAAAAGTACGGCCTTCCCTCTTATCGGAACTAGCTGAATTCAACGAGCCTATTCGTTGGAGGCGGCTTCTCCAATTTTTGTTCTTCAGACATCCGGTATCGCGTACCCACACTCCTGTATCTCTACCAAAGATGTACAGCGCTGTCTAACCCTGAAGTAAGTGATCTCTTCAAACTCACTTCCTTTGTTCCAGTATGCAGAATGTCATAATTGTCATTGTCCTACAGTAACTTCAACAAAAAAAGAAATATAAGGAACACATACCTTGTCCAGAATATCGTAACTCCTTTCACAAGACATGTCTATTACGTAGTTGACTTTTCTATACTTTTCGTCTTTGATATAAACATCATCATTTACAGATAGATAGGCAGTTTGCATGGACAATTTGGTTTGAATAAGTTTTTGCATGTAGACCATTTCTGAAATGAACCTTCTGGGATAAATTTTGTATGAGTACAGTGTATAAAGAAAAGTTTGAACAGTTCAAAACTTTTCTTGTTCCACCAGTATTTCACTATATGTATGATCATATTAGAGCTTTATTACAATATCGAACCATACCTACCATGATTTCTCCAGCAGACCAAAAAAACACAGGTCTTGGCACCATTATTCTCCAAGAAATCCATAATTAGATTGAACTTACTGATGTTCATATTTTCTGCGACAGTGACCAGTATCCAGAACATAAGGAGCTTCATATTTGGATGTAGGGTAGAATACAATGGAATATGTCAGTTATAATGCGATTCGGCAAAAATGTATCATTACCATTTCAGAGAAACCAAATTGCTATCATTACGAACACTTTGATTTGGACATGTTATTATGCACAAAGAAGAGTTGACCGTTTGTGAAATATAAAAGTCAAGACTTTTTGAAATTTTATTGAGAAGAGTTTGAGTTAATGTTTGAAAGAAAATAAATCTGAGAAGAAAATATAGTTAGGGAGGTGGTGAGCATTTCGGTATATGGTTAGCACAAGTTTCACATTGAGGTGGATTGCAGTTCGGTCAATTATGGTCATATGTCGCTGCGTTTTTGCGTTACAGCGGGTTGAAGTTGCTTAAAAAATGGGGATATGAAATATTTGCTCATGTCTGCCTCTGGGGTTCAAGGTAACAATCATCCTGGATATGACTGAAATCGAAGAGACAGACATTCAGGGCTCTGCATTATCGTGAAACGGAGTTGTAAAAATGTAAATAAAGCTCTATTGGGTCATTTGCGTACGGTTCTCATTGCGTCCATTCGAATCATTATGACTATGACTACCTGGATACGAAAAAATATTTTTGACAGACACTTTGTTCACTGACTTTAAGCTGTACAATTGTTTGAATTTCACGTACAAAATAAAAGAGAAGACAGTCTTCTGTTTCTCTCTATTTACTTCTAATACTCAAACTTCAAACTTTCAAACTTTATTCAAACAATTCAAATAATCAATTACATAATAACCAATTTATGTCGAGAATTACACCTAAGCTTGTATCGTATCTATTTTCTCAATTTGAATGAATACATGCGACTCTAACAAACAAAAATAAAAAATATAGATGCGGTTAATGGAACGAACAAAAATTTATGAGTAGAGGGGAGATGAGGAGCAAAAATACGTCTGCGTGTTTGTCAGCAAGATTGTTAAAAAATTGTTAAAATTGTTATTTCCGTCAACCGATTGCACCCCTACGCGCAACCCTCGGAAGTCTTCGAGAGACTTGTGTGAGCTAGGGAAGATGCAGCCCTAACCTATTTAAGTGTGATGCCATGCACGAGACCGGTGAATCGGTGGATCGAACCCACGACCCCACGCATGCGAGACGAACGCACTACCAGCCGACCACCACGGCCCAGATACATAACATTTTTAATATATTATATTATATGAATGAATGGAGTGAGAAGGTGAATGCAGTTAAAAAAGAAGAAGCACATAAAGAGAGAGAGAGAGAGAGGGGAATTCAGAATAAGTGATCTTATCGTATTGTTGTATGATATAATTATACTACATCATATATCTGTATACGGAAAAGAAATCTGTAGTTCACAATGAGCTTATGACAAGAGGCATAAGATGTCCGGAGGACTGCTCATTGCTAATATCCTATACAATAGGAAAAGTTGGATCGAAAATCCATCAGAAAACAACTACTTTCCTGGCTAATGCCACGACGAACATTGAATTACATCTGATGAAATTTCCGTGCAGAGTTCCTACAAGGTTATCTCTGCAATTGCTTGGTTGCATGGGAATGATCATAGAAACATTCGGACCACCTATATATCGATTTCGGAGTGTTGCTCCTCATCAGTATAGGGTAGGTCTAGCAGTCAATAAGTAATGACTGCAACGAATGAATCGACGACCATTCCCATTTAAAGACCGAAACTGAGATCGCGCCCGCACAGTGGATTAACTCCAAACTGCGAGCGCCATCCCAGCGCCGGAAGTCCAACCAAGCAATATCCGTGCTCCACGATCGTCAAGACCGTATATGAAACGGAAAAGAAATCTGTAGTTCACAATGAGCTTATGACAAGAGGCATAAGATGTCCGGAGGACTGCTCATTGCTAATATCCTATACAATAGGAAAAGTTGGATCGAAAATCCATCAGAAAACAACTACTTTCTTGGCTAATGCCACGACGAACATTGAATTACATCTGATGAAATTTCCGTGCAACCAAGCAATTGCAGAGATAACCTTGTAGGAACTCTGCACGGAAATTTCATCAGATGTAATTCAATGTCCTCCGGACATCTTATGCCATATATCTGTATAGTTTCAGATACACGAAACGGAAAATGTCAGAACTGAGTTACACTGTTCTCACCCACATTCCCAAATAAGAGAAGTACAAACTATATAGTAATTTTATACCTGTGAGTACATACAGTCAACAGATTCAGAACCCAAATATTTCCGACGAGTTTTGAGTTTGATTAGATTTTGAAAATCATTCCTACAAATTATAGTAATCATGTTCACTTGAAATACCACTAGAGCTTCAATTATTACTTACCGGAATTTTTTTCGAGAACTAGCATATTTTGAAAATTCTCGAGAGTCGAAGACGAGGAAAAATTTTTTTAAAAATATTCGTGTTCGAGATTTTTTTTTCTGTTTTTAAAGCTGAAGTGGTATCCGGTAAGAAAATTTCACATAAAAATTTTATTAAAAAAATACTAGGATCATAAGGGTTTTTAATGGTTTTGCAATTCAAATGGTCTATGTATATTAATTCAAAAGCAATATGAGGTAGAATAACAATTATACATGAATAACTAAATGCTTGAGGGAAAAAAATATATAAAAATGTTCCAGCTGTGGGATTCGATCACACTCTTTAAATGTCATTTTAACTATAAACGCCAAAAAATTGCCAGTGTAATTTCATGCTCCTTACCCCGAGGAGGAGACAAAAATTTCCGGAAATTTTATTAGTTGCAATGGTAATAATAAAAAATACAGGCCTTTTAATTGGTCGAAAATGTTAGGAGTAGAATTTTCAATAATATTCAGTAGACAATGAATTTTGTACTCGTAACTTGGCGCAAGCTTCGGGTTGGAAAAAAAATTCAAATCGTCTTCTTTGGAAAATCACAGGTCTGCCTCATCGATTATCTTGTTTTATATAAGAAATCCAAACATCAGTTCAAGAGGCAGGCATGTGCGCATAATATAGCACACCTTTTTTACATTTTTGAAGAGCTGTTAATAGACATGGTCCTTTTCATTGTTTTTAATCGAACAATTCAGGCTGCCAAGTTTGTACTTCAAATGCAGTTTTTTAAATTATATTAATAACTTTAAAAATGAATACTACAATTGTCAGAGCCCTGGATGTCTGCCTGTTCGATTTTCTGTGTTTACAAGATGATTGTGACCATCAGCCTCAGAGGCAGACATGTGCGCATATTATAGCACACATGTTTTAAATTTTTGAAACGCTCTCAATTGACAACGAAGCGCCACCATAGTAACAGATGCGGTCCTTGATGTTTCTAAAGGTATAATTATCGCTATTAGTAATGTCTGACAAGTGTGCCGATTATATCGAAATTTTGCTCGCCTCCTCCCTAACTAATATTCTCTAGAAATCACAGAGGTGAAAAAATGTTGATAGTCATTAAAATTTCTTCAATTATAAATTATCACATTCGTTTTTGGCTAAACAACATAACTGTTTGCAACATCAAGAGAAACAAGCTTTGCGTGCATGATTTTTTTCTTCACTTTGGTTCCCACGAAAAAAAAATCTTGTAATACACAGGGACAATCGTGAAAACCGAGGGAGAGTGAGATCCAAAGCTTTTCCGTTCGTTGGAAAGACGAGCCCTGGGAAAGAGATGTTTGGTTGTCTCTAAAGTGACGACAAATGGATGTAAAGATAGTATTCCAGGACAGGTCGGATCTGTGAAATCATAGTCAGTTGACGGGCAATCATCAAATGGCTCTTGGCACGAAACAGAAACCAGTTTTTGAGATGCACTTTTGGCAATGAACCTGACATGGTTTTCCCATGAGAGGGTACAGCTGACACCGAAGCATCGGCTTGAATATATGTATGGAAGATGAGGTAAAAAGCCTGACAGGAAAACAAATAAATGTGATGGTAACATGGATAGAAGAGTATGCTGGTTATAGTTTGAAGAAGATGAGGGTTAAAGTTTTCCAATACTTCCAAATAAGTAATATCGGTATCAACGACAACAATTGCCAATTATCTTGATGGTAGAGTATTCACACTCTACTATGAACCAGTCACAATGAATAATGAAGTGAACAAAAGGATTAGAGCGCAATTTGTCAATAATTTGAATCAGTATATTCAACCAGGTAAGCAAATTTTATGGTTGGATGAAACAAATTTCAATTTATTTTGCAGTAAAAACAAAGGTTGTGCTCGAAAAGCAGTACAAAATCGACCAGCTTCAGAAAGGCCCAACATCCATCTTATAGGAGCAATTTCAACCGAAGAGGATCGTTCACAGCTAATTCAATAGTTACTTGGGTTGAGAGATTGTTGGGGCACTGGCAGGAACTGGGCAATGAGCTGTCAGTTGTAGTGATGGTGTGTGAGCTGTCATGGATTACTGTTAACATATATGGAGTGCAGTCCATAAACAAACACACTCTCAAACTTTTATATTCTGTTCAAAAAAGAACGTTTCGTCTCGTTAGCACAAATCAATAATTAATAAATATATAAACTTCAAATTGATTGATGTAGCCGTTACTACGTAGTAGGAGATCATAATGAAAATATGAGAAATGAAAATTCCTATGTTTTTATACTACTTTATATTTGTAACACTTGAGTTACTGCAGTTTCGTCCTATATGGACATTATCAAACTATATTTTAGTCTAATTCTTGTTTTGTTTTTTATTGATAACATTTTATGACAGAGGTCAATTGATAATTTTAGATATATCGATATATTTTGTATCATTTTGATGTTATACAATTTTAAATTGGACTTATTTGTTTCATTATTTCTCTCCGAGTAATCCCAGTCCCTTTTAAAACGTTTTCACCCACCGGGTAGTTGATTGAAACACAAAATACATTTCGTTGGTATATTTCCCCAGTTAGCCGTATCCCATATCAATGAATCTTTTATTCACTTCAAAAAAACGAGAACAAGTTAGCGATACAAATAATCCTAATATCCGGACAACAAACGTTATTTTAAATACTAGTTTCAGGAACGGGTGTGGCAGTTCGAGATCATCAAGGTAAGACTGGTACCCACCCAGTCCTAAGTTGAAGGAAGTTCCTCAAACATCAAGTGCAAGGCTACCAGTCGATAGCTGCATACGAGAATAAAATAGTTTTTATATCAATTTTTGTGTAGGTATCATAATCTTTCAACGACTGGTACTTATAATTCATGTACAAACTTTTAAACACAATTCAATGCACTACAAGTTGAATGATAATAATAATCACTCCTGAAGATTGTTCAAAAGGTTTTCGAGGAAATGATTCTCAGAAGCATACGTGACAATTATGAGAGCTGATTGAGCCGCTAGTTGTTGAGTCTTGCCTTGCGAAATATCCAATCATCATATGGTATACAGGGTGATTTACGTAGGACGTGCATTAGAAGTTTTTCAACTTGTACTTAGATTAGAAACTTGGAATTTGGTGAGCTGTCATACCAAAAATAAGAATAGTCCTACAGCTATACAGGTAAAGTTGGTACCAACTTTCTTATTTTAAATAGAAACATAATTTTTTTCACTTAGTGTGATTGGCTTACTGATTATGAATGTTGATTTATCTATCACAGTTTTTGATATATTTTCATTTTTCGGAAATAAAATTACCGGCATAGTAGTTTAGGGGGAAATGTGCTCGCAAACCGTTCAAAATTCGGTAACCAAATTTCTGTAGCAGTTAGCTAGTAGTCCAGGCTAACACCTGATGTCCCATCGATAGTCCCATTCTGTACAATATGGGCACAGGCGATTTTCGAATATCGCATTCAAAAATTGTCAATAACTCAATATATTCAATTGGCACCGACTATCTTTTTTAACACTATTCAAAATAAAATTGAATTTCAAGATGAATTACTTGAGCTTTCCCTATTCCTAACTTCAACCTCTATCGATTTATTCAATAAAAGTCAAGAAATGTCCTGGATACAAGAGACAATTGTATACAAGAAGATGAAATCCTGTGAAAGTAAAAACGAGTGCTAATTCTTAAATAAAATTGATTCGGAAATGGAATGTTATTCAAACGAAGTTGTTTTAGACTTGTTTGTTATCCATTACATGTGTCAAAAAATTATTAAGCGAATTGTCCGTGAGTTTGATCTGAAATATTCAAACTTACCGATAATGACACGGGGAAAATTATCGCGCACGATTAAGAAATAATAATGAATCTAAATAATGATAATGAATCTGGTACCATGAATATTTCGAAGAATTTTTAAGTATCTTTTACAACTCAAATTTTCATCTTACATAAGATAGCGCACCTCTTGGTTCATTACCAAACAGAACACATTTGTTCGAAATTGTATTTAATGATAATAGATTTTAATGACAGAACTGAACAATGATATATGAACATTACAATTTCATCGACGTATCCTAAATTTCTGTCAAAAGGCAGAATTCAAGTTCTGATCTTGTCACGTGAGTAACGCAATCAGACCCTGCTCTTCCATGAAATCTGTAGAAGAAAAAAAAACAATTTCTTAATGTTGCAAGGCATATCTCTTTTAACTAGAAACACATATCACATCCTGATGTGAAACTCACTTCAGAAGAAGAGGCAATTTGTTTTAAAGCAAATCAGATAACAATTTTATTGTGACATTTTTTATGGAATGTAATTTCATTGAATTTGGTAGTCGATTATACAGGCAGGTAACGTTATATATAGGAGAAAGATCCACGAAATAAGGAGGTAGGATAGAGTGGAGTGGAGAGTTGTGTTTTAATCTCAGATTCAAGTTATGTACGTCAGTTCTGAAGCTTATCTTCTCATGGAGATAGCAAGGTATTTTGGTAGTGATTATTTTGTGCACGTGCATGAAATACCCGTCGGGTATTGAGCCATTTCAAGTTGTTCGTATGATAAGAGACTGGTTGACGTCTCCTAGTACCTGTAATGAGTCTCAAATATGAGTTCTGCAAAGTCTAAAGCCTTTTCTTGTCTGATTGACGTCAGTTAGGGCCATACATGGTATCTGCATGAATGGCATGAGATAAAACTGGGGCATCGCATACATTTGTTTTTGATTGTTAATTCAAGACCTCTCTGTTAAATTAGATTAAACTTTTAAGATGCAGTAGCCTCGCTTCAGAATCAGTGACACATGGGATGAAAACCTGAGAGTGATCAATAGTGATACCTAAGTTTTTCTGTAAGGGTCAGATCTGAATTATCCAGATGGATACTTACATCGTTCTCACATATTTTTCTCATTGCTGCACGGCCAAATAACATAACTAAAGTTTCAGAAAGATTGATCAAAATGCAGTATTTTTTAGAGGTGACGAGTAATGAATTTAAATACTGATTGATTTGTTGACATGCAGCTACTGGGGAATATTCAGGAAAATGTTTATAAATTTGGGTATCGTCAGCATAACTATACATTTTTGTATGTTCTAAGCATTTTTGAAACTGTTGCGTATAAATAACGAATTAAATCGACCGTTGCGGTACACCAGCACGATTTTCAAGAAAATTTGAAAGATAACACACTGAGTTCTGTTGGCCAAATATTTTTTTATAAGTTGCCTGAAAGCAAGTGAAAAACCAAGGTAAATAATAATTGATTAGTGCGAAGATGGATAGATAACTCATTATCATCTACCGATTTGTGTATGTGGTCAACAGGGCTGTTGTGCAGATATAGCCAGGTCTGAAGCCTGATTGAGATACAGGCAAAAGTTTATCATCATCGAGAAATGTTCGCATTTGTTTGTTGATTATTTTTTCAAATACTTTCGAAATGGCACACAATATACTGATAGGGCGAAGGTCACTGAAGTTTTGAGTATCATTCATTTTTGCCAAGGGAATAATATGAGATTTTTCCATACTAAAGGAAATACATTTTCATAGATCCACACATTTAATATGTGATTTATATAAGGTAAGATGTGCGGGGTACAATGCAGAATAATTTTGATGCTAATGCCATCAGGTTCAATCGCATTTGATTTTATAGAATGTATATATCATTTCAATAATTTCTTGTCCAGTGGTTCTCTGAAAACTGAAGTTTGAGTTAATATTTGATTTGTTATTTGAGAAGAAAGAAGGAAGCTCATCTTCAGGCGTTAAATTGCTGGAATTATTAGTGCAAAAAAAATATTTATTTCAGTAGGATTTCTGAGATGTTCTGGAATTAACTTTTTCGGATTTTTGTTGTGCAAATCCAAATCACAAAGTTTTTTACAAAAATTATTACGATTGCCAGCTGAAATTCCAAGCTTTGTTGGATTAGTGAGATTCCTCAGTTGTTTATAATGATCCCACTTTTTCTGTATTTACTCAGAGCCTTGTCGCGTAGTTTCATCATTAGTTCCAGATTTTCTGTTAGTGACGGAGCCTTCTTTATAGTTATCCGAACCGTACTTATTGGTGTATATGTACATCAAAAATATTCAAAAAACTTGTTTTTAAACTTCGGGCACCATATGTCGATTTCTCCTATTGTAAACTCCCTGCTGACAGAACTTTGCCTAAACAGTCCAAATTATGTTTTCTAAGAATCCGGCGTGCTCTTTTGTATTCTGGGTAACAAAAGATTACTCTACGGGAAAAGTCACACTGGGTGTGAATTAATTCAAAAGAATATAGCTTTATGGCGGAGAAAAATAGATTGTATTGCAGAGTATGAAAATTTCAAAGACGCCATTCGTATTGAAGCTTAAGGATATGCTTGGAAAAAACCGGGAATGGTAATTTCATTATCTTCTTCGCCAGTTAATGGTTTGGCTCTCGTAATGGGTCTAGTCACTATCTCAAAATGTATAAAATTATTTTTCAATCGTGATAACTTTCCCCATCTCATATTCGGTAAATTAAACTCAAGGAGAGTTCGCTGCATTATTTTCTGACACATGCCGTGGATGACAGAACTTCGTTTGGATAATTTTCCATTTTCGAATTAATTTCATTCAAGAATTAGCACAACTCTTTTTTACAGAATATCACCTTCCTGTATACAATTGTATTTGGTTTCATCATATTCTATAATTATACCTGTTAGACCAAACCATAGAGGTGTTTCCCTCACAAAATGAAGGACGAAAATGGCCTATACTAATTTTTATTAAATAGATCGTTAATGAAAACTCCGGACTTCGCCCCAGCAAAATCGCTTTGTGGAATAGTTTAAATAAGCAATAGTGAAAAAAATTACAACAATTTTGGTTCTTTGGAAATATCTCAAAGATTATTCGAGGATTCGTTTTACAGTGGAACTTTTGTAGAGATTTATAAAACCTACAAAATAGATTTTTATACGACCGGATCGGTGCATTTTTCACTAAGAAAATCCGGGAAAACCTCGAAAAAGTGACCATTTTTCAAAAATTTATATTTTTTATAAATCTGAAGCTAGACAAACAATATTGCGGTAACTGATACATAATATTATTTATTTATTTTATTCATTCATTCATCCCAAGAAACATTTTTGTTTATAGAGGGATTAAATTTTAACATAAATTTTATAATGACAATAGGTACAATTATTTTAAAAAATAATGATACAGATAATCTGTGAAATATGAGTAAATAAGTCATATCAATCAGAAAGAAACAAAAGCAAAAAACAGTCAAAGGTGAAACATTGTTATATTATGGAAAATCATCTGTTGAGTATACATTTTTTGAGTTCATTTTTGAATACTCAAATTCGATTTTTGGTTATACATGTTATTAAATAAGTAATAAAAAATAAATAATATTGAAAGATATAAATACAGTTCAATCATTACTAAAAATAAGAAACATAAAATAAAAATAAAACTAAGTAAATATGAACACAAAGTTGTGATCAAGCTTCTTCCGGCTCATAGAAGAGAACATAGGCATCACTGCTTACGAGGGATTTAGATGAAATTGGGGACACATTTGAATCATTATATACATGCCACGTGCTCGCATACGGATGTTTACAGTAGGCTGTGTAGTGCCCGCTACAGGTAGTCCCACTATGATTAAATAAAGCATACAGACTATAACGACAAGGAGCTACGATGTCTGCTGCATAATTACTCATGTCCAATCCCTCTAAAGGAAAGTTAATGTTGGCATTCAGTTTTCCTCGAAATCTGTCTGTTAGAGAAAAACGTTTTGAATGGAATACTAAAATTTTCGGGAATTTTTGAATTGATAAAGATTTTAAGCACTTCGCACATGTCGGCTTCTCGTCACCAGCAAACGCTGTGATTAAAGCTTCCTTTCTAGATGTGCTGGTGTTTAAATCCCTTGTGTAGGCGTCTCTATTCAATTACTCCAATAACCATCTTGTGTTCGATAGACATTGAATAACACAGTTTATGTAGCAAGTGTTACCAATATTTTTCAACCCATTAAGACCGAGAGATTTGAAATTATTATGTACTGCGGGCCTGATGGTGTTTGTGCTGTCTTTATCGTCTGTTTGAGTTTCGTTGTTGAGGTGAAATTCAGCAGATTTTTGAGGTCGAAAGAAAATTTCATCCAAATGTTGGGAAGAGGCAATAGTACCGAGTACAGAAGCAGCGTTTCCTCTCTGGATAGCAATGCTAATTCGTTTTAAAAAAAAAGGTTTTAGCTCTAGAATCACCTGTTACCTTGATGAGTTTCTTGCCTATGTTCAATATGAACTCAGAAGCGTAACGACCAAAGGCGCCGAATGTTTCAATGGCTATCGGATAAAGAATGTACTGGTTTCAGAGTGGAGTACTTTCGCAATTTCATGATTTCAGCAGAATCGGCAGCTCCCCCCACTTTGCAGGATGTTGACTGAAGATGAGATTGGGCGACAGTATCCACACAAGTAAAGTCCCATATAAGTGGTTTTCCTTTGCTCCATGGAATGAAAGGCATTCCGTCAGGACGTTTTCCGTCATCTCGAGAGATTCCCGAAGGTTCCAAAATAGATGGAATCTCAGATGTTGCTAATGCCCGTTTGATCAAATCATTAACGGCTGCGTGACAGGAGAAACGACCAGAACTGAATTTGCAACTCAAACCATGATAACCTTTTTTATCAACAGCAACTCCACATTTACACCTATGTTCCACGCAAATTTCACTGCCCAAACGAAGTCCAATTGAGATCCTGAAAGATTCGTTGTCCAACAAAGTCCCCAGAAATGCAACGGGAAGTGCATTCAGCCAAGCACCAGATTCCTTTGTGTTAACTGCTTTAAGACGAGCCTTTTCAGTCAAGGAGTTTTCAGCCGAATTGAGCAGCTTGCAATAAGAAATCTCGAGCAAGGGGAAATCTCAGGATTTTTGAGATCGTTTACATTCAGGTGTTGATAATTTTGTTTCTGAACATCATATAATCTCACATTCATTATAATATGAATCATGCAAATACACTGGAGAAATAGTCGGGTAAGATTGGACAGAGGAAATGCTGAATGCTATTGAAGGAAGAAAGAAGAGCTGGAAGAGCAAGAGAGGATGCTTGTCGAACACCCAGACCGCCCATATTTTCTTTTATTGCCAGTGGTATTTTGTTATTTATCTCAATTCCCTCGTAAAAATAGACATTTTTTCAAAGTTTGATTTGAAACGTAATGCGTTGATTTAATTTACATTCCTTGTTTTATGGTAATGGATATTTGAAATATAATCAAAAGTAAGTTCCGAATGTTTTTTCCTGTATCAACATAGTATGGATGAATATGGAAATTATAAATTCATATAATGAACGAGGATTTAGAAGGTTATTAGTTTTATATAATTTTATGAGGGTTCTAAAAGAGGGCAATTTGTAAATGCATTTTATAGCTTTGTTTTGCAATGTTTGTAGTGGTTTCATAATAGAAATTTTGGATGAGCCCCAAACAGAAATGAGGTATTGCAATTTTGAATGAATTAAACTGAAATATATGATTTTCAAATATTTTAGTGGGGTTCACTGTCTTATTCAAAATAGTACTCCAATCAAAGGTGAGAGTAGTTTTCTCAGATTGTTGATATGATTGGGCCTAGAGAGTGTTGTGTCGATATGTAAACCCAAAAATTTTGAATTGTTGGTAGACTGAATTGGTGATTTTTTTAATTCTATTGATTTTAGACAATCAGTTGTGATACTTCGTTTAGAAATGAATAGAATTGATGATGTGGTTCAACTGTGCGCAAGATGTTTTCTGCACAATCGCGTAATGAACAATTTAAGGGCGCATCTTGCAAAATGCGCAGATTTAAGGGAAATCGTCGTATTCAAATTCTGTAAACGGCATATGGAAGTAGAGATCAATATCTACAATTTGTATATTTTGAATTTTCTCTTGAGAGGTGGGAAATGTGTTGAAAATGTCACTGAAAGTGGATCAAAACACTTCAAAGTGCCTCCGAAGTCAACCGAAGTCGCACTGAAGTTAACTCGAGTTTAGTTCGGGCGACTTCGGGTGCACTTTGAAGCATTTAGAGCAACTTCCAGAGATATTTTCAACGCACATTTCCCACCTCTCAGGTGAAAATCCAAAATGTACAAATTGTAGATATTAATCTCTACCCACAAATGGGCCGTGGTGGTCGGCTGGTAAAAGCATACGCCTCGCAAGCGTGGGGTCGTTGGTTCGATCCACCGATTCACCGATCTCGTGCATGGCATCACACGTTAAAAGGTAAGGGCTGCGTCTTCCCTAGCTCACACAAGTCTCTCGAAGACTTCCGAGGGTTGCGCGTAGGGGTGCAATCGGTTAACGGAAATAACAATTTTTTTTTAACAAATGAATTTGAATGAGGTGATTTCCCGTATATCGGCGCATTCAGAAATATTTGCCCTAAAATTGTTTTTAACGCGATTGTGCAAAAACAACACATCGGTCAAAAACCATCTTGCGCACAGTTGAACAATATGTTATTATCTATCAGTATCCGCAATATGGTTTGTCCAGCTTCAGACTTATAAAAACTATGAATTTTTCAAAAATGGTCTCTTTTTGGGGTTTTCCCGGATTTTCTCAGTGAAAAATGCACCGATCTGGTCGTATGAAAAACCATTTTATAATTCTCTAAAGTTTCATCGACTGTGAAACGATTCCTCCAATACATTTCGAGATATTCGCAATAAAACAAAAAAGTTGTAACTTTTTTTACTATTCCTTGTTTAAAAAATTCCACAAAGCGATGTTACTGGGGCGAAAACCGGGGTTTTCATTTACGAACTATCTTATGAAAGGTAGTAGGCAGTTTGCGATTTTGATTTTGTGAGAAAAGAGATAATTTTCATCTACAGCTGTGTAGTATAAGTAGGTCCGAATTTTTTGGTGCTGATTTTAGTGATTGTTCAAATATGAATCATCTGGAATGTAGAAATTGAAGAATAATAATTATTATCATCATTAACCCTTACCTGGTAACGTGGCGTCTGTGAGACTGCAGCCATTTTTATTTTCGATGTTTTTCTGAAACGGTTTCGCTTTCCAACTGGAAGTAAATTTGGGTAGAGGACGTCTGAGAAAAATTTAGTATTTAGTTGAGCACAGTCCGTGAGACGGCACGTTTTGGTTTACGTAAGCATTTCTCGCTACTCAAAGTAATGGCAGATCCGTCAGAACGGGTAGGTACGTTATGGGGATGAAGAATATGATGACACTCTTTTATGTTGGTATAACTAGACAACTTTTTTTTGAATGATTTTTAATTTTTTTATGGATCTTTCCAAAATCACTACCAATTTACGTTATGTTGTAAAAGATTATTTTAGATCAAGTTTTTTCGTTATTTTATGCAATATTATTTCAAAAGAATGTGTACAGAGCAAACACTACCTTGGTAAAACGGGAATCCGTTTTGAAATTACAGTTTTTGTTTGAGATTTTTGTTTTTTTTTAGCAAATTACTCAATATTTTTGTGTAAATTTCGGAACTTAGGTGATTTTTGGTTATGATAATTTTTAAGGAAAAAAAATTTAAATGACATGATGTATTAAAAAAATTGAGAAGTTCCGGAATTCTTATGGAACCACCGAGCCCATACAAAAAATATATCTTTCATGAAATCAATGGTTTTTGCAAAACACGGAGTCTACGATCCGGATATTTATTTCTGATAGGCGCTGTAATCGAGAACGGACAGGTGCTGTGTTGCCAATGTTCATCGAGTTCATTATCTTCACCCCCATTCTTGATGAGTATGCCAACAAACCTTAGCTGGAAGTGATGAGGAAGAAATTCAACTTTTCGGTGTGACGCGCTGATGGTGGCTCTTAAGTGTACGTATTACATATTTTGAAAAAATTATTATTTGAGAATTTTTTGTTTTGCTTCCAAAAAGTGCCAGAATCACAGACTACACGTTACCAGTTGTGTTTCAAAATTCCACGTTACCAGTTAACCATATGTTTCATGTTACTTACAAAATTCAACTGGTATAATGGAAAGTGCTCATCTAAAAAATCGATAGATCAATGATCGTGAAGCTCGACAATAATTCATTTCATAGAAAAATATCTACCCATGCGAATTTTAAAACTTCGTGGTATCAATAATTTCTAGGAAATTATGAAACCCACACTACTATTGCCATCTGCGGGGGAATAACCCAACTGAAAGCACCTACCCACTCAAAAGGCAGAGTTCTGTTAGATGTGCAGAAAACGATGGAGCAAACAATTTCTCATTCCTGATATCCTGTTAATAATTATATACAATCCTATACATATTAACAATTTATAATCATAATTGATAATTGTATCAGATGAAGAAATGATTAGCGAACAAACCGAAACGCTAACAGCAACAATCACACAATAATGACATATTTTGAATATCATTAGAATTTCATGTTTTCCTGATGATACATCTATATAAAATTATACAACAGCGATTCAAGAGTATTTCCGAGTCACATTATATGATATGGAAGAATCAAGTAACGATTGACATTTACCACACACTCTAACTTGGTTGAATGATAATTTATCATTAATTTGTGCGACGTAAAATAGTTATTTATGCAGCAAGTGCAAAAAGTAAGTGTTTACTGCACTCGACGTGAAATTGTCCGAAGAGGCCGTCAGGGGCCGAGTTGGACAACTCGTCGAGTGCAATAAACAATTTTTGCACGAGTTGTATACCATATTTTTTCTACGTTTTGCAAAAACCAAAAACTGTTTCATTTAGGTGGTACTAAAGTGTTAAGGAAGACATTCTTTGCACAAATCTACCTGCTAAAAGTAATATAATAATATTCAAAGAAACAACAAATTTTATTTTTATTAAATTGCATTTTCTAGTAATGTGTAATCCCAGTATACAGAGTTGGTCAAATATATGGACCCGCCCATTTTTCTCAGTTAGGTTATCAAAAAAACGTTCGACTAAAAGTTGGAGGGTATCACTCTGCACCTATTCATAAATTCAAATATTTTTTAGATATGCCATTCGTGAAGAAGTGACGTCATCGTCATTTTTTTTCAAATGGAACCATATGTCATGTTTGGTATCGCTAGATAGCTTGTTTTTTTCTCATTTCAGTGGTATCAATGTTAGTTTTATTCTCTCGATAAGTACAGTGTATTAATTTGTATTTGTATTAATTTGTTCAATATTTTTCTCAATCGGGGATTGTAGCCAGTTGGATATTCTAAGCGACATGTAAATTTGATCCAGACAGTGGCGTACGTATGTATAAGTTTCTCATATGCTTATTTTTTTAAGAACATTTGTAGTTATTTATCTATAGGAAAATGTCAATAGAAACTTTTGTTCCAGAATAATTGTGCCCTAATCCTGAATTTTTCCTATATAGAAATTAGAAGGTAAGAGAAAAAAAACAGGAATATTCAATAGAGCAATACTCTTTCTAACATTTGTTCATAATCGTTGGCAATTTTTTCGGTGATGATCTATTTATTTGAAATAGATTCTCCAATATAGCACTCAGCTACTATAGTTTCACATTCCTCGTATTATGTTACCCTTAATTATTGTATGCATAAAGTATGAAACGTGTAGACCATTGCAATTCAAGTCAGTATTTGTGATTCGCGCTATAAAACCGCTAGTGCATAAAATTTGCCCTGAGGGCGACGTTTTACGAACCCTGAGGGCGACGTTTTACGAACCCGAGGGTCTCTGGCCTGAGGGTTTCTAAGTTGCCCGAGGGTATACACATCTGTTTATGCCCGCGGTATATATATATATATATATATATATATATATATATATATATATATATATATATATATATATATATATATATATATATATATATATATATATATATATATATATATATATATATATATATATATATATATAAATTTATGTCATACTAGTTCGTTATTGCAATCCAATCTCAATACAAATCAGTATTTTAAAAAATCTGGTTTGAATTAATAACATTGCCATTTTATCATAGTAGACACTATCGTAGCTAGGTGAATGTTGACAATCGTAAATGTCAACTATCACCGGATCTTTTCAGAACTGCCAATGTTATGTTAATTCGTCAAAATAATGTTCATAGAATATTTACATATATTACTATATTCCATTTGAAATTTCATTAATAAAGGTTATTAAATAAGTTAAACAAAAATTTATTTCTCTTTATGCCCGCGCGGGCCATAAAGTGAAGTTTATGCCCGCACGGACATAAAGTACGACATTAGATAGTTGATAACTAAATAATAAAAACACAATAATGAACTAGTATTAAATAAAAAATATTTTTTATAAAAACTTACGTACGCCATTGTCTGCATCAAATTGCCATATCGCTCCAAATATCTACCTGGCTACATTCCTTGATTAGGAAATTTTTTTTATAAAATTAATCAATAGGTAAATGAATGGTGGACACAAAAATACGAAACACACTGTACTTATCGGGAGAGTTGAAATAATATCTGTACTACTTAAATGAGTAAAATAGCTATTTACATACCAAGGGAGGAAAATCATGCTTTTCCTCCAGCGGATAGTTTGATTAATATCCGCGGGAGGAAAAGCATTTTTCTCCTGAGGTATGTATATAGTTTTTTCTACTACCTTTAAGGTCGTCATTTTTATAACGTTCTAAAAATTATAATGCGTGCATACTTATAAGAACAACTGCAGAAAGTTGTGGAACTATACAGGGTGTCAATTTGAAAACTTCCCACCCTTAATATCTTCCTTCCAGTAAACAATATGAGTAATCGAAAGAACAGGTCAATTTTATTGTCAAGGGGGACACTTTCAAGGACTATTTGTAGCCCTCGTGGTTCAACTCCCTAGGAGGGGTAGATGTTACCCTTCGAATTTTAAATGGGAAGGGGGGTCAAGTGGTACATCATTTTGATGGGCGTTCAATTCTTGTTCCAATGGTACCCTGACTTATTATTTTTTGATGAGCATTTTCCGAAAAATTGCGTTCTAAACTAACAGAAGTAATTATTAGAACGCCTATACTGAGATGCATGGTTTGGCCAGAACTGGTTAGAATATTAGGTGGTACCGTTCCAACCCTGTATTAGGGGTAACATTAGCCATTAGCTCCAAACACTTTACATAAAAAAGTAGTCTAATAGTAAAACGTAGATGGTAGTAAAGTTGTGTTTATCAAATGCTGAATTTTTAAGTGTCATCGCAGAAATTGTACAGATAGCCTTCCTTTTTTGCTACTTCTGCTGTAAAAAGTTTCTGTTTTCCGGCAAAAAATTGGTTAGCAAATTTGAACTATGTGGTAGTATTGTGAATACCGTTGTACCTGTTGGGCTGTTTAGGAATTACTTTAATAAGTGTATAAAAGTGTAAAAATGGTTTACATTCTTCAAGACAGAATTGAAATGATTGTAATTTATGGAGAAGTTGGAAAGTGCGCACGAAGGGCGGCATGTCTTTTTAACGAAAGACATCCAAATTGTAATGTAAGTCACCGGTATGTGCTTGATTTGGTGGATAAGTTTTACGAAACTGGTTCAGTGACAAATAAAAAAAGAAATAACCCCAGAGTACTAAATGAAGCAGCTCAAATTGAAGTTTTGGGAACATTTGCTGCAGAGCCCACGAGCTCCTTACGATCAGTATCAGAACAGACGGAAATGTCACGCGAGACTATAAGAAAAGCATTGAAAATGCATAAACTTCATCCATATAAAATGCAGATTCTTCAAGAGCTCCACGAGGATGATTATGATAGAAGAATAGAGTTTTGTGAAATCATGTCTCATCGAGTCAATACCATCCCTAATCTTCTGTTAAACATCTGTTTCAGCGATGAGTGTTCATTTTTTCTGAATGGCAATGTTAATAGACAAAATTGTCGTTATTGGAGTGACGAAAACCCACATATTTTTCGGGAAGGGCATACACAACACCCACAAAAAGTTAATGTTTGGGCTGGTATTCTTGGAAATGCCATTCTTGGTCCATTATTTCTGGAAGAAAACTTGACTGGCAATCTGTACCTTGATATGCTTGAAGAGACTATCGATCCTCTTGTAACTCACGAGCTAGAAACTCAAATTGATGCAGAAGGTAATGAACTTTTGCAGGAGGATCTGTTACATTACCAGCAGGACGGTGCTCCACCTCATTATTTTCTTCCCTTCCGACAGTGGTTAAACGAGAGATTTCCGGGTAGATGGATTGGCAGAAGGGGAGCAGTTGAATGGCCTCCGAGATCACCGGATTTAACACCCTTAGATTTCTTTCTTTGGGGGCATCTTAAATCCGTTGTTTATAAAACACAACCTTCTGATATTGACGAACTTAAAAGACGAATTACAGCAGCATGCCAGTAAATTCCTAGTGAAGTTTTCCGTAATGTTAGAGGGGAGTTCGAAAACAGACTGTATTACTGTTTAGAGCAAAATGGACAACATTTCGAACAGCTAATAAGATAAGCGTAAGTAGATTTTATGTTGGAAATGTCTTTCTCGCAAATTAAATTTTATTGTGTAGAAGGAAAATAACCACCAAATAAAAAATCCCATGCGTAATAAATTTAGTCCTGTCATTCAAGGGTTGGAGCGGTGCCACCTACTCTTCTAACCATTTTTATTAAAGGGAGTCAATACAATAATGCATCTCAGTATAGGCGTTCTAATAATTACTTCTGTTAGTTTAGAACGCAATTTTTCAGAAAATGCTCATCACAAAATAATAAGTCAGGGTACCATTGGAACAAGAATTGAACACCCATCAAAATGATGTGCCACTTGACCCCCCTTCCCATTTAAAATTCTAAGGGTAACATCTACCCCTCCTAGGGGGTTGAACCACGAGGGCTACAAATAGTCCGTGAAAGTGTCCCCCTTGACAATAAAATTGACCTGTTTTTTCGATTACTCATATTGTTTACTGGAAGGAAGATATTAAGGGTGGGAAGTTTTCAAATTGACACCCTGTATAATGCGGCTATATGACAAAATATTAAGTGAGCGTTGCGTCGTCGTCATCGCGTTGACAACGATTTGTTGCTATGACGTTGTTTGGTAATACAAACATAACAGTTGTCATAAGCTGTCACGTTGTTTACCCTTTTAAGTTGCTTCTAAGTTTTGAAAAAGAGTTCTAGTGAAGACGACCTTCCAAAAGATCTCGCTGAAGAGGCAAAATTGATTTCAATGCATCTTCTTCCTGATAAATTGAGAGGAAAAGTACTATTTTCCACCCGGCGGGATGAAAAGTACCACTTTCCACCCTTCTTTAGGGGTCGAAAATAAAGTTTTCTAGTGAGGTAGTAGAAAAAACAAGCTTTCTTACGATACTAAACATGGCATATGGTTCCAATTAAAAAAAATGCCGATGACGTCACTACTCCACCATTGGCACATCTAATAAATATTTGATTTCATAGAAAGGTGCAGATTTCCATGCAACTTTTATCCGGATCTTTTTTCGATAACCCTCATATTAACTGAGAAAAATGGGCGGTTCCATACATTTGACTAACTCTGTGAATTTGATTGACAATATATGCAACAGTTTGAAACTCAATAAAATCTCATAGAAAATGGGCTAAATATGGCGTCGATTTGACTTTTATGTTTGTCATGATGACATAACGCTGAAGCAGAATGACAGATGAGTACAATAGAGACTTTATTGAACTTTATTGCAATTAAGACTTTATTGCACTCAGTGCAATAAGGAACCAGTTTTTCCACCAAATACAGTTCCATAAAGTTTTGTTTTTTGCATAAACGTAGAAAAATACCTTTATTTCAAACGATTTTTACGAAGTCAAGAAGGATACAAATATCTTACAGAAAACAACTGCTTTCCTGGCTAATACCACGACGGACGTTGACTTCATCTGACAGATGTTTGTGCAACGTTATTCGATTAGGATGAGTTAGATGCCGACTTCCCTTACGAGCAAAGCAAGAAACAGTCCTCGAATACGAAGGATCGAAGATGAATGATACGAAGGACTCTCAATAAGCAGCCTCTCCTCGCTATAGCAAAGTAAGAAGCACTTAGAAAAAAATACTTCGTCCACGAAACAGGAGATCATTTAAAAATTCCATCAGCATCAGGCTGTCAAAGTTGAGATAGAACCTAATTTATGGGTATAGTTGCCAAATTTATCAGGAATCTTGAGCACAATTTTGAAATAGGGAGTGTGCATAATAAAGATTGTAATAATCTGGAAAAACAGTGGTTAATTATGTAAAAACTGAATGAACAAGAAGCCTGTTTTTAATAAATCTGATATATCATTATCCAGTTCGATCAAATTCCAGGAAAAGTCGAATGTTTGCGATTAGCAATTGAGTGATTACTATGATTGCGTTGACGAAATCCATGAAAAAAAAATTAATACTTCACCAAAGCGTATATAGCGAGGCCCAAACATAACCGAACAGAATTTTCATTATTTCAATAACTACTACGAGTTCGAAAATAAAATTGAAAGAATGTCGATGGGAATGGATATTATACAGTGTGATGAAATTCCAATCGCTACAGAAGCGCACAGAGCCATCAATAAGGAGAAACCTAAACAGAATTATTATTATTTCCGAAACTACTACGAGTTTGGAAACGATATCCACATACAGTGTTATGAAATTGTATGCCCTGCTAAAGCATACATGGCGAACAAGAAGGAGAAACCTGAACAGAATCATTATTACTTTCGATTCTACAACGAGTTCGAAACCGAAATTCATAGATTGCCTTTTAAATTGAAAAATAAACAGTGTGATGGAATTTCAAGACTTACTGAGGCGTACACAACGAGCAATAAGGAGAAACCTGTACAGAATTATATCATTTCCGAAACTACTACGAGTTCGAGAACGAAATCGATAGATGGGTTTTTGAAATGAAAATCATTCAGTGTGATGGAATTTCATGACCTGCTAAATCGTACAGGACGAGCAGTAAAGAGAAACCTGAAAAGAATTGTTGGTAATTCTGAAACTACTACGAGTTTGGGAACGAAAGCGATTGATTGGAATTTCAAATAAAAATAAAAAATGGAATATGTATTTTATTTCGATACATATCCGACCAGAATATAAGGTGGAGAGTGAACAATACAGAACCAACTTAATTAATAAAATCAAAAAATCAACATTTCTTGTTCACGTCCCAGTAGCACATCATATCGGCTGAATCTTGGTTTCATATTGGGCCAATATAGATATATTGTAAATGAAAATATAATATTGATTCAATAAGGGTGAATTTTCAAAAAACAATATCATAATAATAATATTGGTGGAATATTGGTTGAACCTGTTCTGAATGTAGATTGTCACATGTAATATTGGGTCAATATTGGTTGAATAATTTTTACCAATATCAATACTACAATATTGTCTACAAATTGTTTCCAACGTCTAGAATTAATATTGCAATCCCAATATTCAAGTCATTTCGATTCTAGGGATAAAAAACTATATTGTATATCCAAGTTTGATAGCACATTGGTTGAATATCATTTCAACTATATTGAACAAATTATAATAACTCATATCGGGTCAATATCGGTTCAATCTTTTTAATATACCTTTGTCGACAACATAATATTATCTTCCTATTGTTTCCAACATCTAGAATAAATATTGCAATCCCTTTATTCCTCTCATATCGTTCCTAGAAATAAAAAGTATATTGTATATCCAAGTGCGATTGCACATTAGTTCAATATCATTTCTTATCATATCTTATTTACTTAAATTGGGTCAAAATTAGTTCAATAATATTTACCGATATCGAAAAACCAGTATTGTTTCCATATCGTTTCTAACATCTAAAAAGATGAATTTTAAATATTGGCCGAATATTCAATGAACCATATTAAAATTATATTATGATCAAACCTGGATACAAATCCGTTAGGTGGCTCTACATATAGAACGTCTTCTAACACCTACTAAGATAAATAATAAATATTTCAAATTTCTTGTTTTCAAGGCAGCTTACTCATGACGACCGAAAGGCAGACTTTGGTGTCACCTTGATCAACTAAAAGGTATTTAATAATTCACCAAGGGATATTCACTTCCACCAAAATATCCAAATCATATTGTAACAATATCGATGAATGCTTTTAGGTCATTATTGCATCAAGAATATTTTACCAATATTATTTTTGAAATGTTTAAACAATATTCGACCAACATAACATATGAATATTTTGCCAATATATTCAGAATATTGTACCAGCGATATTGTACGAATATTGCTGAATATTTTGAGGCCAATATTGCTTCAAGAATATTTCGCCAATAATATTCAAGTAAAATATTGCCGAACTTTCACATTTTTTCCCGCATTAATGCAATAATGCATTTCAAATATTTTGCCTATATGTTCACAATATTGTACCAATATTGTACCAATATTGTACCAATATTCTACCAATATAGGTGTGCTATTTGAGGTCCCCTGAAACAAATTATTATTATTTCCAAAACTACTACGGCTCCGAGAACCAAATTTGAAGATTATCTCCTGAAATCAAAAACATACAGTATGATGAAATTTACTGCCCTGCTAAATCGTTCAGAGCGGATAATATTTGGGAACTTGAACAGAATTATCATTATTTACGAAAAAACATACAGTGTGATAAAATTTCATGCCCTGCTAAAATGTACAGCTCGAGCAGTAAGGAGAAACCTGAAATAATTTATTATTATCATTTCCGAAACTACCTCGAGTTCGAAAACAAAATCCATAGATTATCTTCTGAAATGGAAAACATACAATGTGTTTATGCCCTGTTAAACGTACAGGGAGGAAAATATGAAGAAACCTTACGAGAAACATCATTTTTCAAGAATCATTAAAATATAGATGATAACGAAATCCAATCCATATATGGTCTGCTGAAATGGAGAATATACGGTATGAAGGAATTTCATGTCCTGCTAAATCGTACAGAGCGAGTAGAAATAAGAAATAAATTATCATTTTTCTCGAAAGTATACTACGAATACGAAAAATAAATCTACTTAAGATTGTCTTCTAAGATGAATAATCATACGGTGTGAAATAATTCATATCCCTGCTACAGCATACAGAGTGAATAATAAGAAGAATCCTGAATAGAATTATAATTATTTCCGAGACTACTACGAAAATAATAATAATTCTGTCATTTTCTCGCTCTGTACGCTTTGGCATGAAATGAAATTCCATAACACGGTTTTTTGCCAATCTATGGATTTCGCGTTCTCGAACTCGTAGAGGTTTCGGAAATAGTTTCTGAAAATTCCGTTCATGTTTCTCGTTAAGTACTCTTTAACAGGGTACAAAATTCCATCAAACCACTTATGATTTTTGTTTTAAAGATGATCTATGGATTTCGTTCTCGAACTCGTAGTAGTTTCGGAAATAATAATAATAATTCTGTTTGAGGGCAAGGATTTTACCGCAGTAGTTGTGCACCCACCTGTTAACCTAGAGGTCCCAGGTTCGGTTCCCAGCCGGTGTGGGCTTTTTTTCATTTTTAGATGTGAAAGTCTAAATGATTGAAGCTCGTGTCGGCTGGAAATAATCCTCCGCACGATTCAATGTTGCGTTAATACTGAACAGTGCTGCTCCTAAAGTGGCGTATGGAGTTAGTAACAAGACCTACATGTCTAGTGACCATAGCAATCGATGCAAAAACACAAAAAAATCTGTTGATTTTTTCCTCATTGCTCACCCTAATCTCTAAGCTTTAGCAGGGCATGAAATTCCATCAGACTGTACGTTTTCCATTTCAATATACAATCTATGGATTCCTTCCTCGAACTCATAGTAGTTTCGGAAATAATGATAATTCTGTTCAGGTTTCTCCTTGTTGTTCGTCCTGTACGCTTTAGCAGCTCTATAACTTTCATTAGTCCCTATAATAGCCACTTCTGATATTTGACATTCTTCGAACTAGCAGCAATTTTAGAAATAATGATTATTATGTCCAGTTATCATATCATTTCTCGTCCTGTACGCTTTAGCAGCTCTTAAAATTTATCACACTGTATAATTTCCATTCCTTATGACATTTTTCCTATTTTATTTTTGAACTCGTAGTAGTTATGAAAATAATGAAATCTCTGTTAAGTTATTTCATTATGGCTCGCTCTGTACGCTATGATGGTGTGTAATATTTTTTTGCTAGGATTTCGTTATCTTAGTAATCACTGAACTGCTCACCTGGAACATTCGACATTTTCTGAAAGTCCATCACACTGTATAATGATATAATCAGATTCCGTCAAAAACAGACCTCTTGTTTATTTTTTTTACATAAAACCTCGATCTTTGTACAGATTATTGCAAAGTTTGTTCTGCACATTTTCTAACTCAAAATTGAGTTAAAGATTACTGAAATTTGGCAGCACTGCTCATAAATTCGTCTCTATCCCAACTCCGACAGCCACCACGTCAAAAAAGTGTGTCCAGGAAAGTGTGGATATCATCACACTAACGAATTTTTTTCTGATTTTAATTTTTTTTTTTGAAAACTCTACTTTTCGATATATTTATAAAGTCGGTTACCAACTTGTGTGATATTTTCAATCCCAGTGCTTTATTGTCCGAACTGATTGCATGCAGTAGGTGTCCTACATGTAATTATCAAGGTAGAATTATGAAACTCTCAGGACTGAAGGAAATTATGGAAATGGACCTACCGATTCAATGGTGATGGCCTAAGTAATATACACTGTCCGCCAGCAGCGATAGAAAAATGGTTGGTTCCATCGCGACTGGCGGCAGTGTATATCACTTAAGCCATCACCATCGAACCGGCAGGTGCATATCCATAATTTTTTTCAGCCTTGAGAGATTTATCATTCTACCTTGATAATTACGGAAGTTACGGGGGTGCTTCCAAGAAAAGTGATACACACTGTATTGTTGAGCGAGTATTCTGAATAGAAATATTTAGTGTGATCAATATGGAGGATAAAACTGAAAAAAGCAATTTTCACAAAAAAAGGTCATAAGAAAACGAAGAAATTTATTGGACAAACTAAGTTTCAATAACAGGTTCAGGTACTAAAGACATTTTACGCAATCTCTCTTCTCTCAGTGCTTCCCATCTCGAAGACCTTCTTCTCCCTGTGGCTCCATTTTCCAATTTGTTCAAAGCTTCTTCTACGCTAGAATAATCAAGGTCCATTTTGTTTTTGTACTTTTCTCCATCGATGATGCCGTATATCGCGGGACTCAGAAGCTCTCTGGCAACTGTCGGCTCTTTTTCTTTTGACAGGAAACTAATCAAAAGACCGATGATCATGCATATTATGGCTCCGATCATCGTTAACCAATAATGGGAGATTTTGAAAATGGGATGTATATAGTTTTCACCCGATGATCTGAAAAACAGAAGCTATTTTGAATATTGGCATTTTGTACCGAGTCATATCGAAAAATTAAGACCACAATCATTTATCAAACGTATTTTGCTGGAACTAAACACCAACAAAGCTAGTGGATCTGACGGAATTCCGCCGATCGATCTCAAGAAATGTGCCTTCGAACTAACAACAGTCTTCTGCCAGATATTCAACGTCTCTTATGAATTGGGGGTATTTCCGTACAACTAGAAAATTGCAATTGTAAAACATCCCAAAAAAAGGAAGGATGACAACCTCACTCATTTTTATTTGTTATCTGGAAGGTCGGGGAAAAATCTCTTAACATCGAGATAATGAAATGTCAAGGGTGCTCAGAAATTGTGAATAATCGACAATATTGTTTCCGTCGTTAGAGATCAACTAGCGACCTGCTAGCTATGTTTCACGGCTATCCATTGAAAAATATGGTGCAACTGTGGCCGTGGCGTTAGATATCTCCAAGACGTTCGATCTCATTTGGCTCCAGGGACTTTTCGCCAAGCTTCCATCTTATGGCTTGTCCCCCCCCAGCCCAGTTGTGTTCTTTGCTATCTAGCTTCCTCTCAGGCAGATGTCTCCAGGTGCTGGTTGATGTAGTTTCATCCAACACTCTACCTGAAATTGCTGGTGTTCCGAAGGGATCCATTTATAATATAATAATGATAATAATAATATTCATTTACATGCATACATACAATTTTACACATATTTTAAGCAATTGCAGTAGGATGTTGAATGCAGAAAGTGAATAAACGCGAAAAGAATCTTTACTTAGTTCACATTAATTATTTGTAGAATGTAGAACACAATAATACTTGATACAATCATAAAATACTATTGTAGATTAGATCAGCGTAAATCATAGTAATACAAAGGTAAAATATCTTAATAATAAATATACAGTCCTGATAATAATAGCAATTAAGACAATTACAAATAGATTAAAATTTGAGTATTGTAAAGATAAAATAAATAAAATATTATGTAGTAAAATAGTATAATAATGAGGTACAGTCCTAATTATGCGAATTGAAAGCGTTGACTAGTGAAAAGATAAAACAATAAAATATAATGTGGTATAATAGGATAATGATAAGATACAGTCCTAATTATAATAAAATACTAATAATAACTCAATAACATCAATAAAATAATTTCAGGACAAACACTGTTTTTCCTCCATATCAATGATTTTTGAGAGATTCCTCATGCCCAGTCCATAGCTTTGTGTATGATGATACCCTCCAAATCGCTTCCTTTTCCAAAGTTCCGATGTCAACCCGTGAAACTAGAGAAATGGACAGGAACATGAATAGTTCAAATATGGACCTAGCAAAAATTATACAATGGAAATCCGAAAATTTGGTAGAGTTCAATGCCAATAAAACCCACGCGTGTCTTTTCTCTAAAGGCCGATCCCACAGTGGCCAACGTAACCATATCAGGAGTAATCATCCCAACGAAGTCCTCCATTTCGATGCTAGGTATTACCATTGCCAAAAGTGCCTCTCAAAAACTTGGTTTTCTGTTTCGTGTCAATACCTATTTCACTTTCAATTGGTTATGTTACATAAGGCACAGATTTGACCTGTCCTGGAATACTGTTCCTATGGAGTGCAGCCCCTAAACAACAGATACTGAATCTTTCAGATCATGTCCAAATAAGACCCATTAGTCTCATTGATGATGCTGCGCTTATAAATTTTCTCACATCTCTGGAACACCGCATAAAGGCTGTCTCTATTTCATAGATATTTTCAGGGTCGATGTTTTTCAAACAAAAAACAACAATTTTAACCGTTAGCGGTCCCTGCAGAATTTCAAGACGAACACCAATTCCTATCTACTTTACCTCAGCTCTCAAGATGTTTTTGAAAATTACAGGATTTTTCTCTCAGATCAATTGTTTACTTATGGATCTGAGATTTTTCCTCTTCGTGGGAATCAAAACATAAAAAAATAAAAGAGCCAGTTTTACTATTATCTTTACGTGTTTTTTTTCTAATAACAAGTGACCTATGGAATTTCACTCACAACTTATTTTTTTTCATACTAAAGAAAATAGGACGTTATTTATTAATAAACAAGAAAAATCCAATTGCCTTTTTAACATTTTTGCTATTCTCGATTCGTTAGTAAAACAGCCTCCAACGTTAAACGAGCCATTTTTGGCGATTGAATCAAAATGTATTGCTTTCTTCTAGAAAGGCATGAAAAGGACAGCAGAGAACATAAATGAGGAAGCTGGTAATTTGCTGAATTTTTTGAAATAGATAAATGATAGATACATACAGGGTGTCCGGTAAACCTTGTACAATATTGAAATTGGTAATAGACCAGGTCATGACTATTCACAATATCGGAATTTCACCTCAGTAAAAATATCGCCGTTTTCGAGATAATGAACATTTTAAGAATTTCTGGAATATTGCTACATCAGCTTGGATTTTTGAGTGCCATGTGTACAAATTGATACAAATTCAAATATCTCTGCTGCTGAAGATTACTGATGAGTTATGCTCTTAGACGCACAGAACAGTTTTTCAGAGAGTGAATTTTTTTTCAAGAAAGGAGGGTAAAATGACAGGCTTGAGATTCATCAATTTATTTTTTTTAAGTTTGACGTTATTGTCTGAAAGAAACATTGGAAGTGGACATTCATCTCGAAAGAATGCTCATTTTATCTATACCATGATATAAAACAAACTATAATTATTTTTGGAGGAAGTGATTTCCATTGAATTAGGCGTGGTTTTACTTTAGGCTTCCATCAACTTTTATACTTACGCCCAAAAATTATATTATTTCGATTTTATCAAGATAAAATATGAAAATAATAAACTGCTTGGTAGCATTGATAGTATGCCAATAAAATTAACTTTTCATGTAATTAAGCCTAATTAAATTATCGAAATGAAATGTCGATTATCCGACATGGCACCGATTAATACAAATTCTTGTGATAAATGTCGCAAATGTCCAACATCCAGATTCCAACGAAGTTTCAGAGACCGATAGATATACAGGGTGTAACCAAATAAGTGCAAAATTTTTTAGGAGGTGAATCCTTGTCGAAAATTAAAAACTCTTCTAACTCCTGTGTTGTGTCCGTAGAAGCAATAGTTTCCTGAAGAAAAAATAAAATACAGCATTGTGCATGAACGGATCTTCTGTAAATAGAATTGAAAAAATATAATAGGTGGCTGTCACATTTTGTTTGAACAACTTGTGACTTCTGTCGTAGTATTTTGAAGTTATTCTGCTTGTTTCATTTAGTGGCATTTATTTCTTTGTCATGACGTACATACGTTATACTTTCCGAGAATATGCTCATATGCACTACATTTATGGTTAATGTGGAGGTAGTGCTGCTGCTGTAGCAGCGCTTTATGCAGAACGATATCCGATTTCACAATGCCGCTCAGAGAATCGCTGATTTGTGGGCTAACCTATAACGCATTGAAAAGGAAAGGATGGAAAATAACATTTTTGTAATATTATTTAGTGCGATGTTGAATAATCGTTATTGTGGTTTATAGTGTATGTTGATTAAAAAAAACGTTGAATTAGTATTTACTTCTTTACATCTCATTGAATGCTTCTGAGCAGTTGATTCGTCATTATTTAATCATTTCATCTTGATAGGATAAAAATAAAAGACGTTACTGACTAACCTAATATAATCGAAATTCTACTCCTTCCAAAAATAATTATCGTATGTTTCATACCATGGTAGAGTCTGGACAAAATGGGCATTCTTTTGTAATGAATATCCACTTTCACTTGTTTATGTTTTTTTCAAACAATAATGTCAAACTGACGTTAAAAAAATTGGTGAAACTCAAATCTGGAATTTTACCCCTCATTTCTTGAAAAACTGTATCGTTTTCTGAAAAACTGTTTTGTACATCTGAAAGCATTACTAATCAGTAATCTTCAGCAGCAAAGATATTTGAATTGGACTCAATTTGTAGACATGGCACTCAAAAATCCAAGGTGAGGTAGTGATTTTCCAGAAATTCAAAAAATTCTCATTATCTCGAAAACGCTGAGATTTTTACTCCGATATTCTGAACAGTCATGACCAGGGACCCTATGTTTGAGTTCGCGCGATAAATTTCGAACGTGATATTTACATCGCCAAAAATTCGCATGTGATACTCTTCTCGTTCGATACGCTATTCCCGAACTGAATGCGATACAGAGTTGGTCGGTTTCGAAGGGTGTGAGGGAAGTCTTAGCTTGGGTCACGAATTCAACCAATAGCTTAAAGGTATTTAAATCACATGACGTGGCACGTCACGTTGACAACTGTTCTGCTTGTATTTCTTGTGTTGTTTTATTAACCAATCGATTAAAAATATCTGGTTGATTTAAAGCATTATTTACTTTATCAAGGCACATTGAAACAAGATTTACTGAATGCTTCGTGTATATTGGAAGCTGAGTCCAGCTGGTATAGCTGCTTCTTGCGAGGAATCCAAGACTAATTAACACATTCATATAAGCATGTTTTATTATAAATCACATTCATATACCTGCCTATTCAGACTGAAGGTAACCTACTTTTGTCTCAATATTTATAGCTGACTCTATACTTCCCTCCTTTATTGCTCCTTTATATAGGGAGACACTAGTTGAATCAACTCACGAATTAATTCTTTTGATAAACGAAGCATTCTAACAAATTGTCTATCTCAAAGTTTCAAAGCATTTATACGAGGGTAGAAGGACCTTCGCTGTTCTGCTGTTCCCGCAGCATCGTCTACTATTTCTGCAATAGCGATCATTGCAATTTCATCACAATTTGCCATTTCATAATATCAAGAGTAAAATGTAAACAATGGATTATTATCGAGGTTAGGATTTAAGTCAATTATTCCGATCGATAATTCTTATCGCATGCTAAATATCCGCTCGTTGTTTCATGGTCAATAATTATCGCTGGTGATATTCGAACATACCATTTTTGGGGTATCCTTCGATAAAAGGCAAAAATCGCATGTGATATTGCATCGAGTGAACTCAAACATAGTGTGGTAACCCACGTCTCCTATAATATTAGGTGTGGCTCGTGGACCCTAAAGTTCTGTGTCATTGAACTTGACATCCGAAAAGCAAATACGATAACATTCCAAAACCAAGTATAAAAATGAAACTATAAGCGCGACACGCGCCTGAAGGGAGGTCAATGATACTTGCCCTCTGGAATCTCCAGGAGAAACAGTAATTAAGTCGCGAAGATGATGTGGAATGTGTACAACTAAGTGGTTTTCGTTGTAAAAATTGTCAGCCCATCAATAATCTGGCTGAATGCTTGTTTTCGAGAGGGTCACGAAATTCATGACGTGTCCCCTATGGACAATAACCCGTCCACTGGAAGTGGAAAAGATATAAAAGCTCGATTTCAAAACATAACCAGGACAGTTTTTCTGACAAGTATGGTGCCCTAACAAGTGATCTAGTAACAAGTACAGTGTCCGGAGTTTTATTACCGAAGTTTGTGCCTGAACCGGAATAATGTTGTACTCTTGTAAGTTGAGTCGATTGTGCAAAAAACTGGTAAAATAATAAACCAATAGTTTTAAAACATTGCTCGAAATGATAATTTGACTCAAAGAAATAAAAGACAAAACTCTTGCTCCGAATAAATCTTGTACTATATATTGACCCAGATATCGGAAATGCAATTAAGGGTCGGTGACTTGAAGCTTGCTTGTCCCTTGAGAACACATGTTCCCGTTAAGAAAGCGAGGCATAGCTCATAAACTTATGTACTGATTCTGAACGCGGAGATTAGGGAGTATCTCATATAATAATAAATGAATGTTACGTTGTAAAATATGCCCTTTGATTCAACAAGTGTGAACCCAGGAAACACTTGAATAAACAGATGTTATTCATGTAGCAACGCAGATATTATTACTTTTTTAACCATGTCTGATAAATATATACAGTGTCAGCATTTACTAGTGTGCATTTTGATTTGTGAATCGATAGTTTGAATATCGCAAATATAATGTATATTTGCGCTTGTAATATGCTTGATTGTTTTTATGAAAGTTTGTACTGTCTGTTGCTATGAATATAGAACACTTGTATTCCTTGAATTATGAATTTACTTGTACAATACTTGAATTGTGTACACGTTTTGCATGGTGCATTGTTATGCATATTGATATTTTTCGCTTAATATGTGTGGTGTATTGGTTGTAATGCGTAAAACAGAGGTATATAAGGTTGGCTATGCTTGAGGTTATTGTAATTATAATTATATTGTATGTTTAAGTGTATGTGATGTGAACGTATATCCAGAATCGTTCATGCATTATTTAATCTCATTGAATCTAATAATTTTTAATAGATTTTTATAATCAAATTCGTTTGTTTCTCTTTCTACACTCGACCCTCATTTGATTAAGTAATACGTCTTTTCAAGTACCGACAGGGTATGGTGCAGCCGCTCGCACTGTATCCTTATTTTGATGTGAATAGAGTTAGTTTCGATTAAGATCGAACTAGCCAAGACATTTGCCGTTCGTCACTATATTCGGTGTCAGTACGACATTTGGATGCAGGTATAACAATAGGGTCCCTGGTCTATCACCAGTTTCAATATTGTACAAGGTTTACCGGACACCCTGTATATGTATTTACTACTCATTCGTCATTTTTCCAATATGAGGTTGGCCAATTACCAAAACACACACATTTGTTTTTTCAACGCTTACATCAAAATTGTGTAATTTTTGATGACTTTTAAATGTCAAAATTACAGTACCTGTTTGAAAGAGCAATAAAGTTCCAGTGACTGTAAGACAGTCAAAAACAATCCTTTGAGAAAACACTATAGCTTTGGTTGAGACCTCGACAGATATTGAATTGTATCTGTCAGACATATGTGCAAATATCCTTACTTCAAAGGAACATCTCTGCAAGAACATTCTGGGACAAATAGTAGGACTCCGCTTGATTCAACATGGAACCTGTTGTGTATTTACATTAATCATATTCTAGGAAACCAGGTATGATTGACAAGAAAACAGATTCTGGGGATTTTCAACTGTTAAATAAATATACTTATACAATTCATTAAATAAAATTACATTCAGCAACATTTGCTTTTCTTCCAATCATAATACATATACTACAAATTGGCGACGAGGATAACCGAAAACACGTGGTGCAGAAGCTGAGTATTGAACAAGATATGCCAAAAGAAACGAGTACTACAATTCAAACGATTTTTTCTATTGAAACCTTCGATGTTAGTAAAATTCGATTCGATCGTTGGGTAAAAAGACTCGAAAGTGCTTTCGAAGTATTCAAAGTGGAAAAAGGCATGCAAGTTGCTTATCTATTACATTACATTGGATCTGAATCATACGATATCATTTGCGACAAATTATCACCAGAGGACCCTCACAAGAAAACTTTCCAGGAGTTAGTGGATTGCATGCTACAATATTACCTTCCAGAACCTTTGGAAATCACTGAAATTTTTCGTTTTCACCAGAGAAATCAACGTGAAGGCGAAACATGTCAAGAATATAGGCGTGTTCCGTTTCATGCATTGAGGACATAATGCGCATATGACCGTTCCGTTTCCTACATTGGGAGCGCATTGACACGCCTACTTTTATATTCCTCTCTTTGGCCTTTAGACATCGGAAGTGCATGAGCTACTGCCCGTTCGTCTAGCAGCGATGAATGCGATCCAAGTTAGATCTGTCAAACTCAAAAGTCAAAACAAAGAGTTTCTTGTCTGTGGCTTCACGTTCAAACAGAAACGTGAGAAACCGAATTAAAAGTTTAAATTTGATATTTGATGAAATGTCCAGTATCGTGCATTATCACATTTACCTGATTTACCGTACAATGGAAGAAAAAATCGTCAATTCATTCATCATCATATCGTCGGTCTCATGCCAAAACCAAGAATGTGCAATTTGTCATTTCGAATGAGAAGAGTTTTAAGAATATTCGTGCTTGCTTTGAAAACCTAGGTGAGTTTTCACATTCGCGAATTCACTCTCGTTCACAGTATACAACCTGATAGCACTTTCGTAAGTTTGTCATTGAACATTTTGGTAGAAAATTAGTATTTTACAAATTGAAGTCAGAACCCTGGAATTAGCATATTCGCGGTTTTGGCGAGGGACAGACGATATTATTATCATCATAACTATCACTTGTATCACTCTCATTTTCACAAAGCTCGCTTCCTACTCTTGCCATTAACAATCGTTCTACCCATATTAATTTATTTACTAGATTAACAGATTTCTTTTTGTTACATAAGAATTTGGTTAACTGATAAAGTGATAAATGTCAACATCTGCGGGAAACGGCATGCACCACGCAAGCAAAAATCGTTCCGATTCAAACCACCAACGTCAATGTTAGTTGAAACGGAACGCTTGATTATGTCTGCAACAGTGATGCGATGAATGCATGAAACGGAACACGCTTTATGTCACTGCATTACAGAAACTGGCAGTTCACTGTAAATTTGGAGAATATTTGAAGAAAGCCATAAGAAATAAGTTCGTCTGCGGTTTGCTAGCTGAAAACATTCAAGATAAGTTGTTACAAATAAAAGAGCTCACCCTGGAGAAAGCAGTTGATGTTGCTACAAGTATGGAGCTACCGAGAAGGGACACTGCCATCTTACACAAACACGTCGCTCCTGAAATTCATCAAATCAAGATTCCGGGCCCCATCATCAGCAAATCTATTCCGGATTGTCATTCTAAGTTTTTCCAAAAATCTTCCAGATCTTCTAGTTATATTAATAAAAATGATTTGAAATGTTTCAGATGCGATTCTGAATCACACTTGGCAAATAGATGTGATAAAATGAATGCCATTTGTGATTTTTGTAATCTGCGAGGACATTTGAGGAGGATGTGTAGAAAGGAAGGTAATTCTAATACAAATCAGATTGAAGTGATCCTGATGGTTGAGATGGAGCAAGCAAAGTTTAGAGATAAGTTCACTATTGACATAAGAAAATGATTGAATTTGAAGTTGGTAGTGGTTGTGCAGCGAGTTTAATGAGTAAGAATTAATATTTATTTTCTTTTCCAAACTCACCTTTACAAAAAACAGACTTAAAACTAGTCTCTTACTGCAAAAATTCACTAAACATCGATGGATTTATAAATGTGCTGGTTAATTATAAAGGGATCATTCATAAATTGAATTTATATATTGTAAATATGGATAAATTTCCTTTGTTAGGCAGGGAATGGATTAGACAATTACAAATTGAGTTGACGGATGTGTCACAGTTGTCAGTTACCGAAAATAAACAAAGTATTCTCGAGAAATATCCTTCAATATTTGCAGAAAATATTGGGAAAATAAGAGGTATTCAAGCTAAATTGAATTTACGCGTGGATGCAAAGCCATTTTTTTTAAAGCTAGACCAGTTCCTTTTGCTTTACTTCCAAAAATTGAAAATGAATTAGATATACTCGTTAAAGAAGGCATTTTAAAAAAAGTGGACTATTCTGATTGGGCGACCCCCATAGTTCCTATTGTAAAACCTAATGGCAGAATTCGGATATGCGGAGATTTCAAAGTAACGCTGTTATTGGTTGATGAACATCCGCTTCCTACAATCGATTTTTTCATTCTCATCAATGGCTGGAGGAAAAAAGTTTACTAAATTAGATCTCACTCAAGCTTATTTACAAATGGAAGTAAGACCAGAAGATAGAAAATATTTGACTATAAATACGCATAAAGGTTTATATGAATGTTCACGCTTATTGTATGGAATTTCTAGTGCTCCTGCAATATGGCAAAGAGAAATTGAAATAATTCTGAAAGATATTGAAGGGGTGAGTGTATTCTTGGATGATATCAAAATAACTGGCCCATCTGATAGAATTCATATGGAAAGGTTGGATTTAGTATTGTCTAAATTATCTTCCTATAACATAAAAGTGAATTTGAATAAATGTCAGTTTATGCTTGATTCAATTGAATATTGTGGATATGTTATAGATAAAAATGGAATCCACAAATCCATATCTAAAATTGATGCTATTCAAAATGCTCCTGAACCTAAAAATAAAAGTGAAGTTAGAGCCTTTTTAGGTTTAGTTAATTATTATGGCCGTTTCTTCAAAAATTTAAGTGATACTATATATCCTTTGAATAATCTCTTGAAAAATGATGTTGAATTCAAATGGACTGATGATTGTACCAGAGCAGTTCGCTTCATTAAGAACGAAATTCAATCAGATAATATTTTGGCACACTTTGATCCTAAACTACCTTTAATATTGGCAACAGATGCAAGTCCATTCGCATTAGCTGCGGTATTATCTCATGCATACCCCAATAATACAGAACGTCCTCTTAAGTTCGCTTCCAAAACATTGTCTACAACTCAACAGAAATATTCGCAAATAGACAAAGAAGCATAAAGTATCATTTTTGGCATTAACAAATTTTACATTTACCTTTTTGGTAGACGATTCGTTTTATATACTGATTGTAAGCCATTATTACAAATTTTCTCCCCCAATAAGAGTTTGCCATTACTATCAGCATCACGAATACAACATTATGCTCTATTTTAACAAACCTTCAGTTATGATATCAAATATAAAACTTCAGAAACAAATGGCAATGCAGATGCTTTGTCTAGATTACCAATTAAATCTGAGGATTTTATTCAATATGATGAAGTAGATTGTTTTGAAATCAGTCAAATCGAAACTCTTCCGGTTACTCTAGATGAGTTATCGCAAGAAACTCAGAATGACCAAACATTAAGGCGGTTATTTACGGGATTAATGACCGGCCATGTGGTGAATAAACAGGATAGATTCCATCTAGATCAAATAGAATTTTCATTACAAAACGGCTGTATATTTAGGGGACAAACTGCTGTAATTCCAGTATCATTGCGGAGGCGGATTCTGGACGAACTACATATTGCTAATTGTGGCATAGTCAAAATGAAAGCATTGGCTAGAAGCTATTGCTGGTGGCCAAATATCACAAATGACATTGAAAATATATCTAAGAATTGCTATGAATGTAACGCGAATAAAAATGACCCAAAAAAATTTCCGGGCACCCATGGATACCAGCAATTGAACCATTTGAACGTGTTCATTTAGATTTCGCAGGTCCTTTTATGGGTGATTTTTATTTTATTCTTGTTGATGCTTATACTAAATGGCCAGAAATTCATATTATGAAAAATATCACAACAAGTTCCACTATATCAGTACTTAAAAAAAATTTCTGCTCTTTTGGAATTCCAAAAGTATGTGTAACAGATAATGGTCCCTCATTTACTTCTTATGAGTTCAAAATATTTCTGAAAAATAATGGAATTTCACATAAATTAACGGCGCCCTACCATCCAGCAACAAATGGTCTTGCAGAACGTTGCGTTCAAACTTTCAAACAATCACTTAGGGCTTTGAAAGGTAGTGATAGGCAAACTGCATTATGTCAATTTCTTCTTCAATATAGAAAAACACCTCATTCCAGCACAGGAATAAGTCCTTCGAAATTGATGTTTGGAAGAGAAATTAGATCAAGGATTGATTTATTGAAACCAGTAAAAGAGCTTCCTTGTCATAAGTGTCCTGAAGTAGAGAGATTATTTCAAATTGGTCAACGTGTTGCTGTTAGAGATTACTTCAAAAACTCTAAATGGCTGTTTGGTAAGGTGAAAGAAAGAATTGGGACCTTGAACTATCTAGATCTTAATGATGGAAGAACTTGGCGCAGGCATGTAGATCTGATGTGTTTTGTTGGAGTTTCTGAATCGAATTCTCATAATTCCAACGATAGCAAAGACGCAGAAATAGTATCAAAAACCGAATTTTTATCACTTGCAAATACACTTAGTTCAGTTTCACATCCTGAAACTTCTTGCTCTACATCAGGAAGGAGTACATTGCTTTCTGCGGAATCCTCCTCAAATGATAACCCCATTCTGAATGATGTTAGAAGATCTGATAGAATAAAAAAAAAAACTGTGAGGCTAGAACCATGAGTTTTTTACATTTATATATGTATTTATATGTTTGTGTTTATTTCTTTTGTATTTCCCACAATGTCAGTTTGTAGAAAGGGAAGAGTTGTTGTGTATTTACATTAATCATATTCTAGGAAACCAGGTATGATTGACCAGAAAACAGATTCTGGGGATTTTCAACTGTTAAATAAATATACTTTTACAATTCGTTGAATAAAATTACATTCAGCAACATTTGCTTTTCTTCCAATCATAATACATATACTACAGAACCAACTGTAGACCGGTTTCGGAATGTGTGTTCCTCGTCAGTACAACCCAGGTTGAATATACGCGGCGACTCGCTAACCGTCCTCCTACGTCGAGATGAATACTGTAATTGATCACATGATCCAACCCTGCACAAGAATAAAAAGCACCCCAATAATATGGACATATGGAACGGTATATGTACAATACTTGTTCAAGGAGCAATAATGTTTCATTGACTGTAAAATGGTCAAAACAATCCTTTGAGAAAATACTATAACTTTGTATACTTATATTGCATGTCTCACAAAACATAACTATCTCCCTGGCTAAGACCTCGTAAGATATTGAATTATATCTGTCAGACATATTTGCAAAGATCCTAGGATATTTGGCATGTCTCCAAATCGACGACAAAGAGATGTGAAGACTGAGCTGGACAGTTCAGTCTAGGATAAAATCCACTAGGTGTTTTACTTTCGAAGAAAGATCGTCAAACTGATAACGAATAAATGAATACGCTTCATCCCAACTGAATCCTGGTTAAATCCTGATGACTGTTATAGGAATGCCGTAGGAAATTATTTGAATGAATTGAATTTTTCCATGTATGTATGACCGCTGATGTCCTTGTTAGAAAAATTATTTCTTTGTGGATAATGGTCAAAATATTTGATATTTGATTTCAAATATATTCCGCTCTTCAGAACATCAGTGGTATTGATAATATAATGAGTTTATTTAGGCCACATTCGTAATCGATTCTAGGGAATTAACCCATTTTCTCTATACAGTGTGTCTCACTTCTCATGGAAACACCCCCGTATCTTCCGTAACAATAGAGGTAAAATGATGAAACTCTCAGGACTGATGGAAATGCTCAAAATGCACCTACCACCTGAATGGAGTTGGCCTAAGTGATATACACTGCCCGTCACTCGCGATACTAGGGGGCAGAATAGGCTCAAAATTCCTACAGATTCGTGATCAGGACCACCAACTTACTACAGAGACAAATTTTCCCTGAAAAAATTTCAGTCCTGAAATATCCGAATTTGTCTCACTTCTCATGGAAACACCCCCGTATCTTCCGTAATTTTTTACGTAGAACCATGAAATTTACAGGATCGATAGATACACTGAAAATGAACTCACTGCACGGGAATGGTCAATCTACGTAATATACACTGCACGCCAACAGCGAAGGAACCGCCCATTTTTCCATCGCTGCTGGCGTGCAGTGCACATCATGTAGGATTTGTGCAGTGAGTTTATTTCTAGTGTATCTATTGATCCTGCAAATTTCAGGGTTCTACGTATAAAATTACAGAAAATACGGGGGTGTTTCCATGAGAAGTGAGAAAAATTCGGATTTTTCAGGACTGACATTTTTTCAGAGAAAAAGTGTATCTGTAGTAAGTTGGTAGTCCTGATCACAAATCTGAAGGAATTTTTAGCCTATTTTGCCCCCAAGTATGTTTAATCGTAAAAATGTGTTGTTCCATCTTGATTGGCGGGCAGTGTATATCACGTAGGCCAACCCCATTCAGATGATAGGTGAATTTTGAGCATATCCATCAGTCCTGAGAGTTTCATCATTCAACCTCAATTATTACGGAAGATACGGGGGTGTTTCCATGAGAAGAGAGACACACTGTATACCCCCGTAATGCATTTAATACAATCGAACTACATTTTGAACCTTTCTCGTTAATCCATTGGGAAACTGTACAACAAAAATTTCAATATAGTATATATTATTTACCTGGAATCATCGTTTATCGTAGAATTTGAAAAAATATCACAATTCTCGACAGAAACTGGTTTCTCTTGATAACGCAACATCTTATTCAACTTGTAGTAACAATTTCCCAACATTACTACGGACATACATAGGGCACTGGTGACGGCTCCATAAAAAGCACCCTACAAAAAAGATTATTTCAAGATGTGCCAATTGTCATAATAACAATACTAATTAATAATTACAATAATCATTTATTAAAAAAAGAATATTAACGCTAAGCACGTTAGTATGTAGCGTTAATATGCTTTGTTATTATTTCAATTATTTAAGTGTTTTATCAAAGTGGTTTTTAGTTATTCTAATAGTCTGATTAACAAGTTCAAAAACGTGTTAATTCTTGATCAAGCTCCTAAAAATATGAGCGATGGCTCATTCGATTCGTAATGACGTCTAGAAAAATGTATCGAAAGTTTGTAAGAGCACATAGAAAATTGCCATTGTTATTAACAAATCAAGATGAAAGAAATATGGCATTTAGTTGTATGTTTATAACTCAACAATGATAAATATTTAAGGAATTTTGAAAAAAGATATTTAAAGAGGAGGATATTTCCAAGAAAAAAGTTCCTGCTCCCGGAACTCTATCTCTATTCTTTATAATTTTAATTCAACGCCGAAAATAGGGCTCCGCGCAGCCGTAACGACATAGGCGCGCTACCGCTAAAGACAGTGTACCACATAAAATAATTTTTTTTTTAGTAACAAATATTAATTTAAAAATTTGAATGAATTATGGTATCATCAAGACACTTGAAAGAATGAATCCCCGTTGAAAAAAAAAATTAAGTCAATTATTCAAAAAGTTATACCATTGTTAATTAATATTTTTTTTTCTAATCTCTGTTATCTTAAATGACTACGTAAAAGTTTAAATAATATATCTATAAATTTTTGGCTTCGTGGAGCCCTTCTTATACATATACTTAACAAGGTCACACGATAAAAGCAAATAAAAGTTTATTATTTTGTTTATAATGATTTGTTAAAATTAACAAAAAGTTAAAAGTCCAAGAAATGTTGTTAATAAAATTTTTTTCACCAAATATTATGCTATTGCTATTTTTGTATCTAACAATGGCATTCAGTAACGTTGGAAAACAAAAATTTATATCATTTGTTAAACAATTACTTATTAATAAATAGACAATATTAATATTTTTCGAAAAAAAAATTTTACCACTCTATTGTCTTGGCAAAATAATGATTAAAATTTTTTTTGTTTTCTTGAATAAATTTTTTTATTGTTTATAATCGTTTTTTTAATTTTTTTATTGTTTAAATAGTTAGTTAAGAAATTATTTTCTTTATAAAAATCATAATAGGCATTTCTTTATAGGTTAACAAAAAAAAATATTTTTTTTATAAATAAAAACATTGTTTGTTAACTTAACAATTTGTTATAAAGAAATTCTAAAACCCGTTATATTTTTTTTCTGGTGCTAAAAAAAATTACAAAGACAGGCATATACATCAAAGTATTAAAAAAAAATTCTTCTATTTTTTATAAAACTTTTAAATATTACACCGAACCGAAGTTGAACCGGCAGCATGATTTGTCAAGTAACAAATTGATATAACTTATAAACTATTAGATATACGATAATGGACGTTCAATTAATTCTTATAAAGGATTAATTAATCTTTAAAATAAGCTAGTGAACAAGTTCATAACCACATTGTTTATCAGCTGTTATAAGCATTTGTTTATAAAAATTTTAGATTTTTTGCATTTTCTTTTCTTTTATGACTTATAACTTGTTAAATAAAGAAAATACAGCTATATACCTCAATACAATTTTGTTTAGTGATAAAATATCTATACATTAACCTCTACATCATATCTGTATCTCTTATAGTTTAAATTATATAAGTGCTGTAATTAGTATTTATCTACTTAAGTCGATCTTTGTTAGATATTAATTTTTATATCTTAATTACATCACTTACTTTTATTTTGCAATATTTTCATTTTCTATTTTTATGCTTTATTTAATAATTCCATTCTATCTTTATAATATTCCTAATAATTTCTTCAAACCGATAAATGTAAATCTAATTATAGAAGGATATGTGTAAAAATACAGTTGATATATAAGAATTTAGAGAATTTTGCAAGTAAAATTTCAAAAAAATTTTACAATAACTTATTATAAAGCATAAAAATAGAAAATGAAAATATTGCAAAATATAAGTAAGTGATGTAATTAAGATATAAAAATTCATATCTAACAAAGAACGACTTCAGTAGATAAATATTAATTAAAGCACGTATATAATTTAAACTATAAGAGATACAGATATGATGTAAAGGTTAATGTATAGCTATTTTATCACTAAACAAAATTGTATTGAGGTATATAGCTGTATTTTCATTATTTAACAAGTTATAAGTCATAAAAGAAAAGAAAATGCAAAAAATCTCAAATTTTTATAAACAAATGCTTATAACAGCTGATAAACAATAGTTATGAACTTGTTCACTAGCTTATTTTAAAGAATAATCAATCCTTCATAAGAACTAATTGAACGTCCATTATCGTATATCTAATAGTTTATAAGTTATATCAATTTGTTACTTGACAAATCATGCTGCCGGTTCAACTTCGGTTCGGTGTAATAATTAAAAGTTTTATAAAAAATAGAAGAATTTTTTTTTTAATACTTTGATGTATATGCCTGTCTTTGTAATTTTTTTTAGCACCAGAAAAAAAATTTAACGGGTTTTAGAATTTCTTTATAACAAATTGTTAAGTTAACAAACAATGTTTTTATTTATAAAAAAATATTTTTTTTGTTAATCTATAAAGAAATGCCTATTATGATTTTTAAAAAAGAAATAATTTCTTAACTAACTATTTAAACAATCAAAAAATTAAAAAAACGATTATAAACAATAAAAAAAATTTATTCAAGAAAACAAAAAAATTTTTAATCACTATTTTGCCAAGACAATAGAATGGTAAAAAAATTTTTTCGAAAAATATTAATATTTTCTATTTATTAATAAGTAATTGTTTAACAAATGATATAGATTTTTTTTTCCAGCGTTACTGAATGCAAAAATAGCAATAGCATAATATTTGGTGAAAAAAATTTTATTAACAACATTTCTTGGACTTTTAACTTTTTGTTAACTTTAACAAATCATTATAAACAAAATAATAAATTTTTATTTACTTTTATCGTGTGATCTTGTTGAGTATATGTATAAGAAGGGCTCCACGAAGCCAAACATTTATAGATATATTATTTAAACTTTTACGTAGTCATTTAAGATAACAGAGATTGGAAAAAAAATTATTAATTAACAATAGTATAACTTTTTGAATAATTGACTTAAATTTTTTTTTTAACGGGGATTCATTCTTTCAAATGTCTAGATGATACCATAATTCATTCAAATTTTTAAATTAATATTTGTTACTAAAAAAAATTATTTTATGTGGTACACTGTCTTTAGCGGTAGCGCGCCTATGTCGTTACGGCTGCGCGGAGCCCTATTTTCGGCGTTGAATTAAAATTATAAATAATAGAGATAGAGTTCCGGGAGTGGAAACATTTTTCTTGGAAATATCCTCCTCTTTAAATATCTTTCTTCAAAATTCCTTAAATATTTATCATTGTTGAGTTATAAACATACAACTGAATGCCATATTTTTTTCATCTTAATTTGTTAATAACAATTGCAAATTTCTATGTGCTAATACAAACTTTCGATACATTTTTCTAGACGTCATTACGAATCGAATGAGCCATCGCTCATATTTTTAGGAGCTTGATCAAGAATTAACACGTTTTTGAACTTGTTAATCAGACTATAAGGGCAATTCCTAATCTTGAGGGCAATCTTATGACAATACCTACTGCTGTATGCACTAGAAGATGATTTTATTATTATTAAGACAGTGACGGGATTACAATCGATTCCTCTTCTATACACATTTCTGAGTGAAGTTGGTAATTTTAGAAAACTAACAAAACAACAACAAACAAAAATACTGATACAGTCAGTAAGAAAATTTACGCAAGACTTTTTTAAGTCCATAATTTTAAATTTTTTTTGTTATATCTCCCAAACCATTGATATTATAGAGAAAAAAAATTGTAGACTTTCAAGAGGTGATCAAAAACGGTATCTGGTGAAAGGACCCCGCAAACTCCTTATGGAACTTGGGTCCCGGTGGATTTTTTTGAATTTTTGGTATGATGTAGTCCATGTAATTTTCAACCAATGTTACCATTGCGCCAACCCAAAAAAATTGCGCAGATTAGACTATTTATTTTTGAACCCGGTAACGATAATTTCACTTGTTTCATTGTTGCTTATGTTGCACAATATTGTGCTGTTTCATAAAAAAATTCTTACCCCTCCCCTTTTTTCCCCAACTCCTATTACGAAACGCAAAAAAAATAATTACCGGGTGCCTTTAAATGAATCGTCGAATGTTTGAATATGCCTAAATAAGGGAAATAGCAATTTTTTATGATTATCCCCCCACCCCCCAAATGACACAAAACGAAAAATATTCGGTGGATTTTTCTGAGTTTTGGATATGATGCAGTTCAAGTTATTTTGAATAGAAATAAATTGGGTGACAAACCCCAAAAATTAATAGTTTTGATGCTAGGGGGCGTTGAAATCATACCTTGCTCAGAATAGACTATTCATTATTATAGGCGGAAATAATAGCTCTACATATTTTAGTTTAGATTATGCTGATCAATTGTGTAATTTTTCATAAATTGAAAATCTCAAACCCCCTTACCCCCTACCCCTATTTTAAAACACGAAAAAAATTAATACCATACTACTGTAAATGCTTTATCAAAATAAATGTTTTAATCAGCTCAAATTGAGGAAATCGTACAGTTGTTTAGTTTCACCTTTCCCTCTCTTCAGAAAAATATTGGTGGAGTTCGCTGACTTCTTAGTAGGGCGAAGTTCATGTTTTTTGAATATCAGTTAATTGGGCGAAAACCTTGAAAATAAATAAAAATTAGACATCCACACTTTGAATATGAGGTGGTGCCTGAATACATTTTTTTCGTGTTCTGTGATAGGGGTTGGGGTAAGGGGGATGTTTTAGATTTTCAATCTATGAGAATTTACACAATTGTTCGGCATAAAATAAAACAAAAATACGTAGAGATATTGTTTCCGCCTATAATAATGAATAGTCTATCCTGAGCAAGGTATGATTTCGACGCCCCCTAGCATCAAAACTATTCATTTTTGGGGTTTGTCACCCGATTTATTTCTATTCAAAATAACTTGAACTGCATCATATCAAAAACTCAGAAAAATCCACCGAAATTTTTTCGTTTTGTGTCATTTGGGGGGTGGGGAAATAATCATAAAAAACTGCTATTTCCCTTATTTGAGCATATTTTAACATTTGACGATACATTTGAAGGCACTCGAGAAATATTTTTTTCGTTTCGTAATAGGAGTTGGGGGAAAAAGGGGAGGGGGTAAGAATTTTTTTTATAAAACAGCTCAATATTAACAACATTAGCAATAATGAAACAAGTGAAATTATTGTTACCGGGTTCAAAAATAAATAGTCTAATCTGCGCAAGGGGTGATTTCAACGCCCCCTAGCAGCAAAACTGTTATTTTTTTTGGGTCGGCGCAATGGTAACATTGGTTGAGAATTACATGGACTACATCATACCAAAAATTCAAAAAAATCCACCGGGACCCAAATTCGGGGTCCTTTGAAAATCTTCCACCATCTTTGAGTTTGTGGTGGTTTTGTAAAAAAAATCAATATTCTGTTCATTTCCCAAGATATAAAAAAGATTCAAAGAAACTTTTACAATAAAACTGTTCATATTAATTTTTTCGATATCTGAAATTTCAAATTTTTAGTGTTTTAGAAAAAAAAATTGCAAAAAAAGTCCATAATTCATCTTTTTTTAAAATTTCATGGACTATTGTAACGAAAAAGATTCAGTCACATTCTTTATAGATTTTCAGAAGGCAGTCAAAGAAGATATTCTGTGAAATTTGAAAATCTGTAGTAGTCTTTGAGTTTTTGGTGCTTTAATAAAAAAGTATCAATTTTCCGTTTATTTTTTATGATATGAATAAATGTCAAGCAAACTTTTTGTAAATCTGTTTGAGGACAATAAAACAATTTTATTTCGTTTTCGAGTCTTTGTTATTAAAAAATTATTTAAAAGTTCATAATATTTCGTTTGTTTTTTAAATTTTCCCGGACAATTGATATAACGAGAAAAAATTCATCAACATTTTTTGTAGACTTTCAAGAGGTGAGTGATCAAAAAAAGTATTCTGTGAAAGAAAATCTGTTGCTATCTTAAAGTTTTTGGTATATTTATTAAAAAAAATACAACTTTCCAATTTCCAAAATATGAAATAATTCCACGCTTTTCGTAGATTTGTTCGGAGACTATTTATGAAAAATTTTCCGATATCATGTAGAGTTTTCGAGTTTTTGGGGTTTTCAATTTTTTTCCCTACTTTTCCCTCTTTTTAACCCTTTGTGGTCGCGACAAAGGACCGCAAATGGTTAATAGAGTTTGATAAAATTATCAGTGAGGCATGTAAAGATGTATCCGAAGCAATTTTAAGACTTTCATTTGTTTCATCAGTACGGTCAATATCTCGAATTCCCATATTTTTTCCTGGACTATTGATTTTTCGGAAAAATCGATTCAATTTTTTTTTTACATTTTCCTGGTGAATTGTAGAAATATCAACCGTTTCTGAGATATTTCTTATTTTTCATACTATCCGTGGTATGTTATTTTCCTATTGAGGATATCTCACATAGCTTGTAATGAGTATATTATAGAACCAAACTATAGGAAAGATTTTTCATATAAGTACTAATATTTATTTTCTTCATTTATATTTCGACCAATAGCTATACCTACTCTCATTCAACAATTAATATAGTAAATTTCTTCGATTGTTTTCTGTTTTCTAAAAGCAGTGACTCATCTGGTCAAATTGATCAATGGTAGAGTTTCGTCCAAGCTACCAACCTAGATTTTTCACGAAAAACCTCCACCTCTTCAATTGTAGAAATTCTTGTGGTATCGTCTATTTAAAATGACGTCAGTTGAAAGTCTTAGTTTTGGTCATGTCCTAAGTACATATTTTATGGACGGATAGAATTTTCTAGGCAATTTTGTGCGTCTTGTTAAATATCTAGAGATGTTTTGACAGTTCACAATCACTCTATCTAGAACTAGCTTGATCACTACATTTTCTTTTTTTCCTCACTTCTTTATCAATGCTTGTGCAGTTATGGTGTAGTATTCCCAAGTTTAAAATATTTCGGAAATATTTTATTTGCTCGTACACAAAACCTCATTAGTATATCTAACAACGACTGTCATTTCTTCAGTGGCGGGAAAAACCGAACATTTTTGTCGCGCAGTTAGCTGACCTGTTTGAGGAATACTAATTTCATTAAAGGTCACGTCACGACTATGGCGTATTAATTGTTTTCTGATCAGGCGTTATTTGAGAATTAATTTCTCATGACAGCACAAGCATTGACAAAAAATTGAAAAATTAAAAGTAAATTAAGAAATGAAGTTAGTTCTAGATGAACTAATTGCCAACTGTCAAAAAAATCTTTAGAAATTAAACATGGCGCACAAAATTCCTTAGAAAATTATTTATGACCAAAGCTAAGGTATACAACTGATGTTATTTTAATTTCTATATACGTTATCTTCCACACAAAATTCTACAATTAAAGAGGCAGGGATTCCTCGTTTAAAATCAAGGTTGGTAAATTGGATAAAACCCTCCTATTGCCCTTCTATACTGTACAGATTTCCTTGAATACATTTTTTTTGCCAGACTAAAAGTTATGTCAAGAATCCTGCTCAAAATCAAACTGTCAATCAATGACATATATAAATTCAATGTAATGAACATGAATAGATCCAATCGCACGTTTTTTTTCTAAAATGTTGAACATAACAGACTTACATTTGCATTCACTTTCGGAAAAAGTACTCCCAACGTGAACATTCCTAATAGCGGTCCACCTGCAACACTTGCAACTCCAATTGCTAAAGCTAGTAAACCTCCAAGATGTTCAACCAAATATACCATCAATGTTCCAGATATTCCTACTGAAGCAACGAGTATTTTCAGAGTAAAAGCGGGATTCTTATATCCTTTCTTCTCTAGGGTGGTTTTGAGAAAGTCTTCATAAATGGTTCCCGCCACACAGTTGAGGTTCGAAGATAGGGAACTGAAATATTTGTGTTCATCGTTTTCAGCACATCAAAAATTTCAATGATGATGATGTGAAAATAATAACTCGGTGAAATCCTCGACAAAGTCTTAATGAATTGAAAAGTATATTTTATATGTTGCGCTGCACTGTTTGAAACTTTTACTGAAGATTTATCATCTATTTTTAACGTCTTTTGGAAGAAGTTTCAACGTACTCCTAAAGATGGATAATTTTTTCCTCTCATTCAAGATTTGCAGTTGTATCTAACTCGTGTTGATGTGTGTTTTCTTCCAGATACATTCACGAAAAGACATCATTTGAAGATAAATCTGGAGATCTGGGAGGCCAGATGATCGGACCACAGAAGGATATAATATCAAAAACAATAAAGACAGAACTTACAATTTTGAGGAATCAGGAGCGTATAAGTTACATTGTGGAACTTGCTCTAAGGTATACAGGGTTTCTATTTTCACGAAATTCATAAAAGTGCCAATATCTTCAAAAATATCAAAATTTTACTGAGGTTATATTTCGATATTCTCCAAAGGATGGCGTTGAGTTTTGGGACACCCGGTATATTGTCCAAACTGGTAGAACATTTAAAAATCGCACCTATGAATTATGTGAATAGAAAACCATTTGAACGTATTCAAATCATCATTAAAAAAAAATCATACGTTTGATGAAGAATTTAAAATTCAACATATTAAAAATAAAGGATTGAAGTTGAACTATTTGGAATCATTAGAAGTTAATTGACTTAAAAATTCAAACATATTGCTTGACGACCAACTTGATTTGAATAACTCACTTTGGTTGAATTCGTTTTCTTGGAAGTAGAGATTATTAGAATCTCAATCTTTTGGGTCATGTTATTAATGTAGATATAATGCTTTTGGTAACTGGACTATTAGTCACGAAAGCGCTTGTAAGGACGTAATTTGATGTCGTCATTCGGGACTAATAATAATAATAATTTATTCACAAGCAAAGATACAGAGTTGACATCAACGTATACATTATGGTTATGAATAATGAATATACCACGAAGCAGTTAATACTGCTTGTTTGTGGACGTATTCAACAAAGGTTCATATGTAAACTATGTGTAAAATATGTGATAAATATGTGATGAACCAGTATAAGGATATAAAAATATAAATATATAATAAATACATGATGTGACAAATTAACAATCAAGTACAAATTTAAAAAAATCTATATACTATGCTATACCTACTTATGTACAAATTTAGAGTCTACTGATATTCAATATGAAATAAAATATACCTATGTAAAAAAAAATGTTTACATGTTAAAATATTAAAATTTACAGATGTTTCTTGAAGTGTTTATATTTAAAAATGTAGATGTAGATATGATTCATAAAGTAAGAGTTATAATTTTAAATATACACAATACAGGTAAAATATGAATAAGAATATGAGTATACGTAAAATATAGACATATAATTTCATGAATTTTTTGTCTAAGGTTTTCGAGGATGTATTTTTTTATTTGAGTTTTGAATTTTTTCAGTTGCTTCTTATCTCTCAGATTTTCTGGTAACGCATTAAAAACCTTTGGTCCTAGATAACTGAAGTCCTCTGGCTTATTGATTTGTGAACAAACGGAATTTGATAAAGTTTGTGACCTCTGGTATTTTGTTGATGATTTTTTCTAATCAATTCTTGTTTATTCACGAACTGATGGGTTGCCAGGCTCAAAAAGTATAGTTGTTTTATATCCATCAATTTTGTTTCTTGATATACAAGTTCTGTAGAATAACGTGGCGGTTTTTTATATATTTATTTTATTACTCGTTTCTGTATGAGTTCTATTTTTTGAGGTGTACATTCATTCCAGCTCCCCATCCGATGATTCCATATTTCAAATGAGGTTCGAAAAGTATATTTATAGTATAACGTTTTCAATTGATGTTCTTCGAGTATTCGTGAGACTTGCTTTATCTTATACACCACGCATCTTAGTTTATTGAGTAGAAAGTTAATTTGCTGGTCCCATTTCAGGTGACTGTCTATTTTTATTCCTAAATATTTCATAGAGTTAGTACAATTTATTTGTAAATTATACTATAGCTACAGAAAGGCACGTAGAATGTTTTCTGTAAATTAATTGATAATAATTTATTGTCAAACTATCTTTTGATGAGAGGGAGATCAGATTCTATCATCAGCCACCAAGAATAATTTATTTATGTATATAATAATAATAATAGTCTTTATTGGAAAACAAAAAGATAGTTTGACCAAAAGGCGAAGTTCAAATCTGAAGTGCAAAACACAGCAGCTTTGTTCTTCCACTTAACCCCCAAAAGCCACTTTTTTCTAGTGGTAGTATTCAGAATAATTTAACAATACCCCTCAGGAAAAAAGTGGCGGATTTACAATAATTGTAGATAGACATAGGTAATAGATAATTCAAATACAAATATATATACATATATATGAATGGTTATAGCACCCATACAAATAAAAAAAAAATTTCATATATAATATACATACATTGTTGGGTTATATACAAGACGCACTGACAACAACTTACTTAGGTTTCAACTAAATAAATAATATTGTGAAAGGGAAAAGGATATCGGAAAGTACATAATAGTGGAATAATAGTGGAATTGACAGTGAGGTTTTCATCATTGTTCAAGTAAGCTTTTCTTTAATTTTACTTTGAATATTTTTTCATTCAATTTCTTTAGATTATTCGGCAGCCGGTTATACACAGAGCAGATTTGGTATGTGAAGGATCATCATTCATGGTAGTGTGTAGGAGGTGTGAGAAGATTTTTGAAACGTACGTTGAGATTATGTATATCCGTACGGAAAGTGATTTTATCGTAAAGATATGGTGGTGTTTTCGTCATTATTATTTTGTGATATAGGCATGATGAGTGTAGTTCCCTTCTTTTTTCTAAGTTTAGCCATCCTACTTCCTTAAACTTTGAAGAAATTCCCTGTCTCCGGCGAATCCCATATATGAGACGTAAACAAGATTTTTTTTTATCCTCTGCTTGTTAAGTGAGGTTAAGCTCGGGCCATACAAGGTATCAGCAAAGTTGAGGTAAGATAGAACAAGACTTACACACAGAATAATTTTGGTTTCATTTGTTATGAATTTTCTATTGCCATATATAAGTTTCAATGAGGAATATGCTTTTTGAATGAGTTTATTTATATGGGAATCGAATCGGAGATCAGTGTCCATAATGACGCCCAGGTTTCTGGCTTCCTCTGTAATTGATAGCTCGCTAGAATCAATGTTTAATTTTATCTTGGCTTTGATCGTATTCTTTGCGTTTTTCGGACCGAACACTAGTGTTTGTGATTTATTCAAATTGTTTATCAAACAAAAATCATTTGACAGAGAAGTGAATTTATTTAGATCGTGGTTGATATGATTGCACGCCTCGTCTACGTCATTCGGGTCGAACGAGTAGTAGACTTGGGTGTCATCGGCATAGAGATGAGCTCGACAGTACTGCAGACATTTCACCAATTGACTGGTGTAAATGGAAAACAACAAAGGACCTAGAATGGATCCTTAAGGCACACCGGAACTCAGATTGAGTATTCGTGAGTGTGCGTCATCAATTACGACCTTCTGCTCTCTATTGAGCAGATAATTTTGTAGAAGGTGAGTTGCACCATCGGAAAATCCTATATAATGAAGCAGAGCTAGCATTATATCGTAATTTATGGTATCAAATACTAAAATCTAATAAAATGAGAACAGTACAGTGGTTATTATCGGAGGCTCTCAGAATGTCATCAGTTACCTGCAATAAGGCAGTAGTGCAGCTGAATCCTTTTCTGAAGCCTGATTGTATCGATGGTAAAATAGACTTCTCATATAGGTAGAACACGATTTGTCTCTCCATTATTCTTTCGATTATTTTGGAGCAGGCGGGAAGTATGCTAATGGCTCGTAGATCAATCGTGAACAATACTGGCCCCAACACCGTTCCTTGTGGTAGTTTTGCTGCTCTGCGAGTCTTGTATTTTGACTTAATGAGTTCTGTTCGTTAGGTACGATTTGAAGAGTGATTGTGCTGTACCTCTTACACCTATGGTTTCGAGAGTTTCTAGTAGTATCTGGTGGCTGACTGTATCAAAAGCCTTTGTCAAGTCCAGGAATACTCCAATACATGGTTTTTTATTATCGATTGCCTTATATATATATTTTTGGTAAGGTGTAGAATAGCATCTTGTGTCGATTTTCCTTCTTGGAATCCAAACTGTGAGTTTGAAATGATTTCATACCTCTTCAGTAAGTTAGTTAACCTATTTTGATAATTTTTTCAAAAATTTTGCTGAAGCTAGAGATCAATGCAATAGGTCAGTAATTTGTTCTTTCCGTAATTTCTTTACTCTTAAATATTGGTATAACCGTAGAATTTTTGAACAGTGTGGGGAATTGTCCTGTTTCCAGTGATTTATTTATAATGTATGATAGTGGTCTTATGATTTGTGGTATAATAGATTTTATCAATTCTGACTTTATTCCACCAGGGCCTGGAGGTATTTGATGTGTTTCAGTAAGTACAATACAATCTATACTAGAGTTAAATTCGAATAGAAAGACTTTAAATTCATCTAGGTTCTTTGACAAGCTTCTGATATTGGTGTGTATAATTTAGAAACTAGCGAATTTTTTATTTATGTCCAGTACCTGTTTTGTTTTTCAAAAGTAAAGTCTCTCACATAAGGGTCCATTTTTGTATAGATTGTTCAATATGATTACTCATAACATAAAATAGACAAATATAATAATTTAGGCAAGGCAAAGGACAACAATGATGATTAGAGCAAAACGTAAAGTTTTAGAAAATTTCGCTGGTAATGAACATGTGAGCAGAGTCGGGATTCTAGTCACAGCGTCTTTTTAACCGTAAACATTACATCATCATAGATTTTTATAAAGTCAGAAATGTCAATGGATGAATATATGTATAAATGTTTTACCTCAAGGAAGCACAAAATACTCCAGCAATGAATAATCCCGATAATCCAGGAATATGTCCAGCAACATTCAGTACGTAGAATGGGAATATCTCATCAGACTTGCTGATTTGCTTTGTTGATAAAGGATCACATAGAGAGTATTTGGCATAGATGAGTAGGCCACCGATAACACAGAGCGATTTGATGAATATCATCCCCAAGCAATAAAATAGGACAGTCCTGAAATCAGATAAAAGAGATCATTATTGGGATTAATTTGTATGTAGGTTAATTGGATGATATAAGTTTATTCAGTAAAAAAATGTTACAGTAAGAACGTTGCAAGTCCACAGGAAGTATATAAATAATTTTGAAAACATTCAGTAAGTAAAAATATGTGTACATAAAAAATAAAACATTGAATAGACAGAATGAAAAATAGACTCCACTGAAATCGATTTGATTGTGCGTGGCGTTAATTAAATTTTCTGCATTCTGATCACTGGTTCACAATATAATGGTTAAACTTGTACTAGAGAACTAAATACTGTTTATATAATACTTTTTCAGAATATATTTATATAGTTTGAATTAACATTCGATAAGGTTTTGAACTGTGTCCCTTCCAAGTTGAACGATGTATTTTTTGAATAATTTTTTAATCATATCTATGGAGTTTATCACAGTAACCCAGGTAGCACATCATATCGGCTGAATCTTGGTTCCATATTGGGCCAATATAGATATATTGTAAATGTAAAATCAATATTGGTCCAATATGGGTGAATATTCAAAAAACAATATTATATTAATAATATTGGTGGGATATTGGTTGAACTAGTTTTGAATGTAGATTATCACACGAAATATTGGGTCAATATTGGTTGAATAATTTCTACCAATATCGATAATACAATATTGATTATATATTGTCTTCCACATCTAGAACAAATATTGCAATCCAAATATTCCAGTCATATCGATTATAGGAAAAAAAAACTCTATTGTATTTCCATATTGGTTGAATATCATTTCCACTTTATTTGACAAATTGTAATAACTCATATTGGGTCAATATTGGTTCAATGATATTTACCAATATCGATAAAACAATATTGTCTTCACATCGTTTTCAACATCTAGAATAAATATTGCAATCCCAATATTCCCCTCATATCGATTCAAGGAATAAAAACTATATTGTATCTCCAAGTGTAATTACACATTGGTTGAATATCATTTCGCCAATATTCAACAAATCTTATTAATTAATATTGGGTCAATATTGGTTCAATAATAGTTATCGATATCGTTAAAACAATATTGTCTTCATATTGTTTCCTACATCTAGATTGAGATGAAATTTGAATATTGGCCGAATATCCAATGAAACATATTTAAATTATTTCATGATCAAACCTGGATAAAAATCCGCTAGGTGGCTCTACATGTAGAACGTCTTCTAAAACCTACGAAAGTTTATTAAATACTTCTCTTAACTTGTTTTCAAGACAGCTCACTCAGTGGTTAAGGCGATCAAAAGGCAGACTCTGGAGTCACCTTCATCAACTAAAAGACATTTAATAATTTACCAAGGTATATTGACGTCCTCCAATATAACCAAATGATACTGTACCAATATCGATAAATATTTTAAGGCCATTATTGTTTCAAGAATATTTCACCAAAACTATTTTTGGAATATTTAAACAATATTCGACCAATATCGCAAAATGTTCACATTTTACTTCTCGACAATATAACTTTTGAATATTGTGCCAATTTTGTCAGAATATTGTATCAGCGATATTTATCATATCGCCAAATATTTTGAGGCCAATATTGGTTTGGGAAATATTTCGCCAATATTATTCAAGTAATATTGGACCAATATCGCCGAATGTTCACATTTTTTTTCTCGCCAATATTGCATTTCAAATATTTCGCCAATATGTTCACAATATTGTACCACTATTTTACCAATATAAGTGTGCTACTTGGGAAGGTAAGTTTTGTATGTTTCAGGTAGGTGGTTGTACAATTTCAGAGATAGAGTAGTATAACTCCTTCATCATTTTCTTTGTATCTTGTTTCATATTTGTGGTCGACTCTTTTGAGTAAAGATTTGTATATGATAATTTGGAACAGGTATAGTTGCCTGAGGTCCAATATACCAGTGTCAAAGAAGAGGCTACTTGATGAGTGAGTGCGTTTTTTATTGTATATAATTTTCAGAATTTTTTTTTGCAGAACATCTCATTGGCGGAGATGTGTGCGTACTGCACCTCCCCAACTGAGAATTGCATATTGCAGTCTTGACTCCACTAGGGCATGGTATACAGGCCGTTTCTTTTATCATGTGGTAACATTGCTATATTCTAAACCGTAACAGATACGAAGACGATTAAATGGGAGAAAAGGTAACTATTGTGGAGAACAGTACAATGGTCGAAGAAAATTTACAGGAAGTCTCGCCCTTCCCGAGTTATACAGGGAAAACTAAAAATGCTGTTATTTGTTTTTTACGAATAGAATTGTTATTTCTGAAAATATAAAAAAATGGAAAACGAAAGTTTTAATGTATTCTAAATGTACTATAAAAATGTTACAATGAATCTTTGATTAAACGTTTCGTGTCAACACGGCCACCATCAACATTTCTTTTCAAATACGGACCTGTCTGTTTTAGTACAAATATTGATAAAGCGATAAAATCACAATTCAGTGGTACATCACACTTGATATTTTTATAACGTTTCATTTAAAATAACTAACATCATCAGTGACAACAATTTTCAATTACGGTCCTGTCGTTAGGTCGTTTATGGATTCCACAAAACCTAACTCTCCGATATAAAAATTATCAGTGACGCTTTGAATAAATGTATCTATTGAAATTATATTTACACTATAATGAAAGATATCTGTAGTTTCAGAGACGAACGATAGCAATTTACCCCGGAAATAAACTCACTTAAGAGTAGAAGAAATCAAACAAACAGAGAACAATTTATTTCATATTGAATTTTTGAGTGAAAATAAAACCAATACAGAAAATGAATTCTTCATGATAACCTACATGAAATGCTCGACTTGCCGACCTCTTTGTTGAATGCACATGAGTTGTCTGTCCATACAATTTCTGTGGCAATTTTCTAGCATGATGGGTGTAATGCTATTACATGCATCTCTTATTTTTTGTTTGAGATGGTCGATATCTGTACTAGTTGTCGAAAAAACGTTATCCTCTATGTATCCCCAGATAAAAAAAATCTAAAGGAGTCAGGTCTGGGGATCGAGCTGGCCAGACAATTGGTCCATTGTTTCCAATCCATTTTCTTGGGAATATTGCATCTGAATGTTCCCTTACTAGTGCTGCATTATGGGGAGGGGCACCGTCTTGTTGAAAATATTGTATTTCACGGCGGATGTTCAGTGGCAATTCATCTAAGTAGCCATCAAACTCATTGGATAAACAATGTAAATACATTCCACCATTCAAATGCTCATCGTAAAAGAAAGGACCTAATATGTTTGTTCCCAAAATTCCCAACCAAACATTTATTCCGAACCTTTCCTGGAAATTGGTTTCTCTATGTAAATGTTCATTTGTATTATTCCACCTATAATGGATGTTTCTGTTAAACCAACCATTGTTGGTGAATTTTGATTCGTCCGTCCATATTATTTTATTACAAATATTTCCAACTTCCCTATTTCTACGTCTCAACCACATCGCAAATCGTACTCTCCTTCCGTAATCCCTTTCATTGAGGTGATGAACTTTGCGTATCCTGTAGCATTTGTATTTGTTCTTTTTCAAAATATTTCTGGTAGATTTTACAGAAATCCCTAGTTCGTGGGCAATTTCTCGTAAAGAACAATCTTGATTAGAAATATTTTTGTAACTGACCAATCCTAAATTGAAAAAAAAATATTTTCGTCACTTTGTTAATCTTTATGAAGTAATATTTGCTTACCTAAAACATTTATTTGGTTCCGCATACTTCCAGTAACAACACATTTTCTAGATTTATTTCTATCAAATGCACCACAGTCTCTCAAATTTCTTTCTAATCGTCTAAACATTTGAATGTTTGGAATACGACGATTTGGGTATAGCTCACCATACATATTTTTTGCCAAAAGAGGATTTCTATTTGATTTTGCATAAGCAAATAGCATATCAGTCCTTTCGTCATTTGAATACATCTTTGATATGACTGAGTGTATAAACGACTGACAGTTCTTAACACGTATCAACAACTCATTTATTTGTCCTGCCATAGAAACCAAGCAAAGCCTACTTGCTTAAAAATGGTAATTGAAGTGAGATGCTATTTAATTGTACCATATCACACAATAGTCGTATTTTGACCAAAAACTAATATTTTCGTTACTTCCAGGATTGAGAATTATAGAAATATTCAGTATAATAATTGATTCAGAAGAAATCAGCCTTGAAACAAGGATTTCCGTAATACAAAAATGCCCAAGAAGGAAAAATACGAATGTTCGTTGTGTTGGGGTATCTTCTTATCGAAATTATTGGGTGAAGTCTGAAGTATGCCAATAGTTGAATAGGTTTTGAAGAAGTCAAAATAATTTACAAAAGAACTAACGACAGGACCGTAATTAAAAATTGTTGTCACTGAAGATGCTAGTTATTTTAAATGAAACGTTATAAAAATATCAAGTGTGATATACCACTGAATTATGATTTTATCGCTTTATCAATATTTGTACTAAAATAGACAGGTCCGTATTTGAAAAAGAAATGTTGATGGTGGCCGTGTTGACACGAAACGTTTAATCAAAGACTCATTGTTACATTTTTATAGTACTTTTAGAATACATTAAAACTTTCCTTATAATTTTTTTTTTATTTTCAGAAATAACAGTTCTATTCGTAAAAAACAAATAACAGCATTTTTGGTTTTCCCTGTATAACTCGGGAAGGGCGAGACTCCCTGTAAATTTTCTTTGGCCATTGTACTGTTCTCCACAATAGTTACCTTTTCTCCCATTTAATCGTCTTCGTATCTGTTACGGTTTAGAATATAGCAATGTTACCACATGATAAAAGAAACGGCCTGTATAATTTTCAGGTACGAGGTGTCCAGTATATTTCTGATTTGTTTGAATCTGTATAGCAGATGCCTAAGCGTTCTCGTAGTGTTTGTAATATGGACATCCCATCGTAGAGTATTTGATGTTTTCGCAGGATCTGATTACTTTAAATGTTCCATTATTATCTACATGTAGTATCGTGTAGTCTGGTAAGGTTGTCTTGTTATTGGCAAATGGAATAAAAAAGGTTTTTTCAAAATTTATTGTTAAAATTTTCTGACTGAACCAGTTAAAAATAATTTTCAAGTCTGATTCTGTTTTGTTTTTTAGCTCAATCCATGATTCATCACAGTATAAGATTACTGTGTCGTCCGCAAAGCTGGTGATAGTTCCTGTTAGTGTATTTAAGGTCAGTATGTTATTGATATAGATTGTAAACAGGATGGGGCCCAGGACTGTCCCCTGAGGTACTCCATATTTCACCGTTTTTTCTTCGCTCAGCTTCCCATTAATTTTCACAATCTGCGTTCTATTAGAGAGATAACTTTTAAACAATGTATTACTTTCCCCTCGTATTCCTATATCCTCCAAGGTATCCAACAGTTGTTCATGGCTGACAGTGTCATACGCCTTGGCTAGATCGAGGAAGACACATAGGGTTGGCTTGCTCATATTTAATGATTTAGTTATTTCTTTGGTTAGAAATGCTATAGAGTCGTTTGTTGACAGTTTCTCTCTGAACCCATATTGTTTTTCGGATATCAGTTTGTGTTTGTTAAGGAAACTGCTCATCCTTGATTTGAGAGCTTTTTCAAAGACAGGTGATAACTGATATTGGCCGATAGTTGGATACTGAAGTACTGTCACCTTTCTTGTAGATTGGCGTAATGATCGCTTTTTTTAAACCTCTTGGAAATTCACTGGTAGAGAAGATGTTGTTTATTAAATGATGATACTTAAATAATTTTCAAGGTAAATTGCAAGATATTTGGCAACAGAAATTTTTTTAATGAGATCGATATTATCACCGTTATTTATTTTTCGTAATCCCATATTGGTATTTTGATTTAACGGTATTCAGATGACATTTGAAAAGTTAATGTTAACAGCTTCCGTCCGTTAAGATTTTTTAATGGCCGTCAGCCGTTAAGAAATAACTTGTTAAAATATTTTTTTCCAAAACTTTATTCTGCTTACAATAACAACAATTATAATAATACTAACTATTTATGAATTTGAAAAGTAATATGACAATTGCTATTATTTGGAATTTCTATTCTATCGATGAGAGATTTACCATCTATAGCACCAGTATTTGAACTTGTTGTCTGTGTGGCCTCGTTACTATGAAATAGTTGTCTCGTTATCCTCATTCTATTTGAAACTGAATTTTCAATATACGACTCCGACACCGCAGAGCAGTTCCAACCTCCAATAAGTTCTTTTACCGATAGTGATCGCCACCATTTTCTACAAGCATAGTAGCCGAGGAGCTGCTAAACGAGTGCCCTGTGTAGAGCTAGGGATTTTCCAATTTTAAGAATGCTGCAATTTCCTTTGGAACAGCTCCTGTAGTATGAATGCCCACAACTTGTTTTACACATTCACCATTCCTTTAAAACCCTTCAACAGCTAGCGTTACTAATAAGTAACTCTAGAAAGCAACGCAAAAAGTGACAATAGCGCATTATTGTTTATTGCAAGTGACACAAGTTTTCGTCAGTTTGTCGTTGAAAGCTGACGAAGCAACATCGTGAATAGAGATTACTAGCTAGTGTAACCAAATTTTATAGATTAGCTGCTAAAATCAAGGGTAGAGTATAGGGCGGTGAAAAATGGACATTCGACTAGAGTGAGTATTGTCTATGTTTTGCCTTTAGGTTATGTTGTGATATATTGTTGAATTGTACAAGTAATGTAGTCTGCCTTGCATCCTGTGCTATAGTTTCGATAAAATATAATGATTTTTTTTCTATATTAGTCTATGAAAGTGAGTGTTACTTTTAGGTAACGCTAGCTGGCTATGGTATACAAAATATTTCAAATTATTTTTTTTGTATTTTAGACATGGATTGAATTTGGAAGAAGCGATTCAAATGGCATACGATGATAATATTGATGTGCACGAAATATATATGGAGCCTCCTGATGCCAATATATTGACGGATGAAGATTCGGGTGAGGAAGATGGTGGCGGATTTTTAGATAATCTTAGCGGTCGACAATTATTGCCGAAAGCTGAATTAGTGCTTCGAAGCGCAGTTACTGATGAAGCCGAACCAGAAGAAACTCAAGTGCGTCCCGCTAATGGCTCCGACCCAAATGATGTATTTCTGCGTCCAGGACTGGAAAAGATAACATGGATCGAGGGCGACTTTGAGGAAAGAACAAAATCATTTTCTGAGCAAATTCAATAAAATGAGTTATTTGGACATATTTGAAGCATTTCTAGATGACGAAGTAATTGGGTTGCTTGTCGAACAATCCAATAAATATGCTCTTTTTTGTTACCAACCAAATCCAAATATATCCAAAAAAGAAATGAAATGTGCTATCGGAATTTTGATTGTTACAGGCTATAATGAGTTGCCAGGACGAGATTTCTACTGGGATTCTAAGATGGACATGAAAAACTCTTTGGTCAGTGAATCTATCAGAAGGGACAGATTTTGCCAAATCATAAGATATTTGCACTGTGCTGATACCTTACAGCCTAACCTTCAGGACAAAATGTGGAAGTTACGGCCGCTGATGGATTTGCTGAAATCCAAATTCATCAAAAATTGGATTCTCGATCAAGACCTGGACTACGACGAATCCATGATTAAATATTATGGAAAGCATTCGTGTAAACAGTTTATACGAGGCAAGCCCATTGGATTCGGGTACAAAATGTAGTGCCTCAATTCTGCCACCGGTTATTTAATAAACTTCTATATGTACCAGGGAAAAAATCCAGTCGCAAACACGGTTTATGAAAATCATTTTGGGAAATGTGCTGCTCCTTTGATGTGTATGTTTGATGAGTTTCCCGAAGACATGGAGACGCTTCCTTTCAAATTCTTCTTTGACAACCTTTTTACAAATTTCAATTTACTCTTGAACCTAAAACAAAAGTGTTACGATGGCACGGGAACAATGAGAGAAAACAGAGTACCAAAAAATTGTAAATTACCGCAGAAGGGGCAGATTTGCAAAACTAAGAAACGGGGAGACACGGTTTCAAATATTGACAAAGAGGATGGAATCATTCTAGTCAAATGGATGGACAACAACGTAGTAACAGTGGCATCTATATGTCATGGTATAAACCCAACCATTCAGATGAAACGTTACTCTCAGGCTGAAAAGAAAATTGTTCAAGTGCCGCAACCCAGGCTAATTGCTGAGTACAATCGATGGGTGGAACGGACATGATGGATCAGCAAATATCGAGGTACAGGATTTCAATCCGGCGAAAAAAGTGGTGGTGGACCATTTTCACATTGCTTCTGGACGTTTGCATATCAAATGCGTGGTGCCTTTCCAATAAATGTAAGCATTTAGCACAGCTTACACAATTGGAATTTCGATGAGAAATTTCAGAAGCATATCTTACTAAATTCGGTGTTGCACCAAAAGGGGTTGGAAGACAAACGACTGCCAAATCCATTGTAACACTCAATAGAGTTTCGGACAATCTTAGATATGATCGACTTGACCACTTACTAACCTATATTCCTAACAATAAAAGACGTCGTTGTGCTGGACAGGGGTGCATTACGAGTACATGCACCATGTGTATCAAATGTGATGTGGGATTATGTTTACAAAGTAATGTAATTTTTCATAAAAAATAATTATTTTGTCCTTGCTTTTGTGTTCCATGAACGGCTAGCGTTACATATATGTAACACTAGATTATTACAAAAATATCAGTATTTTTATCAAAATATCTATGAATATCATAATAATAAACCATTTTTGATACATATAGTGCCTTTTCATAATTTTTATTGCAAAAAAATAATCTCGCCGTTGAAGGGTTTTAACCAATGAAGATTCGCCGATTTTCCAAGTTTGAAGGCCGCAAATCTACGTATTTTTGGTATAAACCATTGGCATCAAAAGGAAGTACTTCTTTGGAAATGACAAATTTCCTGTTCCTTTTGTTTTTAGTATAGTTCAATGTAACCAAAACTCTGGTACTGGTGCTTTCAAAATCATCCACATTCAGCTTAATAAGTTCGTCACGTCTACAGGCGCCAAAAATACCACAAATTAATAAAACCTTTTCTAGCAACCACTTATGATCATCTACCTCCAACAAAAACGTAGTTACTTCTTCTTCAGACAAAATTTTTGCTTTCTTCAGTTTGTATCCATCAGACTTTCGTCTCAAGAACAAAAATAATTTTTCAAGTCTGAAAATACCATTTCTGTAGGTAATACTCTATCATGGTGTGCGATTCAAAATAAATAACCTTGAAATGTCAATGTTGTCATAAACTTTCAAAGCAAGTTTCAACATTGAAATCTTTGTCCACAGCGAGTTAGGAGAATAAACCTCTGATTTTCCTTTCGTATAGGCTACATCTTCATTAACCACCTTCACATTCTGGCTTTTAAGCAACTCTTCAAAATTTTCATAGTCTTTTTGATATCGCTCCTGATTTATTTTTGGCAGAAAATCAAAACTAGCTGCACATGATTCTCCCAATATTTCTAAAGAAATTTGATTTTGTTCCTCAATTTCTTCAATTTCATCTATGGTCGTTGTTAAAGCGAACTTGCGAACACAAAAAACTGACGTTTATAATATTGGTGTGATATTGTAAAGCTGTTCCATGTCTACACGATGTTGGGATTTTTCTGTAGAATTAGGAGGTAAATGGTTTGTTCTTTCCTCGGAATCAAAATGTAATCTTTCAGCGGGATTACGGAAAGTCTTGAACGACGCACACCCCATACGCAGATAACGGATTCGATTGTAATAATCCTCGGCTGCGTTTTGGATTACAATATTCAACCCCATTCGTTATTTGCTACACATCGGCCTTGTAACGTTAATATTTATAAGGTAATAGTTGCGCTATACAAGGAGTCCCTCCGGTAATTGCAACGATCAATATATGGAAAACTATTAGTTGGCCGTAATTTGAAATTTTGTTTGTTTTGAACATATTGGTCATCGATGGTAAAACCTTTACAATTGCGGAATTGAGACGAAATTCAATCTTGGCTGCTGAAACACATGGAATAAAATTATTCATCTGTACCAACAGTAAATTCGGACACTGCTTTATCCACACTGTAAATATTGTTTCCATCAGATTACATGATGCCATATGGGTAATGCGTTGCCATGCATATACATGTAAAGTTACATACCTCATGTAATATAATGTGAAGTCATTACTTGACTTTAAATGTGAATTTCCGTTATATTCCATGGATTATCGCTTGTATACTTATGTAATTTTCTTGACATACATGCTTTAGTATGTATTATTAGAAATATATTCAAGTATTTGTGCAGAAGAATAGAATTTTTGTTGTAAATTAAACTTGGATCAAGATGAATTTTTAATTACATCAAATGTGCTTTTCCATATATTCCCCGATAACCACTTGTATTTTCATGTGATTTTTTCCCTAATTGAAGATTTAACGGAAATTGTTACATGTCTGTTCAAGTGTCTTCACCATTGTTTTCAAGTAGTGTCAATTAACATTACATATATAGGCTTATAATTCCTTAATAATAAAGAGGGGGAAAATCTGCAAAAAAATACATAAAATCAGTATTAATGATACTTTATTCATCATAACATTATAATATATTGTCATATATTGAAGGAAAATTACTCAAACTCTCAAATCATTTGAATGTTGTTGAAAAAATAATTAAAATATCTTACTCTATACTTCAATTTGAAAATTTACTAAATAGTTCAGCATACCTTATAAGATTTCTTACTCTACGATTTCATATTCGAATTGAGATTATATCTATCCAGTTGAGATTTGAAAGTCGAATCCATTCTCAAAATAATCTCAGAGTCGGGTCTGCGACAACGGAAGTTTCGAAACAATTTCCTATGAAAATACTGATATTATTCATAATATTATGGAGCGAACAATGACTAAATGAACAAATGACTATAATTTCATGATGAATGTTTCATATTTTTTTCTCAGTACCTATTTACTCACCTGATATATTATCCGATGACATTTTGGCACCCACATACTCACTTACATAAACCACAAAAATCGGCTTGTTTGTTTTCAAAACCTACCTTCGCCAGATGCCCAACGATGTTCATCCTACCAATATGAACTGTGAATGAGGATTGGGTCGAATGCCGGTAGGTGCGCATGGCGATAGCGTTATGGAGAATTACTTTTAAACAATGGAAAATTTACACTTTACCTGTAATATTCTGTAAATTGGCGTCATTTCGCTGTAACAACACGTTGTTTTACTGATTATCAGATTCATTTACAGTCATCATGTAAACTAGCGGAAATCACGTGTAATAAAGCATTGAATTACATGCTCACTGTTAAACACGGGGGAAATGGAGGACATTCACCTAATTTTACATTAAAATTTTAAATTACCTGTGCAATCAAGTCATAATACTAGCAGGATTATGTATATATTATATTTTGGCATGTATTTTTCCACCCACTTTTTACTGTGCAGTCACGAATCACTAGTGGAATCCCGAATTGTAATAACACCAAGCATAATATGATATAACGTCGTAAACAAACATACATTGAATAGTAGAATAGTGTTGTTCTTTGAATTACTTTATAAAAACAGCTCTTTCATCATTGACATAGGTAAACTTATTTGTACGCCAGTGTTGATGAATTGTTATACTGTTGCTGCTTGAGTTCTTTGCATGATTCCTTTGTTCTTTTCTTTGTTCTGTTGATCTTTTCCATTTCAATAATTTGTTTACTATAGGAATTGAATGAATAAGGTAAAATTAGCTAGGTAACCTGAATATCATCAGGTCCATGGTGCTGGATAACTTTTAAATAATGGCATCATCTGAAACTTAGCTTTCTCTGAATATACCCAAACCTGTTGTTTCTCTTCAGAACCACAACATTTTCAGAAGAGAAAGATCGGCTGGAAGAGGTGGCGGTATGGTTCTTTATGTCAAACATAGGTGTACGGCCAATCTGTTGAATTTTTTCCGTAATAATACTGAAATACTTTGGATATCACTCGAATTTTACCGACCACATTCTTGATGACTTTGAAACTTCGGTAAGTCTGATTGCACCAAATTTTGATGATTAGTAGCATGCGATATGAATATAGATATGCTAACCTCTGAAAATTACCACTTCAAACGACTTGGAGATACCCTGATTTGGTATACTCTTGAGGAAATAATCTCTGAACACACTTGCTATGGACCAACTTCTGCCAAAATTATTGACCTCATAATCTCGTCTGAGGAAGTTCCAGTCGAAAACACTTCTGTTATCGTGCATCGAATGTTTCGGAACACTGTACGGTGATCTCCATTTTGGATAAACCCAATACACTTTACGCGAATTCAAAACCTTCCACAGAAATTACTTTTTGATTGACTAAGACAATATCGATTTCACTTCTATTTTTCGCCTAGATGACATAAACTCCACGGTTGATGTATTGAATGAAATTTGACTTGCTCTTTTTGATATCTATACTCCTAGAGAACTATAAAAATTAGTTGTCCGCTTTCCACGTGGATTACAGAAGTCATTAAAAAATTATGTAGCTCAGAGATGAAGCCCTTAGATATAAGCGAATTAAGCGACTAGAACACTGTATACAAGGCCTCAAAAATGAAACTAAAATGCAGTAATTTTTGAGAAAATAAGCTACTGGTACTTCTGGAAGGAGCTCAAACATTTTGGCATTCGTTCCAATAATACTTTCCAAGTAATACCAGATCACCTGAAAAATGCTTCCGCTATCAATTGATATTTCGTAAATTCTTCCAGAAGCGACCTTCTTCTTCTTGATCTGGATATTTTAAATCACTATTCAAGCCACTTACGAGCTGTTCTGAGCAACTTTTCTTTCTCACTCACACCAGGAACTGAAATATATAAAATATTTTTGTCTAACAATTCAAAAGCTACTTAAGAGCAAACACTACGTTGGTAAAACGGGAAGTCGTCTTGAGACCACAGTTTTTGTTTGAGAATTTTTGAATTTTTTTTGCATTTTTCAGTGTTTTGTGAAAATTCCAAAACTTCAGTGATTTTTGGTTATAATAAGTTTTAGGGAAAAAAATTCAAATGACAAAATGAATTAAAAAAATTGAGACTTTCCGGAATTCTTATGGGACCACTGAGCCCATACAAAAAATATCTCTTTCTTGAAATCAATGGTTTTTGTAAGAAACGGATTCTACGATAAAGAAATGTATACCTGATTGGCGCTGTAATCGAAAACGGACAGGTGCTATGTTGCCAATGTTCATCGAGTTCATTACCTTCACCCCCATTCTTGATAAGTACGCCAACAAACCTTAGCTGGAAGAGATGAGGAAGAAATTCGACTTTTCGGTGATAGTGGCTCTTAAGTTAGGGCTTAACTTAAGTTGTTAGGTCCTTTTCACAATATCTATCAAATGTAGTTCGATGTCCAGCGTGGCTTTAGCCGGGTAAATAGTTATTTTCTGTTACGTATTTTTCTTTCAAGTTATATAGGGTCTTTTCACATAGGGTCTTTTCAGATGTAGTTCAATCTCCAGAGTGTCTTCAGCCTGGAAAGTTATTGTTTTCTATTATTAGATGTTACAAAATAGAAACTTCATTTTTGTCGTAGGTTTTTCCCATTTCTGGAGGAGTCATATTTGGTTAAATTGTCAATTGAGAATGTTTCTTTTTTCATTAGAAAAATATCTTCTGTTTGGTAACAATTCTTAAGACCCGTCTCCAAAAAATTATCAGCCACACTAACTTTGGTTTTTCTACAATATCTGGCGGAAGCCTTGGTTCCTCTAGAATATCTGGTGGAAGCCAAATGTTCGCGAAATCTCGTCTGACGATTTTCTGGTCTGGCCCAAGATATATAAAAATCCTGATGTTGTCATTCATATAGCTGTAAAACTGTGGGAACAATCTGAATTCTTAGCAGCGTCAATAAATGAACCTAAATATGAAATAATTCTTCTTCTTGATCTGGATATTTTTAATCACTATTCAAGCCACTTGCGACCTGGAGTGATCAACTCTTCTTTCTCACTCACAGCAGAAACTGAAATATATGAAAAATTTTCGTCTATCCAATCAAACGCTACTCAAGTTAGGACCTAACTTAGGTTAGCTTCTTTTCACAATATCTATCAGATGTAGTTCAATGTCTAGCGTGGCTTTAGCTAGGAAATTAGTTGTTTTCTGTTACATATCAGAAAAATTTGCGTCTATTCATTTCAACAATCTGAATTTCGGATTTTTCTTTCAAGTTATATAGGGTCTTTTCACAATATCAATCAGATGCATTCCAATGTCCAGCGTGGCTTCAGCATGGGAAGTAGTTGTTGTCTGTTAGATATTACAAAAAAAATCCTAATTTTTATTGTAGGTTTTTTCCAATTTCCAGAGGAGTCATGTGTCCTTTTTCAATAAAAAAATATCTTCTGTTTGGTAACAAATCGACCCGTCACCAAAAAATTATCAGCCACGCAAACTTTGGTTTCTTTAGAATATCTGGCGGAAGCCTTGGTTTCTCTACAATATCTGGTGAAAGCCAAATCGCGAAATTTCTTCTGGTGATCTTCTGGTCTGGCCCAAGATATATAAAAACCCTGATGTTGTCATTCATATAGCTGTGAAACTGTGGGAACAATCTGATGTCTCAGCAAACTGTTAATACACGAAGTGCTCATATTTTTCATCCACAGATCGATCGTCTTCACGAGATGTGTTTGTGTTTTACTATTTTGCTACATTCTCGATGCATTTTCAATAGAAATTCAATGAAAAAATAAAATAAAAATCATGAACACAAGACGCTACAAGTGTGCACTACCTTACTTGTTTTCTGTCATACCGTTCATTTCTTGACAAAGAATAGACGGTGTTAAAATGCTTCGACAACGATTTGCAACATCACTGCGATGATTTGAATAATTTCTTGCCTTATTCGGTGTTTTAAATCATCAACATTATTTGGTTTACTCTTGTAGATTTTTTTATTTTGAATAGCAAGAACGAGGTGACCATTCAATTTCGCCACGTCTACCGATCTATCGATGTTGTAACAGGACGTATTTTATGACCGGACATAAGAATTTACCCAACCCCTAGTTTATCCTCTCAGGTCAAGAAACCGTCGAACACTTGTGTAGAAATAACGTTATCCTAACAAAGATTCTCAGAAATACATTGGTTACGAAGGAACATCTTTAAAACGAGTGTATCATATTACTTTTAAGAGTCTTGTAATAATATTTCCAAATAGGGCATTTCAGAGTACCAGAAAACCTTTCAATATCCCAATAGTTTGCATATGTTATTTTTGTTGAGAGGCACAGATTTTTATGATAGGCCACCCAGAAAGCACTTTGCAGAGAGGATAGATGATCGAACTTTGAAATTGGACACAATTTCGAAAGTTAGTCTTTCGTTTCATTCGTTCAGGTCAACATGTGGTTGCGCATTTTTATTAGTTTACTCAAGTTATTGTAATTGTCAAATTTCAACTCTGTTCAACACAATATTCAATCTGGGTACTATCGTTAATTTTCATTCTTTGAATATATATAAAGTCGATCTTTTCCACTTGTCTCTAAAAAGTTGATTCTTCTAATCAACATACATAATAGTATTTGTTGTATTTGAATTATTTCGAGTCTTTTGCAGTTTATCTTGTTAAATTATTAGTAAATCATCTGGCCTCATTCACCTTTTTTCCTGTTTAAATTATATTATCAGTTAAAATCAGAAGTTGCTTTATCAATTAATTTGAGAAATGTCCCAAACATCTTTTGTTGTTATTCTTTATTGTTTTGTTAATAGATATAAGTGTTATGCATTCTGGCTTTTTATTCTCAAAAGTTCACATTCCAGTTTACGAAAATCCTTTTGATTTGAAATAAAAATATTTTAATTAGTAGAGTTGAACAGAGTAAGTAAATTTGAGTGCTAAAGTGAGTTCCGCAACGAGTTCTCCATCCAGCATCTAGTATAGAAAGTCGGGATAATCGGATGAAAAAGTAAGGTGAGTTAGAAATCTTAAATGCTGTGAGGTATGATTCCTAGTTGCTAGAAAATTAGAGCCCAACGTTCCAAATTATTATTATGTTTTTAACGACTCCGCTCGGTCGAATCAGTTGTGATAATGCTCTATTTAATTATAAAGACAGCATTTGTTACAATGTGGAAAAACTTGATTGAGTTAAAGTACTGCTGCTGCACAATGTGGAGGAGCTCCATCTTGTAGAAACCATGTTTTCATTAATGCCTGCGGGGTTAACACTATCAGGAAAACGTTGTCGTAAATCAGGTATTGAAATATTATATGAAAAATCCAAGAAGCTCGCCCCAATCACTGTCCCCTCAGAAATATGTGGCCCAATTATTCTATTATTTATTATGCCAACCCAAACGAACGTTCTCTTCAATAAGATACTGATTGTGAGCTTTCCTCATCCAGTACAGATTTTGCGTACTCTAATACCGACAATATTGCTTGTTGACCCTTCCATGTAGGGTAAACTTCGCCTCATCATAGAAAATAATATTTTTGGGAAACATCGGTTTCAGTTGGCATCTATTAGTAAGTATTTCACAAAATTCCAAACTACGATCACTATCATCGTCATTTAGTTCCCGATGTAGTTGAATGGATGGTATTTCTCTTTTTTCAAAATTCTCAATGAATTTTACTTAGGTACATCATTATCACCATCTACTTCTCTTGTAGGTTCTTGTGGGTTTTCCTCAACAGTCAACACTACCGGGTGTCCGCGGAAAGTGGCTCGCACTAATAACTTTTTTGTTTTTGAAGATAATGGAATGAAATCTGAAGGATCTCCATGAAACATAAAATTGCGTTTATTGGCAATTAACTCCAGTTCATGGAACTTCCGGTTTCACCGGAGGTAACATGAACTTTTGATTTTCAAATGAGACAGACACCCAGTATATTTTCACCTCTTTTGTCTCCACATGACATTCTGAATACAACCATATATCATTTGTCACTTTTTGTACACAATTTTTTTTTAATTATTTTGAATTTTATTTTTCAATCTAGGATGCTATGGATACGTTTAAATCATTAATTGCAGCCCTACAATTTTGGGAAGTATACAAATTCAATGTTTTCGGTCAAAATGTATGTGAAATTTGAAATTTAATTTTATAATTGAAATTACCAATTTTTTTCAAATGGCAACATGGTGGCTCTTCGGGTTAGGAAAAAAGACTATTTTACATCGATTACTTCGATACTCCACAATAATAGGTTTTAAACAAAGTTCCGTTAAAAAACTCGAAAAACTTTGTTGATGTTTTATAAAATGAATCATATTTTGGTATTAAAATAGGATTTGAATGCATCGAGTAACCTGTGACAAATCAACTGATCAAACAAATTCATTAATGGCCGATTTCACCAACTAATTCCTAAAGTTAGGAAATACCTAAATCGAATTTACTAATACCTATGTGCAATTTACGTTTCACCAAGCGTTAAGTAATGGTTAAAAGTGATAGGAAATATCTAACGTAGACATCGTTCATATCATTGTCTAAAGAAGTATAGGCAATGTCCATACTCCATAGATATCTGTGGACGATGACGTAGGTAGTTCCTATCACTCTTAAGCATTATTTAACTTGTGGTGAAACGCAAATTGCACTTGAAAATTCCTGAATCCGATTTAGGTATTTCATAACTTTAGGAATCAGTTGGTGAAATCGGCCATAAGGTCGACTTCTGGTTTTACCTCGCTTCTCCAAAAGTAAACTAGGTTTTCATTGTGTAATTATTCAAAGATCATGTTTATGATAATATTTACGGGGCCAGGTAGCCGAGTGGTTGAAGCGACATTGTTTCAATCACTTTTGGCTGCCAGACAAAGGTTCAAACCCTAGCGACTGCAGAACTTTTTCTGATGGCCCGAGAAAGTGCTAGTAATCGCACGTAAAAAGGTAAGATCTCGTTAATCCTTGGCTCGCACAAGTTTCGACTTCTGAGGGCTGCCGTTCGTAAGGGGACGACAGCTGGTTAACGGAAAAAAGAATTTTAAATCAAAAAACAATTTAACAATTTATGCAACAAAATATTTTATTAGCTATTGGATTATTGATCTTGTTTCATAAGTTGTGTTGGTTACAGGTTGCTCGAAGCATTTAAATCTTATTTCAATCTCTCAGGATCCTTAATTTCGAGAAATTTCCAATTTAATCTTTTAAAGTTTTTTAACGGAAGTTTGGAACATAATAATTTGCAGTATCAAATTAATGCTCTTTTTTCTTAACCTAACAAGCCACTGTTGCCATTTGAAAAAAATTTGTTATAGAAATTTTGAACTGAAATGTTGCGTATTTTGATCAAAAACAGTGAAGTAGTAATATTCTCAAAATTTTAGGACTGAAATTAGAGATTTGAAGATATTAAAGGGTCCCGCACGGTTCCTATGGAAAATGGGTCGAATTGGCTGAAAATTTAGTATAATGTAGTTTATGATCAAATGTCTCTTTGGGCACAACGATATCTAATGGACAGTTTTTGAGATACAGGGTGTCAAATATGAAGAGGCAGCGTTGTTACTTGCCTTGTTACAAACAGTTAAGGATAATGAATATTGTCGAAACGAGTTATGATGAAACGTTCTAAGACTCCGTATACAGGGTTATTTATAATTACATAATGTTTATGTAATTCTTTGAACAAAATCAGTCGAACGCAAAAGCTCGTAGACCTGCAAAATATGTAAATATCATTTCATTTTGATATTGGGTGATCTGAGATTACTATTATACAGGGTCATCCAAAATTTTTCTTTTTAGATGTATTTTTTTATTTTTTTAGGAACATGTGTATACAAATTAAAAATAAAGTAGAAAATTAAATTAAAATAGTCAATATGTATGTCTATTTGTTCTTATACGGATCTTATACGGATCCTGGTCAACGGTATGATGATGCAGCTTTCGCTTTCAAATGGGAGACTACTGCATCAAAAATGTTGATGTATACCACAAAAAGCTTACGAAATTATCGTTATGTGGAAGCTATCGACACTTCCGAGCACCAGATTCACAAGTGGAGTAATATCGATCTAGGGCATTTTATTATTCATTAAGCATTTATAATAAGTATATAAACATTCAACTCCATATCCTCGTTAGATTTATTGCTATATCTTTGTAAGAATTACAAAATTTCTCATCTTATGATCGGTTAATGTTATGTTATCCAATAATTATTACCTAATGGACGGTTCTAAAATATATCCTTGCCTATCTAAATGATGTGCACATATAGCCTTAAATTCGACAGATAATGAAGATCTTCATCGCCGGTACATACCATGTGAGTCACTATTTATTAGTCATTTTGGGCATTTGTTCCATCTTGTAAAGCATTTACCCTTGTAGCAATACTCCCAATTCTGTTATCCCGAGCCTTTTAGCTGATGTAACAGTTTCAATATCAATATTTTATATACGCTCTTGACGATCGTGGCATGGGTATTGCTTTGGTTGGGCTTCCGGCACTGAGATGGCGCTCGCAGTTTGGAATTAATCCACTGTGCGGGCGCGGTCTCAGTTTCGGTCTGTAAATGGGTTTGGCTGTCGATTCATTCGTTGCAGTCATTAGTTATTGACTGCTAGACCTACCCTATACTGATGAGGAGCAACACTCCGAAATCGATATATAGGTGGTCTGAATGTTTCGATGAACATTCCCATGCAACCAAGCAATTGCAGAGCTTGTAGGAACTCTGCACGGAAATTTTATCAGATTTAATTCAATGTTCGTCGTGGCATTAGCCAGGAAAGTAGTTGTTTTCTGATGGATTTTCGACCCAACTTTTCCTATTGTATAGGATATTAGCAATGAGCAGTCCTCCGGACATCTTATGCCTAAAGTCATAAGCTCATTGTGAATTACAGTTTTCTTTTCCATTATTTTAAACTTCAAGAGTTTGTTAAAGATAATTTCAAAAATTCCAAATCAGCATAAATGTAGATACAGGAAGTTGTACAATAATAAATAAATTCTATTTGTCTTGTAATTGCCTGTACGTGTAATCTGAATACATATTTGAATTAAAAATATTGAGTTGAAGGTGAATAGGTTATAATTATTTGATTTAACCATTTTTTGATAACTTTTATTATATCTGATAATAAAGCCGGTCGTCACATTTAATGAATCACCCTGTATATTACAACGAATCAATGTATCGCCGGTGTCCAGCCTTAATTCAATACCCTTTACAGAAAATGAAAATATGAAGCGCACTGTGTTACTAGGTGCGGTGTTATTGCATTCGATTAAATCAAAGTATAACACACCAATCAAATATCAACATGAACTACAATTAAAGTCGCTGGATATTAAAAACCCATCCGAATTTTGGAAATATATAAATCTGCATGACAAGAAGCTATATAATGAACACCATATTGCCATCAAAGAATGGGAAAATTTTTATAACTTATTTTATAGTTTCGTAGACGTTAGTTTAAACCTACCTATAATAGATACCAGACATACATTACATAAGGTAATAAGAATATCAAAAAATAATAAGGCGGTAGGTGATGCCTATTGCCTATTTGCCTATTGACTGGATCATAAACCTGAAGGAATTATTTGATAAAATATACAGGGTGTATCTAAATAACACCGAAAAAATTATAGGGGTGATTCTGTGATGAAAATTAATGTGAGTGTTTGGTATAAATTTTTTTGAAAAAACCCTCCCCGGAAAAGTTACACCCCTTCGAAAATTAAAAAAAAATGGTTTTTCTTTTTTATTATCCCTGTATATCAAGCTAAAGACACAAAACTTGGTAAACATTATCTGTCAATAAGAGTACACTTTTTGAAATTTTTTCAACCCTGAAGTATGCTTAGAAGGGGTTGATTATTTCAACCCCTAAGATATTTTTTCTTACTATTTTTTTTTAGATGAAAATTTTTTCTTTAAAAAAGTATGACTGAAAAGCCCAATTCATTGACTAACTTTTTTTACAGTTTTTTCTAAAACATTTACGAGAAAAAAAATCTAATGCAATGCATTTTCAAAAAGATGAGCTAACGCGAGTGTATTTTGCAAGTCTAGTGGCCTGTGCTTTGTATAAAAACATTAATACTGACACTAGGATTGTGTAGTGTCATTTTCTGTAACCCATCTTATTGTTTCACAAGTTTTATGATTGTGTACTGTAGGAAATATTAGTTGATTGAAAATATGAATGCATATTCGAATTTGGAAATGGCAGATATGCATTTTACATACGGTCGTGCTAACGGTAATTCATTGGAAGCGCAAAGACTTTATGCTGAACAGTACCCACAGCGTAGACTACCCCATCATACTACGTTCACAACTATTCACCGACGCTTGCTGGAACGTGGTGATTTTGAAAAAAGAAGTTATGATTCTGGTCGTACTAGAGAAGTTAGAACTGCAGCTGTAGAAGAAGCCGTACTTAATTCAATTGAAGAATTCCCAGAAACTAGTACCAGAAGAATAGCTCGTGTCCTACATGTAAGCCATTCCGTTGTTTTTAGAATTTTAAAAGAACAAATGTTGTATCCCTATCATCTTCAACGGGTGCAGGCGTTAATGATTCGAGATTTTTTACCCCGTGTAATTTTTTGTCAGTGGCTTATTAATATGATTGGCCAAGCACCACAGTTCTTAGGTAATATTTTATTTACTGACGAGGCGAGTTTCTCAAGAGACTGTATTAGAAATTTTCACAACAATCACCTTTGGGCTGACGAAAATCCTCATGGCTTTTTTGAAGGAAATCATCAGTATCAATTTTCATTAAACGTGTGGCTCGGAATTATTGATAATCATTTAATTGGTCCCCATTTTCTTCCGCTACGAATAAATGGTGAAGCATATTGTCATCTCCTTGAAGAATTACCTGTTCTTCTTGAAGAGATTCCCATTCAAATTAGGCAACATTCATGGTTTATGCACGATGGTGCACCAGCTCATTTTAGTATACGTGCAAGAACTCACCTGGATGAGGTGTATGCCAATCAATGGATAGGTCGAGGAGGACCTGTAAGTTGGCCAGCCCGCTCCCCTGACCTTAATCCTTTGGATTTTTGCATATGGGGATATCTGAAATCTTTGATATACACAAACCCAGTTGAAAATATCGATGATCTGCGAAACCGCATTGTAGCAGGGTGTGAATCTATAAGAAATTCTACAGGAATATATCATCGTATACGCAATTCTATGACGAAAAGGGTAGATGCTTGTATTGAAGCTGAAGGCGGTCATTTTCAACATTTATTATAATTGTATTGTCGATTTTCGACAGGTTTTTGTTCATTGTTTGTTCACTTTTGTTTTTAGTTGTAGAAGTCTCATAATCATAATCATAATTTGGTTGGCTGTTGTTTAATAAAATGCTATTTTACATGAGCTTATTTATTTTTTTCTCATAAATGCTTAAGTTTTCGAAAAAAACTTGTAGAGTTAAAAAAGTTAGTCAATGAATTGGGCTTTTCAGTCATACTTTATTAAAGAAAAAATTTTCATCTAAAAAAAAGTTGTAAGAGAAAATATCTTAGGGGTTGAAATAATCAACCCCTTCTAAGCATACTTCAGGGTTGAAAAAATTTCAAAAAGTGTACTCTTATTGACAGATAATGTTTACCAAGTTTCGTGTCTATAGCTTGATATACAGGGAAAATAAAAAAGAAAAACCATTTTTTTTTTTAATTTTCGAAGGGGTGTAACTTTTCCGGGGAGGGTTTTTTCAAAAAATTTTATACCAAACACTCACATTAATTTTCATCACAGAATCACCCCTTTAATTTTTTCGGTGTTATTTAGATACACCCTTTATAAGGTAATAAGCATATCAAAAAATAATAATAATAATAAGGTTTGCCTATTGACTGGATCATAAACCTGAAGGAATTATTCGATAAAATATATATGGAAGAACATTTACCGTGTAATTGGATGAATATTAAAATGATTCATTTTCATAAAAAAGGTCCCAAAAGTGATCCACTAAATTACCGAGGTATCGCTTTACTAAATCACAAAACTAAATCATCACGCAGCTAGTAAATCAGAGATTACAAACATTCATTGAATCCATTGAAGCGCTACCAGAATGTCAAGCTGGCTTTCGTAAACAAAGAGACACAGAGGATAATATCTTTATTCTTTACACCGTAATTAGCAATCATCTGCGGCTACCCGGGAGAAAAGTCTTTGCACTTTTTGTCGACTTCAAAAAAGCTTTTGATACTTTGAGATACTTTGGCAAAAACTTTTCTCTAGTGGAGTCAGCGGAAAGATGGTAAGAATTTTAAAAACTATGTACTCTTCAGCAACACTAACAGTGGATCAAAATGGTTGTACTTAAAAAAAAATTAAAGTCACTAAAGGCATCCTTTAAGGTGATTCGCTAAGTCCAATATTATTTGGTTTATATATGGCAGACATAGAAAACTACTTCAAAGAACACGGAGCTAGAGGTCTATCTCTAGATCAAAACACTGAACTTTCTATGCTGGGATACGCTGATGATTTCTTTATTCCGGAAGACTCGGAAATTCAGCTGATATGTTAATAAATTGGAAGTTAATGTAAATAAGACAAAAGTAGTAATATTCAGAAAAAGCCCAAATATTGGACATAAACCTAAATTTTGGTATAAAAATGCACTAATTGAACAAGTAAACAACTTCAATTACTTAGGAGTGATAATCTCGTTCAGCGGCACATTTTCAGAAAATTGTAAATCACGAACAAAGAAAGCAAAATTAATGCAAAACGCAACTCAGAATTTGATTAAATCTTCACATATGTCCGATATAGATAGTGTCAAGGCCTTATATTATAGTATAATTGTTCCAACCTACACATACGCCAGCGGAATATGGGGACTTCGCTACACGGAAAAAAATATGGTAGTTATTCCTAACTGAAATAAATTGTTAAGATTTTTATGGTTAACGTAACCAGGTTTGCAGTTACTACTACGTTTCTTTCTGGTGCAACATAGTTAGGGAAACAAAATACATATAGTTAACTCTATATCGTTACCGTAACCCTATTGTAATGTTATGATTACCAAAAATTTAACCAGGCGTAAAATAGCTAACCTAACAATATAATATTTGTAGAAGAAAACTCTATATCGTTATCGTAACCTTATTGTTCTGTTATGCTTAGTAAAAACGTAACCAGGCGTGAAATAGCTAACCTAAAAATATAATATTTGTAGAAGAATAGTTTCAGTGACCAGACGGTTATGTTAGCAGTCGAGTGTCGCCCGCCATCTGTTATGAGAAACTAAAAGCCCTTCACCCCTTCGGCCCCTTCAGCTTCAGCCAGCTACATTCGACAATCAGTATCACGGTCGAGGTCACAGTGCAAGGAAGTTTTTATGCGTGTTTGTGCAATTTGGCAACGATTGTGTACTGGTACCGTAATATTTGCAACTGCTGTGTAGATGACTCGATAATTAAATAGAAAAACGTTGGAGATCAATAATAGTGTGGCAGACATCTTAAAGTCATGGTCTTTAGATAATCTTGTCCCTGTATTTGAAGGTAAGTGCAGAAAAATGGACATTTTTTTTTTCTAAATGGTGTTGAAAGTTACCGATTCAGACACTTAGATCTACTTATACTAGGTACATTATTTTGATTTTTTTTATTTCCAGGTCCACATAAAGGAAAAATTCCTATAAAGACGTTCAGAAAACATCGTGTATAGCAAGAACATTCTTATTGATTTTGAATTTTTGAGAGAGAATATTCTATATTCGTCTTTGAACAGAAAAGCCAAGAATTCGAATTCTTTACCGGGAGATGTGTTTCCTGATGTGATCAAAAATTCGAAATCAATACGAATATTCTTGGATCACACGATGTTCTCTGGACATTATACGCATTTTCCCTTTATGTGGACCTAAAAATAAAAAAGGTAAAAATGGTGTACCTAATATAAGTAGGTCAAAGTGTCTGAATCGGTAACTTTCATCATCATTTAAAAAAAATCTGTTTATTTTTCAAGGTTGGGCCCATGAACACTATTAATCAGCTTGACTTGGGGCATGTCATACCAAAAATTCAGCGATTTTCACCTGGACCCATTTTCCATAAGAGTGGTGCGGGGTTCTTTATAAGAATTGGCTCAGTTCCTATAGAAACAAAATATTCTTATTTTTTCACCCTGAATATTTTATAATATCTAGTGCAGATGTTTTGCTACCTACTCAAACTATGCATTGTGATAGAATTGTGTTTTTGTTTTGTTTTTTATGTAAGAGATATTCATTTCTCCTGATTATTGTATACTAGGGCAGATGTTTTACTACCTACTCAATCTATGGAATGTGATAGAATTGTGTTTTTGTTTTGTTTTTTATGTAAGAGATATTCATTTCTCCAGATTATTGTATACTAGGGCAGATGTTTTGCTATCTACTCAAACTATGCAATGTGATAGAATTGTGTTTTTGTTTTGTTTTTTATGTAAGAGATATTCATTTCTCCAGATTATTGTATACTAGGGCAGATGTTTTGCTACCTACTCAAACTATGAAATGTGATAGAATTGTGTTTATGTTTTTTTATGTGACAGTTCTTTATTTGTTATTATCTTTCTATCTGAAATATAATGAATTTTATAAACAATTCGGTTTTTTTATTTCCAATTCACATGCACCATTTTCCACTGAGTACAATAATATTGTTATGATAACTACATAATTTTGTAAGGATAACGATACTATTTTCTCGAGATAGCCATAATATATTGTTACTAATACGATGTAGTAATATTAGAATAATAATATCATGGTTAGCAGAACAATATATCACCAAGTCAACAAAATCAGTTAGCTAGAATAGCTATGAGTTCTGGTCAAGGTAACAAGATAATATTGTCAAAACAACACTACGTTGTCCAATCTATTCAGAATAACAATATTATATGGTTAAGGCTGAATATGATTTTCTTTGTTTCGCAACATTACGTTGTCAAAGTAACTGCACAATCTATTCAGAATAACAATATTATATGGTTAAGGCTGAATATGATTTTCTTTGTTTCGCAACATTACGTTGTCAAAGTAACTGCACAATCTAGTCAGAATAACAATATTATATGGTTTTAAGGCTGAATATGATTTTGTTAGTTTCGCAATATTATTCAGTAAGAAAAACAATATGATATTGTTAAGGAAACTATTAAATTTGGTGATGATAACAATATGAGAGTAATAAATCACGATGTAATATCACTAGGTTGACAACTTCATATTGTCAGCCGTTAGCAGTATCATTAATTTGGTTAAGGTAACTATAATATTATGCAGTTACTCTAACAATCCATAGTTAGCTATCTGAACTATTTGAGGCTTACAATAAAGAAATAGCTATATTAACAATATATCTGGTTGTGCCTATACTAACTAGAATTCTGGTTAAAATTCTGGTTATGGTAACAGTTATTTTTTTCAGTGACATTAACGAGGCGGAAATAGTACAAAATCACTTCTGGAAAAATCTTCTCTATTTACAGAAAAGTACTCTCAGTTACGTTTTGAGAGCAGAAATAAAATTAGTAAAAATCGGGTATTTTATTATAAAACATGCTCTATAATGATTTCATTGAAAATATGAACAGGATGTTCATAAAGTCAGTTGTGGAATCGTCTGCGACTGAAAGTTGGAATTTAGTCGCTGTTTTCCATCGTACAAGATAACCTCTCTTGGAAGGGATTCATGTTTTAAAGATTCAAAATTACCCTTGAATAGATCGAACATATCTACTATACCAACGAAACAAATCTGTATCAAAATATAATTGGATCAGTCAAATAAATGATATTTTGACTAAAATCGGAGCACCAGAAATTAATATACCTACATAGTTTTGATACTATCAACATTGCTTTAGAAAAATATAAACAATCCAGTCGAATAGAGGATTGGAATAAAATATCATTAAGTACATATTACCCAATGCATAAACACCTACTTCAAAACAAACATCCCTTTCAAAGCACAAATCACTTAGATCTCCCGATTCATCGCACAGATCCGCACTAGTAATATTAAAATACTATATATGTATATGAATGACAATGCATATACAATAGAAACAAAGAAATATGTACAATTTGCAACTGCCTAGTTTTAGAATCCCTACAACATTTTTTATTCTTTGTTTGTGTCCAATGTATGAAGAAATAAGACATTCCTTTTCTAAAACATATCAATCTCTAACTGATATCGTATCAATAATAATTAATGAAGCTGAAACACAACTACTGATATATCAAATATATAATATAATAAAGAATATTTAAAAAATCGAGTTTTATCCCTTGTCGGATAGTATCATGCAAGCCTATTCTTTACTGCTGGATACATACTATAATTCATACTTTAGTTTATAATTATCTTTATCTCATTGTATTAGGATAAAGTGGGCTTCGTCACTTGTCAACTTCTTGTTCATGTATTTTATACTATAGAACAATAAAAAAAAATTCTTTCTAGTAGTATAATAGTAACCTCAGATCAACCAATATCAAAATCAAATGATATACAGGGTGTCAATTTGAAAACTTCCCACCCTTAATATCTTCCTTCCAGTAAACAATATGAGTAATCGAAAAAACAGGTCAATTTTATTGTCAAGGGGGACACTTTCACGGACTATTTGTAGCCCTCGTGGTTCAACCCCCTAGGAGGGGTAGATGTTACCCTTAGAATTTTAAATGGGAAGGGGGGTCAAGTGGCACATCATTTTGATGGGCGTTCAATTCTTGTTCCAATGGTACCCTGACTTATTATTTTGTGATGAGCATTTTCCGAAAAATTGCGTTCTAAACTAACAGAAGTAATTATTAGAACGCCTATACTGAGAAGCATTATTGTATTGACTCCCTTTAATGAAAATGGTTAGAAGAGTAGGTGGCACCGCTCCAACCATTGAATGACAGGAATAAATTTATTACGCATGGGATTTTTTATTTGGTGGTTATTTTCCTTCTACACAATAAAATTTAATTTGCGAGAAAGACATTTCCAACATAAAATCTACTTACGTTTATCTTATTAGCTGTTCGAAATGTTGTCCATTTTGCTCTAAACAGTAATACAGTCTGTTTTCGAACTCCCCTCTAACATTATGGAAAACTTCACTAGGAATTGACCGGCATGCTGCTGTAATTCGTCTTTTAAGTTCGTCAATATCAGAAGGTTGTGTTTTATAAACAACGGATTTAAGATGCCCCCAAAGAAAGAAATCTAAGGATGTTAAATCCGGTGATCTCGGAGGCCATTCAACTGCTCCCCTTCTGCCAATCCATCTACCCGGAAATCTCTCGTTTAACCACTGTCGGACGGGAAGAAAATAATGAGGTGGAGCACCGTCCTGCTGGAAATGTAACAGATCCTCCTGCAAAAGTTCATTACCTTCTGCATCAATTTGAGTTTCTAGCTCGTGAGTTATAAGAGGATCGATAGTCTCTTCAAGCATATCAAGGTACAGATTGCCAGTCAAGTTTTCTTCCAGAAATAGTGGACCAAGAAGGGCATTTCCAAGAATACCAGCCCAAACATTAACTTTTTGTGGGTGTTGTGTATGCTCTTCCCGAAAAATATGTGGGTTTTCGTCACTCCAATAGCGACAATTTTGTCTATTAACATTGCCATTCAGAAAAAATGAACACTCATCGCTGAAACAGATGTTTAACAGAAGATTAGGGATGGTATTGACTCGATGAGACATGATTTCACAAAACTCTATTCTTCTATCATAATCATCCTCGTGGAGCTCTTGAAGAATCTGCATTTTATATGGATGAAATTTATGCATTTTCAATGCTTTTCTTATAGTCTCGCGTGACATTCCCGTCTGTTCTGATACTGATCGTAAGGAGCTCGTGGGCTCTGCAGCAAATGTTCCCAAAACTTCAATTTGAGCTGCTTCATTTAGTACTCTGGGGTTATTTCTTTTTTTATTTGTCACTGAACCAGTTTCGTAAAACTTATTCACCAAATCAAGCACATACCGGTGACTTACATTACAATTTGGATGTCTTTCGTTAAAAAGACATGCCGCCCTTCGTGCGCACTTTCCAACTTCGCCATAAATTACAATCATTTCAATTCTGTCTTGAAGAATGTAAACCATTTTTACACGTTTATACACTTATTAAAGTAATTCCTAACAGCCCAACAGGTACAACGGTATGCACATAGTTCAAATTTGCTAACCAATTTTTTGCCGGAAAACAGAAACTTTTTACAGCAGAAGTAGCAAAAAAGGAAGGCTATCTGTACAATTTCTGCGATGACACTTAAAAATTCAGCATTTAATAAACACAACTTTACTACCATTTACGTTTTACTATTAGACTACTTTTTTATGTAAAGTGTTTGGAGCTAATGGCTAATGTTACCCCTAATAAAGGGTTGGAACGGTACCTATATTCTAACCAGTTCTGGCCAAACCATGCATCTCAGTATAGGCGTTCTAATAATTACTTCTGTTAGTTTAGAACGCAATTTTTCGGAAAATGCTCATCAAAAAATAATAAGTCAGGGTACCATTGGAACAAGAATTGAACGCCCATCAAAATGATGTGCCACTTGACCCCCCTTCCCATTTAAAATTCGAAGGGTAACATCTACCCCTCCTAGGGGGTTGAACCACGAGGGCTACAAATAGTCCTTGAAAGTGTCCCCCTTGACAATAAAATTGACCTGTTTTTTCGATTACTCATATTGTTTACTGGAAGGAAGATATTAAGGGTGGGAAGTTTTCAAATTGACACCCTGTATACATATTCTGCAAGTATACTAGCTTTGCGTTAGACTGATTTTGTTCAGAGAATTACATGAAAGTTATGTAATTAATAATAACCCTGTATACGGAGTCTTAGAACTTTTCATTATAACTCGTGTCGACAATATTAAGATTGCAATTATTATCCTTAAATGTTTGTAACAAAACAATCGCCACATTATGATTTTCTAAAGGCAACTAACAACTGTATCTCAAAAACTGTCCATTAGATCTCGTTGTGCCCATGGTGACAATTGATCAGGATATAATAAACTACATTATACTGAATTTTCAGCCAACTCGACTGGGACCCATTATCCATAGGTCAAAACAAAAATAAAATTCAGTCACAAAAGTGACAAGTTACACATGGTTGTATTCAATATGTCATAAGGAAACAAGAGAAGTGAAAATATACCGGGTGTCTCATTGGAAAATCGAAAGATCATATCACTTCCGGTGAAACTAGAAGTTGCATGAAGTTGAGTGTAAATTTGAAGTTAAATTGATTTTTACCGCTTTCAGCCCAAGACAAAAGTATAATGAAAACACATACTCACATATTGCAGTCTTTCAGGGAAGCTACTGAAAGGAATTTTTGAGTACATCCTTGGTTTATTGTTGTTATGCCTATCAAGTGTATGCTGTGTCCTACGAGAATTGTCCAGAGTCCATCTCTTGCCACGAAGTCCAAATCAAAGCTGAAACATTAATGGGAATTTCTTCACATTCGATAAAACTAATGAAACGACTCGGTTCCTGCAGGCAACATAATTGATTCTTTCGGAAATATATCGTTCTATTATAAGTATAAATTTAAATAAAATAATGAAATAAATTTTAATTTTATTATAGTATAAAGTTCATGGTACTTTAAAGTAGTTGAATTGGCTGAAAAATTCAAATCTTCATGACATATGGTGTATTAAACGGTGGACAATCCGCGTATTGAAGTTTTTTTATCAAAATATATGTGTGCTATCTATAAAAGTTATAATTTTGATAATCCGAAATACCCCGATGAAGTTTTGATGCCCTGTTGCCAGATCACAGTGAATGGGAATAGAACCAAGTAATTTGCAAAAATCGAGAACTAACAATAATTCTTCTACTTCTGCTACAATTGATGACTCCACAATAGAAATTTTAATCAATAAATTGATACCAAAACTGAATTCCAAATTTGAAGAACAAATCGATAAATTATGTAAAAGATTCGATAGCTTGGAAACCAAGATGGAAAGTGTGATAAATCAACTTTCTTCAGTGAATTCTGTGGCGGAATCTAATAAGATTAAAATTGAAGTAATAAGTAATAAACTTGAAGAATTAGAGCGGCATAGTAGGCAAAACTCACTGAGTCTGTCAGGAATCATTGAAAATAACGACGAGAATCAAAAGTTCTTGCACTATTCAATGAAGGTATGAAAATAAAATGTTCTCATTGGGAAATTTTCATTCTATATAGAATTGGCAAAAGGAATGAATCCCACGCAAGACCAAGAATGATCGTTACTTTTGGTTCGATGTTGAAGAGAAACGAAATATTTAGTGCTCGAAAATCCCTGAAAGAGTGCACGTTAACGAAAATCTGACGAATAAAGCATATAATCTACTGCGTATTGCTAGAGAAAAATATGGTCGTCAAGCTGCATGGTCAAGTAACGGAAGGATTTTTGTGAAACATGGCAACTCTGTTAAAATAGTGAGAGAATAAACCGACTTAGATGGAACGATTCAAATTAATAAAAAACTTTAGAATAGCGATAAGCCGTTGTTTTTTATAAGTGAAATTCATTAAATATATTTTTGGGTAAAGGCGGTTCTATACCAACTATATGTAGGGTCAAGTCTAGTTTATAAGAAATAATGTTTTGTTTCACGTCTATTTTATGAGAAATAATACTGATTTTTGCTGAAATGCAACCATATTGTTCTTACAAGAAGTTTTTACCCCCTTTCATAACTAAATTTATTGATATTTCCTTCCGATCTTAGATGTTCGCGAATTTATACTACTGTAATGTAGTATAACGCTCGTTCAGTATGGGCAAACTAGCTACGATATTTCAGAAAGAGATATATGCCATTGAAATGTGTGCCAGGGAGCTGGAAAATCGATACCACACACGAAAAACAATTAAAATATTTTCAGATAGTCAAGCAGCACTTAAAAGCGCTTGAATCCAACTGCTTTAAATCTAGGGCATTATGGAACTGCAGAGACACCTTAAACCGACTGGCGCAACGCAACAACGTTACCCTAGTCTGTTTACCAGGTCACACAGGCCTAGAAGGAAACGAAATAGCGGACGCCCTAGCAAAAGGGGGGGGGCGAAACAACGTTCACTGGACCAGAACCGGTAATCGGTTTAGCATATAGCACTGCCAAGAATGTCATAACAGCTTGGGCAGACAATAAAAGACTCGAGTACTGGCGTAGTCTACCGGGCCTAGCCCATTCCAAAGCATTTATTGCTTGTACAAGGAAAAAACAGGACTCTGACAAACTGCTAGAACTCAGCAGAGCGCATCTCAGAGTTATAGTAGGTTTGCTTACTGGCCACTGCAAACTCAAACATCACATGCATAAAATCGGGCTTGCACAAGATGCAGAGTGCCGGCTATGCATGGAGGATGATGAAACGGCTGAACACATTCTGTGTACATACCCTGCAGCGGCCAGAACCAGATTCTCAATATTTGGCGATATGACAGTAAGGCCAGAAAACCTGGTACTGGATATACTGGGAGAAATATAACCATAGGCTGAGCCACAATAGGCCATTGGCCGCAGTGGAGGGCCTGATACGGGCCCACTCACGTTCAAACCTAACCTTACCTGCTGTAATGTATTATTCTGTTTTAGTTTTATTGTCATTGAGCTCACTCATGAGGGCATGTAACTTGGTATGTTAAGTTCCAGCCTTAGCATTCACTACCAAAATTGTAGAGGGTTGAATACTAAATGTGACGAATTTTATATAAGTACCCTAAGCGCAGATTTTGATGTTGTAATTGCTGTCGAAATATGATTACAGGAGGGGGTTGGTGATGGAGAGGTGGTAGATGGAGGATTATATAATGTGGTAAGATCTGACCGAAATCTTGAGTATACAAAAAAATCTAAAGGTGGTGGAGTTCTGATAGCGATCAAAATAAAGTATTAAATTTTGAATATAATTAGACAAAACACCGATTTTGAATTAGTAATTGTTGAGGTAAAAGTGAACAATTACAAATATACATTATGTGGTTTATATATCCCTCCTGGCAGTATATGCGACGTATAATATGAGTCAGTTTTTGAATTACTACAAAATAAAATTGTGGATGTTGATAAAGTTTATATTGTGGGGGATTTCAATATACGCGATATTGATGGAACAAAATATGATTCGAATAAGTCCAATAGTTTTCTTGACAGTCTGAATGATTTTATTGATTTTAACAGCTACAAATTATATAATGACGTAAGAAACTTTCAAGGGAGAACATTACATTTAGTTGTTAGTTCAGAAAACAATTCGAACAAATGCAGGGTAACTAGGGACTTCCTTCCTTTGGTGAAAGAAGACGCATATCATCCTGCCCTGGACATCTCAATCACTTTAGATTGCGACACAAAATTAAATAATTATATTTCAAAAGAGTCAAGGTACAATTATAAAAAAGCAGATTTCCTCAAATTGAGTAACAGCATTAGAGATTCTGATCGGGAAAGTGTCTTCTTTGAAACAACTGATGTGAGCGTAGCAAAAAATGGTACGAAATAATAGATGAATGTGTACATAAGAACGTAATATTCACTAATTTTAAATGTTTTCCGATTTGGTTTACAAACGAAATAAAGAGCATGCTAAAAGAACAGGAGAAGTATAGGAAATTAAGATTTATACCTAACTTTTATAGAGATAAGTATATTCAAATGAGAAAGACACTTAAAAAACTTATTAAACTAGAAGAGAAGAAATATATAGAAAAAATAGAAAAAGATTTGTCAACAGATTTGAGTGGATTTTGGAATTTCATATCGTGTAAAGGAAATATTATTTCTAATATTGGTACTTTCAATTAAAACTGTAAAAATATTGACGATGGAGAAACCGCTAATGAGTTCGCAAATTTTTTTTCTTCAGTATACACTTCAGCAAAAGCATCATATCATTTGAGCTTTGAATGTGAAAACAGTGATACATGTAACGAAACTTTTGTATTGAAGGACGTTTCAGTCTCAGATTATAACAGCGCATTGAAAAAACTGAAACCTAAAAAGCCTCAGGGGAAGATGGTATCCCACCATATTTGCTAAAAGGATGTGGAGAATGATTGAGAGAGGCTTTACTTCATATTTTTAATCTCATTCTTTCATCTAGTACTTTTCATTCGCACTGGAAAACTTCAACTGTTACACCAATATTCAAATCAGGTAACAAAATGGACATTACCAATTATAGACCCATATCCATAAAGTGCGCACCAGCAAAACTATTTGAGCAATTAGTCTATTGCAATCTATATAACTATATTGAGAAGTGTTTTGTATCCCAACAACATGGATTCGCTAATAAATCTTTCAATACAAACCTGTTCGTCTTTGGAAATTGCGTGTACGAAACTCTAGAAAGAAAATCCCAACTTGAAACAGTTTATACAGATTTTTGTAAAGCATTCGACAAAGTAGTCTGTTAACTTAAGACAATAAAAAGTTATTTAGAAAATAGAAATTTTTATTTTTGTTATGTATATTAAGCACAACCTGAACTCATTGTTATGAAACTGAAGTTTTAAGAACAATAAATGTTTGATTGATTGATTGATTGATTGATATTCAAAAGTGAAACATCCGGAAAATTTGAAGCTAACTCGGGTGTTCCTCAAGGCTCAAATCTAGGACCTCTTCTATTTTTAATTTTCATCAACGATCTTCCATCTGTGCTAAAATCCTCAAAATGCCTTTTATCTGCTGACGATTTAAATATATTTAAAGAAATACATACAGTACGTGATTGTATTATCCTTCAAAAAGATATTAATAGAGTTTATGAATGGAGTTTGATTAATAAACTGTACTTCAACGTCAAAAAATGGTCAACACTGACTGTTACTAGAATAAAAGATCCCATTTTGTACGAATATATGATTGAAGATGAGATTTTGATGTGCTGTAATAAAGTGAAAGATCTCGGTATTACCTATGATAGCAACTTTTCTTTTTCCCACCACATTACAAGTATACTAAAATCTGCCAACCGTTTGCTGGGATTCATAATCTGACAATCTACAAGTTTCATAAACATTAATTCTCTTAAAATTCTTTACTACAGTATAATTCGACCCAAATTAGAGTTTGGTACAGAATTATGGTTTGCTGAATACCACACTAAATTAGGTCAGTTGGAAAAAATAAGAAACAAATTTCTAAAATTCATTTACCTTAAGTAATACAATAAATGAGCTGACTATAAAACTTTAAGAACGCACCAACTGAGACATGAATTCAAAATACTATTGTTAGAAAATAGACGAACTCTCACAGTGTTAACCTTTTTGCATAAATTGATCAACAACATAATCAACTAACCGGAAATTCTATTTCTAGTAAGATCCAACGTACCCTCAAGAAGAACTCGGTCCTTTCCAATGTACAATATACCTCTTATGTTCACTACCAGATGTAACCAAACGAATTTTATGACCGGAAATAATAATTTAAATCAGACCCAAACCCGAATTCAAATATCTGAAATGTTTTCTCAAACCCTCGAAAACTCATGTTATTCTAGTAAATATTCTCAGAAATACATGGTTACCAAGGGTCCTCTTAAAATAGACGATGTTATTGATTATTTTTAAGTGTTTCCGTGTGTGTATTTATCTCAAAATTGGGCATTTCAGAATAATAGAGAAACAAACAGTCAAATAGTTCGCATATGTTTATGTTCTTGTGAGAGGCCAGTTGTTATATTTTCAGGGACCACCTATAGTTCTCAAGGGGGGCGGAACATGCCAACTTTGAAATTAGGGTCGAAAAATAGGTTAGTCTTTCGTTTCATTCCTTCAAGTCAACATGTGGTTGCGCAGTTTTATTAGTTTACTCAAGTTATTGTAATTGTCATATTTCAACTCTGTTCAACACGATATTCAATCTGGGTACTATCGTTAATTTTCATTCTTTGAAGATATATAAAGTCGATCTCTTCCACTTGTCTCTAAAAAGTTGATTCTTCTAATCAACTCTTAGTATTTGATGTAATTGAATTATTTCGAGTCTTTTACGTTTTATCTTGTTATATTATTAGTTAATTGTCTGGCCTCATTCACCTTTTCCGGTTTAAATTATATTATCAGTTAAAATCAGAAGTTGCTTCATCAAATAATTTGAGAAATGTCCCAAACATCTTTTGTTGTTATTTCTTATTGTTTTGTTTAATAGATATAAGTGTTTTGAATTATGGTTTTTATTCTCAAAAGTTATCCAGTTTACAAAAATCCTTTTGATTTGAGAGAAAATTATTTTAATTAGAGTAAATTCGAGTGCTAAAGTGAGTTTCGCAACGAGTTCTCAATCCAGCATCTAGTATAGAAAGTCGGGATCATCTGATGAAAAAGTAAGGTGAGTTAGAAATTTTAAATGCTGTGAGGTATGATTCCTAGTTGCTAGAAAATTAGAGCCCAACGTTCCAAATTATTATTATGTTTTTTAACGACTCCGCTCGGTCGAATCAGTTGTGATAATGCTCTATTTAATTATAAAGACAGCATTTGTTACACAGAGGGGCCTGTTTCAAAAAGCAAATACTAGTGGTAAAATACTACTGTGGCAGTTGTAAATTACCAGTGCGACAAAATTGGGTTTCTACAAGTTACATTGTTAATTTATGAGTGACAAGTTGTCAGTCCAATTCTACAAGTGTTGTTTATTCAAATTACGGGTATGCTGTTTCAGCAATAATCTAATAATAATAAGAGAACTATAAGAGGAACGCTGGTAAATGCCGTTTGTGACAAGTTGGCGTTTCCAAAAGCTATACTTGTAAGTGAGGACTGACATGTATACGAGTTCAATATTAAAAGTGTTTTTTCGTCTAATCACATCGTGTTTGTTTCCACAAATACCGATGTATGAGAACTACTGGTGTTTATCAGTATAATTCGACCAAAGGACAGAGCATGGTCAACATTGTACATTGTTGGATGAATAGTTGATGTAATAGAAAATATGTGGTATAGTGATTCCGAAGAAGAAAACCGTGTCAACATCCGTAGGGTTCGAGTGTTTAGGACAAGAATAAATTATAACATACTCGCGAATACCTACCAATTCAATGAGAGGTTCAGAGTGTCGTCAGAGAAATTTGAGCGATTGTTGAGAGTTATTGGGCCGAGATTACAACATGAAACTCGTCGTGGTCAGGCTCTGACACCACCAAAACAACTGGAAATAGCGCTTCATTGGTTAGGTAATGGCGGACAATACCATGTTGTTGGAGATATGCATGGTGTCTCGAAAGCCACGGTACATAGATCACTCAAACGAGTCGTCAGAGCTATCAATCAAGATCTCCTATCTGATGTTGTAGGATGGCCCGAAGATATGAATGACGTGATACTACGGTTTAGTAGAATAGCAGGTATGCCACTCGTATGTGGTTGTGTAGATGGCACCCTGATTAAAATTGATGCTCCCACGGAGAATGAACCAGCTTATGTGGATCGTCATGGAAATCATTCCATCAATGCAATGCTCGTGTGGGCCAGATTTCATATTTTATTCTGTATGTGCTAATTGGCCTGGAAGTGTTCATGATGCGAGAGTTTTGAGAGTCAGTGGTTTATATGGCAGAATGATGGACGATTGGCGTCCTATTCCAAATGGCGTGATTTTAGGAGACAGTGCTTATCCATTAATAGAATGGTTAATAGCACCAATTGTTCGTGATGTCAATGATAACGCAGAAAACCGTTTTTTGAGAGCACATAAACAAACACGACGAGTTATTGAAAATGCTATTGGAATTTTGAAGGAAAAATTTCCGGTATTGAATTTCATGATAGTGAACCCTGTATTTGCATGCAGAATCATCAAATGTTGTGTGGCATTGTGTAATTATTCACGAACTGCCGATGAAGTTGACATGGCAGCTGGAGTGTATGATGATGAAGAAAATGATAATCCATTTGCTGAGGATTGTGATTTAAATGACGATAATATTGCAGAGCGTGATGAAGGACAACAGAGATTGCAACACATTGTAAACCATTTTGGAATATAACATGAGTGATTTGCAACATCATTTTTATTTGCATGAAAATGTCATTATAGATAAAGGGTGATTCACGGTGGATGGCACATTAGACGTTTATGGTGAACCAGACAACGGATCACGTTGAATATTTAATGGAAGGCATATTCGGATATTCGCTACCCAACTAAAATATTGTCGACAATGCGGTGTTGCCACTTCTCTTAGAACATAGTAGCAACTTTGAGTTGTAAAATAGAACACCCTGTATATAATATTATTTTGGAATCGACAACAATAACCCAACAACATGTCTTGATATGTCCCTATACTTATCTGTTACCGTTTTCGAAATATGAATTCATTTCAATCAGGACTTCTAAAAATGCTTATATCTGTGAGTTACGAAGTACTATGGTAGCGAAACTTGGTTAGGAGTTGGGTGATACTTGTGGGCTTCTCACAATAATTATATTATATACAGGGTGTTCCATTTGAAAACGCAAAGTTGATACTACTTTCTAATAGACGTGGCAACACCGCATTGTTGAAAATATTTTAGTTGGTTAGAGAATATCCGATTATGCCCCCCATTAAATGTCCAAAGTCTGGTACACCAAATACGTCTACTGTGCCATCCACAGTGAATCACTCTGTATATAGCTAACATTGTGACGGTCAGTTTGAAGTGTGAATTGAAATTTATAGACATATAACGAGATTATTGATTTGGCAGCCTGCCAAATGAACCTATATGAGGGCATATACATTTATTGTTACCCATGATTAATACAAACTCTTATGTCATACTAGTGCGTTATTGCATCAACAATATACATGTTTGACAAGTCATTCACCCTTAACTATATACTATGATTGGTATGGAAATAAAATGGTATACTATGATTGGTATTGTTTGTGGCCCGCACGGGCCACAAAGTTCACTTTATGCACGTACCGGTCGTAAAGTGCACTTTAAGCCCGTGTGGGCATAATGTACACTATTACTGCGTTAGTAGCTAAGTAAAACAAACACAATAAAGAAACTGGTATAACACACAAACAATAAATGGTATAGTCTTGTTGTGAACTCGTTTATTTTTACCCAGGTATGGAATTTACAAATTATAATACGAAATATTGCGTGCACTGCTATTGTCATCGATACGAGTATCAACCTGAACATTCTGGTCTGGTTTATTCATAGTCACTAGGTCTCTGGTGAATTTTGAACCTTCAAGTCCTAATGTTTGCTCCATTTGTAGGATTTCCATTTTTTTTTTTTCATAAATATCATGTTTCAAATAGTCTACTTGAAGTTCTAGTTTTTGTTTCTTCAGAGTTTCTGATTTCATATACATAACATGCTTAACACTGTTTTCAGTAATCCATCTACGTGGTCTCGATACTGCACCTGTACATCTTTGCTGTTTCTGACTGTCACTACACCAATATTACTAGGAATATTTTCATTCACTTGCTCTCCACCATAATAATTTGTATCAATGGGATCGGTTTCAGGTGGTTCGTGAACTTCTCCCAATCCCAAACTATCCGGAACACCGATCCCTCGAATCAAGGGAGACTCTTTTCCTATGATATCAAGAACTATATGATCGATCTCTTTGAGTTTGGCTTCTGGTCCCCCAGCTGACCCAGTTTTTTTCGCATTATCTAATTTTGCCTGCAAATAAATCAATGGTCATTCTAGCTCAACGCTCTGCAACCTATTTTTCTTACCAGTGTTCTTTTCCTCATGTTGGGCCACACCGTGTCCCGACAATATTGCCAGTCTTTATTATTTGATATCATCTGTTGGGAAACAGCTAACTCGTGAATTTCCTTCCACTTCTCGCTTTTGTCTTTTTTTGTCAACTTGGCACTAAAAGCACCAAAGAGAACATCTTTATTTTGTTTTATCAATTGTAAAACTGCAATCTTGTTAGAAACGTTTCCTGCCATTCTGAACGATGATAACATTCAAGACCGAAGAACTATATGCTATATGAAAGCAAAAATTCACATTGTTTTTTTTAGGATGAACGTACACTAATCTACAGGGATATGCACACAACATCGTTCGTCAAAATCCTACAGATAAAAATAATTCTGAAAATATTTTCGAGGAAGATATTGCATGTGTATTCAACAAAAATAATACTTCAAATTATGTGGTCTCGGTAGTGTAGAGGATGTCGCAATCTACAATTGTACACAAGTTCTTTGTGAAACAATAAATATTGGCACTTGTCACTAGTTCTTCCTACACTGGTAACTTGTCGTCTATTTGCTGTCGTTACTTAGTTTCCTGAAACAGAAACTACTAGTTCTTGTCACTAGTCGTCGTGACACTTGTAACTTGTCAATTATACAGTGCGTTCTTAAAGTGTGGAAGCGCTCTATTATCTTACGAGTTGATTATTTTCGGAGGAAAAGCTCGGACAGGTCGATTTTGTATTTAAGTTTTCCACCTTTTTTTAGAAAAAAATAATTTTTTCCCGCCCCACCTTCCAAGATATGACGTGATCGATATTTTTTTTAAATTGAAAGGGTATATTTTTATGTCAAAAATTGAATGCCCATAATTTTCTGAGTTCAACCATACCACATAAAGGAAACCAGTGTTCATATTTCTCAACATTCATTTCATTATTCATTTTGCAACGTAAACCTAAGAACTACTCAGTAGTTAGTACGAGTATATTGCTACACTTGAATGGTAAGCTAAGCAAACATATGAACGCCCTTAGCAACCAGACAATAAGTTCTTAGTTACCATTGCATTTGTCACACTGGTTTTCTTTATACTCAGTATACTGTAATTCGAACTGTAAGATATGACGTATGTGGTATGGTTGAACTCAGAAAAATATGGGCATTCAATTTTTGACATAACAATATATCCTTTCAATTTAAAAAAAATATCGATGACGTCATATCTTGAAAAAAATATTTTTTTCTAAAAAAAGGTGGAAAACTAAAATACAAAATCGACCTGTCCGAGCATTTCCTCCGAAAATGATCAACTCGTAAGATAATAGAGCGTTTCCACACTTTATGAACGCACTGTATACTAGTAATTTTATTGAAACAAAATACGTGTCGAGTAGTTATTTCTTGACACAGAAATTAGTAGTACTGGTCACTTGTTGCCATTGAACTTGTAACTAGTCGCTTGTACACTGATAATTTTCTTGAAACAGGCCCCTCTGGCCTCCGCTTGTAACCATGTTGCGATTAGCAAATGAATTCAATACCATGATGGAGCTAGATTGGACAGTGTCGCAAAATGTATTTCGCACATCAGTTTTGCATCATCTCATACATCTCTCTTTGTAATTCAACCCCAATTATATTTTTCACTGAGAAAATCCGAGAAAACCTCGAAAAAGAGACGATTTTTTTAAAATTCATAATTTTTATAAATCTGAAGCTGATGGACAAACAATATCGCGGAAACTGTGGTTCAACTGTGCGCAAGATGTTTTCTGTCGGATGTGAAGTTTTTGCACAGTGCGTTATAAACACTTTAAGGCACAGAAATTTTGTAGAGAATTATAAAATCTATACGAAATGGTTTTATACTACCCGATCGGTGCCTTTTTCACTGAGAAAATCCAGGAAAAATTCGAAAAAGAGATAATTTTTTTAAAATTCATAATTTTCATGAGTCTGAAGCTGGACAAACAATAATAAGGAAACTAATAGATAATAACATATTGTAGTTCAACTGTGCGCAAGATGGTTTCTGTCCGACTTGTAGTTTTTGCACAATCGCGTTATAAACAATTTAAGGGTAAGTCTTTATTCTAAATGCGCCGATTTAAGGAAAATCATCTCATTCAAATTCTGTCAACGGTATTTGGAAGTAGAGATCAATATCTACAATTTGTATATTTGGATTTTTGGTTGAAAATGTGTTGAAATTGTCACTGGAAGTTACTCTAAATGCTTCAAAGTGCTCCCGTAGGGCAACTCGAGTTAACTTCAGTGCGACTTCGGGTGACTTCGGACGCACTTTGAATAGTTTTGATCAACTTTCAGTTACATTTTCAACACATTTCCCACATCTTAGGTGAAAATCCAAAATATACAAGATGCGGATAATGATCTCCACTTCAAGATCTCTGTACATCAGAAGACTTCATTAATATTCTATGCAAGTCAATTACAAAGGTTATAAGTGAAAAGTTTGAACGTGAAATCGATTTGCTCAAGAAAGAAAATGAAAAGCTTCAGAATACCATAGCAAATCAAAATCTTGCAATAAATGGAATAGAAAGGAAACAAGAGAAGTTTGAACAATCCTTACGCAGCAAGAATTTTCGAAAATATGGAGTGAAAGAAAACAGGAGTGAAAGTTGTATTCAAAATATCATGGAAATCATAAATGGAAGAATGAAACTGAAATTGTGTGAATCTGACGTTGAGAGTTGCTACAGAGCGGGAAAATTTGTATCAGATTCAAATCGGCCAATTGTGGTTAAATTTTATAATAGATATCACAAACATAATGTTTTCAATAATAAGAAGCTTCTAAAAAAACTGGAATCATCATAAGGGATCAGAACAAATCAAATTATTAAAAGCTGCCATTTCCAGAGTGGGAGAAACTGGAAAAGTATGGACAAACCAGGGGAAATTATTCATCAAACTCGATGCCGATACAAATTACCATAAAATCAACTCAATGGAAGACCTTGATAAAATCTGATTATTTTTCTTCTTTATACTTATAGATACAAATATACTACTACATTGTTATTGAATTTTCGGAGTTTCTTTTTCGCAGAAAATGTATCTAATTTCTATTGGATTCATATCTTTCGCAATCATCTCCATCTTTACTCATTCAACTCATTGGCGTAGATTCAAAATGAAAGTTTTTAGCACATTATTAATGTTATTTTTTATTATCAGCAGTAACGCCTGCAGTCGAGTCTCACCTAAACAAATTATACTCTGGTATTTCACTTGCCATTATTGTTGTTTTTATTTAGAACAGTTTTTCAATTTTTTTTTTATTATTATCATTATTTGGTTGCTTGATATTTTTAGGGGAATTATTTTGTTAACATGACACCTGCTTTTCTACGGGTGGATAGTTTGAATGTTAGATCATTGTTACAGTCACTGCAAGAAATCAAATTATTAGCTTCGATACACGATTTCGACGTATTCCTCATATGTGAATCATGGCTTACAAATAATATAAGAGATGATATGATTTATATTGAAGGATATAAACTATATAGACTTGATCGTGGCACCAGAGGTGGAGGCGTATGCATTTTTATTAGGGACTTGTTCTGTAGTGAAAAAATCAATCTTCAGGGCATCTGTTGTGGACAGTTATGGATCAAAGTAATAATCCAAAAAAATAAAATAGCTCTTGGAGTAATATATAAACCCCCAGCTCAGGATGACGTAACTTTCACTGATGAGTTTGAAGAATCATTGAGTGTAATTTATCCCTCTGTGGATAAAATTGTTTGCGGAGGAGACTTAAACATCAGCTTCGCACAGTGTGATAATGCCAATGTTGAAATAGTATATTGTGTATCTAGTGCGTGAAATATACTTTTTTACGCGAGTGTGGAAGTTTGTGGAACGAGCCGCAGGCGAGTTTCACAATCCGCACGAGCGTAAAAAAGTCTTCACGCACGTGGTGCACACTATACTTTTTCTACGACCTTTTACTTAGAGATTGAATTAAAGGAAATTTTCATCGGGTGCCTCTTTGAGAAATTTTAATACGGGTTCCTTTTCCAAAACGCGTGATTTTTTAGGAATGTATCTCTCGTTTTTCCGTTTCAAGAAAGCGCGAACTTTCGGATAATCACCAATTTGTACGTTGTACTTAACACTAAGGGTGCTTTTCAACATTGAGTAGTGACTCCATAAGGTAGAAGATTTAACCTTTGTTGATAATTCAGATAGGTAGGCTAATATATTCCCCTTTCGGAGAATGATTGGACGTGGTTTGTATTGCGCCATTGCATAAACTTTTCCAAAGTGTTTTCGTAAATTCCCAACGATTTTTGTGGCAATAACGATGAACTTGCTTCACTGGCTGCTAACGTTATATTTGGAGGAGTTGATAGGAGTACTTCAATGCTGTCCATCAGGAATTTGCGTGAAATACAGGGCTAATCGGTTTAAATCAAAATTTCGTCGTACTATTTATTAATTCAGAGGGTAATTATCCCCGATAGCAAAAAATATTTTCTGAATATTTTTAAAAAATGTTTGTTAAATATTTGTAGCGACAGATTTTTAAATATTAAACAGATATTATTTTTAAATATGAAATAAATATTTGTTATAAATATTTATCAAATATTTGTTTGAAATATTTATGAAATATTGGTTATACATATTTATTAAATATTTGTTATAAATATGAATGAAATATTTGTTATGAATATTTTAATAATTAGGTACATGATTGACAAGTTAGAATTGTTTGGGATCCTGTAAAACCATTTCCCTAAAAAATGAAACACTTTGTTAATTTATAAATATTTTAATTCTAAGAACCATGATTGATCATATGTCATTGACAATATCAAAATTATATTACTACTTGGAATACAAATAGACCTAACCTTATTATTAATAGCCGGACAGAAGCACGTAAATAACACAATCACTATAGTGTACACACACAATCTGAGCGAAAAAATAAACACAACTTGGAATACAGACACAATCACAATAATTCACAAAATATGAACGATGTCTCTGAATGGTAGCTGAACAAACAAAAAACAAAACAGAACACACAATGGCTGCTTTGTTTACGGCGCACGGAACTACTCGTTTTCATGTGAAACGCATGCTCAGTCGGTACACTATACTGTGCCATGTTGACATATCTGATGAATTTCAATTTAAATCGTAAAAAGCACTAATGGCTTCACATGTTATGTTCCTTTAGAATTTTTGAGTTACTGAATTTAATGTCTACTGTTTGTAGTGAATATTTCAAATGCAGGTTGGGGTTATCACCTCGCAAAATAAAAATAAAAGAACAGTAAATAATACGTTTATTTGTATTTTACCACCCCAGCGTATATAATAATTATATTCAACCGGCAACATTGAACAGAACGTTCTTCATAGGCAAAGAAGGGAGCAAGGAACAAAGATTATACCTCCTATAGGTATAGGTAGTGAGGAAATATAATTTTGGTTCAAAACACAGATCTCGTCCAGGTACAAAAACATTAAACTTGAATGTTTTTGTGGGTATTTACCCAAAATGTGGATTTTTCTAAATTAGTAATATAGGTGTATACCATGGAATTAGAAAAAATATATACAATTTATTTAACGAATAATATGAAAATATTAAACAAATATTTTTTATATTCCTACTTCCCGGCCATCGGAAATTATGGGTAGGAATTATTTTCGAAAACGAAATAAGCTTAAACGGTCTTTAAAGCAGACATAACATTGTGGTTCAATTAAGTATAACTCTTATATATTTATCATTCTGACAATATTTCTAAAATATTGTTATAATATTAGATCTTGAATATTTTGTATCCATGAAAAAACGAATATTTATTTTATATGTTATTAATGAAATATTAGTTTTCAAATATTTAAGCAATATTTATTAAATATTTCATACAAATATTGTATAATAAATATTTGACAAATATTTGTTTTAGATAACAAATATTTATAAAAGATATAAATATTTCTTTTATATAAAGAAAATATTTAGCAAATATTTGATGCTATCGGGGATAATTACAATTTACGGTCTATTAACTGATGTAACTCTGAACTTCACTCTGCGGGAACTGTCATATTTGTCAATTTCTCTCGCCACCGCTACCTAGATGACCAGGGACCGGTGTGTGAATTTGTATTGACTCTTATGGCACCGGTGCGTGAAATAAATCCCATAAGAAAAGCATGGCACTTCACACACCGATTCGTGAAATGAAGCTTTACACATTTTTATCGTTGTGTGACATTAGTAATTCACATACGGGAGTAGAAAAAAATATTATCGGTTATGCAATGTTTCGGCTTGAGCCAAGTAATAGATGACCATACAAGAATAACTGAAACCACATCCTCACTTTTAGATGTGGTCGTAACTGAAAAAGAATGGGTGATAGACAAGGGTGTTGTGGATGTGACTGGAGTTACTGATCACATGTTGGTTCCTTGTAAAATAAATATTAGGATCGATGGAAAAAATTCAAAATTCATACATATAGACACTTCAAATATTTGAACAAAAATGATTTTAGAAGAGACCTATACAATATACCTTTCTTTAATATTTATGACCAAGAGGGAGTTGATGAAAAAATTTATTTCTTGGTTAACTGTTTAATGAACCTTTTTGATAGACATGCACCACTAACATCATCAAGGATAACTGAAAAACCTGCTCCCTGGCTGACAGGGGCTTTGAAAGAAATGATAATAAGATGATAATAAGAGACAAAGCTCTGAACAGATATAAAAATCGAAATCATTAGTTCATTTTCAGTTCTACAAAGACATGCGAAATTACACAAATCAGGCAGTCAAGAGGGAAAAAAGATCTTATTTCGCTTCTGAATTCAGTAAGCATGGTAGAAAACATTTTTGGAAAACCTAAAAATCTAACAATTTTTTACCAGATAAAATACGTGATATTCCAGACAATTTGAAAAATCCAAATGAGCTCAACAACTTCTGCATCAATTCTATTCCTTTTCAAAAGCCACCTGTAGAACTCATTTCTTTTTATAGGGAAAATAAGCTGGTCGTCCATGATTTCAAATTCCATGAAGTAAACGATATGTTCATATTCGAAACTATCTAATATTAAATCAAATGCAATGTGTAGTGATTTTCTGAACATAAAACTGATTAAAATGTGCTGTCCACATATTATTCCATACATAACACATATTTTCAACTTTTGCCTAATGAATAAGATTTTTCCATCTGTATGGAAGAGGGCACTTGTGAAGGTGTTGCCTAAAAAAAACACTATATTATGTTAGAAAGATCTACGTGCTATAAGCATATTACCAACGTTATCTAAGCTACTTGAATGAACCATTGAGGTACAACTGAAAGAACATATTAATCATTTCTCCATACTTCCGAAGACTTAGTCTGGATTTCGTACAACTGCGCAACTGCCCTGTTGCATTTAGTTGATGATATTATACCATCCACTAACTTGGGCGATAACACTATACTAGTTCTTCTTGACTTTAGTAGAGCCTTCGATACAATCAACTACAATTTAATGTTGTCAATACTGAGTTACATTGGAATATCTAACAGTGCAGTATCTTTAATCAAATCATTTCTGAATGAACGTCAACAAATTGTCTCTATTGATGGAAATAACTCACAATATTTAAATCTACGTTGAGGAGTGCCTCAAGGTTCTATTTTGGGACCCTTGCTATTCGCCATTTACACTTCACAGCTTATGAAATGTCTTCAGTTTTGTAATATTCATCTTTATGCAGACGACACGCAGTTATACTATAGTTTATCCTCGGACGTGGTGGATGATGCTTGCAATAGAATTAATAGTGATCTAAATTAATTTGTGGAGGAAGCCTCTGATCATTGTTTGATGATGAACAATAGTAAATCCTAAGTCATTGTTTTCGGGCCAAAGCATACACGGAATACTGTTCGTTTCCAAACTGATATAAAGAAAAATGATGAGCGACTGGAGGTAGTACATGAAGCAAGGAGCTTAGGGGTAATTTTAGATGGAGATTTGAGATTTGAAAAGCACGTAGCTCAATTTGTCAATCGTGCATATTATTCATTGAAAGTTATCTATGGCAACAAATATTTTCTACCACCTAAAGTGAGGGCAACATTATGTGAAGCCTTGGTCTTGTCTGTCTTCAATTATGCTGATGTATTGTATGGCCTATGTTCAGTTCAAACAAAAAATCCAAAAGGTTCAGAACTCGTGCCTACGATTTATTTTTGGTATCCGAAAAAGAGAGAGAATATCTCACAAATTGAAGACAATCGGATGGTTAGACATGGATAATAGGAGAAAACTACATGCTGCCACTTTATTTCACAAAATAATCATAGAAAAAAACCTCCTTACTTACATGAAAAAAATTCTTTCAGAACAGACGTACATAATCTCAATATCAGGTACAAAGGCCGACTTACCCCTCCAATATTTCGTTTAGAGATTTTTCGAAGATGTTTCACGTACCAAATATATGCAATGTATAACGGCATTCCTAAGTCAATCAAACAAAAAAATCTATATCAGTTCAAAAATGATTTCAATAAATTTCTTTTGCAGTAACTTATTCTGACATTCACAACACCTATCTCACCTATCTCATCCCTATGTTAACATCACCCCTAATTATCATTTAGTGATATTTTTTTTTGTTTTTCACTCCTTGAAGATAAATTATTTCCTTTACATTATTATTAACAATTTTGGTTAAACTTAAGAATAACATTAAGTGATATGTTCGAGGTTGAGTGGAAGAGCAATTTCCGTGGTGATTCGTCACTATTGAAATTGAACTCCGCCTTTTATTTTCTTCCGAAATTATATATGATATACATTGTATTTTTATTCAATAGGCTGCACCGTTAAAAAGGAAGAATAAAATAAAGACGATATTATTATTATTATTAATATAGTATTTTCTAAAAATAGACAAGAATGTCAGAGATTGATTCATAAACTTACTGCCAAAGATCCAATCGATGTCCGTCGACAGCTGTTCTGTAAACAGCAGCAATTCCTCCTGTAGCCCTGAATCCCAGAAACAAAATTGTCGAAAGAGTCGTCATAGTTATGCTAAAAAGAATTGTGTCCGACCATATAAGAGCTTTGAGTCCTCCGATGGTGGTATAGAAAATACAGATTCCACATACCACAGGAGTGAGAATATGAACATCGATGCCAGTTGCTGAAATCATGTGTGAATAATTATTCTCAATAAATACAGGGTGTTTCATTAGATATTCACTATCAAGATTTCAGAGGAATATTTTTCAGGTCAAAAAGACTGCGATATACAGATAAAATTTGAAACATTGTTTATTTTCCAGAGCGGATATCATCCAGCATGCTGAGTTATTGTTTGAATCTACATGGAGATATTTTTTTCAGATGGGTTAAGCCCTTTTTCGACCCATAAACTTTTTTTGTAGTGCGCCGCCGGTTGAATCTGACATACGAATTGCATTTTTTGTTTTGTCTATAAACTTTTTTGTCTCTAATGATTTTCATGCATCTGCGACCGTTAATTGGATTTCTTGACAAATTTACAGTTAGGAATACTTTTCTCAGATGAAGACAACCATAATGAGATTGATAGAAATATTCGATATCAGCGTGACGGAGCTACACTGCATTTTTCAGTGGAAATAAGAGCCTATCTTAATCCAGTATTTCTTAGTAGTTGGACCGATAGTAGCAGGGAAATTGAGTGGCCTGCCCGTTCTCCGATTTGACCCCACTTGAATATTTTTTATTAGGATGTTCAAAATCCAAAGTCTGCTTCAACAGACCACATAAAGTCGATGATTCAAGAGACAGAATGAAGAAAGAGTTAATCAGATTACCTCGAAAAAGTTGAACCGTTTTTTAGAACAATTTCAGCAACGCCAACATTATTGCCAAGAAGCAGAGGGCCTCTTGTTTGAAGTTGATGTCTCTTCAAGGGGGTCAAAGGAAGAGCCCAGTTAACACAAACATCTAGATGTTGCTTTCATGATTATTATGGTAACAAAATGAGTTGCATTTAGACATCACTGTTACCACTTAGTGATGCCAAATGTTATGAATTGTTCACAATTTTCTTCTCGTTAGTGTCACTTTGAGCACAAAATGTGAAGAAAATTGCAAAGCACATTAACATCAATTTTGGTTTCATTGCGATTTTGTCGGTATAGAAGGAATTGGGTTGGTAACAAAATTGAGCATGACATCACCATCACGACACAAAATGGCCAGAGTTGTTTGTCGAGTCGAGAGTCAAGTAGAATCTGTATTTGGTTGACGCCATCCTTTAAATATTCTATAGGTACTTCTGATAGTGTGTAGTGTTCTGTTTGATTCTTTTTATTTCAATGCTTAAATCAGCTGTGTTTATTAACATTGCCCAATTATTATTCCTACCAAGAACTGTATCCCCTCAAGGACTGGAACGATGAGTAGAAAGGTGGAAAGGTAAATTCAGTGATTTACAGAATTTGGCATTTTCAGGATAGGTACTGATTTCGCCGCAAAGAAAATGCTGTCCAGAGGATTAAAGTTGAATTATAGATTTTTCTGCATGTTTGTAAATTGTTTTTTATGATTTAGACAGAGTTTTATACATTTTTTTTGTTTGTGGAAAGTGTATACTACGGAATCAACTCACGCATTTGTTTTCTAGCATTCCATTCCATATGAACCGTAATTCATTAGTAAGAATGATAACATTGAGGTATAATTTATATTTATGTTGAAACATGGTGAGCTTTGTTTCATTATTGACATACAGGAGAATCAGAAAGTGCAGCGCATTTTTGAATAAGTACCAGTCATTTCAATTTCACATTGTTACATCGAAAGGGTCTCAATGTGCATTAGATTCCGAAGTATAAATAGAATGTCACATTGGGCTAGTTTCGAGTCAGATTTTGCATCACGTTTTGATGTCTCGACATGACCAACGGGGCACTGAATAGACGTTTATGCGATAATAATGGAAGTCACTTTGCGATTCACTGATATGATCTGAAACATGAATGTGAATCCCACTACCATCTCTGAGACCATTCTGTGTTGACTGGGAGGTATGAAATCAAACTTGATAAATGTCAATTCGAAATTGACATGTGTCAGGTTTTTATTCCGTAGAAAATGAATTTGTCCGTTACTCATGGATCTCACTGTATATTGTTCTAATCAAGACAAATATAGTACTGAAACGATTCCTCCAATTTAATGTAAATCTAAAAGCCAACTTGCTACAGTTAAGTAATACTTTTACTATTACGTCTCGTTTCCGAGACGAGACTCGAAACGATACTCGGACAAGAGACGAGACTCTTTATTGGTCTCGTCTCGAGGCTCGTGCATGAGGTCTTGCGTCTCATACGAGAGTCTCGCAGGAGAATATTTCCACGTGTGGACTTGAAAACCTAATAAAAATATAAATAAAAATCTCTTTTAAAATAACACACATTTTTTAAATATTTTCAAAATGAACTGAAAAGTACAAAACAATTGTTTTATTGAAGAAATTGTATTCACTACATTTATTTATTTTGATGAAAACTGTTAATGGTTATTTAAATAACAGGGAATGTTAAGACGTGGTAACATTCGAGGTAAGCGAATACGAGCCGAGGCAAAGCCGAGTCTTGCCGAGGATGTTAACAATCGATACATTCCGTGTTACTTATTACATTTTTCCCGCTGCTTGTTGACATTTCTCAAAATTTGCCTGGATGAAGTTTCTTTTCTTACCCTTCCTTCATGAACATTCGTTCCGCTATTTAATTCTAAGTTGTTTGTGCGTGTAACTAAGTTACCGAATAAACAGACAACAATAATATTCAAAAAGACTCAAAACCTAAACATTGATATAAATTAAGCTGAAGGTATTACTTGTCAAAGTCAGTCATTATTACCCTAGGCATGTAAATGACACTATTTACATTCCGTTGTCAAGATGAATTAGTAAACGAATGATATAGGCCATTTACCTGTTTTGTTGCTAAGCATGTATGGACTATTTACATGTCGGCGCGGTAAAAAGTATTATTATAATACCAAAAAGGTATTACAAAACTTCGAAATCGCCTTAAAAGGTATTTGGAACGGTACAGTTTGCGCCAAAAGTTTTCTATTTGTGCGGCCCATTAGTCATACGTCGATCATAAAAGTAGATTTGGTGTTCCGACTATACGATTTCCCCACCAATCCAACCATCCAATCTAGAGTCGGAGGTGCTGAGCAACACTGCTCTGTCGCTAGTGTCAGTGACTTTTATAGTCAAGGAGTTCAGATTGTATAAAAGTGTTTGAAAACTGATAAATTGTTAACACAAAGGGTCGTATCAATTTATTTCACAAGGGACTGTTTATCAAAGAAAGCCATTTAGAAAAAAAACGCAAAATTTGCAGCAAAAAAAAGTTAAAATGGAATGATATATGATGATCGTTCTTGATTTATGCAAATGTGGAAAAAATATCATGAATTCTGACGCAAGTGGAATCGGGCCAAACTAGAAAGAGAGGTTAAATATACTACGAAAACCAAAAAAGTAATCACAAATTTTTTCGAGCTTTTCGTTCAGAAAATTATTTCAATTCCACTCCTGATCTTTTCCAAAATTCCCACATAATTATATTTTGACGACAATATGGGCAGGGAGGCTGCCCAATTCTCCAATTCTAGAGTTTCAATTTTCTATATTTCCTGGTCTGTTTATTCCTGGATATATTTCTCGTGTTTCTTACGAGCTGCAGCGCGTTGTTGCGTTGCTCTTGACATGGTAATTTTTATGCTCTCATCGATCAAAACATTGTTGACTTTGGAAGCTTGTATTTCGATAATTAGACAGACAAATTTTTTCCAGATTTGGTTATTAGCATTAATATCATGTTTATTGACATGTGTTAGTTTTCCATCAAATTTGTAAGACGCGTTTCTTCTGTACAGCGTGTTATTTGAAAAAATAATTGCATTTGGCCTATGGTGCTATGATTTGAAAGTCTATTGGGGAGCAACTTTGAGTACAATTATCTCCGATTCTAAATGGACAAAAATTCACAAAAAAAAATCAGCAGATGTAGCCACTGTCGAAAAGTATCCTAACAAATTTTCATTGTATTCGTAAGAAAACTGCTCTAGCGTTCCAAATACCTTGTAAAATTAAAAAAAAACTAAGATTTTCAGTAGCAATCACCCACATCTTAATGTCACCGACGAAGAGCTACTGTTCGCATTGTTAACGTGGTTTTTACATCTAGTAAAAACTACTTTATAAGATTATACATGACGAGATTTCGATACTTTTACAAGACTCTCTCGTATGAGAAGCGAGACCAGTCGAGAGTGGAGGCTGCGAGACAAGCCTTACGAGACTACAAGACTTACTATTTCTTGTTTCGTTGGTCACGTGCGAACCACGATTTAGTGTATTTCTAAAAAAATTTATCGGTATTTTTCAGTTGTCAAGAAGCATTCAGTCAAATAAATGAATCACACTAACATTAAATTTATCAGTAACTCACCTGCTGAAAACGCCAGAGCAGGAATGTAAACAACAATCGGTAGATTCAAAAATATTGAGACTGTGAACAATATCGAAGATACTTTCCTGCATCTCCTGTCGAATCTTAGTCCCAAATACTCATAGACACTTGTCAATTGCAGTTTGTGGAATACAGGAAGGAACACAAGAACAGTTATCGCAATAACGAAGAGGAACGAAATCCCAGTCAACCAATAGGAAGCACCAAAAATATACACTTCGGATGGCAGTCCCAGAATACTTATACCCGAGGTATGACTGAAATCATAAATAAATTGACAGTTAATTTCGTGATCATTGACAAAGTAAATTGAAATAGAACATGATAATGTATGTGAAAATTTCAGTACCGCCGTTTTTAAGTCAATTAGAGACAATTTTTTGTTTGGTTACCATGGAAACCCAAATTTTTTTGCGGAAATTTTTATCCGCCAGGGTACTCTGGACGAAATCAATAAATCAAGTTTTGTCATCATCAGAGATGTCGTTTCCCTTGTTAGCAATGTTCTCCAGTCTTAATTTTCTATAGATAAATTCACTGTCATCATATCAGAAATAATCAATATAGTCAATCATTTCGAAGATTCTTGGTAAAATCCCATAGTCTACACCTTTTCAAGTAGTAAATCAGAAACTGTAATGTTAATTTCGGATAGCGTAAATTGTAATTCAGATTGGTGATTTGTATTTCAGAAAGTATAAATTGAAATTCAGAACAGAAAAGTTAATTTCAGAATGCGTGAATTGTAATTCAGAAATGTAATTTGTGTTCCAGAAAGTATAAATTGAAATTCAGAATAGTAAAGTAAATTTCAGAATGCGTGAATTGTAATTCAGAAAGGTGAATTGAATTTCAGATGTGGTAATTGAAATTCAGAATAGTTAAATGAATTTCAGAATGTGTAAATTCAAATTCAGAAACGGTTATTTGTAATTCGGAAACAGTAATTTGTGAATCAGAAAACATCATTCAGATTCCAAAATATATGATTCGCTAATCTTTTACATGCATGAAGAGGAATAATCCATTAAAATATGAAAAGTTATAAAACACGACCATGTATATCAATCACATGACGAAGATATCTTTCAGTAAAAAGTTTTTCACAGCAGATTTTCCATAGGGAAATAGAACACTCATCAATTAATAAACTTTATTCAATATATATGGATATCTCAATTCGTTCCTCCTCACAAAAATATGATTTTGAAGAATTAGCATCCTACTTCCATATCGTGCAGAGCTATAATAGCAGCTGCATGAAATTTCGTATGCTGTGCAACCCTTGCGCAATCTCCTCCAACTATTCTATTCTTTATCTCTTCAAGATATACAAGCCTCTGTTAACTAACTCCAATAGATGAAAATTAGGCATACGAAACAACGTGATACTTATTATTCAATGTTGAATGAAGACGAATTATTATTATTATTATTATTATTATTATTATTAAATTTGACCACAATTCAATAGAATTCAACTTTGTGAATAAATGCATTTATATTGATAGTAACGAAGTTTGGTGTGCGGATAGGCATACTTCGATTAAAAATTCGTTGCAACATTTTTGGGCTCATAATTACCCACTTTCATCTCAAGTCATGGATTGGCAAAATTCACCATGTTGATGTAGTTTTTATGTACATAATTCACAGACTGCCACCTCTGATTTGCAAGTTAAGCTTTCTAAAAATCAATTTACATATTCTGAATTTCAATTTACACACTCTGAAATTTAATTTACCTTTCTGAATTAAACTTCACGCATTCTGAAATTAAATTCGCCATTCTGAATATCAATTTACACATTCTGATATTCAATTCACCTTTCTGAATTACCATGAACACATTCTGAAATTTAATTCACTATTCAGAATTTCAATTTACACATTCGGAAATTTAATTCACCTTTCTGAATTACAATGAACACATTCTGAAATTCAATTCACTATTCTGAATTTCAGTTCACACATTCTGATTTACATCTTGAAAAGGTGTAGTGCCTCTCAAAACTTACGTCTAGTAAGATAAATGAGGCCTATCCATGAACACCATATCCTCTTCAAAAACTCAAAAACTCGCTCACAAACTGGAATGCCTTAGGAAAAAAATGTGCTTGTGGGTCAGCAAATACTGTCCAAGGAAAACCACGAGGAGGTACGCACTTTTCCGATGGACAAAAGTATATCATTAATGGTATGAACAGAAACTAGGAACTCGCATTGCCTCTTTTCGAATAAATTTATGTATGGGTCTTTTATTTTGGTATTTTTTTCTCTCTCATATAGCCTATTTTTCAATTTGTACCTGAGTCTTTTGTATGGGATCTTTTACTGTATTGTATACTGCCTCTTTTTCAAATTCAACAGCACATACGCGAATCCCCAAATTAATATAAATGGTTCATCAATTCGGTGGATATAATGTGTCTATTTCAAACATTTCTTCATTCCGAACTCTCTCTTTGAATTAAAAGATAAAAGGGACCTATGATGGATATTGACTCTTTTTGGTCTCTACTGAGTCTCTAGGTTTCTATTCCTGGTGAAAGTAACACTCGTGTTTTTTTTTGTGGGTTGACTTTGAGGTTCTCACTCATTCACCACGTTTGTGAGGGCAACAGATCTATACAGACCCCCGTATACTTCCCACTACTACTACAATCAGATGAAAAATTCTTGGCCCAGCCAGGAGTCGAACCAGGGATCTTTGTCTCATGATTCAGATGCTCAACAGCTTCAACGACGTATTTCGACCTAAGGCACGGACTCGACAAGTAACCGTCAGATGAGCGCTCACCTTTTATTATTATATTCTCACCTGGCTATCAACGATATAACTACAGGATAAACTTTCATGTTTCCTCCACCACGCAAATAGTCTTTGGTAGTAGTTTGCTTTTTTCCACAAAATCCGAAGAAAATACCTATTCCCAAACTCATTGCCAGCATTGCGCAGAAAATTCCGTAGTCATACCACGAAAAAAAATGCTCAGTGGCTCTGGTTAACGTTGAAGAAGCCATTGTTGTCAGTGCTGACATTGTTGTAGTGTCGAAATTCATCTGAAACTTAAAGAAAAGTTGATTGTCACAAAGCTACGCATCCATTTGTAGTACCAAACATTGCTCAAAGTCCATTCATTCAAAACAATACCTTTAAGTTAGACTTATTGGACAATATTGTTGGTTCATGACAATAATACTACGAATTATCGAGGCATACGTCCCTCATTGGTCCTAATAGGTATTGCAGGAAAAGAGGGTTTTACACGGCGAGTGAAATTATCACAAAGATTCATTCAGATAATATTGAAGAGATTAAGAAGTGGTGAATGATTCAAATCCAACTGGTCATTGAGAAAATTATTGGAATTTTTTCTTTTGATGATATCTAGTGCTTCTAAAAAATTAAGTTTTAAGCCTTGTTTTTCTGAATGTAAAATTTCAAAATTTTTATCAAAAGTATGGTTATCATCTATAAGTTGATTTGAATCTCTCTTGATCTCTCTTGTGATTATCAAAGCTTCTTTTATGTTCAAGTTCGTATTTTTTAAAGTAACACGCGGGCTGGCCAACAATTTGAAAAGGAAAGAAGATATATCAGTTCAGCTCACAGCGATAGCAAGAAAACATTCGAAATATTCAGGTATGGCTATTAAAAATACCAAAAAAATGACAATTAATGTTATCGAAAATATGCTCAACCCAGTTACGGTAATGAGCAATTCTGAAATAACAAAGTATATCAACGACATTAAGCCGGCAGGTAGAAAGGGGTCAATTAGGGTTAGTGAGTATGTACCAATCCAAATAAAGTAATTAACGCACAAGACTACCTAAATCAGAATAAATACAATCTTCGCAGACGGAATCTCCAGTCATCTGAGATTATTCATGATGGATATACAGTGACCGCCAAAAAGTATGTACCATATGGGAAAATTTTTTATTATTGGAGTATTGGAAAAAATATTCTGGGGAAAAGTTTGTGCATGTCCGATAACCCAAAAATCGATTTTGACACATGTCACGTGATCGCTAGAATGGCGGCAAAATGAAAAAAATTGTAATGCAAAGGCAAAAAAAGGGGTAAGATGGCAAGATATCAAAAAAAGTTATTTGAAAAAGTCACTTAGAATTCAATTTTATACACATAAACGAAGTTTCGAAAGATAATTCAAAAAAATTAAAAATAGCAATTTTTAAAAATATTTTCCCATCTATTTAAAAATATTATTTTTTTTTCTTATGAATAGCTTGACTATACTGAAACATTTGCATTTTAATGATAATGACAAAACTTTCTCATTTTCTCCACACCAGAGGGCACTAAATTGAAAAAATGGGAATTTGTCAGAACCCTTGCTGTTACATCGGTTCGTATCTAACAGTTATATCCGAATTCCACGACCATTGTGATGACATGACACTCCAAAAACATGGTAATTTCCAGATTATAATCAAGTTCCGATGATAATCGTGCATGAGCGTTTCAATTCGCACATAAACTTGAAAATAGTGCGTCAAATTGAAGATTCTTAAAGTTTATGTGCAAAGTAAAACGCTCATACAGCATTATTATCGAAACTTGATTAAAATCAGGAAACATGGTGTTTCTAGATTGCCATATCAACACAATAGTCTTGGAATTCTGATATAACTGTTAGATAAGAACCAATGTAACAGCGAGGGTTCTGGCAAAAACCAATTTTTTTAATTTAGTGCCCTCTGGTGTGGAGAAAATGAGAAAGTTTTGTCATTATCATTAAAATGTAAATGTTTCAGTATAGTCAAGCTATTCATAAGAAAAAAAAATAATATTTTTAAATAGATGGGAAAATATTTTTAAACAATTGCTATTTTCAATTTTTTTGAATTATCTCTTGAAACTTCGTTTATGTATATAAAATTAAATTCTAAGTGACTTTTTCAAATAACTTTTTTTGATACCTTGCCATCTTACCCCTTTTTTGCCTTTGCATTGCAATTTTTTCATTTTGCCGCCATTCTAGCGATCACGTGACATGTGTCAAAATCGATTTTTAGGTTATCGGACATGCACAAACTTTTCCCCAGAATATTTTTTCCAATACTCCAATAATAAAATTTTTTCCCATATGGTACATACTTTTTGGCGGTCACTGTATAAGCCTCTGAAGAAGCTAGCCACTTGCGCTAGCAAAACGTTAGGAAGAAATTCCAAAAAACGACGGCCTTCAAACCCGAATGAAAATTGTGACACTGGATACCAAAAAGATATTATGAGGTTTATCACTAATTTTTATTATCTCTCTCTCGAAAAAAAAAAGATTCCACAGCTAGGAATTTACAGGAGTAAGTACAGGGTTTTCTTTTATTTAAAGTTCGTTTTTTTTTTTTTAATATACAGTTACAGTTCAAAATTGTAGGGGTTGACAATCCTGACTTTGAAATAATATTATCATAAAGTGATTTTTACATACAGACAAATTAAGAACCTCCTCCTTTTTTGAAGTTGTTTGAAAAATATTTTCATTTCTGTTCAATCACTTAGGTATCTCTTTTCTTATAAATTGAGCCGCAAATAATGAAGAGCGATTTTAGGCATTGAAATGTAGGTAAGTGCATCAAATAGGGTACCTTCATAAAATAGGTGGTAGTTAAATTAATTAAAGTTTTTCAATCCTTATAAAGTAAAAAATAAGCATTGAATACTATAAATCCATTTCCTAGAATTATTCCCCGTATTATGTATTGTGTCGAATCATCTACAATTTTATAAGTTATGCGATAAGTAGCACTCAATAGCGCCAAACGGACTACCAGCTACATTCAAGATTCAAAAATATTAGGATCGCGCGGAGCCGAACGATACCGATTGGCGATAACGCGTGTTACTTACCTTCATGCTTCCGGGTTTTGAAAATACCACTCACACAGCTAATGGAATAAAGTCTTTCGGTGAAAATGGTTGGATTTTTCAAATGTTGTAGCTGGATCCATTTTGAGTAAGAGTCTCCATTGGTTCAACTCAATCGTATGACTAGATTCGGCGCTAGATGGCGTCAAATAATGAATTTTGTGATTTTTGGAGAAATTTACCTGAATACAAAAAATATCGATTTTTATTCAATATTATGTGCGACTAGACCTTCCTAAAATTCGTGAGAAATACTTTTCCATAATACAAAAGACAATGCCACTTTCTACAGGGTATAGTCAACAACATACTCAACTCTTCACTGAATGAATTCGCCTACGAGGTTTTGTTGATTAAGTTTATCATTGAGGATCAATCAGAATGGTATAACGAAGCAATGAATACAGAGTATTTGAAATTAGGAAGGGTCCATATTATATACAGAGTGTCCCGTTAGTGTGAGGAAGTACACCATGTCGCCTATCATGAGGAGTATGAAAAAATGAATGAGATAAAAGTTATACGGTTTACTTTGTTGCTTGTTATAATAATATTCTGAAATATACATAGTATTTCTTGAAAGCATTGCAACACAAAGGATGCATTTTTTAAATGATCAACCTTGTAAATGTTCTCACCATTGAACTACCCAAAACGCTTAACATATGGAGGTATTAATTTTTTTTGAAAATTTTGCGTCGTTGTCAAGTCATTGCTGAAAGAAAGAAAATCTACGGAAAAACAGACCATCACAAATACCATCATAAATACTTTATGAACAGAACTTAAGCAAAAATATTTGTGTCATGCACAAACTATGAACAATATTCGTTCAATAACTCCGTGCTTATGATCGAATTCGCCTTGAAATCAGATGGGTAAACTCAGTTCATTCAGTTCCATTACGTAATTGACGAAAATGTACTCAATATCCTCAGAATATTAAATATATTTCTTTGAGTGACTCACAAAATATATTTATATTTTATAGCTTGCTAAATCCTACAAAAACACAAAATTGATTATTTGGAGCCCTTTATCGTCGAACCTTTAGGTATTACGACGTTAGGAGATGACTTTAGCTCTCTGTTGAGGACGAAGTCATGACTGAATCCTCGAGAAGAGTACTTATTCAAATTGAATGGAGTCTTATTGTGTGAAACACTATGTATTTTCATCAGGGAACTGTCTTGGGGCCGATATTATTCACTGCACACATTAATAACCTGCTAAGTATGAACAGCTCTGGAGACATCATCAGTTATGCAGATGAGACAGCTATTTTTTACGAAGATGAAAACTGGGAAGATTTAAAAATAAAAGCTGAAGACGATCTGACTCAAATTATGACATGGTTCAATCATAAACTACTTACGATTAATACATATAAAAATAATTTACCGCAGTACAAAACCTTAAATATCGATATCTACAATTCCTCCATAAAAGTAACAAATGACATTAAATATTTAGGTATAACAATAGATAGCCACTTGAGATGGGATATTCATATCAATAATGTAACAAAAACCCTAAGAACTATTTTATACAAATTCAAGTATCTCAACAAAATATTGGACACACACCACAGTAAAATAATATACGCGGCATTCGTGGAATCTAGGATTCAATATGGAATCCTAGCATGGGGTGGAGCGGTAAACATCCATATACGAAAGTTGGAAAATATACAAAAACGCTTCCTCAAAATTATCTTTAAGAAAAAACCTAAATACCCAACCGAAGCTCTTTACACCGAATCGGAAGTATTCTCTGTGAGACAAATGCAGTTCTTGAATCTCCTATCTTATATACACGAACATAAATATTTATTGAATAGTATCGATCATCCATACTCAACAAGGACAAAAACTGAAAATTTTGTAAAAACACCTCTTCTAACGAAAAAAATTGAACAAAGATGTTACAGATATTTAGCATTGAAATTGTTCAATTTTCTCCCTAAAGAACAGAAAAATTATATTCTTACAATTAATTCTAAAAGTTTACGAAGAAAAAAATTTAAGGGATTTATTCTTGGAATGAAACTAGGCACTATCAATGAATTACTTGCATGATATTATTATCTTCTCTTCATGATTTCCTTTCCTTTTTTTCCTTTCTTCAGGCGATTAATATCTAAGAAAAAAATGTATTAGTAAACTATTTGCATACCTACTTATCAACATTAATGTGCCCACTTCAAGTCATTATCCATATATGTATATTATTCATAATATTTAACTAAATTATTATTAATAAGGATGAATTCATTTTAACTTTTCTGCTTAAATTATTATTTTTACATCTACTTATATATATATATATATATATATATATATATATATATATATATATATATATATATATATATAATATGTTCCAGTGACTGTAAAACAGTGGAAAACAATCCTTTAGGAACTCACTATACCCCTGTATAGATTGTATGGCATATGTCCGACAGAAAACAACTACTTCTCTGGCTAATACCTCGACAGATATTGAATTATATCTGTCAGACATATGTGCAAAGATCCTTACTTTGAAGGAACAACTTTGCAAGAACTCTCAGAGACAGACAGCAGGACACCGCCTGATCCAAACAAGGAACCAACTGCAGACCGGTTTCGGGATGAAGTCCCTCATCAGTGCAGTCCAGGTTATCACGGCTGTATACACGCGGGGGCCCGGCGCCCGTCATCGTTCGCCGGGATGAACACTGCAATCGCTTACAGGATCCACCACGGCAACAGATCAGAGAGCGCTCCAAAAGGACATTTCGGATACGAAATGGTATATGCTGAATACTTGTTTCAAGGAGCAATAAATGTTCCAGTGACTGTAAAACAGTCGAAAACAATCCTTTAGGAACTCACTATACCCCTGTATAGATTGTATGGCATATGTCCGACAGAAAACAACTACTTCTATGGCTAATACCTCGACAGATATTGAATTATATCTGTCAGACATATGTGCAAAGATCCTTACTTTGAAGGAACAACTTTGCAAGAACTCTCAGAGACAGACAGCAGGACACCGCCTGATCCAAACAAGGAACCAACTGCAGACCGGTTTCGGGATGAAGTCCCTCATCAGTGCAGTCCAGGTTATCACGGTTGTATACACGTGGGGGCCCGGCGCCCGTCATCGTTCGCCGGGATGAACACTGCAATCGCATACAGGATCCACCACGGCAACAGATCAGAGAGCGCTCCAAAAGGACATTTCGGATACGAAATGGTATATGCTGAATACTCGTTTCAAGGAGCAATAAATGTTCCAGTGACTGTAAAACGATCTATACAGGGGTATAGTGAGTTCCTAAAGGATTGTTTTCGACTGTTTTACAGTCACTGGAACATTTATTGCTCCTTGAAACAAGTATTCAGCATATATATATATATATATATATATATATATATATATATATATATATATATATATATATGTATATATGTATATATATATATATGTATATATTTGTTCAGCTATATATTATCTTTCCATCACTTTCAAGCTTTTTACAGCATTGAATGCACCACGCGCAGCTCCGGCTTTTGTGGTTTCTCAATGTTTGTTCGGGCTTATATGTATTTATATTTAAATATATCAGTAATAAAAAAAAAGTGTAATTTTTATGTACAATCCTGAATAAACGTTATTATTATTATCTGTATTTTGTTTTGAGAGATCAACTACGATTCTGATCGATCATCAATAATAATTAACTTAATCAACACATGGTCTCGAAGGCGAATTCTTTTGACTAAAAATTGATTATATTGGAAACTACCCTGTAGAAAACATTTTTTTTGTTTTATAGAAGAATTATTTACGATCTTAGTAACGCTCAGTTGAACAACAGTTGACTATCGATTACAAATAATATGTAAGTTGTTTTCATTTATCTGAATTCTCTCAAAAATAATAAAATTCGTGATTTGGAGTAATTACATGTATATATAATATGGACCCTTTCTTATTCCAAACACTCTGTATTCACAGCTTCATTATATTTTGGTACAAACCATGATGATTGATCCTTAATTATAAACTCAATCAACTTATAACCTCATAGGCAAATTCATTCCCTGAGGATTTCTGTATATTGTTGACAACCTTATAGAAAAACAGTGGCGTTTTTTTATTCTGTATTATGGAAAAATATTTCTCTCGAATTATAGGAATGCTCAGTCGCACAAAATATTGAATATAAATGAGATATTGATATTTTTTTAATTCAGCTTAATTTCTCCAAAAATCACAAGTTCCATGATTTGGCGCCATCTAACGCCGAATCTAGTCATACGATTGAGTTGGGTCAATGGAGATTCTTACTCAGAATGACTCCAGCTACAACATATCACGCATTTATGCACATTCTGTCACAATTTCCAGATTACGTTCTTCCTTATTCTCGAGTTTTAACGATAATAACGAAATGGAGCATTATTTTCCAAATTTAGTCGAAAGTAACGGTGTAATCTTCTCTCATTTTATTAAATTTATTTTTGATACCGGTTCTGGCATGTCGTTGATAGACGATTTCTTCAAGGCGCCAAATATTCGAATAAAGTCAGCAAGTAACAATTTTTTACTGTTATCAGGTAAAATAAACGCAAATTTTGAATTGAACAGGACTCAGTTCAACCACGATTTTATAGTTATTTCAAATTTTGAAAAAAGGGTTATTTTGGGCAACGACTTTCACGAAAAATTCCAAGTAGAAATCTACTTTTTGACAAAAACAATTAACCTAACTGCAGAAGGAATTGTCAGTCAATTAAAGTTTGGAAAAAGCGATTTCGACATTTGTTCTCAAACAACAAACGGAGTAACATGTACAAAAGAAGTCGATTTATTACCCCAAAGTACTACCAAAGTCCATGTTAAAGTGGACAGTAATGAAAATAATTTAATTTTCGAGACTTGTTCAAATTTTTTCTGTAATAGAAATTGCAAAGTATCTAAGACAGATATAAAAAACTTTATAATTTACGTCACAAACCATTCACTAATAAAAATAACTATTTACAAGGGTACTCATGTAGGCGAAGTAAAAAGTTTTACCCATTCGTCCGGGACGAATAAACACGTATTCCCTGGTTTTATTCAAAACCACGAAGAAAGTACAAGAAGTACAAGGGATACAGCTGTTCTAATTCATGATGTTTCAACAAACCTGTTTAGTGGTGTCGTTACCACAAGTGATAGTCAAAATGTGCATTTATCTGATGAAGAACGCGAAAAATTAAACAACCTATTAAGCGAATTCTCAGACATTTTCGCTACAAGCAATTTAGAGCTCGGAAGGACAAATGTTTGTATACAAAACATTGACAGGGTTTCATTTAAAGAACGCGAGATTATCAACAACCAAATCGAGGACATGTTAGCAGCTAACGTCATACGGAAGTCGAGCAGTCCATGGGCGTCACCCGTGGTTTTAGTCAAAAAGAAAACCGGAGATTGGAGATTTTGTGTCGAAATTATTGTGAATGATAGATATCCACTACCGGTAATCGACGACTTGCTTTCAGCTCTGGAAGGCGCTAGAGTATTTTCGACTCTAGACTGTTTTTCAGGTTTTTGGCAAATTAGTTAAGAAGAACAGAACAAAGCGAAAACAGCGTTTATCGTTCCCGAGGGTTTATTCGAATTTAATGTTTTACCGTTCGGCTTAGCTAGTAGCCCTGCATGTTTTTCCAGGTGTATGGACCAAATTTTGGCCGGTCTAAAATGGAATACTTGTTTGGTGTATATGGACGATGTCATCGTCAAGGGAAATAATTTCGAAGACCATTTAATAAATTTGCGTAAAGTATTTGAACGTTTCAGAATGTCTAACATGAAATTGAAACCTACTAAATGTAAATTCGCCAGTCAGGAAGTTAGAATTTTAGGTCATGTAGTAAGCAAATTTGGCTTATCCCCAGATCCGGCAAAGATACGTGCAGTTTCGGAATTTCCGCGGCCGAAATCTGTCAAGGATGTACAGTCGTTTCTAGGTCTGGCAAATTTCTACAGGAAGTTTATGAAGTCATTTGCCGAAATAGCACGACCTCTCACTTTGCTCACGAGGAAGCGGGTAGCATTCGAATGGAAGAGTGAACAACAAAGGGCGTTTGAAACCCTGAAAAGTTGTTTGGTGCAAGCACCAGTTCTGGCTCATTTCAGTCCGAATTTACCCGTTGAACTTCATACTGATGCCACAGGGTTCGGTATTGCCGCAATAATTCTTCAAATTGACGAAAGTGGAGCGCACCCAATAGCGTACTCATCCAGACGCCTTTCGGAACCCGAATTAAAATGGAATACGACAGAAATAGAATGTGTAGCTCTTGTTTATGGCGTAACTACGTTCAGACATTACTTATGGGGTAGAACTTTTAAAATTATAGTCGACCATCACGCATTGTGTTGGTTACACAAAAATCAGGATGTTTCAGGTCGGTTAGCTAGAAGGGCAATTCGATTGCAAGTGTGAAATCTTCCACAAAACTGGGAAAAAACATCTTGACGCCGACAGTCTGTCACGTAACCCTGTTTCAGAACCAAACCAAAATGACGAGGACGCCACTGAAATACCAATCATTCATCAAAACCTTGCCAAGTTACAGAGAGCCGATACAAAGGTGAACGACATTATTTCAGCGCTAGAATTCCCTGCAAACACTGACTCCAAGGTTTTAAAACAATCTCGTAGTTACGTACTGCACGATAACGTTCTGTATAAAAACATTTTGATCCGTCAGGTTCTACAAAGTTAATAGTAATCCCAGAAAGTTTGAAAAATGAAATTCTTCTTTGCTGTCATGACGATCCCCTTTCAGGAGGTCATCTGGGATTTGCGAAAACTTTTGGGAAAATTAAAAATTGTTATTTGTATGCTAAGGCCGCGAAATACCTTTTTAACGTACCGAAAGAACAGTTATCGCCGAGGCCGCTTGCGGCCGAGGCAAGATAATCTTGAGGTCGTTAAAAAGTTTCGCGGCCATGGCATACACACTATTTTTTGTGCAATCGTTAAAATTATTAAAATAGATAGTTGGAAATAAATATATTATTGCTCTAAAATCAACAGCAGTTCAATTTATTTAACAATATCACCGTGTGCTATGGAAATGATATGTTTCAATATATACAAAATATTTTGACAGTTCTTGTCAAAACGCAAAATGTCTGATACTGATAGCGATATTTCAGTACCTTCCACTCCTACTGAACTCAAAAGAGTTGTAAATTCGGCGCTTTCCGTTTTAATACCCGAAAAATCTAAACGGCAGTACGAAAAATGTTACGGCGAGTTTAAAGATTGGTGTGACAAACAGAATGTTAAGACGATGTATGAAAACATTTTTGAAAGTGACGTTTGGTTTCGCGGCCGTTGCTATGGGTAACGGCCGCGAAATTAAATTTCGCGGACTGTGCTGAGAACGCGAAATACTGACTTCGCGTGCGATTGCACGAAAACGTTATTTTTGGCCGAATATGTATTCTGAAATAGAAAAGTACGTCAAGTCTTGCAAAAGTTGTCAACATAGTAAAAGTGTGCCGAAAGCTCCACCGGGACTTCTTCAACCTATAAAGGTAGGAGAAGCTTTCGACATCTTAGGCCCTTTTCCAAAATCATTATATATTATATATAATTACGGCTATTTGTTATGCCACCAATTGGGCCATAGCCAAGGCCTTGCCGGCAGGCACAGCGAAATGTGTTGCAGATTTCTTAATTTAAAACTTGATTTGTATACATGGCTGTCCGACACACATACTGACAGACAGAGGAAAGTGTTTTACCTCAAATTTGGTATCAGAGTTATTGATAGGGATAGGTAGTCATCCAACTACTACAACAGCGTATCACTCAAAAACGAACGGTCTAGTAGAACATTTTAATGGAACTCTGGCAACTATGTTGTCTATACAGTGACCGCCAAAAAGTATGTACCATATGGGAAAAATTTTTATTATTGGAGTATTGGAAAAAATATTCTGGGGAAAAGTTTGTGCATTTAAGATAACCTGAAAATCGATTTTGACACATGTCACGTGATCGCTAGAATGGCGGCAAAATGAAAAAAATTGCAATGCAAAGGCAAAAAAGGGGTAAGATGGCAAGATATCAAAAAAAGTTATCTGAAAAAGTCACTTAGAATTCAGTTTTATACACATAAACGAAGTTTCAAGAGATAATTCAAAAAAATTGAAAATAGCAATTTTTTAAAAATATTTTCCCATCTATTTAAAAAAAATTTTTTTCTCATGAATAGCTTGACTATACTGAAACATCTGCATTTTAATGATAATGACAAAACTTTCTCATTTTCTTCACACCAGAGGGCACTAAATTGAAAAAATTGGTTTTTGCCAGAACCCTCGCTGTTACATTGGTTCTTATCTAACAGTTATATCAGAATTCCAAGACTATTGTGTTTATATGGCAATCTAGAAACACCATGTTTCCTGATTTTAATCAATTTTCAATAATAATGCTGTATGAGCGATTTACTTTGCACATAAACTTTAAGAATCTTTAATTTGACGCACTATTTTCAAGTTTATGTGCGAAGTGACATGGAGTGTCATGTCATCACAATGGTCGTGGAATTCGGATATAACTGTTAGATACGAACCGATGTAACAGCAAGGGTTCTGACAAATTCCCATTTTTTCAATTTAGTGCATGAGCGTTTCACAAAACAATAGAACATACTCAAAAAAAATCTTCTCTGTTTTATTTACACCCTATAGGCAAAACCGCATTCGCTTTGGAAAATCTCTTTCAGTTAGCTCCTGCATCAACTGCATATATGATATGGATGGAAATTGCATTTTCTCACCATCCGAGAAACACTACTTTGTGATATTCTCAACTCCCTACTCAGAATACGTGTACTTACATGGGAATTCTCGGTAATATGTAATGCAATATCAAGAGTATTTTCATCATTCGTTACAGGGCGGGTACGTTCAAACTTTTTGTGAAATACTGTTCCAGTTTCCTCAAATCTTGTTTTGAGGGCTTGAAATGCTCGCATGTCTGGATGTCTTTTCTCAGGAAACTTTCTTTGGTATAATCTAGATGCCAGTAAGCAGTTACCGTCACTTTCCCCCAAAGCATAAACCATTTGAACCATATCATCTAAATAATAATTCATAATGCCACATTTGTTAACACAACTGGATTGTAGTTTGACAGTTACCTCTATTTACAAATGCTGATAGTCATTTTTTTCAGCGACAGTCATGGATGACTAAACTAGAAAAAATAGTTACTTTTCAAAATTTCTTTTGCTATGCTAGTTATTCATAATTTTTCAAGAATGCTCTTGAAGAAGGATAAAATAATTAAAACGGCATTCAGGGTCAGTATTTTCTGTAAAGAAACGTGTAGGTGAAAAATATGCAGGATTGTTGATTTGCCATTGAACAATTCCTTTAAAAACCACAATATCTCGGAAACGGGATGTTTTAGGCACATGACATCGAAAATAAAAATTGAAGAGTCATTAAAAAGGAGTTGATATGAATGATAATATACAGGGTGTTCCATTTGAAAAAATCAAAATATTTATGTTTGAAAATGGCCAAGTTTGTATTGTTGTACCGAACATCCTGTATAATTTATACAATATTCATCATATTCACGATTAACTCCACCATTTTCACTATCGATTTCTGAATTATCTCCACTAAATATTTCGAAACGTGAAATAGGAGATTTTTCACAAAGAAGTCTGCAAAATAGATATTTTTCAGATAACTCGGCAACGGAATCCAAAAATGAAAAAATCGTTGAGCAGCCAATGAAACAGCGGATCGGTATATATGAAAATATACTGGGTGTTTCATTTGAAAAATACCAACTTTGGTCAGCCACGCTTTAATGATGCACCCTGTATGAATAAGAATAATTTTGGAAGGTATTCTTAAATGGTCCGTTTGGCAAAAAAAATATAAGAAATCGAAATAGTGATTCACAACGGAGCAATCGACCACGGGAATCTTGTTGACTCACCCTGTATAAGAGTCGACTCTGAACAGTGTTTTGTAGGTAATATGTAACTACCTACCAATAAATGATAATAATAATAATAAGGAATGAAAATTATTTAATTTAATGAAGCATCTAATGTAATGTCGGAATGTAACCGATGCCAAGACAAACAAGAATTTTGAGAGTTGGTGTTCAATAGTCAATAGCGATTTATTGAGTTGACAATTAATCATATTTTTTTTCATGTAAACAAGTTTCTGTGTATTTTTTTTTTGTTCACAGGGCTGGTCGTCGCTTCCAAAGCCTTCGGTCGCTGAGGGTTGCTGTTTTTTGCCTGTCGAAACGTCTGGACGACGTTTTTCAAGAAGGGGGAGTGTCGCAAATACACCCTGTACATTGCTACAAGCTCACTTCACAATGTAGACAAGCCAAGTCAGCAGGACGCCCACCGCGTGCGGGGAGCCGGAGGAAGCCACGACCCAAGCCACCGATTTATTATTGAAATGCATAATCAGTTGTAATTAACATCGTGACACTGTAACAACTCAATAAACATCCAAGTCAGGGATCTTCGCCTATTAATTCACCCCCAGTCCCTTGGCAGTGTCACAATATCTTGCCTTGGTGCCTCTTTTCTGCATTCTTCACTGAAAAATAAAGATTGCCATCTTGAATACCCGCCATTTTTTATTTAATTTGAGATGTACGTCCAAGTTTGGAATCTTCCATAAACCACTTCTACAATTTGTGAATATTCACGTTGAAGGGCAAAACATTATTGGATTTCGCTTGTCGTTATTCTTTAGGCTACAGTTATTCAACCTTATTTATCTACGACTACTATATAATAAACGCATTATAGATTTACAATATAAAGTCATTCATTAATCACGGCATGATAATGATAATGATTAATCATTATTCATTATTCCCGGCAGGAATAATGATTAATCATTATTCCTGCCGGGAATAATGAATGACTTTATATTGTAAATGTCACATCTATAATGCTATATAGTAGTCGTAGATAAATAAGGTTGAATAACTGTAGCCTAAAGAATAACTACAAGCAAAATCCAATAATATTTTGCCCTTCAACGTGAATTTTCTCAAATTGTTGAAGTGGTTTATGGAAGATTCCAAATTTGGACGGACATCTCAAATTAAATGAAAAATGGCGGGTATTCAAGATAGCAATATTTATTTTTCAGTGAAGAATGTAGAAAATAGGCACCAAGGCAAGATATTTTGAAACGAGGTAAATAATTTCGACATTCATTTTGTTCTTGGATTATAGGGATACGGAAGAAATCAATCTGGAAATTTCCACAAAAAATGTCAAAATGCATGCTCTTTCGGAAAATTGAAAGTTGAAAATTCTAAACTTGGTTCGTGAGCGGAATCTAAATATAGTCCTGGATTATTCGGGATTCGAATATTCGGATAATTTGATTGTAAAACGTTAATAAGGATAAAATACAAGACTTTTCACAAAATGCGAAGGTGATAATTCAAAAGTCGGTACGAAAGCGGAAATTAATGAAAAACCGCATATATTCAAGATTCATTTCCTTAATTTCATTATAACTAGAAATAATGATTGAAGCCATCTGTAAATTTTAATGTGTTGAAATGCACATGCTCTTAGAGGAAATACACAGCCAATGATTTAAAAGTCTGTGTGCAAGAGAAACATAATGAAAATCAGGGAATATTTTAAATTCGTTTCAATAATTTCACAACAACTCCAAAATAAGAAATGGAGCGATCTGAATGTTTCGACAGGATGTGTAGAAATGCATGCTCTTTTAGAAAATGCAAATATGGTGTTCCAAAAGATCGAACGGAATCAAAAATTTTTTAAAAACCGTGAAAATTCGACATTCATTTCGCTAACAAAATGGTTAAGGCTTTCGCTGCCGAAGTTTTCAGTGTCACAATTTTCACTCGGGTTTGAAAGCCGTCGTTATTTGGAATTCCTTCCTGACATTTCGGCAGCGCGAGCGGCTGGCTTCTCCAGATGCTTATACAATGTGACCCACTTAAGACCGGAGCACCCTTATAAAATCTACATTTTACAACCGATTCGAATACTTTTTTTTCATTAGGTAGACATTCAAAAAGTCTACTAGGATACCAAATTTCATGAATAAATCTCCATTTCCAGGGCCAAGAGATTTTTTTAGGAACATTCTAACTACACCACAGGATTTGTGACATTGTCAAATGGTTCTAATGTGAATAACGTTGGAATGCGTCAATCAATAAAAAAGTTATGATGGAATGAAATTTGAAAAACATGCCGTTTAATCAACCCACCAATTCAATTCAAAACTTTTATCAGAACTTTTAGTCCGGGAGCCAGTGACAGATTTCCATGACCAAGTTCCTCTCGAGCGAAAATTAGTGGAATGCATCAGAGAGTTATATTATAAAGCTTCGTGAACGTCAGCTGCGGTTCCGTGAGGGGGATGAGCGGTGGTAGCCTCCCACTCACAAAGAAAAAGAAAGGTATTCAATTTTGTTTTCCTACCTGAAAACATGTTAAATTATCGCTAAAGCAATATCTTGAAGAAAGAAAAAACCAGCTGACTATAGCATGGTGTATTATACGACAGCTAGTTGGTCGAACACAAAAAAAATTGTACCTTCTATGATTTCCTCTCAAATTATTTTTTACCTTATATTCGGTATTTAACATGTTTCCGGGAAGGAGGACATAATTGAATATATTTTTTTTCTTCGTGCGTAGGAAGCTACTGTGCTGATCACCCCCCCCCCCCCCCCCACCAACGGAATCGCAGCTGACGTTCACGAATCTTTATAATACGACTCTCTGATGCATTCCACCAAATATCGCTTGAGAGGAAATGACTGACCAAATTTTTACCGGGCTCCTGGACTATTTGACTACACTACCGGATTCAGGCAGTCTTGTCTAAAATTGATAAAAAAAATATGAGATAAAATTGACATCTTAATTTTATCTCATTATTTTTATTCATCATCAGATTTTGATAAAATTACAGTCACTGATATTTCGAGACTCCCTGAATCCGGTGGTGTAGTTAAAGTTCTGATAAAAGTTTTGAAATTGAATTGGTGGGTTGATTAAACGGCATATTTTTCAAATTTCATTCCCTAATAACATTTTTATTGATTGGCGCATTTCAACATTATTTATAAAAAAGCATTTGAAAAAATCGCCAATATAGAGGTATAGTTGGAATTTTTCTAAAAAAATTGTTGGTAATTTTTTTTGACCTTAAAAAATCCGATTAGTTGGCCCTGGAAACGGAAATTTATTCATGAAATTTGGTGCCCTAGTAGTTTTTTGAATGATTAAAAATTCATTCCAATCGGTTGGAAAATGTAGATTTTATTAGGGTTTAGGTTAGGTTTGAACGTGAGTGGGCCCGTATCAGACCCTCCACTGCGGCTAATGGCCTATTGTGGCTCACCCTATGGTTATATTTCTCCCAGTAAATCCAATCTCTTGACGAAATTGAGGAATGCGTTGGGAGAACAATTTACCAGGTTTTCTGGCCTTACTGTCGTATCGCCAAATATTGAGAATCTGGTTCTGGCCGCTGCAGGGCATGTACACAGAATGTGTTTAGCCGTTTTATCATCCTACATGCATAGCCGGCACTCTGCATCTTGTGCAAGTCCGATTTTATGCATGTGATGTTTGAGTTTGCAGTGGCCAGTAAGCAAACCTACTAGAACTCTGAGATTCGCTCTACTGAGTTCTAGCAGTTTGTCAGAGTCCTGTTTTTTCCTTGTACAAGCAATGAATGCTTTGGAATGGGCTAGGGTGCTCCGGTCTTAAGTATACAGTGTGTACATAAAGTAAGGAATAAATTCATTATTTCTGAATGTAAAGATATTTCGGAAAAATCCTCGGACAGGTCGATTTTCTTTTCCGATGGGCCAATTTTTGAACCCCACCCAAAATATATAGGATTATCCGCAATTGAGTAAAAATGACTTTGGTGATATTTTTAAATTGGACACCCAGTATATTTTTCCATATTTGGTTAGGGATCGTCATTACAAATCCAGTGATACCAAGTTTGATGGAATTATGTCAAACGGCTGTGGAGATATTCAGAAATAAAGAATTTATTCCTTATTTTATGTACTCACTGTATAACAAATACATTATAGATGTGACATTTACAATATAAAGTCATTCATTATTCCCGGCAGAATTTTCCTATCAGAATTTTATAGTTATTCACTAAAATTCAAAATTAAATAAATTAGTCGTAAATAAAGTAGTGTATTCTACTCGCACTAATGGCTATAATTCTCTCGGAATGTTATTCCCTCGCCGCTAACGCGGCTCGGTTCGTAAAAATTCATCGAGAATAATAGCTATCATTATTGACTCGTGGTATAATCTGCTATTATTCTCTCCTATAATCCGATCATCGTGAGATTATCTGTATAATGTTCTTAGAAATGAGGCAGTTATAAGCGATCATGATTATGTGTATATGCAGTTTTATACTTACTTAAATGTAAAACATAAAACAGGACCCTAAACTTTGCACAATCATCGAAACACTCCAAAGATAACATCTACAGGAGTGTATATGAAAGACAACGAAACAACTATTTGAATAATTTCGAAAAAAATTAGACTATTTTTAGATATAATATTGCAATCTCTTTACACGAAATTCTGATGTCAACAAACTTGACAAGGTGAGACAGGGCTTAAATTTTCGTGATGTGTTAGATTACTTCTTACTATTATTTTATTAGTGCATATCTCTTCATACGTGAATCGTGCAATGTCAATAAACCTTACATGGTGAAACAGTTCTCAAATTTTCGTGACGTGTGAGAATAGTGCTGGATAGTTGATTTTATTGAAATTGTAGTAAAAATAATGTTTATTTTCCCAAGATATACAATAATAATATTTGAATAATTAGTAATTATCTATATACGGGGTGGGTCACGGTCGATGGTACCTTAGGCGTTTTCGGAGAACGGGACATAGGATCATTCTGAAAATTTGGTTTCTCAAGTAGTTGCTCTTGGTCTATCGATCTAAAATATTTTCAGCAATGCAGCGTTGCCGCTTATACCAGAAAGTAGCAGCATCTTCGTTATTTCAAATAGGTCATACTCCCCTATACCTATCCCCAACAGTTTTTGAGATATTGGTTATTTTCCAAGTTGCAATTTTGTGTTTAGTTCATCAAGATCATGTACATTGATTCTGTATAGAAATGTTTGTTCTGCGTTGAAAATTCATGATCTTACTGCTAGATACGAAAAGGGTTAAAAGTGCGTTTTTTAAATGGAACATCCTGTATATTATGAAATATCCTGAAAGATGACTAAATTCCCTTCGAATTGATAAATCATGTTCCTATACCTAAATAGCCAGAATTCCGAGATAATAGCAATTTTCACTTGTAATCTCCCAGGTGCTTGAATTATTGCCGGAAATTTTTCGAGTACATGAATTTTTTGAAAATTACCCGAGTCGCGAAGATTCTTTGAAGATTCATGTACGAGATAAATTTACGGCAATCAATTCAAGCAAGAGGGGGATTCGGTAAGATAATTTCACACCGAGAAATGAAAATCATCCAACAATTCATAAGAAATAACTAACGATGGTTTCACCTGAACTATTTATAACCACTGTAATATTGATATGTAATTTTCATCAATAAATGTGTTTAAATTTGGAACAAAAAAAATAAAAAAGTTATGTTCTTTTCGTGGATTGAAATTATGTCGTAATCGTACAAACTTCCTTTTGTTCATTGGTTGTAAATCAGGGTACGTTTCATTGAATTTTCTGTACGTTCTTGCTATAATTCCCTCACATTTTCCAAGAAGAATAAACAATTTCATCAGAACTTCGTTTGAATAGTTATTTCCCTCCATTTTAATTATTTTTGAGTCACTTTCGTTAAGAAACACACAAAGGTATTATTAATAGTGCACTAACTGTCAAATTTTCATAATGTCATGTACCATCATGACATTTAATAGCCGCCTTAGATGAATATGAGAAAAATAAATCGATTTTTTTTGAAAATTTCACACCTCACTTTTGTGGCCAATCAAAAAATTCGTTCTTGTTTAGATACCATGGCAACCCTAAAAATTTCCGGAAATTTTTATCCTCCTGGGTACCCTGGGCGAAATTATTAAGTGGAAATTTTTCTGTCAAACATTTAACATGTGACAAGTTGATATTTTGCTTTAATGTACAAATGAAGGTCTAGTTTTCATATGAAAGGAGATAATTATGTATTTACTAGATATTTGTAATGTGTCTGAAAATATTTTCTCCGCGATTTTTGCAGAAATTGTCAATTCTGAAATCATATTTCAGAAGAAGTTCAATACACCATTTGTCACAAGTTTTTATCGCAAGTCCCGTGTAACGGTAGCTCAGCGGTTGCGGCCTATGAGTCGCTAGGTCGATGGTTCAATCACGAAAAGAACATAACTTTTAAATTTTTTTTTTGTTCTAAATTTAAACAAATTTATTCATGAAAATTTTGTTAAGTATTTTACATATCAATATTTCAGTGGTTATAAATAGTTCAGGTGAAACCATCGTTAGTTATTTCTTATGAATTGTTGGATGATTTTCATTTCTCTTTGTGAAATTTTCTTACCGAATCCCCCTCGTGCTTGAATTAATTGCCGTAAATTTATCTCATACATGAATTAAAATTACCCTCGTCGATTCGCGATTCGGGTAATTTTCAAAAAATTCATGTACTCGAAAAATTTCCGGCAATAATTCAAGCACTTGGGAGATTACAAGTGAAAATTGCTATTATCTCGGAATTCAGGCTATTTAGGTATAGGAACATGATATATCAATTCGAAAGGAATTTAGTCATCTTTCAGGATATTCCATAATATACAAGAAGTTTCATTTAAAAAAACGCACTTTCAACCTTTTTCGTATCTAGCAGTAAGATCATGAAATTTGAACGACCCTGTATAACTCAGAACAAACTTCTCTATACAGAATCGATGTAAATGATCTTGATGAACTAAACACAAAATTGCAACTTCCTAAGAATCCAAATACCGCAGAAATAGACATTCAATTCGAGCTATGTTTTTGATAAAAAATATGGAAAATAACCAATATCTCAAAAACCGTTAGAGATAGGTATAGGGGATTATGAGGCAGAAATAATCAGAAAGGAATGATAAGTTCAAAAATGCGGTAATATACAGGGTGGCCCATTTGAAATAACAAAGATGCTGCTACTTTCTGGTATAAGCGGCAACGCTGCATTGCTGAAAATATTTTAGATCGATAGACCAAGAGAAACTTGAGAAATCAAATTTTCAGAATGATCCTATGCCTCGTTCTCCGTAAACGTCTAAGGTACCAATGACCGTGATCCACCCTGTATATATACAGGGTGTTTCTTAAGTACGTGTAGAAAATTTAGGAGCTTGTTGCTGACGTCAAAATAAGAAGAAAAGTTCCTTTAAACATATGTCCGCAAGTTATTCGTTTCTGAGATACAGAGTGTCAAAGTTGAATTCTTATTTTAATTTTTGTGAACAATTTCAATATAATTTTGATATTTGAGTAATGTTTGGTATCAGGGAATATTCGTTATTTACTTTGTGTAAAAAATATATTCTTGGTAGAGGTCACTGCGAGAAACTGTATTCGAGTTATTGAGATTTGACCGATGCAAGTGATTTTGAATGACATGATTTTTGAATTTAAAATAAATTCAATTAGAAATTAGTTTTTTCACAATTGACATAAAATTTGATTATGTCATTGAAAAATCAACCCAGATACCAAACTTTACTCGAATATCACAAATATTTTGGAATTTATTCACAAAAAACAAATATGAGAATTAAACTTCGACGCTCTGTATCTTAGAAACGAATAACTTGCGGACATGTGTTTATGGGAACTTTTTTTCTTATTTCGTCGTCAGCAACATGCTCCTAAAGTTTCTACACGTACTTAAGAAACACCCTGTATAACAAAAAAATAACAACAAAGTCTTGTGATATAATGGTCTGAAGATTCCGCAGATTCGGGAATATAAACAATTTTATTAACCCACAAAAATGTCTGTACGTTTTTTTTTTATTTCTATGCAATACTTTTTCAATAACTTCTCAATGATTAGATTTGTCTATTCTCTTTCATCTCCTATAAACAATTTTTATTTTATTTATTTTTTATTTGCTTTTTTTCTATTATGCCCGTTTATACAGACACACCCTTACTAACACACTCTCCCATTCGCACACATGTCACATGTCGATGAGCTCTGCTATTTTTGTCTGCTTCTTCATTCAACAAAACTTTGCATTTTTTTAATGGGATCTGTGACTGTAAAGTCTTAATTTCAACTGGCTGTTGTCTTTGCCGAAAGGAAATTATAACTTTTTTCCCTTGTGATTTCTTAGCTGTTGCTGTTCTGGCTTGTAAATTTGTTTTATTCCTTGTACTATGCCCGTGGTCGATATAACGTAAAAGATGTCTTGTTTTATGTTGAAAAACAACTACTGCCAAGAAAAAGATTTGTTTGATGTCGAATAGTTGAGCTTCTTCATACAACTCATCAGAGACGTATGTTGCTTTTTTTCCAACATTTTTTTTTTATCACATCCAGGCTTTTCATGTGTACATTTGCCACTCCTCCCCATCCTATTATCCCGTAAAGTATTCTGGATTCAATGAGAGCATGATATTTTATTTTTAATTGTTTGAGGCTTCGGAATGTACAGAGAAATCGAAATTCATATAGTAAGCTAGAGAGAGTTTGAAGTGGCGATCTATAGTCAAGCCTAAATATTTTACTGATTCCGATTCTTTCATTTCGATATTTTTATTAATGTGAAGTTTTATGTAACTGGTGAAAGAAAAGTAAGTTGTTTTCTCATAATTTAATGTCAGTATATTTTCATTAAACCACTCACAGATCATATTCATATCCTCTTCTACCATTTGTTTCATATTTGACCATGTTGACGATTCGTAGAAGATGGCGGTATCATCCGCGATGCTGATGGTGTGACTCGTTGAGATAAATTGAAAACATCCTTAGGAATTCTAACTATCAGACCAATGGATATAGGTTAACCTCCAAAGCGATATGGTTATTTGTAAAGCTATTTGGGAGTATGTATCAAGGACAATCAAATATGAAAAATGCACAAAGGAACAAGAAATAGGCGATTCTACTGCGGTAATTACACACAAAAGTTTTCAAATCTCTAAGCAATCCTTGGCTGAAGAATTGCAGCAAACTGCAGAATACAACACAATACTCGAACCAAATCCACGAAATTGATTATATGAGGAGAAATGTTACAATATGCCCGAACTCCATCTTTTTACATCCAATCAATGAGTATGAAGTAATTGAATTAGTAAAGAACTTAAAAAACTCAAATGCGAGTGGCCATGATGAAATTTCAAATAACCTCCTGAAAAAATGTGCCAATGAATTGTGCAGGCCCTTAAAATATATTATAAATATGTCTACCGAACATGGAGTTTTCCCGGAATTGTTGAAAAAGGCATTGGTAGTTCCGGTTTTCAAAAAAGGGGATAGAAATCTCTATGAAAATTATAGAGGAATCAGTTTACTCCCCAGTATATCCAAGCTTTTTGAACTCAACATAAAAAATCAGTTAATGTCGTTTTTTTCAGCTAATCAGCTTCTCTTTAAAAATCAACACGGTTTCACTAAGCATAAAAGCACAGAAACAGCACTGTATGAATTCAATGAGCATGTGATAAATGCACTCGATGGCAAATTACATATTTGTGGACTCTTTGTAGATTTTTCAAGAGCTTTTGACTGTGTTAGTCATAGGCTATTACTAGATAAATTAGAAAGATATGGAATAAGAGGAGTCTCTTTATCATTACTGAAATCCTATTTAGAAGGCAGAACACAAAGGGTAATTGTTGGAAATACTAGTAGTAAGTCAGTGACCATCAAGCAGGGTGTCCCTCAGGGTTCAATACTAGGACCATTACTATTTTTGATATATGCATATGACTTGATGAAATATTTTCACAATTTGTCCTCAATTCATGTGGTGGCGTATGCGGATGACACAAATTTCCTCGTTGAGGATCAGAATATATCAGCAGTCAAAGAAAAAACCGAGACTTTATATGAACAAATTCGAATATGGGCAAATAAAAATCAGTTGACACTTAACATATCTAAAACATCGTTGATAAAATTCAATTTTGGTAATATTTCAGAGAACTTTGGTATCTGTGAAAATGAGGAACTGCAAGTTAGGACTTATGTTGGACTACAAATTCACATGGACCCCTCACATTGAAACACTCTGTAATAAATTGAGGAGAAATTGTTATGCTCTGAGATTTATGGCCAATTTCTGCAGTAAGAGGATACTACTGAATTTATATTATGCAACCATAAATTGTCATCTGCGATACGGAATTCTGAATTGGGGAACAGGGACAGCTGTATTTATTCTGCAAAAAAGTGCAGTAAGAATCATTTCCGATATCGGATGGAGAGAATCTTGTAGAGATGCATTCATAGATCTTAAAATACTTACTCTCACGGGTCTCTATATTTATGAAGTATGTATTTGCGTATACAGAAACAAATCGAAATTTCAATCTCAGCAACATCAGTACTCCACGCGACTCAGAAATCAATTAATGCCAAATACACATAGAACTACTGTATATCAGAAAAGCTTTCTTTATCTTGGACCTGAACTTTTCAACAAGTTGGATGATACGACAAAAAATTCTCCAAATTTACAAATTTTCAAAGCAAGATTAAAGAATGCCTTATTGGAAAAAAATTGCTACACACTAGATGAATTTTAACTGATATTTTAAAAAATGTTTAACTATACCAACCCTCTGACGTTTTCCTTGTTATTGTACTTATATAAAATAAGTTTTTTCTTTTTTATTTGATATTTTAAACGAGGAATGAATAAATATTATTATTATTATTATTATAGTATGGGCCCCAAAACGGTTCTTTGCGGAACTCTGTATTCGTTTTTCTGGTATTCGCTATAACTGTCATTTATCTGCACATACTGTTTTCGATCTCTCAGGTATATGTGATGCCTCTGAACCCATAATCTTCCAAGGCATTCAATAGTTTGTCGTGACTGACAGTATCGAATGCCTTGGCTAGGTCTGAGAATATACATATTGATGGATTATTATGGTCAATGGCTTGATATATTTTTGAGGTTAAAACGGCAATCGCCTCTTCCGTAGATTTTCCTTCACGAAATCCGAATTGACGTTTACTGATTATTTTGTATTTATCAAGGTATTTACTTATTCTACTCTTTAGTAATTTTTCTATGATTTTTGTTATATTCGTAATTGAGGATATTGGTCTATAGTTGCACATTTTTTTTCTATCTCCATTTTTAAATAAAGTTCAATTATTGCAATTTTGAGGTTTTCTGAACATCTTAAATGGAGTATGAAATCATATCTGCTACTGAAAGACAATTCAGTCGCAATTTTCCATCGTTTAAGATAATCTCTCTTGGAAGGGATTCATGTTGAAGAGGGAAATATTCTCAATTGAGAATTGAACCGAACATGTCTCCTTTGGAAATGGAAAAACCTACGATGAAAATAAAGTTACTTTTTTGTAATATCTAACAGAAAACAACTACTTCGCCGGCTAAAGCCAACATCTACATCTGATAGATATTGTGAGAAGACCCTATATAGCTTGAAAGAAAAAAAATCTGAAAGTGAAAATATGCATTTTCATATGGTCTTTTCACAATATCTATCAGATGTAGTTCAATGTCCAGCTTGGGTTTAGCCGGGAAGGAGTTGTTTCCTGTTAGATATTACATAAAAGTTACGTCATTTTTATCGTAGGTTTTTTCTATTTCCAGAGGAGACATGTTTGGTTCAATTTTCAATTGAGAATGTTTTCATTTTCAGTTTTGAATAGATTATCTATTTCGAACCAATTTCCTACAAAAGAACTTTACAAGAGAAAAATACGCTTTCGATTATAGACTACAGTAAGCTTTAAATACAATTCAGTAAAGGTGGGTTTATGAAACAAAGCACACAAAATAAGAAATCAACCAAACTAAAATAAGAAATCAATGATGCATTTCTTAATAAAAATGGTGATGATATTACTTCCTTATTTTTCTCTATATTGGAATTCTAAATTAGAAGCCAGCTTGAAAATGGCGAAAGGTCGAACTACATTTATGTTAATTGTCGCAACATAAAAACAAAATAGAACCATGTATACAATGTGTCCCATTTTGAGTTTTCATTGAAATACCTACCTTCATATTGATGAAATATTCGTATATCCTTTTTCCACGGCAAAAATAGTGAAAAACTCAGGAAAATATATTAGGGATTTTTTAATCACAAATCCAACATCGAACTCAGGGTTAGAATATTCTAAATACCCCTGTCAATGCTTCAATCATTCGCATATACAGGGTGTAATATGGAGCTGGCAACAATATTAAATCTTTTTCATCGGCAATGTTGGGATAATTTCCAAAATGTCTTCTCTTGTTACAAAATTCCCAAAAACGTTAGATTTATACCGCGGAAAATAACCACATATCACTCTTCCATGGCTAAATATATCCAGATGAATAGTAAAACATTGTGAAATACACATTAGAGAATTTGTTAACAAAAATTAACACAAAATTCTGGTTTGGAGAACCGTAAAACCCCAGATTTCAATGTTTGAATCAATAGTATACAGGGTGTTTGAAAATTCAGTATCTAGATTCTAGAATCGTATTTTTCAGGTCAAAGTTAGACCCCATAGGTTACGTTTTAGGGCTCACATCATCCAGCATGCCAAGTGATTGTTTAAGTCTACACGGCGAAATTTTTTCCGGAGTAAAAAGACGTCTTTCGCATCATAAACTTTTATGTGGTACGCCGCTGGTATACCGAGAATTACGGATGAATACGAGTTCATACCAAGAAGAATATGTTCTATTTTTAATTATTTTGATATCAGAGATGTTATCAATCATAACTTACCCATTCAAGGGCATTATAAAAACTCGTTGTCGATATCGTTGTAGTTGAAGAGTTCAACTCATGGAAGATTTCTTAAGTAAATGTTTACTATTGTGCAATCTTGTTTGGCAATCTCTCTTTAAGTATAGAAATTTTAATGAAGTCTTCTCAGAGTCGATGATGAAAATTCATCCTCTTCATCTGTTTTGTTATCTACGGCCAAATTGCGTTTCTAAAACTTTCAGTTAACTTAACGAATTCTGCTTTTTTGAAATTATACATTGATCCGTTCACCTTTATTTTAGTCACATTTGGAATTCATTTAAAATTGATAAATCGTTACTTACCTAAAATTTTCCTTCGTTTCCTATTTAAAAGAAACTAAGAAGATAAATGTCCTAAAATGATTCTTCATTCATGCAATGAAATTCCTCAAGTTATTGTTCAACGACAATGACTTGCTCCACCTATAAAAATTGAATATTCCATCGACGTTCAGGTTGAAAATATGCAGCATGAGCTAACGAGGTTAAAAAAATCATTCCCAAATGCAGTCACATCCTCATGAATATAAAAAATTACATAATCCTCAAAAATTCAGGTCCTAGATAACATTTTCATCGGAATACAAATAAGCATAAAATACAGTCAAGAACATAAGAGTTGCATCAACTCGAAATGTTGTAATCAATGTAGTGTGAAACAGTGCCAAATCGTATATAAATTCGGATTGATGCATCTATTATTACATTCAGTTTTTTTCTTCAGAACTTACATCCACCATACCAAACAACTTCCCTACAATGTTCTCCTTTGTAAGTGTATGACACTTTTTCTTTATTTACCATCTCAATTTGTACAATTTTTGCCCATTATGAAAATAAATTTCACAAATGTACCTCATATTCAAAATGGATCGTTCAGTATCATAATTCATATCGACTGTAAATTCTTTCAAATTGTTAGATGTAACTAGGTACGTGAACTTCATCAGAATATCATTAAAATGAATTCATAATCAAATGTTTTCGAGAGTTTTCCAATGTTGAAATATGTTGGTTCATCATGTAAACATTTTTTATCTGATGCACATGGCACACATTACTTTGGGTTCTGTTTCCCGAACATGATGGAATCCAAAGATGACTGGTTCGGGAGAATAATGAAATAAATTCTAATCGAAAACTGCGACATTCTGTACATTGTGACCTGGGAAAGAATAAAAAGGTGTGCTAAAACCTACTGGTTTGCAGAATGATTCACAACAAACTTGCAAAAATATCTTGAAACGAAATGCCAAAGGAAACAGGGAAAGCAAGGACGACAACCAGGAAGACCATCAAAGATATGGTAAGATGACGTATAGCTGATAATGGACCAGTAAACATATACCAGTTCAGATCCAACCTATGAAGAAGGAGTGGAAACCTACTTCCTGTTAGATCCATGTTCAAAATTCGTTACAATTGATTTTTTGGAACATTATGTGCAATATAACTTTTGTCATGTTGATTCTTCATGAATGATAGATTCCAAGTGCTTTTCTCAATTACATAGTAGCTCAGATTATGACACTTGAATTCAGAAAGTACCGTGAAAGACCTAGAATCCTAGGTTGAGAACTCATTCAGTATTTCATCAATATTTCTTTCCGTTTTTCATTTACAGGTTTTCGTCTTGGCTGTTGCCATCATATCCGCTTCTGCAAACCCCAACCCACAGACCATAGTGACACCATTAGCAGCAGTATCTCCAGCAGTTGCTCCTGCAGTTGTAACTGCCCACAGCTACCAAGTGATATCTCGCAACTATAACGCTTTGGCGTCTCCAATAAGAGAAGCAGCACTTGTTAAAAATGCACCTATTCTGTCAAGACCTACTGCCTTAGTGGCCAATCGACCAATTGTGGCTGCTGAAACATCTCCACTTGTAGAAGCGAGACTCACTTCAATGCCATCTAACAAAAGTTCAGCAGAAAGTTCTCCTGAACTTTCCAGAACGAGCTCATCAGTGGATTCCAGAATGACCCAAGCTGCAACAACAAGAACTGCCAGCCCCACAACAACTGCAGCTGCAGCTGCACCACTGACCAACGCTCCCCAAGCGAGTAGTGCTAGATCTTCTTCAGTGAATCCCTCTGAAACGCCTGCTGTTCCTGTTGGTCCTCTTTCTGGTCCATCTGCAGCTTTCAATGTATTTCCCTCTGCATTTGGTGCACTTCCAGCTGGCCCTCGTACTGTTGCAGTTGGTACTATTCCTTCTCCACGTGCAGCTTATACGGCACTTCCAGCTGCATCGCCGTATGTCGTTTCTTCTGCATACTTTCCTTCAGCTTATACAACTTCCAATTTTGTAAATTACCCTAGATTCTTTTAAATTTGTTGAACTCTGAATTTTGTAAATAAATTAAATATGAGAACAATCATGCAGTATTCAATATTTTTTTAAATTTTTTTATCTATTATGTACGATATGATTGAAAGTTACCATTGCCCCAAACGCGTGGCAGGCATGGTTTGGCAACAAAAGCCATCTGAAAAAAATGACGGATCCGCCTCAATTGAAAATATTCATTTTGAATCCTACTTAGTTACTGGAAATTGAAAGAAAATGTTGTCTGGTGGTAGTTGATACAGGGATCCAGATTTCTCTAGATTGTCACAGTACTGGTTTTATTCGTGGAATACAGTGATAAATTTATTATAAGGTCATGAACATGTATAAAAATAAACATTTCGAAAATACAGCATGAACACTACGTATCAAAAACCTCTGGAATATTTGGTAATGGTAATGGGTGGGAGACGCAAGCGTCAGCGACTAGGCTCCAGTGGGCCCTTTTCGCAATCCCCGGCATCTTCACTCATTCCATGTCGGATACCTGCTCGAACCTCTTCGACCTTCTTATGAAAGTCGAAATGTCCTTCCATTGCAACGGGTGCAATTCTTCCTCCTTAATAGTGGCAGCTCCGACGACGTTTTGTCTGAGCCTACCACATTCGCACAGGAAGTGGAAGGAGTCCTCCTCTTTCCCACATTCCGTGCATAGTGGGTCTGCCTCAACTCTGAAGAGAGCCACGTGCCTCCTGAGGCCGCAGTGGCCGGTTAGAACTCCCACCAACAGTCGGAGTTCTTTGCGGCTCAGCTTCAGTATCTTGGCCATCCTTGCCATGTCGGGCCCCGATATCGTCTGCTTTGACTGCCTGCATCCGTCTATCCTTCTCCACTCTTTTCCTAATGTATCAACGTCCTACTCATTCAGTGCCGTTGTTACTTGTCTCCTTGTTATGCCGAGTGCGGGTTCGGGCCCGTAGTAGGGTTGTCCGGCTCCTTGGAATATTGCTTAGAGCATCACGTCTTGGGGCACCAGAAACAGCAGCAAACAAAATATGAAAGGTAGGGCTGCTGTTTGAAAATCCTCGCATTTTAACCCTTTCGCTCATTTTGTGTACTCCAGTATACACCACTTTTGAGTTTTTTTAGTCACTATCTGCTACTAAACTTTTCTATAACAAGTTATTCTGTACTTATATTCAGAGTTCACTATCATTTAGTAACATATGCCAATTTCTATCGGCCAGTAGATAAAATTAATGTAGTAGTAAATTTGAATAGTCACAGAAATCATTGGCAATTTCTGCATTGTGACAATATCGAGTTCTGCATTGTGACACTATCGAGTTTTAATTTGTGCCAAAAATCTTCAAAAACATCAGGAACTCTGAATTATGCATATAAAAATTTTAGAGCAAAAATTGAAAATGCGGGATTGAAAGGGATAAATTGACCAGAGCGAGAGGTACTAGAAACTTATTGCACATGCAAGGCAGGTGCAAGAATCCCAGGTACGTGTGCTCGTGTCGCAAGAATACTATGGTAACTCGGGTACGCTCGACTTGAAGCAAATAATTATTCTCCCAAGGACCTTTTGTTGAGGACAATACTTAAAGGAATGAAAATATCTCAAATGTTTTCGATATGTAGTGTTTTCGATATGTAGTGTTTATGCTATTTCTTCAAAATGTCTATTTTTATATATGTTCATGACCTATGTATCACTGTGGTTTCAGATCGTGTTTTACGAATGAAAGACAAATACTGATACAATCAGTGGGAGAATCTATGTACTCAATTAAGGGCCAGTCTTTTCAGTTCCAGTTAAATTCCAGATAACTACCCGGTGAACATTCAACTTTACAATTATAAGACATATAATGGTTTTCATCAGATGTCTCATGCGTTATGTTGAATGAACTTAGCCGATACGTACTTCAAAGATCGGTCATACTCATGACTATATGATATACCAAAATTAAACCATTTCACGTCGAATGCTAGCTTTAACACATTTCAATTATGTAGCATTTTTGATCAAATTAAACGATCAATACAGCATAATCACGAATGTATCATTTGAATGATGATAACTTTGAAGATTGCATATAAACATATTTCTTATGTACTTTTTCAAATATTGTCTCTTCAATAATTTGCAGACATCAAGATAGATATGAAAATTTCTTACTTTTTTAAATATAATCGTATATACATCTTTGTCAATATTATCAATAGTAAGACCAAATAACTATGTATTATTGCATATTTTGCCAGACGTAATTTATGTGCCCCAAAAAAATTATATACTTATTAATTGAAATAATCAATAAAAATTATTGTATCATTAGTACATATCTTGAGTGACGAAAATCGAAAATAGACGTATTATTTATATTGTTTCCAAGAATCGTCTCTACATAGTTTTCCTGTCATCAGGCAAAATATGAATATTATGCATATTTCCTAATATAGTAATGAAAATATTATATTGTATTCGATCCCATTCAACGACCGAATTACTATGTATTTTTGCATACTTCACCTGACGTAAGTTGAATGACTAAAGAATTATATTCATTTATTGATCAAAATAATCGATATAAACTATTCCATCGTGGATACATCTCCTGGGTGATAATAATTTTGAAAATCGAATGTAAACATATTATTTATATATGTTACCAAACTTTGTCTCTCGAAAGTTATCCTGGTGTTAGACAAAATATGTGTACTTTTCGTTTTCCATGATATGGTAATAAAAACGTTTCATTCAGATCAATACATTTTCTCGGATATAAACATATTATTGATATGTTTCCAAACATTGTCTAACATGGTCTCTCCTAATTTTTCCTGACATCAGGCAAAATATGAATATTTTACATAGTTCGTAATATGGTAATGAAAATATCATATTTGAATCGATCCATTTTATGAACAAATAACTATGTAACTTTTGGTACTTTTTTGCATACTTTGCCTGACGTGAGTTGAATATCTAAAGAAATATGCTTATTTATTGATCAAAATAATCAATATAAACTTATATATCGTTTATATCTCCTGGGTGACGATCAATTTGAAAATCAAATGAAAACGTATCATTTATATATGTTTACAAAAATTGTCCCTTCAAAGTTTTCTTGGTATCAGACCAAATGTGCATATTTGTCATTCCTCATAATATAGTTATGAAAATGATTCATTCAACTTGATACATTTTACGAACAAATAATTATGTATTTTTGCATACTTTGCCTGACGTAAGTTAAATACCTTAAAAAATATGTTCAGATATTGATCAATATAATCAATATGAAGTGTTCTACCCAACGATAGGTATCGCTGGTATTGAAGTTACGAAGCATAATCTCAAACTCAGTAACAGTATATGAATACTATAAAAGGCTTTTGTGAATTGTCCATTAGTTATTGGACCTCTTGGGTTACCATGATAACATGCACAAAAGGCCTAATAGGCTGCTTAAGCTTGTACCTACTATTTACCATGATTTCGGACATTGTGCATAATGAAAATATGATCAATGGAGTATGACGTCGATTCAACGCTGAAACTTAGGACATATCGCCTCAGAAAGGACCGTAGTCTTGGGAACATGACTTTTTAATCACTTACTTGATATATATATATATATATATTATGACATTATTATGTTCTTTGGACATTGTGCATAATACGTCATTTTGATTATGAAAATGAGATCAATGAAATATGACGTTGATACAACGCTGAAACTTGGGACTTATCGCCTCAGAAAAGACCGTCGTATTGGAAACATAAGTTTTGAATCAGTGACTTGACATGTTATAATATGCTATTTAGACAATGAGCATGATACGTCATTTTGATAATGAAAATATAATCAAAAATGATACAACGCTGAAAATTGGAACTTATCGCCTCAGAAAATACGTTTGAAGGATACATATTGATGATGTTGACCATCATTCATAAGACGTTAAGTTTATGTTCCACATATGTAACAATTTGAAAAATGTTCACCGGGTAACTAATAGCTAAGATGGTGAATGACATCCTTCAAATGATATTTGAACGATCACATTCTAACCATTAGGTAATTAATCTGGAGTTTAACTGGAACTGAAAAGAATGGCCCTAAATAAAGAAATTGATAATTTTTTGTGCATATGTTCATATCACTCACTACATTGATTGTAGAACACCTAGCACACTACATGGATGTTCGTAATTGCACATCGATCACTGGATCACCGTACACCTGATACAATTTTCTTTCAATTTGCCTAAACCCAGAACCCATATAATCTGTCTCATGTTCTTTCAGTATGAATATGAGTCAGATATCCAAAATGCATCACTTCTTATCTCGAAAAGGCACATTGTTAATGATTTTTGGAAAGAGCTGTACGAACAGCATGTTGAAATGATGATAATGTGAACTAACTTATAAACACTTTGTATAATGCACCTACCTGGTTACTATTCGGTAAAAAGGACAGTAATGGAGACTTTACCAAACTTTAATTAAAAAACAAATTCAGAAAATGTATCATTCAAAATTATGTATGACGTTACTTCAAAATTATTATTCTTGCACTTTTTTTAATAAAAGCAACTGTTTCTACAAAATATAAAATATTCAGGAAACTTCACAAAAACATGATCAACTGCAACAAGAGCTTTGAACTTCACATTTTTTTACTGCACGATACGGAATCTTTGATGTAGTAATGAATGCAATTCAAGTTTTATCCCAACACTATTTTTATTATTTATCCTATTAAGAGCCATTCCACTTCTCGTCAATTGATTATAAGACACACATCCAACCTATCCTGGAATACTGTTTCCATATATGGAGTGCAGCCCCTAATCATACACTTAGGGCGGGTTGTACAAGGCAACTAAACCGAGTTCAGTTGCTAAGGTACTATAAATTTCATTGGCTAATCCCTAGCAACCGAAGCTAGTTTACTTAACCTGTTGGTGAACTTGTTTTTCAGGGTTCAGTTGAACTCCAAATTGATTATCTAATGGTTAGGATCTCCGAGCATTAAAAGATAGAGAGAAAGCTTTTCTCTCTTTCTTGAAAGCAACATACCCGACGTTGTTTACAAACATCAATGCCTGATTCGTGTTAAAAAAGGGCATTGTCGGATATTTACGTTTGTAGTCGTTGATTAGGTTGGAATTCCGTATTATATTCACTCTCAACATGGCGATCATGTTTGTTAACGTCCGTTTACGACTTATCGCCTTGTCAAATCAAACCATGGGCGTCGCAGCAAGGTAATCATGGCATAAACCATATTCAATTGGCATTCCGTATCGACCTTATTAGTGGTATTAAATGAGTTGACTTTTAGGAAATCTTCTAATTTTTATCCCGATTTTGAGGCAAAAATACACTATTTATTGAAATAGCTGTAAAAATACTTTGTTTAGTCAACTTTTTTATTGATCGTTAACAACTCAGGATATATTTCTTCGGTAGATGTTGTTGACATAGATGGCATTTCAGACCATTTCGTTATCACCTGTGATATCAACTTTCCAGGCTGCGAAGGGTGAATTTGTAAAAACGGATTCCTCCGTTTCGGAGGGCCGATTTCCCTATCACTCCGGCTAGCTCTGGGTTCGGACGCAGCCTGACGCAGATCGATTGGATTCATCCTTTCGACTTCAGATGAAACCTCTCGAACTCGTATCCGGTCGACGGGTACGAATAAAGAAAAATATTAAATAAATGGAAAGAACAGACTACTATTATGATTCTTTCTTTTGGCAACGAACAGCGAACCTTCTCTTATTTATAATAATAAACAGCTTGACCTGTGGACGGGCAGGTTACAAGAAATAAAAACAACCAAATCTTCGTTCAAACTGGACTTCTAACCGGACTTGTCAGGGTCAGAGAACAACTGCTGTAGATTTCCCCTTTTATATTCGTAGATTTCACCGTAGATGATAGTGTATGTTCAGCTCTGTACAACCAAATGACTTCTCAGTGGCTAATTATGGCAATTCGATTTCTCGAACGAGTAACAATCGTGGAAAACAATTGTAGTAATAGGAAAACGAAATAACACGTTAGTGTTTCGTATCTGCAGTATGCTTTCGCACCTCAGTTATCGAAGCGATGAATCTTGATATCCAATTCTAATGGTGAGTGATGAACACTAACTGCCACTTATGCAGAATTTTAGATGCTCACTGTACGGAGCCTGGACTATGAATACTCTCTGGAGTTTACGACCGTTTCCAGTGGGAGACGGGGCCTTCGAAGAATTTAACAACTTTTCCAGTAACCCGGACTTGAGGATACTTATCGGAAAGTTTTCTTGGATGCACTTTCGGAATGAATCTGAAGCGAGTTATGCCAGTGGAATCGAGGATGTCCATATCCTTCGTGGTTCCGATGGAGGTGTCCATTCCACAGCCAGCCAGTTGTTCCCAAGCCAGGAGGCTGGGGTAATTTGACGCAACGAGAGTTGCCTCACCAACGGTTGGTTGTCCTAGCCAGTGGGCAAGGGCGAAGACGTATGGCCCCTCTTTGGAAGCTGGATAATGAGCGAATGTGGATATATGGCACATCCCATAAAAGTTTCGTAAAGGAGTAACTTGGAATTCCTACGATAAGCCTGCAACAACATCTGCAAGATTTGGATAACCAGTAGCTGTAACATAGTTCTCGTTTAGGTTTTATTTTTAGGTACACGTTCGAAAGAACTGGCCCTTTTCAGGGCAAATCCAACGACGTTCCATCCGCATGCCAAGCGATCCCTTAAAGGGGGGCCGTGTCATGATCTGCCAGAAATACTAAAGTTTTTGAAGTTTGGAAAAATACTCGGAGAGTATATCTGGAGGCGAGAGCTCTAATAGGCTCCGCCTACCAGTAAATTGCTATACCATTGGCCGACTAAAATGTTCGGCCAGTGTATAAATAAAGGCTCAAATGGCTGTTTTAAGCAGTCATCCAGGAGCCGCCCGAGGGCTCGGACAATTCCCAGGAGAGAAGCCCTCACTTCTGGATGGCTCAGTAGTGCTAAGTGTAAATTGTAAATAGTATTTCTGGTTTTTAGTGATCTTCGGCCTGGCATGCGAATTAATGGAACCTCGTTGGTTGGCAACACCAACAATATCGAGAAAGAATTCGTATGTCAGATGCGTTCCTGCTGGTTTTCCAAATAAATGAAGAGCTCCGGAGTTGCTGAGATTTTGCGACGATGCTGTACTTCGGATAGGCGGTCTGAGCTAGCCGGAAGAGGCAATGCGTCCTAACTTCCTACTGTCCGAGTGCACGCATTTGTTGACAATTTCTTATTTTTCCGACTTGGAATACTTCCAAGCTTTTTCTTTTTGTTGGGTGAAATCTACCGTAGCGTTGGTGATTGTTGACAATATATAACCTATAGGGACTTTGCTAACTTTGATATGATTTCCTATAAAAAACTTTCTTTCAAATACAAATATAAATCACTTCTTTAAAGACTTTTTTGTGTATCGTAATTCTAATTTTCATGCCCCTCTTAGACAAATGGAAGATCCAGGATTTTTTTTTTGAAGAATAACATTTTCTAAGGAATTCCAAATAGGTAGGTATAGACTTTCCTATCTGTATAAAAAAATTGCTGGATACTGTATAGGATTTATAGCCTCAAAGAGAAGTGCAAGGCATATATATGTTTTTCGAGCTATTCTATTGATAACATTGTGCCTACTTATTCATACAGATTGTGAAGTCTTGTTGGAATGTGTTTCGAGTAGTTAATACATAGTTCAGTGATATATTTAGTTTGAATTTGTTGGTCATGGAATTTACTTTACTGTTCTGCAACTATAACAATGTAATAACTTGGCAGTTTGTGGCAGTGTGTGTTTCAATTGTATGCTATTTTAGAGGAATTCGTGATTGTGAAACCGATGATATGGACTGTAACGGTTCAATTTTCCACCCTGTAAATATTTGTTCAAAGTACGAGCACGTTAAAATAATCACCTATCTATCAGGAACGAAACAGCTCCGGTCAGTTTAAAAAACCAGTAAGTTCGTTATCCGAAAACCTCAACCAATGAGAGTATTGGGGGGGACTGTCTGATATTTCAGCGGTTTGGCAAAGAGCACTGAATTGTGTAGCAGGAACACATATTTGTCATAAAGAACAATGTGCTGTTGCAGAAAAAGAAACCTAATAACAACTAAGGTCAGTAATTTCAAGTCTCTTTAAAATGGTATCGACTAACAAAATTTTCTTTAGGTTTTTTGCATTGCCTAATGAGTTTTGTGTATTTGCTCGGTGAAACGACAAGATCACGGTGAATACCGAAAATTTAACTGTACGAATCGGTATCGGAGTATACGTACTCGAAACCAGTAATCCTGTTTTTTTGGTCGACTATTATATCCAGACACCCACCTGATTGATTTCCCCGGCTTTTCCCCAGACAAGGAATAGAAAAGCGTTAGGCAAGTGTGGCCTGAGCGTCTACAACGTTATGCAAGCAGAGCGATGTCTGCATCAAGATAATCATTTTTTTTTTTTGGAAAACTTATTCCCGCAACCCGTTCCAGAATACTGTGACCTGCTATCACGCACAAGGAGTAAGATAAGTACTTTCGGAGTTCCTGTGAGTGGTTATACATTATTTTGAATTCTTAATAAAAATCCCAGATAATGGTTAATGTCCATTTTAGTTATATGTATTGATTTTTATTGGTTCTGAAATTGCAATTTTGTTGTAATCTCCAAACAGCTGTTTGTGGAACTACCTAGCTAAGTTCTCACTATATTTTCAAATAAGTAACGTCCCCTTTTTGTCAGAGTCAAGTATTATCCAACCCCCTATATTTTTCTTTTAAAATCATTATTATTATTATGATTATCATTGTGTATTCATTGTGTCAAAGTGAAACTTAATAATACTTGTTTACTTATATAATTTTCTATATACAAATTTTGCCTCTGAGGTAAAATATTTCCTGAATATACATTTTTATTATATTTTTTTAAATACGAGTTGTTCTCAATTCCAAGCTGTTCTGATATCTGTTTTTCACCTCCTCGTCGAAATCTTTGTTTTGGCTGGCGCCCAGGTGTAGCTTGACACCTGGCAGATTTATATGTATAAGAAGGATTAAACCACGACCCAGCTCTCCCAAAGGTAAGGGTTACCAGGCAGACGTTTTTTTTGCTTTGGAACAATTTAGATCTAAACAGCACAGGACACATGCAGATGATTGCCACTTGAGGTGGGGCATCCAAACAAATAACGTAAACAAAAAATGAAGATGCCTAGTTCCCAAATTTAAGTTATGCAAAACATTTTGTAATATCAAACAACTCAAGTGTCTGTATTATGCACTGGTACAGCCTCATTTAAATCATGGAATCATTGCATGGGGGGTTCATTAAATTATCTACGGAATAGAATTGAAGTGACTCAGAAGTGGATTTTCAAAAGTATATTTGATAAACCTTATCGGTATTCAACCGAATCATTATATAATTTGAGTGGCATGCATGACTTGAGGCAAATATATTACAAAACACTGATAACTCAGCAGTATCGAAATAAGAGCCAAACAATAGAACATATATATAACACAAGATACAAACACTCCTCAATAATATTACCTGTAGTAAATAAAACATTAATCCAAAGAAGCTTCATTTACATGGGTCCAAAACTTTATAATAAGTTGCCATCTGATATCAAGTCGATAAATTCCCACAAGGTGTTCATCTCAAAAATAAAAAAGCATATGTTTTAAAAATCAAGAACAGATATTCATCGATTCTAGAAATTATTAATTAACTCTCCTTTGTTTATATTGTTATTTATATTCATACCTATATTCTGATATAACATCTACATCTATATATGTCAGTAAATAAATATGTCTGTGAGTGTGAATGTGTGTGAATGTAAGTAGATATCTACATGTACATGTATGTCGACCGCGAGCGGATTCTATATCCATGCGGTTTCAATCATTTATTTATTAATGTTTTTTAATGTAAAATTACCTGTATGAAAATGTTATGCTGATACATATACTGATAAATAAATATTACTATTACTATTACTATACCAGAAGAAAGCGTTTAAAAGTAGCAAAGAGAACTATACAAAAAATTAGACTACTTCAGCAAAGAATGCAATCCAAAATTTCAATATGTTTCAAGATGGACAGACGATTTACAATGAGCAAGTCACCGCTCTACCCTGGGAGCAAATCAAGACTATATCAAGAGCTGTTGTTTACTTCAGCACTTTTATTTTTTCAGTATTTATGACCTTATTCTATGCTTTGTCAGCAATAATCTAATTCTTCGCACAATAAAGTATTTTTGATTGACATCTTGACAACACACGTGCTTCCCAGCCAGGCATGTGGTCGTCTATGGATAAAAATATAACATGAAAAGGCCGCCACTGGTTCTAAGCTTACATCCGAATATCATAACAATAACAAATCTCTCCCTCCGAACTCGGAGGTTACCCCTCAACCACAAACTATGACTAAGGATAGTGATATGCAGCTTTCATAACAACGTGTGTTGTGCATATAGAAATGGCACCTCTATATCTTTTATTGCTCAGGCGTTAGAATGTGATCGTTTCAACATAATTTGAAGATTGCCATTCACCATCTGAACTATTAGTTAGTTATCTGGAGTTTAACTCGAACCTGAAAAACTGGCCATGAAACTTTTAGATTTTGTCCAAAACAAAGCTATTCGTCTCGTAGGTGATGCTCCGCCTACAAGCTCGCTCACTTTTCTAGAACACTGAAGAATGGTTAACGATCTGTCTCTGTTTCAAAGACATTCTCGTGGGCGATGAGATTCAAGAAGAATACCAATTCCGTCGGCTCTCACGATGTTCTCTGATTCTTACTGGATTTTCCGGTTCAAGGGAACCAAAAAAAACAAAGATTGTTACAACACAGGAGAAGGAATTAAACTGAAGTTTTTGTCGAAAAAACATTTATTCATCACTAATTAATAGCAAAATATTTAATTTGATGACAGCATTAAAAAAATAAGAAATATAATGAGTCATAGAAAGTGTTATGTAGTACCATTAATAATATTATAAAATAAAATTCTGATCGAAAGTTGTAATATCATGGAAGTATGCTGATGCTTAATTCTATTACTTGATGAAATCATGGTGTGAACTAGAACAGAAAACGTTTCAATGCGGCATAATAGTATACAGTGCTTTCCTTTAAGGTGCCACCCCTTTCTTTTTTTTGAACGGGATAATGAAATTGATGCATGAATTTTTGGAGTTAAATTGACAGAGGAAAAATTAAATGGTAAAGGGGGTCTTGCGACACATCCTTTGAAATCTCATGACGAATACTTACCGCTTGACATAAGAACAGCCTATATTTCACGCCGAACATTTTCGAACACAGTAACGTCGATGTTTCTACAAATATTTATTATTCTCTGCTGTATATCCAATATTGAAGAAGGTTCAGTTTCGTACACCTTTTGCTTCAAATAGCCCCATGAAAAAAAGTCTAGAGGTGACAAATCTGTCGGGCTGGCCATTCCGTTGGATCTCGACGGCCAATCCAACGACCGAGGAAAGTATTATCCAAATAGTTTCTTACTTGTCTGGAGTAATGTGGTGGTGCTCCATCTTGTTTGAATACAATATCCATATCGAATTCATTAGGATTAACTTCGACGATTTCGGTGATTAGAGGGTCAACAGTAGAGCTTCTATCATATTTAAATACAGTTTTCCTGTTTAATTTTGTTCAATGAATAGAGGTCCTACAATATGGTTTCCCAATATTCCTGCCCAAACGTAAATTTTTTCTGGATATTGAGTATGAGTTTTCCGGAAATTGAGTATGAGTTTTCCGGAAAACGTGAGGGTTGGTGTCACTTCAATAACGGCAATTTTCTCTGTGAACATTGCCGTTGAGAAAAAAATGTACATTCGTCACTGAAACAAATGTTGTGGAAATAAGTAGGGTGCCTTGCAACGGTTTCCGTCATAATTTCGCAGAATTCTGTTCTTCGATCAGGATCATCTGCAGTTAACTGGTGTACCATTTTGATTTTGTATGGATGATAACTATTCCTCTTCAAAAATCTCCAGACAATAGCAGGACATACCTCACAAAACTTCGCGACGGAGGTAGACTGTTGAGAATTTACTATTATCACCAATTATTTGAACTTGCTTTTCTTCCGAAATGGACGGATGACCTTGGGGCTTTTTGTTCTACCGGTACTTGTTAATTTTGATACAAGTTCCCTCAAATATTTTCTACAGATAGGGCGATTCGGAAAACGATCATTGAAAATTCTTTCATTTTCGTGAAAGTTACGCGTCGCACCGTAAATAAAAATTGCTTTGATTTTGTCTTCCAATGGACGAAAATTGACCATTTCAGAGAAAGTTCACGTAGTACCTATCTACTAGTAAAACCGAAAACTAAATGATAATGTTTCAACTGAACAATGATGTTCGTTGTCGTGCTGACATTTTTTGTCTTTTTTTATAAACAAAAAATAACCTATCAAACCTTATTGGGTTGTTGGGATTGCCATATGTCAGAGAAAAACAAGTATTTCTAGAAATATCTATATTAATGTGTTTGTATTCAGGTAATTATTAAATGTTCCGTCATTTTGTAGTAGGTGAAGATATTGACTTTATATTCCAGCGTTGTGAAGTATTTTTTCCCAGATTGCGCCCAGTTGCCATCTTGAAAGTTTCATCTGTCAATTTAACTCCAAAATATAGTATTCATGCATTAATTTCATTATCCAAGTTTAAATTTTTTGAGTTGATTCTTTCAAAAAATAGAAGGGGGCACATTAAATGAAAGCACTGTATGTGTATTTGATAGACACACCCTCATCGAAGAGATACTTTTCAGGCTTTGTGGTCTGCGGAACAATGAATCATGTCCAGACCACTTAAACTTCGTTTGATTTTCATCAACTTCATTCAGTTTTCTGGACAGGTTTACCCCCATGTTTTCATGAAATTATTCAACAGTTAGTTGTGTAATAATATTCCCCATTCTTCAGTTGCTCCTGGAATTTTTTGAGAGATTACGTTTCTTCAACGCTCACCAATGAAAATTGGTATCATACACACATTTTCAGTCAGACTCTTCATTCTCACCATACGATGTGTAATAATTCTACCATCTAGTTATCAATCACATCAGATAACGTAGAGAGCTTGGAAATCTTCCGAAGCCTCTCTTCTCTCATTGCTTCCCACTTCGAAGACATCCTTCTACCTGATGAGTGTCTAGCTTTGTTCAAAGCTTCTTCTACGCTAGTATAGTCGAGATTCATCCTGTTTCTGTATTTTTCTCCATCTATGAGACCGTATATGGCAGGACTCAGAAGTTCCTTGGCAACGGTTTCTTTTTTTTCTTTCGACATATAGCTGATCGTGAGGCCAACGATCATACAGATGGTTGCTCCGATCATTGTGAACCAATAGAAAGAGATTTTGAAGATCGGGAAGATATAGGTGTCGGTCGATTTGCTGAAAAAAAAAATTAAATCGTTAGTTCGAAATATTAGAAAAGGGCCAGCAACGTCTTTAATTTTTTATTTTATTTATTTATGTATTAATTTAGTCCCAAGAAACATGAAATGTTTATACGGGGACAACGAATATAAATAAACTATTATGAATAAGGATTGATTTAGCGAGGGGCAATATATGAAAATATAATTAGAAAAGTTATTGGATATAACCCTCAAAATGTAGTGCAACCGTAGACACGTGTTTCGAGCTTAAGCTCTCATCAGTACGGTAAAATCAAGTGCGAAGATGTACAACACTTGGATGTAAAAATGTAAACAAAGGAAGTCAACAACAGGAAGCCAACCACACATTTGTGGCTTCGGTTAGAAGACCTTGTGCTTACAAGGCAACAACTAACGTCGTACTGATGAGAGCTTAAGCTCGAAACTCGTGTTTACGGTTGCACAACATTTTGAGGGTTATACTCAATAACTTTTCTACTTGAACTATTATGTTTATCAGTATTGAGCAGATATTGGTCGGTGACATTATGCTACTTCATCTTCAGTAAAAATGATGAATTTTTGTAATTCCTTTTTGAATTTTGTGTGGTAATTAATACACCTTATTAGTTTCGGCATGCTATTATAAGCTAAAATACCGCGATAATATAATTAATTTTTTCCAAATTGAGTTTTTTCACATTTTTCAGATTATCAGGTTGCCTGGTTGCCTGGTATGATTATCAGAAGCAACAACATGGGAGAGATTGGAATGTTTTTTCTTATTTTTTGTTAGGTGAATAAACGTGCAAATTTTCTTTCTAAATAATGAATCAATATCTAGAAGATTTCTTGGTTTGTATAATTTGGAAGTTGGTTCCAAGAAGGGTAATTTCATGTTATTCTGTAAGATTTTCAATGGTGTCAAAATTGATTTTGTTACAGTTCCCCAAATTGAAATCAAATACTGGAACTTTGGATACATCAAACTGAAGTGAATTTTTTTAAGATGTTTAGTGGAATATAAGAGCTCAGTCTGTATAAAATGCCAATAATAGGGGATTTTTTTCTCAGATCCAGAACATGCGTAGACCAAGAGAGAGTTTGATCAATGGTCAAACCTAGGAATTATTAAAAAATTGTATCGTATGCAAGAATTATCCACATTGAGGGGTTTAATTTGATTTTCTGGTAAATATATTTCAAAAATATACATAAAGCAAGATTTTTCACAATTTAAAGTTAACTTTTTTTGTTGTAACCATGACGAAATCAGAGTGTGACTTTTTCCATTATAGTACAGGGTAGTATCATCCGCAATTTTTTTAATTTTAAATGACCTTTCAAATTCAGGCAAGATATCGAATTCATATAAATGAGGAACAAAATTGGCCTACAAGAAATATCTCTCGTCGAGGAGGTTGAGCCCCTATTTAAATAAATTGCTCTACTCCAGTGAGGTTATTTTCCAATAAATCAGAAACATTACCTCTGACGCCAATTTGTCTTAGTATCACCGATAAAATATCATGATTCACAGTATCAAATGCTTTATGCAAATCTAGTGATAAGATTCCGCGCAAAAAACATTTCATCAGGATATTAGTGATCAGATCAGTGGCACACTCTGTATCACAAGATTCACGAAAGCCATACTGATTATCATACAGATAGTTCATTTTTGTCAAGTAATTAAGTAACCTTTTATGAATGATTTTTACAATAATCTTTGATAAAATAGGAAGTAGAGAAGTCGATAATTATTCATATAACATTTCTTGACTCTTTAATAAATTGGTAGAACTTTTGCAACTTTGCATTTTTTTGGAAATTTTCCAGATTCAAAACATAAGTTGATCATTTCACTCAATGAAGGAGCCAATTCTGATTTACAAAATTGACGTTGATGTTATCAAAGCCTGGTGCTTTTTCAACATTAAATCCATTGATAAGTTCTTCAATCTCTTGAGAATTTGATGGTTCCAGAAACATTGAACCTAAAGGGGCATCTTCGGGAATATCAGGGAATATTGTTATCAGAAACGATATCCGATGGGCTAACTCCAATATTGAAATACTCATTGATGTTTTCACAGATATCCTTTGGATTCATTATCTTAGTGTCATCAACACTAACGTAATTTATTATGTATACATCTATTTTTCTATTTTATTGTAAAGGAGATAGTTTATTGTTTTCTATATTGATTTAGGGCTCATTTCTGAAAATTGTATTTTATAGAACTGTTCTTTGGCCTTTTTTATGGATTGTTTAACGAGTTTATTGTAGTAAATATAATTTTCAGAGACGTCATGTGGATTTTTATTCTTTTTCAAAAGGTATTCATCTCTCAATTTGATCAGTGAAGCTATACTATGGATCTAGCATTCATGTAGAATACCTTCAAGGTATTTGGAGCCAGTGAAAAAATGTAATTCAATAATAATTCATATTCTCTAATTTTTATATACAGGGTGGGGCACCGAAAACGAAACAGATCGAATATCTTCAAAACGCATGTGTTGTGACTAAAATGCAAAAACAGCTCGATTTTTGCTCCAAGGGGGACATCTTCATATCATAACCTCAACTGTCATACCTCTCCCCCCATCCCTTGGGCACTATCACCCAAACAATTTGAATAGGGAAAGTAGTAAGTGTGACACATCATTGAAAAGGTAATTTCATAAGTTTCGCCATCTTACTTTTTATTTTGGCGCCCTCTTGCGGGAAAAAAAACTGTTCCGTATTCCAAATTATAATACTGCATTTGCAAGCTATTTTGACATAAATTCGGTGACAACGCATTATGAAAAATTTTCTAATAGAAAAAACAAAACGGCGGCTCCAAAATGGCGGACATGATATGCAATTATGGTCCGATTCGATTCAAAATTGATATGTGCTGGTTTTCAAGGTCGGAAATTATGATTTGTTCGTCAGTGCAAAAGTACAAGATGGTGGCTCCAAGATGGCGGACGAAATTTGTAATTCTGGTCCGATTCGATTCAAAATTAGTGTGTGGGGATTTTCAGGGTGAAAAATTATGATATTTTTGTCAATGCAAAAAACCAAGATGGTGGACGAAATTTGTATTTGTGGTTCGATTCGATTCAAAATTGGCATATATGGGTTTTACTAGTTTTCAGTATGACTAAAATGAATTAATTAAATTGATAAAATAAAGCTTTTATACAAATGCACTAAAAAGGAAATAATATTCTTTTTATATGTGCGTAACAGATTCGAAAGCTTGCTGCGCGTACAAAATAGGTACTTTTGCGAGGTAAAATTTGTATTACGCATAGAATAACCTTCGTCACACATCTGAAAAAAATAAATTATTTCTTTTCAGTGCATTTGTATAAAAGCTTTTTTATCAATTACATTAATTCATTTTAGTCATACCTACTAAAAACTTGTAAAACCCATATATGCCAATTTTGAATCGAATCGAACCATAAATAAAAATTTCGTCCTCCATCTTGGTTTATTGCATTGACAAAAATATCATAATTTTTCACCCTGAAAATCCCCACATACTAATTTTGAGTCGAATCGGACCAGAATTACAAATTTCGTCCGCAATCTTGGAGCCACCATTTTGTTTTTTTGCATTAACGAATAAATCATAATTTCCGATTTTGAAAACCACCACATATCAATTTTGAATCGAATCGAACCATAACTGTAAATCATGTCCACCATTTTGGAGCCGCCATTTTGTTTTTTCTCTTAGAAAAATTCCATAATGCATTGTCACAGAATTTATGTCAAAATATATTGCAAATGCAGTATTATAATTTGGAATACGGAACCGTTTTTTTTCCCGCAAGAGGACGCCAAAATAGAAAGTTAGATGGCAAAAACTGACATGGCTGAATTCCTTGTGAAATTACCCTTTCAATGGTGTCACAGTTACTACTTTCCCTATTCAAATTGTTTGGGTGATAGTGGGGTGTGGGGGAGAGGTATGACAGTAGAGGTTATGATAGGAAGATGTCCCCTTTGGATTAAAAATCGACGTGCTTTTGTATATTATTCACAACACATGCGTTTTGAAGATATTCGATCTGTTCCGTTTTTTGTGCCCCACCCTGTATATAACCTTTAGAATTTATAGATGATTTCTGATTGATATCGATATTCATAAAATGAAAAAGAAAAATCGATTAAAATAAGCATTAGATCTCTTTAAATACTTGATGTGAACTATAGAAATAGAATTTTGATACATGATAACTTCTTGTAATTTTTTTGTTTCCATATATTTTTCCAGTTTAATTCCTTTAATTCCATTTATATTGACCAACTGATTTTCTTACTATTTTGTTCATTAAAATAGTTTTTCTACATTCATGCAAAAAGCAAAACTCTATTGAACTATATTCTGTGGAAAAAGAAATTCTTTATTGCACTAGTCCAATAAAGTTTTTATTGCACTCATCTGTCATTCTACTTCAACGTGCTGTCATCATGACAAACATAAACGTTTAAACCTACTACATATTTAGCAGATATTCTGTGAGATTGGCAATAGGTTTCAAACAGTTACATATTTTATATTATTTTGTATTATTGTTAGCAGCAAGAGTTAAACAAACAATGCCTTCCCGAGAATAACTCCATAATCAAATCCGATCCGCTTTGTTCTAAACCGTCTACCTGCATAGAGCACACTGTCTGTACTATGACCACACCTAGTGATAACATACGCGCTCACGGCTACTATGATTTTGATTTTTATAATGCAATTGTGGTTATAGAAACGTCAGTCAAAAATTAATTCTGACAATTAACAGAATTGAAAGTTTCAAAATGAGTAATATTAATGGGAAAATAGATGATAGCGATGAAAAGTACTTCACTACGAAATATTCATATTGAAAATTGCACCAATTGTTCATTCACTTTCAACATTGAGGGTAAAAATAAAGTTTGAGTTAAATTGTTCGTAACGTATTAGTTCCTGTTTCAATGCAAATCGATATTAATAATAAAGTATTCAAGTTGCGCTTTTCATTTTCCTACACCTAGTGCCGCACCTCAATAAATCATTTTTTGCTTTTTGCATGAACGTAGAAAAAATGTTGTATGCAACTCGTGCAAAAATTGTTTATTGCACTCGACGTGTTGTCCAACTCGGCCTATCGGCCTCGTCGGACAATTTCACGTCGAGTGCAATAAACATTCACTTTTTGCACTTGTTGCATAAATAACTATTCTTCTTCTTTAGTATTGCATTTCATTTCCATACCGCTATTCTTAATGGTCTTCACAGAGTTGATTCCAATTTTTAGATTTTTTAAATCTATTTCAACTTGGAGATCCGCTCTGGTTTTCGTAGGAGACTGGATATTTTTTGGTTGAAGAAATAAACCCGTGCTACATGTTTTACTGGAACTTTTTGGATTTTTTTTTAACTGCAGCTGAATATGTTTGATTGCTAACGTTATCAGGATAACATAACATTCTTTCTCAATTCATCATTATTTCTTTTGAGAAACATAACATTTCCTTCTAGAGTCTCCTTTTCCTGAATAATTGCATTTTTATCCATAATAATTTGTCTCAATAGATTGATTCCTTACTATACTTGAGCAATGCATCTCTTGAAGGCTTTCCAGTAGGACTATTTTTTGTATAATTTATTTGAGTAAATTCATAGTTTTCTACGTGATGAGTTTGCTAGGGCTTTTCCAATACAGAGGATTAAAATTAAATAGCAATTGATCACTCAGGGAATGAAGATTTCTTCAAAAATGTACGTTACTTGCATCATATCAGGTAGTTTACTGATGGCGAATTTTTTCATGAATATTTCAATCGATATCGCAGAATATATCCAAAATTTATCAAATTAGCAAAAGATTTATTATAAGAAAAGGATATTGGAAGCAGAAAATTCATCAAAAAAAAGTTGGGATATAGTTAATGATTTAAGAGGATAAAACAACAAAAATCATATAGAGTCATATTTGTGTCCTGACACTTCTGTTCCATTGCTGAGAAGTTGATAAATTCTGTTGATTCTGTGAATGATCCATTAAGTTACCTCTGAGATGTTATAGTCAAGGAACATCTGGTTTTGGGTGATACGGATATCTAAGAGATAATAAAAAAAACAATGGAATTTTTCAAAAAAAAATCTAAAATCTTCCTGAATCTGCTGTGAGTTTCATTGAATGATTCAATTCATAAAAGGGTCTATTGTCATTTCTATACCGGGTGACACAGCAGATATGTAGCAGCCTGTAGTTTTTTTATTTGGAAAGATAAAAATTTAAAATTTGCAGATGTTACATAATCAATTATAGCGCTTCATTTGAATCTAACAACAACTTTTTTCAACTACCTGCTTGTTCGACAGTAACTCCAACTTCTTTTTTTTTAATGACACCCTGTATATTTATCCATCCTATCTTATTTGTCTTGAAATTATCTATTCAACCGTGTATCACAAAGTGGCATTCGTTTCTTAATTCGCAGATGAATTGCATTTTATTAAAAAAACATCAAGTTGGCTGTTATCCGAATTCGATAATCTTTCGATGCTTGGTAGGCTTGGAAATCCAAAGAGTATCAGTTAAACGATATAATTTCAGTTTTTTCCATACCTGATCACTTCCTACAGATTGTCAATAATTTCTTTAATAAAAAGAAAAAACATCCGAAAATAACTCACGATATTGCGAAAACTGAGATGGGAACACATTTTTTTCAATCTGGCTACTTCTGAAGAAACTATCTGTATTTTTCTTTGGCCATGTACCCATGATCTTTCCATTTGGAAACATAAAATTCAAATTGTTCCCCTCATCCACCAATTCACAAGTCTATTAGTCTAGATATTTGCAATAATATTTTGCCTAGTAGGCGGTTTACACAAAATGTTTTGTATTTCACAGGTAAACATCATTTGATTGCAATGATTATCTCCGTCAGTTTTATGCTGATTGAAATTGCATCGTTTAATTAGATACTAAATATGTATTCAAAGAACGAAAAGGTCGATATGTTGTTGATATTCGGAGAGTGCAAGAGAAATTGTAGACAGGCTGAACAATTGTATGTAGAAAGATTTCCGGAAAGACGCCACACACCTGATAATTATTTCGCTAGAGTAAAAGAGCAGTTCAGAGCAGTTCTTTTCAAAACTCTGCTAGCGGTCTCTCGATTCACGCCGATTTCGTCCTCAACTTGTCTCAGTGATAACGTTTACTTCCATTTCCTCGTCGACAAAGTATTTGAGATTGTTTTGATTTTCCGGTTTTCTTCTGAACTGCTCTTCTACTCTAGCGAAATAATTATTAGACGGATGGCGTCTTTCCGGAAATCTTTCGACATACAATTGTTCAGTCTGTCTACAATTTTTCTTGCACTCTCCGAATATCAACAACATATCTACCTTTTCATTCTTTGAATACATATTTAGTATCTAATTAAACGATGGAATTTTAATCAGCATAAAACTGACGGAGATAATCAGTACAATCAAATGATGTATACCTGTCAAAAACAAAATATTCTGTGGACACCGCCTACTAGGCAAAATATTATTGCAAATATCTAGAATAATAGACTTGTGAATTGGTGGATCAGGGGAACAATTTTAATTTTATGTTTCCAAATGGATAGATCATGATATGGCTACATGGCCAAAGAGGAAGACAGATAGTTCCTTCACAAGTAGCCAAATTGAAAAAAACATGTTCCTATCTCAGTTTTCGCAATATCGTCAGTTATTTTCAGATGTTTTTTCTTTTTATTATAGAAATTATTGACAATCTGTAGGAAGTGATCAGGAATGGAAAAAACTGAAATTATATCGCTTAACTGATACTCTTTGGATTTCCAAGCCTACCAAGCATCGAAAGATTATAGAATTCGGATAACAGCCAACTTGATGTTTTTTAATAAAATACAATTCATCTGCGAATTGAGAAACGAATGCCACATTGTGATACACGGTTGAATAGAGAATTTCAAGACAAATAAGTTAGGCTGAATAAATATATAGGGTGTCATTCAAAAAAAAGAAGTTGGAGTTACTGCCGATCAAACAGGTAGTTGAAAAAAGTTGTTGTTAGATTCAAATTAAGCGCTATCATTGATTACATAACTTCTGAAAATTTCAAATCTTCATCTCTTCAAATAAAAAAACTACAGGCTGCTACATGTCTGCTGTGTCACCCGGTATTTAAAGACCCATCCAGCTTTCGTCCTATTTCACTTATACCTATTTTAGCAATAATTATTGAAAAACTGCTTTATTCGAGAATGACTGAATTTTTGAGCTCCCATAATCTGATCAACAACCAGCTATTTGGTTTTCAGAGAAACAAAAACACAGCAGATCCTAACTGTTTCAAATGAAGTATATTCTGAAATTAATGGTGGGGATGTAGCAGCTGCTGTATTTCGTGATTTTTCTTAAACTTTTGAAGGTGTGAATCATGAAATACTTTTGCTACAAAAATATGGATTACGGTGAATCAGTCTCAAATGATTCAATTTTTATTTGACTGAACGAAATCAGATAGTAAGAAATTCTCCATTTTCGGAATTGAATAGTATTAATTGAGGAGTTCCTTAATTTTTATTGTATTGTCATTAATATATTGAATCACAAGATTTCAGGTTCATTCTCCCAGACTCTTAGCTCTATTGAAAAGGCTTCTGACTTTTTTTCGAAGTTCGGCTTGTTCCTTAGTCCACCAAGGAATGTCTATGGTGAATGCCTCTTGTTTTTCAGTTCAGCTGAGTTCACATGCTTTTGTTATAGCATTTTCCATCCATAGTGTATGTTGTATTTGTATTTGCTCTTGAGACTTTTTAGCTTTGTTTGAATATATTTTGAATGAATAATTCGTGACTTCGATCTAGTTTTTATTTTGACAGCTTAATGACAATTCTTTTAACACATCATGTCAAACCTTAAACAATTTGTTAGGGTGATACAAAAGTCTTCTGTTACAGTATGATAACATGAACTTATTAACAATACTGAACAGTGTATCAACGTTATCGGATGAAAAGTTTAACAAAATTAAAGAAACTCACCTGGAGAAAGAAAAATTACCAAGTATTTCGCAATCGTCAACAGATACTGGTTTGTGCGGATACCCTAATAAGCCACTGGATTTGTAATAACTGTTTCCACCTATGATTCCAGTCATACATATGGTGCTGACGAGGGCTCCAAAAAATGCACCCTGTGAACAATAGACAAATTAATGTGCAATTCTTCATCTCAACTCAAAGACGAATACGATTACAACATCAACTTTATATTGTATAAAAGGTTGTGCTTGTGTGTATTGACTTTCCCTTTTATATCTTAGATAACATCCGTCATTTTACAGTAAATAGTTGGTCCAAGATAGAAAAAATGTATATAAAAAAAAGTTGCCTCACAGAAGGGTCATCTAGATATATAAATTTTCCAAAATTTTTTCACTTTTCAAATTATTTTGGAAAACCTGAATTTTCCGATTTTTCATTTTATTTTTTGTGGTGTTATCGTCAGAGCTTGAACGAGATAAAAAATAATTCTTTATAGAAACTTTTCATAAGCTTCCTTTTGATGAAGTTTGAAATATTTTCGTTTCAGAATTCAATAAAATATAACTTATTACGGTTTCAATACGTTTCGTATCTTTTTCGGCCATCATCATATTCTTTAAAGAGTTTTTCACCTGTAATATGTAAGCTCTAATCGAGAACGGACAGGGGCTGTGTTACCAATATTCAACGAGTTCATTATTTTCACACTCCCACTTTTGATAAATATATGGCTACAAACCTTATCTAGGTGGGGTGAGGAAGAAATTCGACTGTTTGGTGTGACGAACTATTAGAGCAAGATCCCAGGGCCGTCAGACGTTACTTATTTTTAAACGAACGAAATGTGTACTTCTTCTCCAACAATTTTTCTTTTTTTTTAACCCAGCAGACGCATCACAGTAGGGTCAGCCATCTCGGTTGGAAACGGCTCGAGTCTGGGAGGATTTTTGTTCAAAAAGAAATTTAAAAGAAAACAGAATTTTGGTAAATAAAAGATTTTGTTAAGATTTCCTTCTAAGTAAAATTCCAGGGCCTTCAGACATTATCTTTGAAAATATGAAGACTTAGGTTCTGAGAGGTGTCTCATTTACTTTTAATACCTGCGTGCTTGTGGAGTTCGCTCTGTGACACCTGGGCAGGTACCAGGTGAGAAAGGTAACTAAAAATAAGAGTTACTTAAATTAATGTTGCTGATTTTTATGTATATTTTGTAGAATATCACTCTGAAGTAATTTGTAGAGTTTTGAAGCGTCTGACAAAAGTTCTGGTTTATGGAAAGTGTCTGACACTTTTGAAATTACTTCAGAGTGATATTTTACAAAATCCATATAAAAATCAGCCATACAAATTAAAGTGAAGTAACTATTATTTTTAGTTACCTTTCTCACCTGGTGCCTGCCCAGGTGTCACAGAGCGAACTCCACAAGCACGCGGGTATTAAAAGTACATGAGACACCACTCAGAACCTAAGTATTCATCTTTTCAAAAATAAATTATGTCTGAAGGCCCTGGGATTTTACTTATGAGGAAATCTTATCAAAATCATTTATTTACCAAAATTCTGTTTCCTTTTAAATTTCTTTATGAACGACAATCCTCCCAGTGTCGAAGCCGTTTCCAACCGAGATGGCTGACCCTATTGTGATGCGACTGCTGAGTTAAAAAACAATTGTTGGTGACGAGATTTGAAGTCGGAGCTCCGGGGTGGTAGATAGTGACTCTGTCCACGAACCCACCATGGGTTACAGAAATATATCTGTGAACTGGCTATTTAACTAAGTGAGTAGTGTTTTTACGTAACTTGACTCCCTAATATCTGAAGAATGGTCATCTGGTCAAGCTAGCAGGTTGGCATGCGAACATAGTACATACTAACACTACTCAATCGTACACATTTCGTTCGTTTAAAAATGAGTAACGTCTGACGGCCCTGGGATCTTGGACTATATAGATGGCTCTCAATTATATACTCTTATACGCAGTTTCAGGCAATAACTCAAAAAAGTTCAAAATTGCAATTTTTCAAAAGTATTTTCAGCAGAATCCAGGACATTGAGTGGTAAAAGGAGTAACAAAAATGGATAAACTGAAAAATACGAAGATTAGGAAAGACTCAGGAATACAAGCAACATTGGAGTTTATTGAAAAGATGCAACTCAGCTGGTGGGGTTATTTACAGAGGATGAGTAACGAACGCCCGGTGAAACAGCTATGGCAGACGAAGATTCACAACAAAAAAGAATAAGAGGAAGACCAATACAAACATTGAGTGGGGTAATTTCAGATATTTTGGTGAAAAAGGGAAAAACTTACACAGATGCAAAAATCTTAGCAAGAAACAAGAAAGAATGGGCAAAGTTTGTATATTTTTTAAAAAAATTGTTTTTTTCGATAACAAGCTGTCGTCCTCTTAAGGAACGGCAGTCGAAACTTGTGCTAGCGAAGGATCAACGAGGTCTTACCTTTTTATGTGTGATTCCTAGAACTTTCTCGGGCCGTCAGAAAAATGTCTGCAGTCGCTAGGGTTTGAAACTTCGACTGGCAGCCTGAGTGATCGAAAAGAGCGGCGCTTTTACCACTCGGCTACCTGGCTACCGATATGATTAACAACTTCAGTAAAGTAATAAAGTATTGTAAATAGCAAACAACACTACACCACTAGGTGGTTGATGTGATTTTGATCATTCATATATATAATGGTGATAGTCGTAGTACAGGTGAAAGAGAATAACACCATTATAGTTCCGGAGCGACTTAGCGACTCAGCGACAAAAAAAGTGGCGCATTTGCTATTGCAACTTTAGGAAAAACCAGTAAAAACCTACAGTATCACCAGAGAACTCGATGAGGCGAGAATGAGCGCATGCAACTATACGAAAATAAAAATACAAACACTAACTCTCATCGTCACATTAAAGACCCCTTCATTTCTGTCGCCAATCCAGCAGCAACACTTGGAGAAATTGTTTCAGTCCATTAGTGATGAAATCATAGCAAAAAATATGACTCAAAAAGTGATGCAGTTGCAAACAATAAAAGAGTATGCAACTAAGTTCGATTCATGCTTGAATTATGAGTTTCAGAACCCATTATTATAGAACTCTTGCAAACTGTAATACACTCTCTCAGACAGCAACTGGTTTGAAGACACTGAGAAAGTTCTGTCATCATCATCGTAATAAAATGCTCCACAACAGTCAAGCTATTCAGAAGAAGGAAAAAATCATACTTGTAAAGAGAGAGATAAAAATATTTGAATAAAATAGCTATTTTCAATTTTCTCGAGTTATTGCTTCGGTTTAAAATGAAAATTTAAGCAAATCTTTATAATACCTCTTCTTCGAAATCATGCCATATTAGCAAACTTTTTACCCCCATCTAAGTAATTTTTTCAATATGCCGCATAGCATTGATCGCGTCTCGCGTCTCAAAATCAATTTTCAGGTTGTCGACACGCATATTCGATCACCTATAATTACTTTCTAATACTTGAGTAATACTTTTATCCCCGTTGGTATATACTTTATGGCAGGCTCTGTATAACGAAGAAATATCAACAATGGGCTCATTCAGTCTAATTTAGTTTTTGATTCAGAAGTATATAGGGTGTTTCATAATAAATGCGCAGGACTTCCGGATGTGATAGCTCGTTCAAAAATATGAAAAAAAGTTTCTATTAACTTACCCTCTAAAATTCAACATTTTCGAGATACAGGGTATTGAAATTTTAAAAAAATATAAAGTTTTTTGCGAATATCTCTGGAACCGTTTATCGCACAGAAAACAGATTTCGTAGGCATTTTCTACTCATAATAAGCTATGTTTTGTGCAGATTTTTTATTTTTTAAAATTCATAATTGGTGAAGATTTTGAAGGGGTAGTGGGTGTTTTTTTCTCCAACTTCTACGCCTCTGGAAAAAGTATGATTTTGAGCCGCCTACTTTAACCACCAATGTTTTCTATACAAAAAAGGTTCTGCTGGTCATAAGCTCCAAAGTTGACCATTTTCAAGAAAAATCAACTTTCATGTTGAAAAACATGGTAAATTTTTTTAAATAATTTTTTTCCTAATTATACAAAATTTAATTAAACGTTAAAACAAGTAACAAAACCAAACGTTGACTTCTTAATTGCAAAATAAAAAACAACAATAACAATCATACTCAGTTGAATTGTTGGAAATGTCCGCCGTTAGCTTCAATGCACGCAGCAATTTTTCGAGTAAAAAACATTATTTAAACAACATGAAAGTTGATTTTTCTTGAAAACGGTCAACTTTAGAGCTCATGACAAAGAATACCTTTTTTGTGTAGAACACTTTGGCGGTTTATATAGGAGGCTCAAAACTGTACTTTTTCCACTGGCGTAGAAGTTGGAGAAAAAACACCCACAACCCCTTCAAAATTTTCACCAATTATGAATTTGAAAAAATAAAAATCCGCACAAAACATAGCTTATTATGAGTAGAAAATGCCTACGAAATCTGTTTTCTGTGCGATAAACGGTTCCAGAGATATGAACAAAAAACGATTATGTTTTTAAAATGTCAACACCCTGAATCTCGAAACTGGTGCATTTTAGAGGGTAAGTTAATAGAAACTTTTTTCATATTTTTGGACTAGCTATCACATCCTGAAGTCCTGCGCATTTATTATGAAACACCCTGTATATTATCAACTAAAGCAAGAGCAATTGAAAATGTGAGATCGTCCGCGCTACATCGTGTCGTCACACCAGGCGACGTGCTTCGAGCGGTGCCAACCGGGCCTGTACTTGGAGATTATTACAGCTTGGCAAACATAGCTCCAATTGTGAGAATTTGCACGCCCATGATGCGCAATAGTAGTACGACGGACTATCCAGTGATATTTAGGTGATTGTTCGCGCAAGAAGTGGGAATTACCTGGTTTGGAAACAACACATGTTGCGTATTTTTGTATTGTTTTGTTTTTAAAATAATTTACAAGTTTAGGACCATCATGTTCATTAGAAGACAGCTTTAGTAGAGCTGATTCGGGTAATTTACCGGAAGTAGATATTTTCATGGTGACGGAATAATTCAATAACAGTAGGGACTACATAAGCGCTGAAATGAGAGGCGTAAAAATGGGAAGGTAAGTAAGGAATAATACGGTACGTTGTTTTACTTGAAATATTTTAATATTCATGTATCCTCCTAGAGTGTCGATGTAAACAACTATTAGCTGTTGTTCTATGCCTATTGTAATTTAGAATAGCTGTGTCCATCGCTATAACTTTTTTATTTTTAGTTATAAAAAGAAACTTTTAATACAAAAGCTGTCGGTTATAAAGTTAACTTTTTTAGATTTCTTTCGTTTTGTATAGAGGTTGTCCCATTTTTGAACTGTCAACTATCAACATTGAAATATTTCTTTTTTTGATTTTGATTTGGAAATATGAATAGGATGTTCATAATTTCAGATGTGGAATCATCTGCAGCTGAAAGGAAAACTTTAGTCGCCATTTTCCATCGTTCAAGATAAACCTCTTGGAAGGTATTTATGTTGGAAAAAGGAACATTCTCAATTAAAAATTAAAAATAGAAACAACCCTAAGATAAAATGAAGTTACTTTTGTAATATCTAACAGAAAACAACTACTTCCCCGGCTAATACCACGCTGGACATTGAACTACATCTGATAGATATTGTGAAAAGACCCTAAGAGGCCTAACGAAAGATATGCAATTTCCCTGCATACACGAATGTAAGTTATTCCGATGTGAGTGAAACTATGAATAACATTCTCCCTTATCTCATTCTATGAATCCCCAATGGAATGCGAATTTTCACTTTCAGACTTTTTCTCTGATGATGTATTAACAGAAGTCATGTCTGATGTTCTCGAACTTTCACTGTCCTCGGGGGAACTTAGTCGCACTTTTTTGCAAAACTTTCTGTATTTTCCACTTCGGTAGAACGATTTCTTTTTCGGTGGTATATAATATTTACGGTCTGTGTAGCTTTTGATCTTCGAAAAACCTGTTTATTAACTTGAACTCCAACATCAAAGGTTTTTTCCTGTGTACTTGCTTCATCAGACATGCTTTGATTTTCAGCGATCTCTTCGTTACAAGTATTTAACAACATTATTTGTTTTTCCTTTTTTTGGACAAACGGTCGAGCTGTAGATGTATGGGTCGTCGGTCTATCAATCTGGCATTCGAATATATGCGGAATTACGCCTGGTTTCAATATAATTTTTCCCACTTTCATAGTTTTGATATACATGTAATTTTCTAAGTCTTTTTCAACCTAAAATTTAAAGTAGTGTTTAGAGTAAACTATAATTTTTTTGTTAATTATTATCATTCATACTTACATTAAAATGATCTTCGTAACAAAAATACGTCCCCTTCGCAGATACAAAGTCAGTCCTTCGCATAGCGCGCTACCATAACTTTCGTGATTTTAAGTGAAATAAAAATTTTGTCTGGTGCAGTTACCCAAGAATTCTTGCATTTAGGAACGATGCAATACTTGTAACGTCCTTTTTTATCATTATTCATAATCACACAGATTTTTAGATGACACAGCGCAATAAACAACACACAACTTGATTTCTACGGCTTTAGCACACGTATTCCGCTTATCCGCCAGCACCCTCTCGTCGCCGAGTCGACTGATGTGACGTCATGCTTGACCACGCCCCGTTTCGGTGAACGCCACATTCAACTATTAATTTGAGGGAGAAGATAAAGAGTGAAAATTCTGATTTTTTGCAGGTGTACTATTTGGAACATTAACTTTCAAATAATGCAATAAAAAAATTGTTGAATGAGCCCATATTTTCGTTAATGGAAGAATAAGTGAAAGTACTTACTTTCGCATTAGCTCTAGGAAAAAGTACACCCTGGGCAAAAATTCCCAATAAAGGTCCATGTGCCACACTCCCAAGGCCAATTGCTAAGGCTAGTAAACCACCAAGATGCTCCACAATATATACCATCAGAGTTCCTAAGGTTCCAATGAGGACAACTAATATTTTCAATGTAGTGCTAGCATTTGTGTAACCTCTTCTTTCTAGGGTGCCTTTCAAAAAATCTTCATATATTGTACCAGCTAGACAGTTAAGGTTACCAGACAAGGTGCTGAAATGAAGAAAAATATCAAATATTTTCGGAGAAACCAAGCAATAGGTTTCGTAATTTTTTTGTCTGAATAGAAAAATGATCATAATACAAATCGCAATTCTTTTTGGGAGCATTAAAAATTCTTGTAGTCATTGAGCCTCCCCTGGAGTTTTTTTCCAAGTTTCGAAACTTTTAAAATTTTGCTTACCCCTTCTAATTTTTAGTCGAGCCCCTAACGTATACAAAAAAAAAGAAAATGAAATATCCCTTCCAAATTGTGAAACCAACAACAACATACAAATTTCAAATATTGAAAACTTAATATTATAAAAAAAATGTGGTGAGATAAGTCTCTTCTTGCATCCACATTGGCAAAATCTGTAAATAACTTAGGTGAACTCTACCATCCTAAGAACAAAATGCCGTATCTGTAAAAAAACCGATTTTTGTCTTTACGAAATTGCCGTAAGTATAATTTGTCTATACAGTGCGCTGCTAAATTCAATATTGACGTGGTAACGTAACCGGTAATTTTATTTAAATTGACATATGTCTTGTGATTTCCATCTGCAGCGGATGGGAGAAGAATGAAATTTGTTCACACAAATTTTGTTCAGGTTTGATCATGGGAAATCCTCTCAGTCCTTTACTAGCGTAAATTTTCATGCATGGATAACCTCGAAACAGTAATCCACAAATATCCACTCTCACAACAGTTTTTGTATTAGTACAGATATGTAGATGATGTTTTATATGTTTTAAAGATATCAATAAACAATTGGACACCTTTCACAAGTATATACTATTCATCAGAACATAAAATTCACAGTGGAAATAGAAGTAGAAAATTCAATTAACTTTTTAGATTTGACAACAAGTGAATCCAATAACAAACATAATTTTGCAATTTTCCATAAACCTTCCCATACATATATTACCATTCACAGTAATTATTTACATCCATACCAATATGAAATATCAGCATACAATAGTATGATTCATATATCAGTAAATGTTCCCCTAACAGCAGAAAATTGAATATAATTGATTATTTCTTTCGTCTATTAAATATCAGTCATCAACCAATCATACGTTTGTTTCCTGTTTGACAGGACCAATCAACACGCTCTATTAGCGACTATTTACATGATGCACAATAGTCACCGACTATTCAGCATGATACTCATATCAAGTTGCCTGAGCATCTGACAGTACTCTAAATAAATACATATTAAACGTCAAATAAAATCAATCGTGTTGAAGCTGTATAAGAGAATGAATGTGGACCTTCTACGGTTAATACTGCAAGTTCTTCAAAAGCTGAACAAATATCACAAATTACGCATGGTGGAAATGTCACATACAATAATTGTGTTTTTAATTTCAATTGATAAATTATAAAGATGGTGCTGTTTTTGTTTAGATTTCGTGCTTTGTTCTTGATATTTTGAATAAATTTTTCCAAATTGTTTAATTTTCATTCATTCGTATGACTGATATAAAGAAGTAGATTCAAGAAATAATCTTCACAAATATAACACGACCTTGATTAATTGTCGACTATTTTATTGCTGCTAAATTTCTCTTGTATTTATTAATTTTACTCGACAATAATGTCTTGTTAAATTATTATAAAATACAATCGAAATTTAGATGCAATAAAAATAGTCGACTATTTATCAAGGTCTTGTTATATTACCCTTGAATATCATTAAGTAAATTGCAGTTGATAATGGATACCAGGTTGATTTGATAGTAGATAATATTTTGGCTAAGAAACAACACGATCCGGCTATCCAAGAAGTCTATCCCAGTATTAGAAGCGTTGACAATAACAACAGAACCTTAACATATTCAGATAGAGCTGCAAAAGTATCAACATCATTTTTGCATAAACAAAATTTAAGGATAGTCTGTAACAGATAATACGTAAGGAAAATTCGTTAAAAATCAAGAGTTTACAAATTCGATTGTGGGTGTTGCCCTAAAGTATATGTAAGCCAGACAGGTACATCGTTCAAAAACCGCATACGTGAACTTCACAAGAGTTATTTGAAAAAAAAAAATGAGTTCAACATACGCTAATCATAGTTTAGAAGAAAATCATCACTTTCATGAAAACTTCGAAATTCTTGTCGAAAATAAACGTATCAAGCTTAATTATTCAGAAAATTTAGAAATTAAAAAGCAGAAAAATTCCAATTGTTTACTCATCGACCAATTAGACCTTAATAATTCCCCTTCGTTGAACTATCCTAATTGTAATTAACTTTGTCCAGGTATACTGTTATTTGTTATTGATTCAAACAATTATTAGGAAAGTTAGTAATCAATACCCAGGTACACTGTTTTTAATTGATAGTTTGTGTGAACCTAGTAATTGAAGTTATAAGCATTAGGGGAAAGTATTTAGGTAAGGTTCCAAAGAAAAATATCTTAGTATACCAAAAACCCTTGATGAAGCTACAGTGTAGCGAAACATGTCGCGAGTATAATAATTGTATGAAATCAAGTGTTGCCGTTTCAGAGGAATGCCCTTCTCTGAATCCATTTTGTTTTTCATTCAGTTTTTCAAGATAGATAGATTTCCATAGTTCTTTCAAATAAAATACCTTTTCAGGTTTAGACCATGTCAGCATTATAAAATATTACTAGGGAACAACAACAAAATAACATTACTGTCACATTCTATGTAAGGAATACAATACTATAAAAATAAAATCAGATGTTTAAGATAAAATGTCAAATATTACAAAAAAAAAAAACTTTAAAAGCATATTACAATTAAAATAAAATTGCGTGGATATATTAAATGGTCAAAAAGTAAAATAACAAGATTACCACAGTCAAATATTCGAGGAAGAATTCCTATGTAAAAAGGCAATGAAAAATATCGGTATATTATTTTTTGCATGCTCCCCACGTTTTTAGTAAAAAATCTAAAACGTATTTCCATGGCTAATAAAAATTCATTATCACACATTTTCAGAACAATCCGTATAGGGTTAAGATACCGTATAAGGGTTGTAAATCTGTATGAGGCAAGGAAAAATTATTTAATTCTTCTTAGTCTGTTTCAAAACGTAGTATCTCAATTTTTTATAATTATTTCATCAATAGAACTGTATTATTACCTCAAGGATGCACAAAACACACCAGCAATGAATAATCCAGAAATTCCAGGAATACTAGCACCAACATCCATTACATAGAAGGGTAGAATCTCGTCGTTTCTATTGATTTGCTTCGATATCAAAGGATCGCAATGAGCGTATTTGGAATATATTGTGAGACCAGTCACAATACACAATGATTTCACAACTATCATGCCCAAACAGTACAATATTACAGTCCTAAAAAAAATTAAGATTGAAATTCAGTATAAACTAAGATGATCCTATTTTTGATTTTGTTCACTCATTTGAGTAGATACGAGGGCTGTTTGGTAACTCCGTGACTATTTGAATAAAGAAAAAAAAAATTGGCAAATAAGCGTTTTATTTTTCAACATAATCTCCTTTTAGATCAATACATTTAGTCCAGCGTTTTTCCAGTTTTTTTATTCCTTCCAAATAATAGGTTTTCTCAAGGCCCTCAAAATAGGCGTTTGTTTCGGTTATAACCTCTTCATTCGACCCAAATCTCTTACCACCCAGCCATTTCTTCAGGTTTGGGAAAAGAAAATAGTCGCAAGGGGCTAAATCTGGAGAATATGCTGGATGGGGTAGTAGTTCGTAGCCCAATTTATGAATTTTTGCCATAGTGACTACACACGTGTGCACTCGTGCATTGTCTTGATGAAGCAGCACTTTTTTTTTCGCTAAATGTGGTCGTTTTTGCCTCAAATCAATATCGAATCTGTCTAAAAGCTCTGAATAATATTCGCCGTTGATCGTTCTACCCTTCTCTAAGTAATCTATATGAATGACACCGCGTGCATCCCAAAAAACTGTGGCCATAACCTTGTTGGCTGACAGACGCACCTTAGCCTTCTTTGGTGCACGTTCACCAGTTGACACCCACTGTTTTGATTGTTCCTTGGTCTCTGGGGTATTGTGATGGATCCATGTTTCGTCTACGGTTATATAACGGCGTAAAAACTCGCCCGGATTGCGATTGAACTTTGCCAAACACTTCTTTGAAGTGGTCACACGGTTGCGCTTGTGGTCGAGTGTGAGCAATCGCGGCACCCATCTCGCGGATAGCTTCTTCATGTCCAAATATTCATGTAAAATGTGATGTACTCGCTCAGTTGAGATGCCTACAGCCTCAGCTACCTCACGTACTTTTATTCTCCGATCGTCCAATATCATTCCATGGATTTTATCGACGATTTCTGGCGTGATGACCTCTTTTGGGCGACCTGAACGTACGGCGTCACTTGTGCTGGTACGACCACAACGGAACTCAGTAAACCACTTCTTAACCATTGAAATTGATGGTGCAGAGTTCCCATAGTATTTATCAAGTCTTTCCTTGGTTTCAGTTATGGTTTTTTTACGCAAAAAATAATGCTTAATCAACACACGAAATTCACTTTTTTCCATTTTTGTTAAAATTCACGAGGTTGTCTGCTTCTAATTGCTGTCAAACACAAACCAAATGTCGCAGCTTGCTCAAAATTTGACAGTAGTCTATTGAAACATGGTGGTTGACAGCAGCAGTGTTGCATTTAAAGTTACTGCGCGGGAAATTTAAAAAGTCACGGACTTACCAAACAAGCCTCGTAGATGATGGATGTCAAATTATATTGAGAGACCTTTTATGTTTATTGTCCACTTTTGTCTAATTAAAGGAGAACAATATTTTTTTAAATATCATTGGATGATGAATTACCATGGAATGAAATTCTGAATGAGTCACAAGATATTATTGAAAATGTATATGTGGATAATAGAAATCGTTGAACTTAAAACACAACCGAAAATATAGGATCATTTTCCTATGCAGCCATTTTAAACTCACTTTTTGCAATCCTTGAGTTCGGCAACGGCAAGGAACTTTTGGGTACATCCTTGGTTGATGCTGTAATGTGCCACAAAGTGTATAGACAGTCCTACAGCTATGGTCCAGAATGAATCTCTTGCAACAAAATCCAGTTCGAAACTAAAATGTGAAACAAATTCCATTGTGTAGTCGATTGAGATGCCGTTCGGTTAAAAACTAATCTTTGCCTAATATACAAGCCGTTTTTTTAGCTGATCCCACTATTGCTATCTCGGAAACGGAGAGACCTACAAGGTCGGTTAAATGGGAAAAAAGTTTCCTATTTTGGGGAGCAATAATAAGCTTTTTTCAGATCTCAACTGTCAATAGTTGTTTTTGAGATATTTGCCAAAAACTAAATTATTCGAATTTCGTTTTTTGGCTGTACCGCCTCCATTTCGAATGATATAAGAAAAAGTTAGGGGAACTTTCAATAATGTTTCATATTTTTCATAATCTGATATGAACCAATTTTCAATGCGACGTTTCGTTCATTAGATTCCATCATCAACTTTATTTTTGTAAATACGGACGTCTAGTTTTTTCGTCTGATTTTGTAGCCACTTTCATAATAAATTCAGCTATGTATTACAATACATGTGTTTCTCGACGTTTTACTCCGAAAAAACATCATCAATATTTGGTCATACAATTCCCGTCGGTGGAACTTTCAATACTGTTTCATATTTGTTATAATCTTATATGAACCAATTTCCAATGCGACGTTTCGTTCATTAAATTCCATAGTGAACTTTATTGTTTTCAATATGGGCCTCAAGTTTTTTTCATCAATTTTAGTAGCCACTGTTTTAACAAATTCAGCTATCAATTACAATGCATTTCTAGACATTTTTCTTATTTCTTATTTTGACATTTTCTTCTGTTTGTTACTTGGTATATCACATTTGCTTTTGATATTGGAGTTTATGTATATCTTTAAGTTCTAGACCCAAAAAATATTGGTACTTACTTTTTTGAGGTAGCTCATCACTATACACTGATCATGAGAAAAACGTCAAAAAATACATGTATTGTAATTAATAGCTGAATTTGTTGAAACAGTGGCTACTAAAATTGATGAAAAAAACTTGAAAACAATAAAGTTGACTATGGAATTTAATGAACGAAACGTCGCATTGGAAATTGGTTCATATAAGAAAGTTCCTCTGACTTTTTTTGAGACTACACTGACGGGAATTGTATGACCAAATATTGATGATGTTTTTTCGGAGTAAAACGTCGAGAAACACATGTATTGTAATATATGGCTGAATTTGTTATGAAAGTGGCTACAAAAATCGATGAAAAAAACTAGAGGTCCGTATTTTCAAAAATAAAGTTGATGATGGAATCTAATGAACGAAACGTCGCATTGAAAATTGGATCATATCAGATTATGAAAAATATGAAACATTATTGAAAGTTCCCCTGACTTTTTCTGATATCATTCGAAATGGAGGCGGTAGAGCCAAAAAACGAAATTCGACTAATTTAGTTTTTTGCGAATATCTCAAAAACAACCATTGATATTCAAGATCTGAAAAAAGCTTATTATTGCTCTCCAAAATAGGACACTCTTTTCCCATTTAACCGACCTTGTAGGTCTCTCCGTTTCCGAGATAGCAATAGTGGTATCAGCTAAAAAAACGGCCTGTATAATAATTTTATAATTTATTATAATGTAACAAATCGCCAAATCTAAATTTTATTGAGAATTCATCGATTCCCAGCAAATTAATACATAAATTCGTAGATTTAAAGATTTTTAAATCTTTTTTCAGTGAATCACTTTTTGTTTCTTTCTTTGTTTATCGTTACTATCAGACGAGGATCCCACGCCTATTTACAAAAATGATTAATAACAGGCTGAATCTTCCTGAGTAGCTTCATTTTGCCTAGACGCTCAACTTTTTCCTCTACGAAAATTCTCGATAGTGGTAGCTAATAAATTGCGCAGGCGTCAACCATGTCGATTTGGTGAGAGCAAAAAAGTAATTAATAACAGTTAGTTTTTCAGTTGAACCTCGAGATAATTCAATAAAGTACTCAAAAAAACTTTTGTCCTACAAAATAGATGGTTGGACTGCAACATGTATCAATGACGTGGTCATAAGAAATCATTAGTAACCAGTGGATTTTTTTACCGTTGCTTGGTTAATATTTGTTTAATTTAATGGTCATATTGTACTACAAATTGAATGGTAGGTCTTCCCAGTCCTAGTAAATTGTCATAGTAAAAAGAATTATTAGTAACTGTAGGACAATGCTAACACATGAAAGGTAAGTGTATTCTTCACCTAAATAATACACTGTCCTACAAAAAGACGGGTATGTATCGCTAGTCCCACAAAAATTATTCAAAATAACGAATTATTTTGAAATTATGGTTTAACTAATTTGATATACTTTTATTCGTAAAGTAATAGTACTTTCAAATTATAATTGTTTGTTCAATTAAAAAATATCATAATTTAAGTGAAAAGTTTATGAAAGAAGTGGGAAATTTTGTTTAGCGTTCATAATTTTATAAACATATTGAAAACAACAATAACAAAGTAAAAACGTTGAAATAATCAATCTGCCCTCCGGTGCGGCTTAAATGATGGCGCATTCGCTTTCACAGATGCAGGGAAACCCAAAAAAACTTGCAACACCACATCGTCTGAAAAGCTGAAAATTATAATTGAAAACTTTCGAAGCTGTCAGACGAATTGTGAAAATCTGCTCTACGATAAAATAGGATGTATGGTGTCTCCAGAGGCCTCAAAAAGTCCAGTTCGAAAGAATATATTATATTTCACGGGGGTCAAGTGGCCAAGTAGTTAAAGTGCCGATCTTTTATCTACTCTGGTCGCCGGTGTTGGGTTCAAAGCCCAGCGACTGCAGATATTTCTCTGATGGCCCGAGAAAGAGGAACATCATGTAAAAAGTAATAATCGTTAATACTTGGGTCTGGTTAACGGAAAAATCAATTTTGAACAACAATTTATACAACTATCATCAAAGGACCTTTCATCAAATTTTATTCAAAAAGTTATTCAAAATAATTGAACTTAACATTTCAACTTCAAAAACGAAACATTTGTTCATATGAACTTTTCATTCTGTAAGTAGTCAAAGATTCACCCTTTGAAGTTTTTACAAGAACACAATGGAGCCCCCTCTATACTACGCCTTTTGCACTCGGGACTGGGAAAACCTATCAAAGACAATGTGACCATTTAATTATACAAATACAAAACAATCAACTATAGAAAAATCCGCTGGGTACTGATGATTTCTCATGACCACGGCATTGTTACATGTTGGCAGTGGGGGACTCTTCAGTCCTACCATCCATTTCATAGGACAAAAGTTTTTTCGATTACTTTATCGAATTATCTCGAGGTTCAACTGAAAAAGTAACTGTTATTAATGACTTTTTTGCACTCACCAAATCGGCATGATCGACGCCTGCGCAATTTATCAACTAACACTATCGAGAATTTTTGTAGAGGAAAAAGTTAGGCTTCTCGGCAAAATGAAGCTACTCAGGAGGAGTCTGCCTGGTGATAATCATTTTTGAAAATAGGCGTGGTATCCTGGTCTATATTCTGTGGATCAAAAAAAACCTTACTGCCAGACGTCTAATCGTTCTCCCTCAATAGCTGTCTTGAAAACTTCGGCGATTCCTCCATTAGCTCTGAATCCCAAAAAGGAAATTATCAAAATTGATATCACAGTCAGAGAGAACTGGAGCGTGTCTGTCCATACGAGAGCTTTGAGTCCGCCTATGGTGGTGTAGAAAATACATATACCACAAACGATCGGGGTGATTATGTGGACATCGATTCCAGTTGCTGAAAAAATAGGTAGGGAGTCAAGTAAATGTGTGTGGCTTCACAAATTCACAGAAATACACACAGCGTATATAACAGGATACATGTCAATTGAAATTTCATCAATGAAACGTCTGCCTCTGTTCAAATCCAAAAATATACAACCACTGGGTGTTTCGTAAAAACATTTTAGTACTAATTATTCGATTTCACATAAGAAGGATGTCAAAAATATTAACGTTGCTCAGGAATTGTTCTTTTTTTTAAATCACGAACCTCATTCGAGTTTTAATAAAATACTATGTATTTTTCCAAATATGGATTGTATTTTTTGAGTATCAGTGGAAGTATAAAAAGATCTCGAGAGTAAAATACTTGTTTGATTGTGTGTTCTTTCAATAAGTTTGGACAAAATGCTCCAGGCTTTCTGCCCTTATTCTTCCTCTTTTGCATCATTCCTCTACGGTCCTCAGTGCATTTCGCATGAGCTTAGAGGTTATTTGTCCATATTTTCTTTGTACGAGGATTACTTTGTCGTCTGTATAACCTTGGGAGTAGTATCCCTGATTATTTGGAGATTCTACTACCATGTCCCACACCCTGTGGGGTTCCTTCTGTCGATTTTGGAGCATTGACATTATCCTTCTGCAGGTGGTTTCATGAACGCTTCTCCTTATGGCCGCTGAGACCATACTTCATGTAAAGGCCGGTCTATGTTCTAGTCTCTCAGTTTTTCTATTCCTCTCTAGCAGAGAATGATAAGCTTATTGGTCTGTAATCCTTGGCCTGGTCGTATGTTTAGGCTAGGTTTCGGAATGGAGACTACGACCATAGATTTCCAAGTTTGTTGTGTCCATCAAAGTGCTAGGCTCATCCTGTGAAGTATTGTAAAGTAGTTCTGCTGCTAGATTTTCAGTTCCCTGCTGCAGTAGAATAGGAAATATTCCATGTGGTCCAGGTAGTTTCGTCAATGTTTCTCCTTCTGGCTGCTGATATCATATTTTCGAAGGCTGTATTGTCAAAGGCTCCTTCGATATCTATAAAAGTGTATGGTATGGTATTTCTTTTTTCTCCAGAGTGTCCTCCAGCCTTGAAATTAGTGAAATTGTAAAGGTCGTTCTATAAAAACAATTCCTTTCTGCAGTAGGACAGGAAATATTTCATCTGCTCCAGGCGATTCATTTGGGGTAAAAGAATTTATTGTCCATATTACTTTCGGGTATGTTATGATCCGCTGTACAACCTGTACGCACTTAGTTGCTGGAAATTGTGACAGTGCTAGATCGTGGAAAATGTTTATTGAACAGTAGTTTTTTCCTTGCATGCACAAGATCTCAGATGAGATTCTGAAGAGATTCTCTGGTAACCTGTGAGATTCGTAAAAATGCATTGCGTTTGTTGAGAACGTTTAATACAAAACTATTTCAACAAACGCAATAGCGCTTTGTGGTAAACAGCAGTTTCGTCCTATTAAAATTTGTTAGACTTACTTGTTACAATATTTTATTTCTGAAATTAGATATTGGAAATCAAAAGAACAGCCAAACCAAAATATTTTCCCCTTAAAATGATCTACAAACAATCAGCCCTATGCTGTATCACTTCCGTTATGTTTAGCGGTCAGACGTTATCCCAACTTAATGGCAAATCCCGTACAGCTTCTTTCACTTTTCAATAAGCTGTAAACATTGTAAAACAAAAATCATAACGATCGTGTGTAATGCAATGGCTTTGAATGTACATTTCACAATTTCTTATCAAAACTATTTCTTCCAATGCGTCAGCCTGTCAGCCCGCTGCCAAAATGTGTAATGATTTTATAACGTATGACCTTTAGGGTTTTGGTATAGTTATGAATATAATGATCAATGAACAAGCAAAATTAGCGCTTGCCCGTGGAACATAACAATAATAATAATAATCATTACGTGTAGTTTCAACAATGCTCTATTTCAACACATTTGAGGGCATATGGTGACTCTTCGGACCAACGCGACACGTATGCCGATCGGTTTCTGTCTGATTTTTATTCGATGAAATATCGTTTGGTATGCTTGGCATACGCTGAACTATCATTGAAATAAGTGATTTCTTTATGTAATCAAAAATAATCAACAAGTTTCTAACAAATTCTATACGTGTTTATGCATGTATTTGACAAAAAAGTATTATTACTATTATTATTATGTTCCACGGGCAAACACTAATTTTGATTATTCACTGATCATTTTATTTATAAATACCAACCCTAAAGGGCATACGTTATAAAATTATTACACATTTTGAATGCGGGCTGACGGACTACGTGCTCCTAAAGCGATTTGACATAGAAAAGACATTACTATAAGTGCTGGAAACACTATTACTATTAGTGTTATTTTTTTTGTTTCACAATGTTTACTGCTTATTGAAACTTGAAAAAAGCGGAAAAGGGTATTTTTTCACGGATACTCGTGTTTTTGGAAGTTTGGTTGCGGGGCTGTTTGGTGGGTGAGGGAGGCGGGTGTGCGGTTGCTATTTTTACGCACTATAAGTACTAATAAGTGTGTATATATACCTCATACGGATGAGTAATCTGGCTCCTAAAGCTGTTGTTCGTTTTTTGTACATACAAAATTAATTTTTCACTAAAAATGTCTGCTGTTTGGTTTCTCTTGTTCGTTACACATACAGGTTTACAAAAAACAAAGCAGCAATGATTTTCATGGATAATTTTTTTATTCATAGCAAAATATGTGGAATTCAGAGATTTTTTGGTAATTTCCGCAGATCAATAAGTAAACATAGATGGGCCCGATGCTACGTAAACATCATATTCACTGAACCGAAGACAACTTTGTTTATTTACGTATACCTCTCATCCCTAATGTTCACAAACATTGACGCCCTGTTGTCAAATTGGTAAGAAAATATGATTTCGGTAGGAACCGACCAATAAATGTTTAATCAATCATATTTTATATTCAGATGTATTATTCTAAAAATTCTAGAGAAATTTTTATGTCCAGAAAGGTGTGAAAAAATTACCAAATCGGAAGATAAATGTCGTTTTGAACTGATTTTTTGGCACAAAAGTTCGAGCGGTTACTAGAATTATTTTACTCTTGGCAACACCGCTTGTGACAACGGCCGAGGCGGCCATTGTACCTTGTCGTTTTGTGTTGATGAAGTGTTGTTAGAAATTTTCCTGTGTGTTTTCGTGGTTTTTTCCTTAAAGTTACATTTGGAATATTTTTCAAAATAGTGCAGTGGTTTAGTGAGGCACAATGTCAAAATACTGCTTTGTTTGCAAAACAAATGATAGTAAACATACATTCCACAGGAGAGGTTCCAGTGGCGTCGAATGCACGATGCAAATCATGCAAATTGCATGATGCAATCAAACGTATTCGTCAAATATAATATTGGAGGACAAAATTACAGATACGAAAAGCCTATGGCAAAATGGTGAATTCCTCAATGGCCACGGCCGGTGTCACAAGCGGTGTTGCAAGAGTAAAACAATTTTAGTAAATGCTCGAAAGTTTCAGAGTGTCTAAAATTTCATCTGTTCATAACGACATATTCCGTTTTGGTAATTTTTTCACACCTTTTTGAACATAAACATTTCTCTAGAATATCTTAATATAAAATATGATTGATTATGCATTTATTGGTAGGTTCCTACCAAAATCATTTTTTTTACCAATTTGACAACAGGGCGTCAATGTTTGAAAACATTAGGAGTGAGAGCAGAGGTGTGCGTAAATAAACAAAGTTTTCTTCGGTTCAGTGAATTTAATATTTACGTAGCATCGGGCCCATCTATGTTTACTTATTGATCTGAGGTATGGCACAACAATCCTTTGCAGCTTTCTGGCATATCTACACGATTGTTTGATGGTAGGCGAGGCCAAACTTCTTCGTTACATTTCAGCCAATCTGGACAGTGCCAATACAATTTCAGTAATTTAGGCATTACTCCACGTAACACTCAGTTATTTAGGTTCTGCGGTATTGGCACGTGACACCACAACTAGTTATAAATTAAAATTTTTAAAAAATTGTTATTTCCGTCAACCGATTGCATCCCTACGCGCAACCCTCGGAAGTCTTCGAGAGACTTGTGAGAGCTAGAGAAGACGCATCTCTTACCTTTTAACGTGTGATGCCATGCACGAAACCGATGACCATGCGAGGCTTTGAACCCTCAACCTTCGCTCCAAAGGCGAACGCTCTACCACCACGGCCACCACTTGTTGATTCCAGAATAATGGCTACGCGGTTCTATTTCTACTTTTTTGTTCAATTACTGTTGTATGCAACACATTTTTCTGAAATGCAATAACAATAATTGTAATTTTTTTGGTAAACGTAGAATTTTGAATTTCCAGCACTTCTAATCTACTGGAAATATTTGCAGTTGCAAAATCCACGAGGAACAATATTTTAAAAAATGGGTTGGTTTACAAATAACCACAACAAAGATGGATAACATACAGCAATATATATTTGGTATTTTACTGTGAAGAAATATAAAATATTGATTTGATTGTATCGGGCAGCATCTCGGATCAATGCTGATCTAAGGGCAGCATTAAAAATGATGTAGTTAAGTACATTGTCTTCATTTCATATGAATGAACTGGTCCAAAATTTAGGAAGGATCATGATCAACAGATTAAACAATTTTTACAAAAAAAGGAAATGGGTTTTGAAAAAATAGATGTTGGAAAATGTTTCTTAACTCATAGGGCCAGTTGCATAAAGAATTTAACAGACGAATAAATATTTGATTTTATGATTACTATGGTAACGCATGTCTAAGCTCACCAGTTATGTTACCTACGTTAACCGAAGGCTTTATGCAACTGGCCCATATTTCTTCAAATATTGGTATTGATTCGTTGAAGCTTAATCTACACAACATAAACTCCCAGGCTCCAAACTTGAACTTGTTACTTGGAACTTGTTACTTCTCTCGAACTAATTACTTTAGACCATAAATAATGCTTTATTTTTGATAGCTGAAAACTCCTAGAATATCATCATGAATCACAAAACGTATCCGCTATCTTGAATCCCCAAATTTTGATAAAAAGTTATTTGATGCTAACCCCCGGCTTTTCATTGACCCTAGGAATTTTAAGACAAAACCGCGCAATATCTTGTTGCAGCTCATTTGCATAAGTAATTTTGACCCCCTTAAAAAAGCACGGCACTGTGCTGGAGGTGTTTTGTTTTGGTTCGAATGTCAAAAACCCAAAACAAAATAGTTTCCGCAAGAATTATCTTCGGTTGAGTGAATATGATGTTTACGTAGCATCGGGCCCATCTATGTTTACTTATTGGTCTGAGGTAATTTCGAAGTGTTGCCAAAATGGCCCTTGACCAGCTGCACGTCTCATACCTCTATTAATACTTCCCAAAAGATTTTGAGCGATTTTCGGACAACACACTCTTGTGAAAATCGCGGTTTTTTGGGCATATCTCTGGATCTTGACCTCGTTCGCGGGTCAATTTTGGCAGAAGGAATATCTAGGTCCATATCTACCAAAATATAAAACCAGGTGATGGTTTCCAGATCAGTCACAAACTGACTAGTTTTCAAACGTACCCCCTCCTTGACCTTGACCTGGAGAAATTCGAAAACTTCATCCAGGCGACGGTTTCTTCACCTATCAGATAATCATATAGGCAGCTCTCTAACTACTATAACTATCGATCATCGATCTATCTATTCAAAATTTTTGTTGCAATCGCCAAAAATGGCGTGGATAACGTTGAAGGCTGTTTAGCTAATGAATCCAGAATAAAAAATATTGAAAAAGTTATTGGAATTTTCTTGTTTACTAATAAATATTTTCTTTAGTACGAGAAGAAAATGAGTTGTGAGTGAAATTCCTTAGGTTACCTACTAGTTATTAGAAAAAAAACATGATGATAATAGTAAAATTGACTTTTTTATGTTACGGAGAGAAAAATCCTATAATGTTCAAAGAATATAGTAAGAGACGAGGGAAGGTAGGTAGGAATTGAAGTTCTTCTTGAAACTCTGTAGGGACAGCTAACAGTGGATCGTTTGATGATATTTCTGAAAAACAACACCAATGAAAATATCTATAAAATGGAGACTGCCTTCTTATGTTTCAGAGAAATGAGCAAGCTTGAAAGCGCAGCATCATCGATGAGACGAATATTTTTTTTTGATATAATCTGAAAGTTTCAGTGTGTGTTGTTTAGGGGCTGCACTCCATATATGGGAACAGCATTCCAGGTCAGGCCGGATCTGTTCCCTATAAATCATAATCAATTGACTGGAAGTGAAATAACTTTTGACACGAAACAGTTCTTTAGAGGCACTTTTGGCAATGTACCTCATATGGTACTGCTGATGGTAATACCGCGCATCGAAATGGAGGACTTCGTTGGTATGGTTACTCCTGACAAAGTTACGTTGGCCACTGTGAGATGGACCCTTCTAGAGAAAAGAGATGCTTGTGTTTTATTCGCATTGAACTCTACCAGTTTTTTGTATCGCCATTCTATAATTTTTGTTACTTCCTTATTTGAATCATTCCGTTCCTGCCATTTATTTTCTCGTTTCACGGGCTGGTTTGGTACTAAAATGGATCCCTTCGGAATACCAGCATTTTTAGGTAGAGTTTCGGTTGAAACTCCTTAAACACCACGTGAAGAGATCTGCCAGAGAATAAGCTAGATAGCAAAGAAGACAACTGGGCTGGCAAGGCATGAGATGTAAGCTTGGTCCCTGGTGTCAAACGCGATCAAACACCTTGGAGATATCAGGTGCAACGGTCCGATTTTCACTATATTTTTTAGTAGATAGTTGCTATCGATTTGTAGTGGCTAGATTGAGTCTTTCTCCTTTTTCGGAATTGCCATTGAGTTGGGATAACGTCTGACCGCTAAACATAAAGGAAGTGATACAGCATAGTGCTGAATATCGGTCAAGGAAATTTGGAAGCGATTACTTGGGCGCGAGCCAATTGGATCCGAGGCACTTGGGCGCGAGAAAACTTAACACATTAAAAATTTTGTGGTGAATATATATATATATACCGCGTGACCACGGGGTGAGGTACGCCCCCCAATTTTTCTATAGTTTTGAAGATACAGGTTTCAAATTTGGCACGTCGATATATTACTCAAATACGCATATTTTGACTCCATAACCGAAAATTCACCACTTCCGGTTTAACCGGAAGTGACCCCAAACTTTTTTTTTTAAATGACACCCTGTACAATTTTTTTCATTATCAGGAAGAACACGCAATTTGTGATAACACTGTTCTCCAAAATTGAAAATCGGTTGAAAAATGGCGGAGATATAGTTGATTGTTCAATCGAACAAAGTTGGCCATGAACATCAAACTCAAATCATCACAACTGACGAACGGCGTCAGCATTTACGAGAGGAAGGTTCGAGGTAAGATACAGCTGAAAATTGAGCTTCCCATGTAATTGCAGCAACCATATTTCCCATCAATTATCAAACATTTCCTCAAAACGGATTAGTACCCATAAAGAAAGGCTCACAACTGCCATTTCTCAAATAGCAACATACTCTTTTCACATTGTTATGTTGAAAGATGATGAATTATCAGATTACTCGAATGAAAAGATTTGAAGAATTCCGAAAGGAACCAGAAATACAATATAAGTGTTCCCAAAATTGAATGTTCTTCAACGAAGGCGGCTTTGAACATAAGAAAGCTAAACAAAGAAGCATATTTTGTCAACAAAGTGACAATTTGTTCTACTCATTCAATACAAGAGAATTGTAACTTGTTGAAAAACATTCCGATGGAGCGAAAATTTACTAGAAATGAAAAAGTAGATTTACTGCTAATTTATGGCGAGTGTAGAAAAAATGCAACTGCGGCTTGCATTCTTTACAGTGAACGATTCCCTCTCAGACAACGCCAACCAAGTAGAAACTATTTCGCACGTTTGGAAAGGCAATTCAGGATAGAACCAGATGACAATGTACATGATCAGGATAGTTTTATTATTGATGAAGAGACGGAAACTAATGTTTTGGCTGTTGTTTATGTAGATCCCACCATATCACTTCGACAAATCGAACATGAATTACCAGTTGGACGAGAATCAGCTCGAAAAATTCTAAAAAAACATGGGTTTAAGCCGTATAAATATCAGATACATCAGCGCCTTTACGAAAATGATCATCAAAGAAGGGTCCAATATTGCAATTGGCTACTTGAGAACCACATAAGGAACCCGAATATGACGAGAAACATTATATTTTCCGACGAATCAAGATTTACGAATCTTGGTATGTTCAATAGAAACAACACCAGATACTGGGCAACTGAAAACCCCAGGCTCATAAGACAAGGGAATTTTCAGGAACGCTTTGGATTCAACGTGTGGATAGGTCTGATAGGAACTCGAATCATTGGGCCCATAATATTTGATGGTATGTTGAATGGGCAACGCTATTTGGGATTTCTACGAAACGAAATAGAAGGATTCATGGAGAATTTACCTCTCGACGTCTACCAAAATATGTATTTCCAGCAGGATGGTGCACCTCCCCATAATTCCCGAATAGTAACCAGTTACCTAGATGAAACATTCCCAAATCGATGGATTGGCACGAATGGTCCTACAAGATGGCCTCCGAGGTCACCGGACCTCACGCCACTGGATTTTTTCATATGGGGTACCTGAAGAACAAGGTTTACTCTTCTAGTCCTACATCAAGGGAGGATTTGGAACATCGCCTTAGAGAAGCAATTGCAAGTATTACTCAAGCTCAGTTAAATGGAGTTATGGAAGCAATAGTGAGACGTGCAATTTTGTGCAGAGAACATAATGGAGAACATTTTGAACAGTACTTGTAAATCATTTTTTCATTACTTTGATTTCTGTTAGTGTAGTAAGTGACCAGAACCAATAAACAATTTACTTCATACCTTTTTTTTCGTTCAGAAATTAGTTGTATCAAATGTTAGAAATTGGAATAAATATCTAATACATTTTTTTTACTCTGCAGGTATATTCTTATGGTGGATTTATACAGCAGTTCAAATACATGAGTTTTTAGTCACTAGTAAGAAGTCATAAGAATGTTCGTTAATGGAATATTTATTCCAACATCGATCTTAAAACTGCTGTATGAATCCACCATCAATTACGATTAGCATACGAGTAATGAGAAAAAAGTTCGCTCCATCGCCGTAGAATGTTTTTCGACAACTCACAATGTTCCATTATTCAGAATGTACCGCAAATTTTCACTATTTTTTTTTTTAAATATGAATTTTTGTTTAGCTTTCGTAGGTTCAAGCCGCCTCTGTTTAAGAATAGTCAATTTTGAGAACACTCATAATGAAACATCCCGTATCTTCGATTCCTTTCGGAATTCTTCAAATCTTTTCATTCGAGCAATCTGATAATTCATCATCTTTCAACATAACAATGTGAAAAGAGTATGTTGCTATTTGAGAAATGGCAGTTGTGAGCCTTTATGGGTACTAATCCGTTTTGAGGAAATGTTTGATAATTGATGGGAAATATGGTTGCTGCAATTACATGGGAAGCTCAATTTTCAGCTGTATCTTACCTCGAACCTTCCTCTCGTAAATGCTGACGCCGTTCGTTTGTGATGATTTGAGTTTGATGTTCATGGCCAACTTTGTTCGATTGAACAATCAACTGTATCTCCGCCATTTTTCAACCGATTTTCAATTTTGGAGAACAGTGTTATCACAAATTGCGTGTTCTTCCTGATAATGAAAAAAATTGTACAGGGTGTCATTTGAAAAAAAAAGTTTGGGGTCACTTCCGGTTAAACCGGAAGTGGTGAATTTTCGGTTATGGAGTCAAAATATGCGTATTTGAGTAATATATCGACGTGCCAAATTTGAAACCTGTATCTTCAAAACTATAGAAAAATTGGGGGGCGTACCTCACCTCGTGGTCACCCGGTATATATATTCTAATCATAAGTTTGATCCATCTTTCCCTCGCCCAAATATCATCATACTCAAATGTCCTCACTCCCAAATGTTTCCGCGCTTATGGGGCTGCGCTCAGATATTTGGCTTAGAAAAATACTTACATGGAAAAGTTCACTTAGAAGTGTATCCTCACCTGATGAAAAAGCTAGTGCGGGGATATATATCACAATTGGTATATATAAGAAAACTGAAATAGCATACAGAACAGACGCTAGCTTCCTTGATCTCTTGTCAAATCTCAATCCAATGTATTCGTAGGTGCTCGTCAGTTGCAACTTGTAGAATACAGGAAGGAACACGTAGATTGTTATAACAGCAACGACGAGTAACGAAATTCCACAGAACCAATAGGCAGCTCCATAAACGTATATTTCAGATGGTAGTGCCAAAAGCGTTACACCGGACGTATGACTGAAATCAATATTCATTAATAGAATGAGATATATCGCTAATAATAACCACATGACAAACATTAATCAATTTTTAGCTGTATCTGTCGCTACGTCTCGTGTAGATATTTCAAATTATATTTGGAGTTAATTGATTTATGTGGACTGAATAAAGGATTCATGTTTTTACATCGAGTATCAAAATAATGCATATCGCTCGGTCGATACTTGATGAAATTCTATTTTAACGGTATCAAACAAACAAAAGAATAAAACTAGTTAACTGTTCTACATTTTTTTGTCCAAACGACTGGCTTCTTCGAAGTGAATATAACGGAAGCCTAGTACAACCACAGAGTTTTTTATTTTCAAAGTCAACAATAATTTCTACTATGTCGAAATTTCCACTTTTATATCGGAATTTCGATTTTCATAGCTAAATTTCGATTAATATCCAGGAATTTCGACTTTTTTTACAAAATTTCGACGTCAGTTTTTTTGTCGAAATTTCGACTTCAGAGTTTTTGTCAAAATTTCGACTTTTGTCTGGAAAATTCGTCATTTATCTCAAAATTTCGACTCCCATCTCATAGCTGAAGTAAAATAGGAAATATTTCTTCACAGCAACATTTTTTAAGCTTTGTCCATTCTGATTTCAATTTTACTCTACGACGTTTCCTTATCTATCAACCACCAACTGAATTTTTTAAATACTTACCTGTTTGGGTTATATTTTTAAAGTATTTTCCATTCTGAATTCGATGATGTATTTATTATGAAAGAGCCGGGATTGACAAAATTGAGTAGATGATGGTTGATCGATAACGAAACATCGCCCAGTAAAATGGATACCATTACGTAAACGTTCTCGAATAGTTTCTTCGAAGAAATATTTCTTAACTTGTTCGAACTCAGACGAAAATCCAATAAGAAATCAAATTAGCTCTGGAATTTTTCGAAATATCTTGAAAATACAAAACTATTACGGAAATCAACAACATGGCTACCAAAAATCTTCATTTAATCATAACTAACAATGAGATCATCCATAATTATAATACTTGTGCAAAAAAGTACCCAAAGTTTCATACTGCAGTACTATGGGCTTATTATCCTTCAAAGGTTTCTGGAGCTGAATCAATTACCGGATGCCATTAATGCATCCACTTCTCTTACCCACTTTAAAGACAAAACAAAGGAACAGCAATTATTAGCAGTGTAAATATATTGGATTATTTCTTTCATGTTGTGCCTAAGATAAGGATGAACTGCATGGGAATCAAGGGGTCAATAAATAGATGTTGAGAAATCCCAAAAATATTGTTTACTTTCGGAGATATTCGGAAAAACCCGAATTTTAGCGATATGGCTTTTTTTTCTGAAGTTATTTGGAAAGTTTCAAATAAATCAAAGGCACTTTCTCATTGCCACTTTTTTACCTCTACAAAATGGCCTTCACAAAATCTCCGTACAACGTTTCGTTTGCAAATTTGTTTTTTATATGGCACCAAAAAAATGTACACCTTATATGCAACGACGTATGGCACAATATGTCGACTCAGGCGCAAAAAATATTAGGGGCGCCCGCAGATCCTATGAAATTGCCAAAAGTAGGAAGCGTTGGGAACGAAATTGAAGAATTAATTTTTAGCCTCAGGCACCGCTGACCTTCAAACCCTGAGCCGAACACATGCTTTCGAACAAATATCCGGAGCGAAAACAACCTGGCAAGTCTATTTTCAGGCGTTTAGTTCATAATTTCAATAATTATGGTTCATTTAAAAAACCTGTACTATCGCGACAAAAGCCGTCTGTTGAAGAAAAATAATACCTAGCTTTACAATCAGTCATTGAAAACCCAGAAAAATAAACTAGATAAATTGAAGACCAGACAGGGGTACCAAAATCAACATCTCAATTTTTTTTATAAAAAAATTAATTCAAGACACATAAATTTCGAATTTGACAAGGCTTAAGACCAGGTGGTGACGAGCGAGGTAGACATTACAAGAATGTGTGCTGGCGATGTAAATTATCCTTTTGGTCACAACAAAATCCACATGTGGAGAGATCATCCAGATACCAACATCGATGAATTTTTTGGCAGAAAATTTATAGGTCCATTCATATACCAGATGTCTTAAATTGCTCAACGATTCCTTCGTCTGTTACGACAAAATCTGGAAGATGCATTGGATAATTTGCCATTGGACGCTGTGCATAATTGCTGGTTTCAACAAGATGGTGCACCAGTTCATAATGCTACAGCTGCTCGCCAGTACTTGTGTGAGCGGTTCCAAAAAAAATGTGTTGGCTTTCATAGTGATACACCCTGGCCAGCAAGGTCACCAGAACTAATACCATTAGACTTTTTCAGTGGCCATATTAAAAATGAGGTATTCAAAGAAAATTTTGAATACGAGGAACACTTACTTCGCTCAGTACGATCAGCATTTGATAGAATTACCCCTGAAATGTTGAATAGTGTTATAGATTCCACAGTGGGACGGGCATACTTATGTCTTTAAACTGGAGGTGATCTGTTTGAACATATGCTCTAGCACTTACTATTTACAATCATCAACAATAATTCTTGCCTTCTTAGTTCTTACTATTTTAACCTGTGGTAGAAGTTCATTGTATCTCGAAGTGGAGTGGTGTGGATTTACGATGCAGAAAAACTCAAAGTCATCTCCACAATTTTAATCCCAAACTTAAAAGTTATGCATCAGGTGGAACAGCGACAACTATCTGTCAGTTGAGTGGCATTATTTAGAGTAGGTAGTACATGTTTCGAACTTAAATAGCTTCATCTTCAGCTAATTTAAATTATGGAGAAGAAAAAATTGTTATATTAAATTATGTGTAGAAGGTGTAAAGGTTTACATAGCGGACAACATACTTGTTTTAATTTATTTATTTTAGTTTCTGTTAAATATTCATAAGACTTTTTTCTGAATAAAAATATAGGAAACATATTGTGCTGTACGTCTTTGCATTTGCAATAAATAATGCTATGTCCTACAAGGTGTACATTTTTTTCGTGCCAAATGAAAAAACAAAGTTGATGGTGGTTTCTTCCAAACGAAACGTTGTTCGGAAATTTTTTGAACGCTATTTTGTAGAGGTGAAAAAGTGGCAATGAGAAAATGCCTTTGGTTTTTTCTGAACTTTTCAAATAACTTCGGAAAAAAATAACAAACAAATCGCCAAATTTCGTTTTTATCCGAATATCTCCGGAAGTAAACAATATTTTTGGGATTTCTCAACACCTGTTTATTGACCCATAAATTGTGCAACTTTTTGCCCCTTTACCTACTGTGTAACTCTTACGGTTACCTGAATCCCCATGATGTTCATCCTTATCTTGCATGGGCACACTGTATATGGATTTATTTTAAACTGCTTTTCTTGGTCAAATGCTTTTCTCTCTATCATTCAATACTTTTCTTTCTGAAACATGTGTGCATTTTCTCTAGGGAAACATAGGTAAATATCCTTGTTTTAAATGATTTGTCATGCATTTTTATATCCTAAGCTGAACGTTTTAGAAGTCAGAGGATTATAAATAGAGGCCCTTTTAGGTAGCCTGTACTTTCGTCAGATTCGACAAATCTTGAGTTTGTCTTAGGTGATTTGAAGTCGTAGGTATTTGAGACAGAACCACTGAATCTCGAAGATTCACTGAACCTATAAGATTTACAAAATGGAATAGGAAATATAACCCCGAAATGAATGAAGCATCCTGTACTTGGGAACTAACTAGACGCTTTGAAGCATGTAGTAGTAGTTCTTTGGGGAAGCCGCAACTGCAGCCATGCAAGTAGGCCATCATGGACCCTTTTTGCCATCCCATGTTCTTCACTTATCTACATTCATCCTCCTAGTTTTCCTTTTCGAACCTTTGTGACCTCCTAATGAAGGTCAGTATGTCCGACCACTCCAAGTCGATTAGTTCCTCTTGTTGGAGTTTCTCAACTCCGAAGGTTCCAAATTTTAGCCTCCCGTATGCCTCACACTCGCCGAGGAAGTGAGCATATTTGGTAAGTAATAGTCACTTCGAACAATTCCTGTAGAAAATAGATCATTAAAAAATTAATAAAATGTTAAATTTTTTTTTATTTCTAAGCCATCACTTGAAATTAAGAAGAAACTGAAGGTGGTATTTGAAAAATGCAATTGAGTTGGCTTCGAAGAGGTGGATTGGTGAAGGTTATTTTGTGTTGACCTATGATGGCTTCAAAGCACAAATTATTCAGATTAGTTTTTTCATAATTTTCTATTGCGAAATAACCGATATATTCGCTAGGTGAAAGAATCAGGGAGACCTTACCGATATAGAAAACCCTAGTGAAGGAATAACCACATATTCACAATATCAAAATTGACTTTCGATTTAGTAACAATTGATGCAGTTGATTCAAGGAAGTTTCATTGGCAGGGCAAAAATAACTTTCAAAAAACTAAGACAGAATAAAGGCACAGTTTTGTCATTGGTTCGTGGAATTCAACGTTTTCAAATTATCTTACCACAGAAAAGCATTGATTCGAAAAAAAATCGTAATTAATCTTCTCTAAAGTTTGGAATGATCTCGAAAGGAATCTGCTTGAAATAAATAGACAACCGATTTCAGAGAGGGCAGATACAGTTGAAGTTCAAGCAAGACAGCCTGATTTTGAATAACACAGTGCTTTAAAGTAAAATATTCAGTAATTATGAACTAGTAGTTATATTTTATGTGTACAAATAAATTAGTTCAAAACCGTTGAGACAAATTTCTTCACATTAGAAGTAAAATCTTTGTTTTTCGCACTCTCGACACCCTGTAGGAATCTCAGAGAGGATGCATCTTAGGACATACTTTGATGAAAACATTTCACCCCGATATGAGTTCAGGAATGTGTATACGGAGTTGGTCGGTATTATTCTGATTCACCCTGTATTTTCGAATCTTCAGATTCAATCTAAATGAAGACCTGATCATGTTCGATTTACGGACCCCATTGGGTTTCCGTGACCTATTTCATTCCGCGTGTGATTCTATTCCTGTAAGCTTTCTCATCAACCTATGGTCTTTACGGTGTTCTCTCCACAGAATGGTATTCAGTTCTGTGGTTCTCTCACGGCCTTGCCATGAGTTTTAGTCTGGTTCAATGTACGTATTCGTAAGGAATTCGGAAACCATAATCTTGACAAGTGAAGCTGATTACGTTCGAATTCCCCACTTCATTCTTTATCTTTGAATTGTTCCATATTTCTGTTATACCTAAGCGAAATGTACAGGGTGTCCCAAATTCGAGCCTCATCATTGGGATCTCGTAAACCAGAAGAGATACGAGGTACGTTAAATGGAGGCAAAATTGCGCAATTTGGTGCTCATTGTAACGCCGCTTTCATATTTGAAAAATTCCGATTATTCGCGATTTCATTTTTATTTTTTTGTGACTCTATTTGAATAGATATAACAAAACAAATTTCACATTCTCATTGCTACTTTTTCTGTTCTACAAGATGGTGTTATCAGATTTTCAAACAGACATTTATTTGAGCTGCCATCATCAACTTTGTTTTTTTAAATACGTTCCTGGATTTTTTACTATAGATTCTAAAAGTTTCTAATGTCCCAAAACAAATGATGTATCGCACTTATTCTAAAAGTTTATATTAATAGCATTTTTCATAAGAACTCATGAGTTAGAGAGAGACAAAAATTAGAATTTTAATAGAGTTAAAACAAACTTTTTTTGCAATAACGCACTGCATAAAACTCAAAAACTAACATAAAAGTGGGTGGTTAATAAATAATATAATTGAAGTGTCATCCCTCAAACTCTATAATTGAAGTGTCATCCCTCAAACTCTAGGCCCTAGGCAATATTTACAAAAATAATTGCATTTTATCAAAGTGGCTGTGCATCGTGCATTCTGGCTATCTTAGTTCATTTGTTAATGTTTAAATTATCCAATAGTTTGACAGTTCACTGTTCGTTCACTAATCGTTAACGCTTATTTAACGAAAATGACTTTTTCTAACGAAGAAAAACGAGACATGATAAGGATTTATTATATTTCGAATCGAAATTCAAAAACGGCTTGTGAGCGCTATTTGTTGGAATATCCAGAAAGACGGCAGCCGCATTATACTTATTTTGCTAATATTGATAATAATTTAGCTCAGTACGGAAGTTTCGTTAAGCCAAGGGTTGAATATGGAACACGAATCGATCCAGAAGAGAAACAAATTATCTTAAACACTGTAAGTTTGAAAACTGTTACAAAGTAGAAAGTAAAACGAATAATTTTAAATTATTTTTTAAGGACAATAATAATCCTCGAGCTTCAGTTAGAGTTTTCTCAGAAGAAGTAGGATTACCGCGAATGAGAGTTTGGAGAACTTTAAATAAGCGTGGATATAAACCTTACAAAATCCATATTAGTCAAACACTAAGACCTGACGATGCTGAGAGACGATTAGAATTTTGTAACTGGTTGCAAAATAAAATTAATGAAAATGATGACTTCCTAAATAAAACTATATGGACAGATGAATGCAGTTTTTCAACAGATGGACTATTCAACAGACATAACGAACACAATTGGTCAATAGAAAACCCAAGGCAGAATCAAGAAGAAAGACCTCAGGGACGACAATCATTTAACGTATGGGTCGGTATGTGGCACAATAAAATTATCGAACGGGCCGATACTTTTATTATTCAAGGAAAATTAAATTCCGATAGATATGCAGAATTAATTAGGACCAATATATTGGATTCCTTAATGGAAGAACCTTTGGGCGTATTACGTCAACTGAGGTGGTAACAAGACGTTGCACCACCTCATAATGGGAGATGTGTTAAAAATTTATTAAATGAATTATTCCCTAATAAATGGATTGGAAACCAAGGTCCCGTACGTTGGCCAGCTAGAAGCCCCGACCCAAACCCTAAACCCCGACCTAAACTACTTTCTTTAGGGATTTTTCAAAAACCTTCTTTACCGAAACTCGCTACCAAATCTTGAAGTATTACGACAAGACCTAATAAGGGAGATCAGGGCTATCCCTGCAAGGACCATTCAGCGTGCCATCCATAAACTTCACAGACTGACACGAAAATGCATTCAAGCAGGTGGATTACAATTTGAATATTTGCTTTAACTTTCATTGGGTATTCAATTTTATAGTTTTTGTTTGACTTTTTTTGGAATAATTAAAACATCATGCCTGTTGTTGAACATCACACATTGTTTTATATCAATGTTTAGGAGCTTCTGAGGTCCTTAAAACAATGATGTATCGTTCTTTTTCGAAAAAATCATTTTAACGATGTCCTGCTAAGATCTTACCAAAAATCTATTCTCTGTCTCTCTTTAACACATGAGTTCTTATGGAAAATGCTATTAATATAAACTTTTCGAATAAGTGCGATACTTCATTTGTTTTGCGACATTAGAAGATTTTAAAATCCATAATGAAAAATCCAGGGCCGTATTTAAAAAAACAAAGTTGATGATGGCAGCTCAAATACTAATTTGAAAATCTGATAACACCATCTTGTAGAACAGAAAAAGTAGCAATGAGAATGTGAAATTTGTTTTGTTATATCTATTCAAATAGAGTCACAAAAAAATAAAAATGAAATCGCGAATAATCGGTTTTTTCCAAAAATCTTCGGAAGTATTCGGAATTTTTCTAATATGAAAGCGGTGTTTCAATGAGCACCAAATTGCGCAACTTTGCCTCCATTTATCCGACCTTGTATCTCTTCTGGTTTCCGAGATCCCAATGATGAGGCTCGTATTTGGGACACCCTGTACATACACATTGAATGGAAAACATTTACTCTCTACACAGGGTGTTATATGATCATTGAAGTAAAGTAAACCAAATTTATAGAAAGCGCGCTCTTGACCATCCTGACACTGAGTGTTAGCCTAAATGAAAAAATAGGTCATCAAATCCAAAACAATATTGTATCATCTGCGCATGTGCAACATGTTGTGGCATGTGCCTAATTTGAATGCAGATGTAAATGCAGATAATTCAGAATTTATTAGCCAACCTAACTACATCAGAAGACCTTAAAGTAGAGGTTAATAAAATCTACAGTGTGTCCCACTTACCATGCTCATCATGGGTATCTTTTCAACGGTGAGAGATACGGGGTCGGTTAATGATACCAAATGTGGAGTTTATCGAAGCCAACTATATTGTTAAATTTTTTTTAACAAAATCTATTCGTTTTTGTTCCATACGCAAAAACAGATCTTGATAATGATTTGCATGATTCCTTCTTCATTTATGAAAATATCCGAATAGGAATTTCACATTATCTGACAGTTTTTCAAAGAGATTTCAGAAAAAATATAGAATATTTTCCAACTCTTCTAGAAGTTGAGAATTGGATATGATCAGAATTCCATATTAATGATCCATATTCTAGTTTAGACCTTACCAGACTGAAGTAAGGACATGAGAGTGCAGAAATATCATTAAAGTTGCGTTAATTTCTGAAAATGAAATCAAATATACGGTATGCTGATTTGGGAATCTCATTTATGTGAGAGTTAAATGTAAGCTGATTGTCTAAGAGCACAGTTATCGTCATTTAAAAACAAAAAAAAATTGTAATACATTCTCCCTTTATTCTCAAACTTGGAACAATCGAAAAACTGTGAAAGATACTCAAAAAGTTCACCTTCACTTTCTACGCAATTGATACATCTTCGTGCACGTGTGCTCTGAGAACGTTTCGTAAGATTTTGAAAGAGATTCTGACAGTTAATTTTGTGAAAAATATAAACTATTTTAAAAATCTACAGTACGGTATAATAATGAATATTGATGTTTGGTTGGAATATTCTTCACTTACATTCACTTATTCGGAGGTAATATCCCAAGACCATGACAAATAGCTGACTATTATTTTCTTCATAATTATATCGGGAGTACCTTGTATTTTGACATTCAATGAGACCATATGAACATTAATAATCTGAATAACTCCAGAGAGATTTAGCTTTAGCTTAAGGTCGAGCTTTGATTATTGATGTTCATATGGTCAAATTGAATTTTCAAAAAATACAAGTTACCCAAAATGAATAAAAGAAAATAATAGTCGCTATTTGTCATGGTCGAGTGATATTCAGGAAGATTATTTCTTGAACACCATACAATCATCCATATACTCGTTCATATACGTTTCAACATTTAATTCAACACGTATTTTAACAACCATTCTATAGCAGAAGGTCAGAAAATGAACAGTTTTTTTGAGATAATCAAGGTAAAATTGATGTGTTCAGCTATGACTGATGGTGAGTACGTCGCTTGTTAAAACGACTCTGTAGTACCGAAATTTTTTTAAAAGTCGGCCTAGGATGTTTTCTTGGTAGCTGATAAAGAATCTGGAGTCAGTCTAGAAAAATGCACATCAACGATCCCAATATGTCCCCCACCTCTCCCTAAATAAGGCCCATTTTTATATATTCCCAAAAATCGATGAAAACTTGGCCCAGGAAGTTTTTAGTGTCGGTAAATCCCCTCCCCCACCCCCGAAAAAAAACGTCAATTTTTTTTGGTATTCTCGAAACTCGATGAAAACTTAGCCCAACTGCTTCTCAAGGTCGCTCTGATAACGAATCTGGGGTCAGAATTGGAAAATGCATTTCAATGGTCCCAATGTGGCCTTCTAAGAGGGTCCTTTTTTTCGGAATTCTCGAATTTGATGAAAACTTGGAAAAGTGGTTTTTAGAGTTGGATATTACCCAAAAACCCTATGAATACTGAATAATGAAATACACGGCTCCTAGATTTTTCCTCTTCGCTTACATTTAACTATGAGAATAAATATTAGATTCAAACCCAAAAATTGTTGTTCACTAATCTGAACTTGGAAGATTGAACCTAGTGAGAGGTTGAGCCTACCCCTTTTTGATACAATGATTAATTGCGGGTAGTCTCAACCCCTACTTAAATATATTTTGAAAAAATTCACCACGCAAGACGTGAACCAGGATATTTTGCGACCCTGACTTCGAATCTGGGATCATAATATGAAAATTCATGTCATTGGCCCGATATGCCCGCCCTTCAAAATACGTAATCCCCCCAGAGGGTTTTCGACGTCACTGAACACGAATCTTGAGACCAGCATTTCAAAATCTACATCAGTGATCCCAATATGGCCCCCAAAAAAGGACCATTTATTTTTTCCATTTTTCATGATAAATCAGCATTCTCTAGGAGGTTTTAAGGAGATTCGTTAGTTTTGAGGAAATCCAAAAATGGGTCTTATTTGGGGGGCCATATTGAGAACATTGACGTTCATTTTCCAATTTTGACCTCAAAATTGTTATCAGCGACACTGAAAACCACCTCTTCAAAGTTTTCATCGAGTTTCGGGAATATTGAGCCTTTGGAACAATCGATACGTAACCAATTTGATAGCCATTGACCTTGATTATCTCAAAAACTGTCCATTTTTTGACCTTGTGCAGATGGAGACATTTAGGACATTACTATCTATAATATCCCAAAGTTTCAGACAATTTCACCGAGAGCCATTTTCCATAAGGTTTGCTGCGGGGTCCTTCACAATATCAAATACAGTCACTCAAATTTTAATTTACGAGAAAAAAGTATCTTCAGTAATTTTGAGCCGTGTATACTACAGGGTTGAGTAGCTACGAATTTTATTGCAAGAGTTGTGGGTTTGTGAAAATGCGATTTCACTTACCTTGCTACCAATGACATAACTATAGGAATCACTTTCATTTCCCTTCCACCAAGTAAGTATTCCTTAGCAGTTGTTTGTTTCTGTCCAAAACATCCGAAGTAAATCCCAATTCCACCACTCATCGCTAACATCGTACTGAAAATACCATAGTCATACCAAGAGAAGAAACGATCAGTATTCCTGGTCAATACTGGAGCAGCTGTTGTCACAAGTGTTGATAATGTTGTCGTCAAATTCATCTGAAATGAGAGTCAACAAATTTTCTTTATCGCCCTAAAATATTCCGAGCCATAAATTTCTTGATGCCTGATCTGAGAATTTGTTGTTGAGAGTTTCATTCCATCTTTTGTTGATACTCAGTTCTCGAAAACTGTAGTTTGGATAACTAACTGACTCAAATGTAGTCCTTGATGAAATTTTCGAAGATGCATTGATATCTAGTTAGCCTAATGTTTTCTATGATTTAAAAAAATTTGCGGTACTATAGCAACGATTAATAACTTAGAAGTATCAGCGTGAAGTTTCACGTCAAAAAGTAAAACCAGTTGTCCGTTATAAATTTGAAAATAAGAACTTCGACTGAAATAACCAAAATAGAAACATTGGAATATTGAGCCATCATCAAGTACCTGTATTTGAAGAGGTTAGGAGGTGAGCAGATTGACGAAGATATGCTTACTACCCTTGGCGATCAATGCCCCTCGTATGCGACCATGAAAAATTGGATTGCAAACTTCGAAAAAGATACAGTATTCATTGAAGATGAGGAGCGATCAGAAACGCCAGTTTCTGTGTCCGTCCTCAAAAATATCCAGGTATTTCATGACATGATTTTATTAGATCGTCAAATTGGATTAAAATGAGGCACTGAATATTTCATATGGAAGCAAAATGGGCCCCCAAATGTCTTAATGTTGACCAGAAGCTTACATTTGTAGAACCATCGCGTTCGATCTGTACTCGGTTTGAAAAAAATGCAGAATTCTCAATCCATGCAATATTAGTTTTGGAAAAGACTGTTGTAAAAAAATACAAAATATAAATATTTAATGAATATTTAGAAATATGGGAAAGTTCAATAGGCACAACTTTTTCTATATGATAGTTTTGGCGCTAGAGGGCCCTGAAAACTCTCATTTGTTAAACAACACAAAACGTAATCCTGGACAATCATCACTATTCTGTTTGAAAAAAATTTGGACACATATTAGTATGAGTTGCTATCAAAAGAATCAAAAGTGTTTCGTTATTATTATTATTATTATTATTATTAGATGGTAGGGCTAGCCAGTGGCTGAAGTGCAGGTAGTGCTGTATAGAACATTTCTGCGCCCCGCTATCAGGTCTATCTCGTGAGTACTCCGGACCTCTTAATGAACTCCTGGAGATTCTTCACAAGGTTTTCCTGCTGGATGGTATCTTCTGCACTGCAGTGTCCGAAGATATCCATCCTCATACGAGCCAGAGCATCGCATTCAAACATTATGTGGAAGGCTGTTTCGTCCTCATCATCACAAAATCTGCATTGTGTGGACTCTTGATGTATCCCTAACAGTTGCAGGTGTTTTCTCAGGTGGCCTGTCATCAGTCCTACCACCTTCCTGAGAGAGTCTCGGCTTAGTTCAAGAAGGTGTCTTGATAGCCGGTCGGTTGGCCCCATCATCATCTTTTTTCCGTGAGTACTGCCTGAGGCACTCTCCCAGAGAGATTGATGATGGTTTTTAACCCACTTCTATGTGTCCTGCTTGATATCCACAAACGGGATTCCGCAAGCTGGTTCTGGTCCAGCGAGAGTTGTTGCCGTCCCCGCTCTTGCTAGGGCATCTGCGCTCTCATTTCCCTGTATGCCCTTATGACCTGATACCCAGACAAGTTTCACCCTGTTCTGTGCTCCCAGGTCGTTAAGGTTTTGGTGTGCCTCCCAAACCAGTTTGGGAGTGAACCTGCATGAACGCAGGGCTTTAATCGCCGCCTGACTGTCGGAGAGAATTGCTCTGGGTTGGTTTCTAGGACCCCTCCTTAGAATCTCTCTCGTGACGGAGATTGCCGTTTCCTCGGCTTGGAATATAGAGGCTTGAGTACCGAGGCTTAAACTGATGTCTTGCCTCGGTCTCTCCCCGTATATTCCAGCCCCTACTCCTTTGCTAGTCTTTGAGCCATCCGTGTACCAGATTTGCCCTCTTGACAGCATTGGTATGGCCCTTGATGTAACTTCCCCATCTTCTATGATGGTGGTGTATGTTCCATCAAAGGAGTATGTTGTAGTCATTTTGTCCGATGGCATCTCAGACGTGTCGATTCTTATGACCTCCAGTGTTTCGTTATATTTGGTCATTTATACAGTGTGTTCCAGCTACTTACAATTTTTAGAGTTCAAAAATTCTAAAATGGTTACCAATCGCAAAGGGATCTACAATCAAAAAATTATTATGAGTCCTATACTACACCATTTTCTACGTCACATAGTAGAAAAATATATGTAGTGTTCCTCTTAAAGATAGTTAAAGTTAGATTCGAAAAGTTCTGTATGAAAAATATTTTTCGTCCATCCTGCATGAGAAAGTATAAGAAATACAAATCTGTCTATAAAATGAAACACAGATTGTAACGTCAGGGATTTTTACGGAATGCATCTGCAAATGGACTCATTTTGACCAAAAATTCGTAACATCCAAGCGTTTCAGAGACAATCAATAATAGTTTAGGGGTGAGTGAAGGTTACGTAGATATTTGAATTTACTAATATATATCATTATTATTAATATTACATTTTAAAATAATGAACTCCACCTTCCAACCCAATTTTTTTCGAATCGCCCTGTATGTGTGGCAATAAATTCTTGTTCAACAGGATCTATTTGTCTAGTTAACTTTCGTTTTTAGATCGATATCATAATAGAACTTGAGAAATCGAACTTTGACGCACTATTGCCCCACCCTGTTTAAAAATGTTATGGTCCAGATTTGTTTTAAAACTTGTTTGAGTATTTTCGAAATTGTGGGGTAAGTACTGGATAATAGGAAAAAATTAAATTAATGTAAAAAAAATATTTTTCTGTAGATGGCTTTGGAAACGATATCAAAGTTTTAAGGTTTTTTCAGTAGGGTCAACGGTACCAGATTCAATAGGTACGTTAAATGTAACAAATAATATATTGAATTATGCTTGGTTGACACGCCAGGAGGAGTTCCTCCGCCACACACTTCCTGAGCGCCTGAAATCAGATATAGTTGCATACTCATTCCTCTATCGAAATGAAATAGACCACTTTTTGTTATATCTTCCTTGAGTCGCATCATCAACTTGAAGTATCAATTTGACCAAACTAGCTGGAACATACTATATAATTGACCATCTGTCATGACACCAATGAATAATACTTTTAATAGTAGGTATCTCATATTATAATGATTACTCAGAATAGTGAAAATTATTCAGGATAACGTTTCGAGTTGTTCAACAATGGAGAAAAAATTTGAGTTTTCAGCGGCCTCTAGCGTCAAAACTAGCCTATAGAAAAAATTATGCCCATTGGACTTTTTGTTTGGAATGATTTGGACTACAACATATCAAAAATTCAGGTAATTCAACTTTCCCTATTCAAGTGTGCGGTATCCTTTAATCAGATTTTCAATTATTGTCTTCCATTTTGATTCTTTACGTTAATGTACGAGCAAACGTTATATTATCAATGTACTAATCTTCGAATTTTCATAATGACATGTTCCATGACAATTCATATCTACCCAATACAAAATATGGCAAAATAATCCAATTTTTACAGAAAATCTACTATAGGAATGTATTTTATGAAAATAATCAAAAAGCAATAGCAAAGCGAAAAATGCAGTAATATACATTCAAAATATCAAAGTTGTTGTTACTTTTCGATAGAAGCGTCAAAGCTGCAGCGATGAAAATATTTTAGATCGATAGAGCAAAACTGATTATTCAAAAAACCTAATTTTCAAAACAATACTACGTTTCTTTTTCCAGAAACGTCTAATAGGCCATCGAGTTTGGAACACCCTGTATATAGTTCCTATAAAATCAGGGTTAGTTGCACACGCCTTTGCTGTGCCCAAACCCCATTACATTCATTGAAACAATAATGTTAGAAATATTCATAGTTTACATATGCTTCGATTTAAATGAAAACTCTTTCGTGTTATCTTCCCCGAGAAAAATAAGTTCTATGGAAATTATGTGAAGATTTTTCATAGATTTTTTGTATCAATCGTATCATTAATGAAGTATTGTTATTAATGAAGTACCAATCAATTTACATAGTAATGTACCATACCTTTTCACTTCACGAATTCAACAGGAATTATTGTGAATAATTGAAATCCATGAGCATTCAGCACTGAACTGATGGAAAAATTGTGGCTGGCTGCACTTCTGAAAAATTGACAATTTGTGATGGATTAAAAGGAGAAAAAATTATATTTGCCCAGGTAGTAAGTATATTTGAACAGTTTAAGGTGTCTGACTATAATAATGTCTGTTTGTCTATATGATTCGTCTATTGAGGCTTTGTGGAAAAGCATGGAGCAACTCTTGCGCAATTTTTTAAACAGCCTGGTCGAATATATGAGATTATAGTCTTGATTTATGGTCATAGAAATATAACTAAATGATGATGATATTTCAGGCCAGGTTATCTGTAATAGAGTACTATGAATGGTTCTTATAGTTTCTTTACCTTCAAGGAAAATATTTATTTTACATTTCAGATAATCTAATACATTACTGTGGTAAATAACCAGTGGCGCACCAAGTGGGGGTGCCAAAGACCCCCCCCCCCGAGATTTATAATAGTTACAAAAAAATTGAAATTTCCACAATAGATATTAATTGTAAAATGAGCTCAGCTACTAATACAAAATGCCCATTGGTCAGAACTCTTTAAATAAATTATTAGTAATTTGAATCGACTTGGGATTAACATGGAGTACATATGAGGGCACAAGGTTATGACGGAACTAATTCACGCAGTTTTTGCTAGCTTAGAGACATATCGTTGTGGGTCAACAAAGATACCTCATACAGTGCAGGAACCCGTTAACTCTCAATATCAGATGGTAGATTTATTATTGAATTGTATGTAATTGAAAAATTGTTTAGTTATACTGCTAAACTGAGCCAATTTCTACAAACTGTAAACACAGATATTGCTAAAGCATTGGGTTATATCGAATCTATAATAAAAGCATATCGAACCTGAGACAAAAAACTGAAACCAAATTTAAATCAATTTTTAACAAAGTAAAAGAAATATGCGAAAAATATGAAATAAATATAAAAATTCCAAGAATTACAAAGCAACAAATTCATATACATCTGATAGATATTGTGAAAAGACCCTATTTAACTTGAGAGAAAAAAATCTGAAATTGAAAATTTGCCTTTTCATTCAGATAGTTGAAATGAAAAAAAGCTATTTTTTGTAATATCGAACAGAAAACAACTACTTCCCCGGCAAAAGTTTGTCTTTCAGTAGCAGATGATTCCACAACAGACTTTATGAACACCAGAGCTGTCCCAAAGCACTGTGCTTGGTGCTCGAGAAAGTGCTCAAAGCATTTTAGTGCTCGTAAGCACTGTGCTACCGAGCACTTTTTTTATTCTGTGCTTAGTGCTTCAATCATTTCACGAAAAGGCTTAGTGCTTAGTAATCCCGAAAAGTGCTCCGGAGCACTGCGGTGCTCGGGAGCACTTTCCAGGATTACTAAGCACTAAGCCTTTTCTCAACAATGAATAATAATAATAATAATAATAATAATAATAATAACATGCCTTTATTCATCACATACAACGGTTAACAATTGCAAGGGTTAACAAGTATGATGAATGGGCGGGGTTCAGCTATTAAAGCTGCTTTTAAACCCAACCTTGGACGTACACACTTAATCTATAACATCTACATATAAGTCCGCAGACAAGTACAATATCATATACATATATTCATATACACACATATATACACATACACATACCTTCAATAATAATTTATGTATACATAAAACATGTAAATATATTAAGTTCCAAGAACTGAAGTAGATATAAATTGATTTTTTTTTTTTTTGTATTATAGTAACCAAATGTTTTAATAATAAGATAGGGTTAGAACCTCATTACACATATACCAAAAATCATTGCAAGAGTCATCAGAATAGAAAAGAAAAGAAAAGACATCATTACCTTGTTCTAAAGACGACTTTCAAACGTTTTTTAAAATTTCTCAAGCTGAGGTCTTTGAGTTCATGTGGTAGCGTATTGTATAGTTTCGCTGCATTGTATGAGAAACTACGTGTGTATAAAGCGGTTTTGTGTTTCGGAATTAGCAAGTGGTATTTATTACGCGAATCATTCTTTCGTGACAAGAAAAACAATTTTTTCCGCAAATATGCAGGAGTTCCTGATTTCAAAATTTTATGTGTTGCGGTTAGAATGTGAGTTTCTCTTATATGATACATTTTCAACCAACCTGAGTCGTCAAATAAATTGCTAATATGGTCATACTTACGTATACCATACGCAAATCGAATACAACTGTTTTGGATTTTTTGCAACCTTGACACATTATGTTGATGTAAAGCCGGACCATAAATAATGTCGCAATACGCCATTCGTGAGAATATTAGAGACTCGCAAAGATTCAATTTAAGTTTTCTTGACATCAAGTGTCTACTGGGGTATAGCTGCCGTAACACGTTATATGAAGCCTTACACAGCTGATTAACATGTTTTGTGAATCTCAGATCAGTATCGATCCATAGACCCAAATTCTTGCTCTCATCTACTAGTTTAATAGGGCTGTTATCAATTCGTAAGGTAAGTGAATTAGAAGCGGTGTTTCTCTTACCTTTGGGACCAAACAACATCACTTGGGATTTTTTTGAATTTAGCTTCAAATCTATGAATGTTGTTGAAAATATGAAACGTGGTCAACGGCAGCAAATATTAGCACCAATAGCTTCTGCTCCAGATATTCGGCAAGGTGAAAAACATTGTTATTACGGGTACCTTCTACACTGCTTGATATCATTAAAAGTTGAACTCATGAAGCTTCATCAGAACGGAAATATCACATCTGAACCTGCTAAATCTATTCTGAAAGCCTGCATTAGGGAGTTATAAAAATTTCAAGTCATTCCTTACGACAGGGCATGACGTTGACTATGCGGTTCTTGCGACATGAGGTTTCGATAGGTCTGGATACCATTGAAAAATGATTACCACTGCTACGGCAAAGATGGTAAAAGTGCATGAAAACAAATTGACTGAAACGAACACATCTTCAACATTTCTGGATAAATTATTTGATTTTGATACTCAAGGAATAAATACACAAGAGGGTTCCCAACAGAATACACCACAGCTTTCCCAGTCCTCACTTCAAGAAAGCGACGTTTCTAGTTTGGAAGTATTGAGATATCTGGAAGACAAGAGAACAGATATGATGGTCTTGAATGAATTTCCAACTATCAAAAGACTGTTCTTGAAAAATAATACTACACTTCTATCAAGCGCACCAGTATAAAGAATGTTTTCTTCCGCTTCTATTATAAATGCACCTAGGCGTCATGCTCTTAGCGATAAAAATTTTGAAAATCCAGTCTTGTTAAAGGCTAATGGCAATTTGTAGTAAACTACTATAGCCGAATCAACTGATATAGTTCCGATTCTGAAACTATTTATAACTTGCAGTTTGTAACAGAGTTGAAATTTTTGGTTTTTCTGTATGCTGTTTGAGGAATATTTTTGTTTATTTTATGTTCTATGTGTTATTAACATTACTCTTTTTTTGTAAAAGTGATAAGGTGAAGGTTTGAACAAGAATAATTTAATATTTATTTTACTCACTGAACTTTTTCAAATGGAAACACTTAATTTGGCTTCACCACACTAGATTATTTAGAGCCACACACAATAAATAATAAATTCACCAAAAATAAAACAACATTCTTTTTTATTTGAACCAAATTATTCATTACGCTACGCTACGTTTACTGTTTATCTAGCAATTCGCACGGTTCCCATGTTCCGTTCCCGCTCCCGCATTCCCGCTTTGGTTTGACGGAACCTTTATTCATTTTAGTTTGAATTCAGTTCAAAATTTGTAATAATTCTGCCTTCTGTTTTACCATGAAGTTGGAATTTTATTTTTATGAGTTGACATAGTTATGAAAAAAGAAAGTGAAGAGAATAATGAAGACATTTTTGAAAGATAGAACGTATCTGAATTATTAAGATATTTTGCTGATCCTTGAGCCGGATTACAAAACACAGATCAAAGGTTTGTAGAGCAACACACTACTAATGTGAATCAACTCTACTGCCAATACCTCCTGGGGTATTCAGATGTCACTGAAATCTCTCCACAAACGTGGAAACGGGACACACTATTCCGAACCTTTTCAGTCAGATAATAATTGATGCAGCGACAGAAGCCATTGGTGAAACAACACCGGATGTTAGGCACCACCCAGTCCCGTGGAGGAACAGAGATTGTGAAGAAAGTATCAAATCCACCAAACAAGCTTTTGACAGGCTCAAAAGATACCACACCCAAAAAAAATTCTTGTATGCAATAATAACGATGATTAGGAGTTGGTAATTTATAGCGAATAGCCCTGTACATTTTACTGACAATTCCATAATAGATTATTCATTATTTATCAAATCTTCGACCATTTAATCACAGGAGTAATCATTTTGTGGAATTAAGAGAATCATACGACATAACCCTGTAGTTATTTACAAGGGCGCACCCAGGGTTAAATTTCGGGGGATAGTGCTAAATCAACATGTAACATTTATGTAAGAAACTAAATAATGTATTCATTAAATATAAACATAATATAACACAAAGCTTATATTTACCTATTGTGGCACAGAATTCGCTAAATCTACATGTAACATTTATGTAAGAAATAAAATTTACTCTTTAAATTTTAACATAATATAAAACTTTCGTTAAACAAAATCTATTAAAGATCAAAATCCAGACGATTTTTTTCCTGGGCGAGTCTTTCAATTATTTTTTCTGGATCAATATCCATTTCATAATAAGTATTTAACAGAGCTAAACCTGGTAATCTATTTTCCGACATAGAATTTCTCAGATACGTTTTTAAACGTCTCAAAGTCGAGAAACTTCTCTCCGTTGTTGCTGTTGTCACAGGTATGGTACTAAATATTTCAACTAACAAATAAATATTCGGGTAGATTTGTTTGTTAATATATGCTAGTAAGTCGATTGGACTTTGATATTTCTTATTCTTACTGCCCGCATTGTGAATAATCATTTTATATTCATCAATCCACTGCAAATATTCAGATTGTAAAAAATTTTCGTTTACAAAACCCCCATTTTCGTTAATGTCACTTTCATAAAATTTACAAAGTTTCGTAAAATATTCTACATTTTCAGTTTTGTTATTATCGCCTTTCGGAAATAAACCTAAAAATGGGGATAAAATATAACTATGTTTCAAAAACCTAGATTATAATTAAGCTAACAAATGGTCAGCAAAAGGTATAAAAATTGAAATACGGTAATAATGTTCAGGACTTGATTACTCTACGTTATATGTATAGTTCAATGTCCAGCGTGGCTTTAGCCGGGAAAGTTGTTGTTTTCTGTTAGATATCACAAAAAATAACTTCAATTTATAGTAAGTTTTTTCCATTTCCAGAGGAGTCACATTTTGGTTCAATTATCAATTCGCAAATAAACTTTTCAAAATCAAAGTTTTTCCAAAATCCAACGTACGTTTAAAAAGTACAACTACAAACCATAAAAAAATTTACCAATGCAAGTTTTAACAGAGGCTCAAAAGAGGAAACGGCTGGAATTTTGCCATCACATGAATCAAAATTTGAATGCAGATACCGATTATTCAACTGAAATATTATGGACTGATAGGAAAAAAAGAACAACATAAAAAGATTGGTAAAACAAATGAAGAAATCAGGAAGAGAAACTGTTAGCGTTTGGTGCGAAGTGTAGGCACTGAATTCCATACCAAAAATTAAATATTAAAACAAGTTCTGCATCAATTTCCAACTGAAATCAAGGTATAAACATCACTTTCGAAATAGTAAATCTTGTAAACACACATTTCTTACAGAAAATCTGTATCATTATGGTCGACCTTGTCAAATATTCAGAAACAATTGGCATGATCTGGGTCAGCCCCTATAATGAATTTGTTTCCCAAAAAGATTAGTTGCGTGTTACGTAAGAATGTGGTACGCAAGGTGATTACCTCACAAAAAATTCACCACTCGACTATTATCTTTGAATAGAATCACTGAATATGCATGACGGCATGATAAACCAAACACTTTTGCGTGAAATGTAATTTTTTCTGGTTACGTCCTTTTGTCAAGGTGAGTCTGATCTGACAGGACAGGATGATATAAAGGATTTTAATGAAGCATTCGATAATTTTTTCAATATTTTCCTATTGCATTTTGACGCGCATTTTCCGAAGGATTACTGATTGTAGCCATAAACTGAATGATTTATTTGCTCTGAAAATATGTGATAACCATTTGACACCTGTTCAGAATGAACTCAAAAAAAAACACTGTGCTCTATTGAATGCAAAAAGAAGAGTTCAAGTGATTTTGTCAGGAACGCACAATGAATTCCGTTGATAGTATACGTTCTTCATGGGATGTGAGAGAACTGACAAATAACAAAATGAAGCCTAATGAAATTTTAATTAGGAATGACGAGTGCGTCGTTATGAGTGACCCAAAAATGTTAGCTTCAAAATTCACAATTTTTTTCGTTGAAGGTCTTTTCGATTTGAGGAATGTTATTCAATTCGTTACAGCTTGGCAAACATAGCTGCAATTGTGAAAATATTCACGCCCATGATGCGCATTAGTCGTACGACGGACTATCCAGTGATATTCACGTGATTGTTCGCGCAAGAAGTGGTAATTTCACAATCTCGGCTATGTTTGCCAAACTGTAACTTCACACATTCTAATGATTTCAATGTGAAAACTATGATTTTGAATTCAGTAGCTAAAATTGTTACTACAAAAATGAAAAATAAAAATTCTGCAGAAGAAGATTTCGTATTTATTTATTTCCTCTCAATGACAGAGGATATAACTACTGTATAGGAATAGTCAAACATTCAAAACTTAACCAAAACTTAAAATCTATGAAACACTGTTAAAAACTCCTATAGGGTATAAAATCTATTTCGTATCAAAAATTTCTTCATTGTTATTTTAAAAGATTTCTCATTATCACAATTCTCAACTGAGATGGGGAGTGCATTGTAAATTTTCAAACCCATATAATATGAGGAATCACTTATAACATTCAATCGTATAAAAGGAACATGGAAGTTATCCTTTCGTCGTGTCGTTACGCCATATTATGAAATTTACTTTTATTATTTTAAAGGAACACATCAGTTCACATGCAGTGGAACTTTCCCAGAAATAAACACCATAACGAAGACGAGATTCAACATTTTGAATAATAAAGGCCCAATAGTTACAGTCAAGATTGATTCAAGATTACGAAATAAAAACGAAGAGGGTCAACTTTGATACAAGATACTCATCATTTACAATAATATCGAGATCTTCACATTTACTCTGATGGGTGCTGAACCCATTACCTTGGCTTTTTCAGTATTGAAATATAGTGAGTTGGGACTCACAAATTACCCAAAGCTATATTAAATTGATTTTGCAGAGAACTGTAACATTTACTTGATATCGATAATGACGTGTATGTAACAAAGATTTTACCTATTTCTAAAAACAAGATGACATTCCAACCTCTAAAATTACAAATTTAATAATACATGAATAGGTTGAAACCTGATGTTTTTACCAGAATATGAAAATAGGTAAGGCGTTGCTCCTATTTAAATATGAAATTATCCCGTCCAATTAGGGAAATATAGACCTGTTACGGTTCTACATAGATTCTCGAAGGTATTTCAAGGTCGATTTATGCATCCGTACCTAAGAACTGAACCTAACCCTAAAATTAAGAACTAAGAGTTGATAAATAGGGTTCATAACCTACTCTTTGACTACATAATTCATAGGTTTAGTTCTTAGCATGGTCAGATTTCGAAGGGATGATATCGATAAATTTCGATGTCATTGGAGGTGGATTCATAAAACATAAATTATAATTACATTATCACTACAAGCACATTACACTATCATTATAAAAGATGAGTAATTGAGAATTAATGCATCTATTCATATAGGTAAATTATCACATTTACATTATATTACAACTAGTAGAAGTTGGCCAACTTTAAACTTTTCATCATAAATTCTTAGTGGAAATTGATTTACGCTAGTCCGTTCTCGTCAAGTGTCAACATAGTGTCAACGTCGAATTATTCGAATGTCAAACTTATGAATATTTTTGGGGTTTCTTTTTAATTGGTGAGCTTCATTGTTTGATCCATATAAAAGGAATTTAAAATGGATCAGGATGCCTTAATAGAATTGGTTAGACAACATCGTCATCTTTGTGATAAAAGTCACTTTTCATAGATAGAAACATCTTCTCAAATTGTCCACTATTCTGTCGATTTCTCAGGAAGGGTCTGAATTTGTACCTACGATGTACCTTTCTCTTTTTTGCAATTAATGCATAAAGGCTCAATGATACAGTTGAAAAAACTAAAAGGACTCTCCTTTTCTTTGACTGAACTCGCATTTTTCATCAGTAAAAGAGACCCTAATAACAAACATAAATATACACAAAAAGCTCCGTCAAAATGCGCATGCTCAATCATATAATTAAGATATCTATGAACAGGTCATGTCATTATCAAATTATAATTATAATGTGATGATAATGTAGTGTTAGTATAATTATAATTAATATTTTATGAATCCACCTTTAGTTTTCCATTATTGAACCAAGCATTTTCATAAAAAAAAAAATCAGTAACTCGAGAACGGTCAAAGTTGGGTACATAGTACCTTGAATGAAATCATATAATTTTTTTCTGACACTTTCAAAAGTGGAACGATATATAAGGTGTTCCATTTGAAAAAACATCACTTTGATATGTCACACTTATTTGAGCAACCCTGTAGACTCCAAAATAATTTCCTGTTGTAGCCTTAATCAATATAACTATGTTGGGATGGAGAGATTCCCTAAAAAATAAATGGTTTGGCTTACAGGGACCGTGTCGTATTAGCTGCCCCACCCTGTATGTTGAAAAATTACACAATCCAACTTGAAAATCATCTAAGGAAACTGATAAATTTCCCGCCTATTCATATTCTGTTCCTCATATCAACAATTTTCTGACTGGAAATCGATGAAAACCAAAACTATGTCAATGAGATCGCAATCATTCCCTCAGGGCAATTTCCTCGTGAAAATTTTCACTTTCCATGCCGTCACGACATCTGAGGAAAGCGAATTGATAAGGTACGCCTAGGAGAAGGGTTGTTCACCTGTACAGTATGTTTGAAAAGTGGTAGCCATAGCAGCGCAATTGATCAAATACAAGATAAAGTTTTCCCGCATGGTTGGCGGTTCTTCATTCCACTGTTTTGAAGCCGCGCTGTTGACTCAGTAGTGAATTTACTTTTGTGTTAGTTGGTCTCTAGCTTTGTTCTTTGGCCGAGTCCTTTTCGAGAAAAGGTAAGAGATTTGGACTACTGGTTGATTAGAAAATCGACTCTTTAACTCCAAATTGGTTTGTGATAAGAGAGATTTGATTAATGGGCTTCATCATCTCAACAAAGTGTCATCATGTCTACCTTGTTGAATGTTGTGAATAAAGATGCTGCACTGTGGAATGATTTTTAGATGATTTTTTAGATATGGGGTAAGTTTGAATAGCGATAGCTAGCAGGAATATCAATATCAAATAAATAATCTAATCATTTCAGCATTATAATGAAAAATGATGTTCCACCATGTACATCATGTACATCTGAAAGGGGGAAATTCCTTGGATTATTTAACGACTAAAAGTTCATATACGGGGTGTTCCAAATTAAGTCGGCACCATTGCCACCTCCGTTATTATTGAAGCTACGAATTCGGTTAAATGAGCAAACTAGTAGCATTTTTGATGGCCTTCTCGAAGCCGAAAACAAAAAAAATTACAGTCGGGTTTTCAGAATATTTCATAAAATTATATTTTTTTTCACAGGATCAGCCTATATTTTTTCATCCATCTCGATTCGTTATAACATTCTCAACAACAAAGCTCATTTGACTATTTTTCGTAAAGTGGAAAATGAGCGACTTAAGTGGAAATTTTTATTTATTTCACTAGTACAAAATATTTCTTTGTTTTAGGAGAATAAAACCTCATGATTGTCCAAACACCCAATTTTGGTACTTATACGAATGACAATATTTTTTTACTAATAGCAAAATAAGACAGTAAAAAAAAAAATTGTGCTGGGGTGTGAACTCGTGAAACCCGTGATCATCATGTCGCACGACTCAATTGACGCCACTGAGCTATTTGGTATTAATGTATAAAACGATAATTTCCATCTTAAAGCCATTCCACTAGCCGCATTTATTTTGTGAATAAAAATATGTCTGCTGTAATGATAACTTTGAAGCCGTTTTTGTACAGAACAGAAAATACTGGAGGGTCATATGAATGTGTAGATAATTACAAAATTCGATTGAAAAAATTAAGTTATTAAAAATGATTAGTGATTTATATCAGAAGCTCCTGATAATGCCTATCTTCTGACAAAGGTATGATTTTCTTTTCATAAAACCAGAACAATTTCAATAAAAAGATTGATTACAATCGGATTCTTTATTTTTGAATAGTTGACAGATACTTTCTATATAGCAGTTAATTTGAACAAATTATTATGTGCTCTAGTAACGACGAGTGTTGATTCAGATGACACATGGACTTTGGATGGTGGGAGCGAGGGTTCAAATCCACGCAGCCACATTTTTTTTTCATTTTGTGAAATCGATTAGTGTTTGATTTTTTCTGCATAAAGTTTTTTTTTTCAAGTTGTCAAAATTTTAAAATTTTGAATGTTATTTGTTTCACGACGTAGGTAGGTACGTGTACAAAAAGAAAAAATAGATGTTTCATTCAACGGGTGAAGAAAAAAAATTATCTAAACCATGTAAGAATGACGGCAGGAGAGTTTATGATGAAAAGGATTATTAAAAATATTACAGATTCAGATGGTCGTAGAAAAAGTATAGTGTACAATGAGCATGAAATGACCCATTTCCCACTCGTAGGTATATGAAATTTTGTAGTACTCGCTACGCTCATACTACCAATGTCATTTCATGCTCATTGTACAATATACTAGTTTGATTCGATAAAATATAATTATTATGAGCAATCAAGTTGCCTTGAAACTTTGTTGAAATAATATTTGTCAAATATTCTCAAGTATATCAGGACTAGAGTCCCTGTATGCAATTTGACATTAGATCGTATATTAGAGTCGGGACACTCTTTGACAGGACATCAAAAAAACGTGTTTTAGGTTATGTCTACCTTGTGAGGCCGAATGAGCACAAGGGCGTATCGTCAGGGAGGGAATATGTGAAAATATGTTTTGAGGAACACTTAACCCGAGTAACTGTGACGGTATCTTTCAAATTAGAACATTTGTCAGCTGAAGCTTCCGAAACGATATACATAATATAATTCACACCGTGATGTATTCGTTACAGAATTCCAATGATTTATATAATCTTCCTGGTGATCCAGTTCCATTACAAACATGGAAGTCGGCGCTCAAGAGAGCCTCGTGGAATATAACATCAAAATCGAGAATTTGTCAGCTCGATTTACAGATTGAGTCGCAGCCGCAGTCGTTGCAGTTGACGTTGCCGTACGAAGATAAATGTGCCGTTGCTCATGCATACGTTTATAGTTCCGCTGCCGTTGCAGTTGATGTTGTCGCTGCCGCCGGTAGTTAACCAACTTTTATCTCGGACGTTAGCGGCAGCGGAAAATGACATGAAACTCAAAATTTCTGTGTAAAAAATGAACGAAAGGTCACATAATTAAGGTTATGTATTTGTCTATATAGTTTGAGAGCAAGTATTAATTTTATTAAGAAATGTCAGAATATGAGGAAAATATAGATGTTGATGAAGGCGTATTCCTTAACCTACTAGAAGGATTTCCATATCTACATAATCTGAAGGACAAGAATGATAAAAATATGTTCATGAAGGAAAACAGATGGCGCTCAATGAACAAAAAATAAAACTATAAATTGGTCATAATTTTGCCTTTTGCTTAATATCTATTGAGTTGGCAGAAGAGTTTCCTCCAATCGAGAAAAACTCGATTGACTATATACAAGGTTATTCAGAGTTTAAATAATATTTTTCATACGCAGGTTCACTTCAATAAGGAAGATTTTGAGTGGTATGTCGCAAAGGAGTTGAAAACTGATGCTATTTCTGTTTCAAGAACGATTGAATCACTTGCTACTAGATCATTTCCAAATTTCCTGTGCATGGAGAAAGACATATTTTCCAATGTTTTGAAAGAAAACGACGGGTTAGAATTGAAATCGGTCCAGTATGAAGTTTTCATACAAGAAAAAATTCTTTCAAATGTTTTTTTTGGAACAAATAGTAGAACGAGTTCAAATCAGAAATGAAATTTCGCAAACAAAGTTGAATTTTTACGGAAAATTTGACTTGAATTCAGATCAACTCCCAAATGAGAATTGAATCCGTAATGGAAAAAGATGGCGATCTGAGACTGTGGAGGGAGCATTAGTTATTAGATTCGAATGTGGTACTTCTGGCAATGAAACCTCATTGAAACTGAACTATGCGTTACTTACTATAAAAACGTTGAATCGTAAAATACGTCACATTCAATTTTCTCCAGTCCACACTATTACATGAAATACTTCATTATTATAGAACCTGCAAAACAGTACCTACTGTGTAGCTACTTGCACTAATATGGGAAGGGAAATGTTAGAAAAAGGGACAGCAATAGCTACTCATGTTTTGGCTGTCCTGTTAGGTGGAGTTTCAAGTGGATGGAAACAACTCATATCATACCATTTCACATTGGAGAAAATGAAGGGATAATCTTTGGCAAAACACTTATTAGAAATTATAAACATATGTTTATCCATTGGATTCAATATCGTTAATATCAAAAGAAACGAATGTTCTGAATTTTCCAGCCTTTAGCTACTCAATTTTTATAGCCTTCATGTACTCAATTTTTATAGTCTTCAGCTCCTCAATTTTATAGCCTTCAACTAATCATTTTTGGCCTTCAGCCTATTTTTTTTATTTTTTTTGAAAAGGAAATAGAGTCATTTCTGCATATTTATTTTGCCTTCCCACACAAGCTAGATATCAATTTATAGTTTATCTTCGGTTCTGTCTTTTCCAGCCTGGCACCCTCCCACCTGTCAACTCATATCCTATTTGGTTCAATATTCACTTAATTTGAATAATCTATTGATCAATCATTTGTTGAACATTAATCACACCCTAAACGAGTCAGCAAAATGTGATATGATCCAGTAATTTTGAATTAAAATAGAATTTGCGTTTTCAAAAATTTGGGGTTACAAGGAAAATAAATGAAATTTCAAATAAATATGATTTGTTATTGCATACAGATAATGGTCGTCAGTTTGATACTGCAAATCAGACAAAATACAGGTAGGAGTGCCTCATTTATTTTCCACGAAAGCTCTCGATAAAATTATATAATTCTGCGTAATGAAAAAATAACGCCTATTGTGAATATGAAAATGAATTCGGCTAAGGTTGCCAGTAATACATCCATTCACAAAACTGTAGGGTAGGATAAATCAATGATATGATCATCGTCGTTGGAATATCTCTATCATTACTAGTTTGAAATTGAAAAATTATTGGTTTCAATATTTTACGATCGAAATCATGTCACGTCGAACTCTTCAAATCTCATGAACTAATGGCTCTGTTGAAAAATCCCCCTGTGCAGATATTCTGCTTGCGTGTTTTGATCAATATGATTTTTCTCACCCTTTTTACGAAACGCCACTGTTGACAGAGAAGGAAATATATTTTGTACTGTCAATACTCTCGTTCGACCGTTGCCACATCAACGGTATAGATATATCTTCTGTTCTTGTTTGACTAATAGATTTCGCCATTTAAAAAATATTTGGTATTACCATAATTTTTGAGATATAACCTTAAACGCATTATTTCGATGTCCTGTCAAAGAGTGTCCCGACTCTAATATACGATCTAATGTCAAATTGCATACAGGGACTCTAATCATGACAATGTCATAATTTATTGTACCTATCAACTACTGCTCGAATATTTTTCGAAATGCCGTTTTCCCATCAAGAAAAATGTCATATGTTAGAATCCTACTTGGTTTGCCAGAAAAATAGTTTAAGAGCACTCCAACACTACAGCAATTCGTTCCCCGATCGTGAATTACCTAATCGGCGTTTTTTTGCTGTGCTTCATCGTCGATTCTGGAACAATGAAAACGTTTTTGAGAAGAGGAGAACTAAAAAACATTTTGTAATATCTGAAGATGCAGAAATTGACGTTTTATCCTACTTTGAGGTATATCCAAATAATTCCATCAGAGATTTATCTAGAGAAATAGCTGTTCCACTGTCTGGTATTCAACGAATTCTGAAGAAACATAAGATTTCTCCTTATAAGTTAAGACCAGTGCAAACACTAGAACCTGGTGATCCTAAGAGACGATTGGGGTTTTGTCGGTGGTTTATGAATAAATGCAGACAAGATCCAAACTTCTATAGAAATATTATATGGAGCGATGAGGCTAATTTTTCAAATCGAGGGATGTATAATAGAAATAATTTTCATTATTGGAGTAGACATAATCCATTTCTAATCCATCCCCACAATCCGTAAAGACCTCAGATCAATAAGTAAACATAGATTGGCCCGATGCTACGTAAACATCGTATTCACTGAACCGAAGATAATTCTTGCGGAAACTGTTTTGTTTCGGGTTTTTGACATTCGAACCAAAACACAACACCTCTAGCACAGTGCTGTGCTTTTTTAAGGGGGTCAAAATTACTTATGCAAATTCAGTACCTGTGAGCTGCAACAAGTTATGTCACGGTTTTGTCTTAAAATTCCTAGGGCCAATAAAAAGCCGGGGGTTGGCAGCAAATAACTTTTTATCAAAATTTGGGGATTCAAGATAGCGGATTAGTTTTGTGATTTATGATGATATTCTTTCCTTAGTTGGATTCTAGGAGTTTTCAGCTATCAAAAATAAAGCATTATTTATGGTCTAAAGTAATTAATTCGAGAGATTTAACAAGTTCCTTGACTATATTTCAAGTTTGGTGCCTGGGGGTTTATGTTGTGTAGATCAAGTTTCAACGAATCAATACGAATATTTGAATAAATATGGACCAGTTGCATAAAGCCTTCTGTTAACGTAGGTAACATAACTAGTGAGCTTAGACATGCGTTGCCATAGTAATCTTCAAATCAAATATGTATTTGTCTGTTAAATTCTTTATACAACTGATCCTATGAGTTAAGAAACCTTCTCCAACATCTATAAATAAATTGTTCATTCTGTTGAGTATAATCCTTCCTAAATTTTGGACCAGTTCATTCATATGGCAAGTACCTGTCAGAAAACAACTACTCTCCTAGCTAAGACCACGACGGGGATTTAATTAAATCTAACAGATACTTGTGCAACGTTCCTCAAAGCATCAGAGAACGCAAGTGCCAGTGTTTTGTGTTGATGAAGTGTTGTTTAAATTTTCCTGTGTGTTTTCGTGGTTTTAGTCCTGCTTAAACAACTTAAAGTTACATTTGGAATATTTTTCAAAATAGTGCAGTGGTTCAGTGAGACACAATGTCGAAATACTGCTTTGTTTTCAAAACAAATGATAGTAAACAAACATTCCACAGGCGAGGTTCCAGTGGCGTCAAATGCACGATACAAATCATGCAATCAAACGTATTCGTCAAATATAATATTGGAGGACAAAGAAACTCATTCAAAATTACAGATAAGAAAAGCCTATGGCAAAATGGTGAATGCCTCAATGTTTGTTATAAATATCTGTAAGCAGGGGGAAAAACATTGAAGCTTATGACAGGAAAATTGAATTTATTTTCCAATAATATTGATATTGTTAAAATTCTAACAGATTGAATGAAATATATGCTTATCCACACGTTATTATAACAAATAGGCAAATATCACTATTATTTATTTAATTTTAAGCCTAACATATACAATATCACAAATGTATAAATATAAAGTGTCAAAGTGTATGTGAAAGAATGATTCTCAAGAAAGCTCAGTACATGAGGATTTCAACACTTGGTATTTATTGATTTTTAAATAGAACTGTCTTTGTCAAAAGAGACCAGACCCTTTCTACTTTGTCAGTTCCGCTTATTGACAATTCAAGTATGATCAGATTTTGAAAAAAAATTGAAGTACTTATTACCTTTACCAAGGCAAAACTATGGTTTGATAAAGGCTCTTCCTCAAAGAAATAATTTCCAAAAATTTAAAGTAAGTCCTTTGGTTTATCATTAATAGACGAGGAAAGTGTTGACGTCAAAAATGTCATTCTTGTCAAAAACTGATTCCAAACAAACATCCGTCAAATTTAAATCAGCTTGTCCGATTGTTTCCGTAAAGATTTTTCAACTTCTTTTGCTTGCGAAAACAAAATCTAAACAACCAAACACAAACTAATAAGCAGGGCAGCAAATCATCAACAGAGAAAGTCACCTAAAATTCTTTGTTTGGAATCAGTATTTGACAAGAATGACATTTGTGACGACACACTTTCCTCGTCTATTGTCCTCACTGTTAGAATTTTAACAATGTCAATATTATTGGAAAATAAATTCAATTTTCCATTCATCTCAATGTTTTTCCCCCTGCTCACAGATATTTATAATAAACATTGAGGAATTCACCACTTTGCCATAGGCTTTTCGTATCTGTAATTTTGAATGAGTTTCTTTGTCCTCCAATATTATATTTGACGAATACGTTTGATTGCATGATTTGCATCGTGCATACGACGCCACTGGAACCTCACCTGTGGAATGTTTGTTTACTATAATTTGTTTTGCAAACAAAGCAGTATTTCGACATTGTGACTCACTAAACCACTGTACTATTTTGAAAAATATTCCAAATGTAACTCTAAAAACAGACAGGAAAATTTCTAACAACACTTCATCAACACAAAACGACAAGGAAGAATGGCCGCCACGGCCGGTGTCACAAGCGGTGTTGCCAAGAGTAAAATAATTCTAGTAACCGCTCGAAGTGCCTAAAATTTCATCAGTTCAAAACGACATACATCTTCCTTTTTGGTAATTTTTTCACACCTTTCTGGACATAAACATTTCTCTAGAATTTTTAGAATAATACATCTGAATATAAAATATGATTGATTATGCATTTATTGGTAGGTTCCTACCAAAATAATATTTTTTACCAATTTGACAACAGGGCGTCAATGTTTGAAAACATTAGGGATGAGAGGTGTACGTAAATAAACAAAGTTGTCTTCGGTTCAGTGAATATGATGTTTACGTAGCATCGGGCCGATCTATGTTTACTTATTGATCTGAGGTAAAGACGATTTAGTATTAATGTTTGGTGTGGTTTATTTAGAGGCAGAATTATCGGTCCATTTTTTTACCATAGTTCTTTGAACGGACCCCGTTACAATAATTTATCAACAAGAGTGTTGGAAGAGTTTTTCGATGATCTTGATCTGGATGCTCGTCAGATGATCTATTTTCAGCAGGATGGAGCACCAGCACATAATGTCAGTGGCGTAAAAAGAATGTTGCGAGGCTGTTTTGGAAACAGATGGATTGCTACAAATGGTCCTGTTAAGTGGCCCCCTCGTTCACCAGACATTCTGAAGAATGAGGTGTACAAAATAGAACATAATAATGTAGATGTACTGAAAAATTATATTGAAACTATAATTAATAGAATTGATGGCCGAACTGTGTTCAATGCCACACGTAGTGTCAATAGAAGGGCCCAAATATGTGTTCAACAAGAAGGCGGTGTTTTTGAACATTTACTCAAAATTTTATAGCGCTTTTTCAAATCCGTTTGTTATAAATGTTTCCTATTATTTTCACCATTACGAAAAAAAGTCTAATGAGATTTGTTGTGGAGAATGTTATTACGAATCGAAATGCATGAAAAAATATAGGGTGTTCCATTGAAAAAAATATCATTTAATGGAATATTCTGAAAACGCGACTGTAATTTTTTTGTTCGGCATCGAGAAGTCCATTAAAAATGCTACTAGTTTAACCGAATTCGTATAGCATCAATAATATCGAGTTGGCAATGGTGCCGACTTAATTCGGAACACCCTGTATAAACATAGGTCTGCAAACGCTTCTTTATCGATCTACAATTTGTTGTTAAAATTTCAATTATTTTTTTGTTTTTTATTTATAGATCCCGCAGTTTTTGAGATATTCGGCTCAAATTTGAAACATAGGTATAGTCTTACATCAATGGACATCCCAAATGTTTGTGAGAATCTACAGAGTGATATTTTTTATAGGTCATGCCTCCTTTTCTCCCCCTGAACTTTTTTGCGGTACTCCGTTGGTCAATTCTAGAATACAAAATGAATTTTTTGGTTTATTTACAAACATTATTGTTTTTTGTACTCTTCTCGAATCTACGACCGATATCGAGAAAAAAACTAGAAATTAATTTTTTGTAATTCGCTGAATAAATGTAAAAATTTTAAATGACTTTATTGTAGATAAAAGCTTGTCATTAATTTTGACAGTTCGCATGTAGAGTCGTTAAGTGCCCTTGCATAAAGGACCCCGCACGGTTCTTATGGAAAATGGATCCCAGTCGAATGGGCTGAAAATTCGATATAATGTAGTTTATGATGTCCTGATCAAATGTTTCCATTGGTACAATGAGATGTAATGGACAGTTTTTGAGATACAGAGTGTCAAACATGAAGAGGCAGCGTTGTTACTTGCCTTTAAATAATCAATAATGTGGCCATTATTTTGTTACAAACATTTAAGGATAATAATTGCAATCTTTATATAGTCGACACGAGTTATAGTGAAAAGTTCTAAGACTCAGTATACGGGGTTATTAGTAATTACATAATTTTTATGTAATTCCTCGAACAAAATCAGTGAAACGCAAAAGCTCGTAGACTTGCAGAATATGTATATATCATTTGATTTTGATATTGGGTGATCTGAGGTTACTATTATACAAGGGTGTCTTTGATTTAATCGAATGTAGTAACACCGCACCTAGTAACACCGTGCGCTTCATATTTTCATTTTCTGTAAAGAGCATTGAATTAAGGCTGGACACCGGCGATACATTGATTTGTTGTAATATACAGGGTGATTCATTAAATGTGACGACCGGCTTTATTATCAGATATAATGTTATCAAAAAATAGTTAAATCAAATGATTATAACATCTTCACCTTCAAACTCAATATATTTAAGTATGCATTCAGATTACACACACAGGCAATTACAAGACAAATAGAAGTTATTTATTATAGTACAACTCCCTGTACATTTATGCTGATTTGGAGTTTTGTCAAATTATCTAAAACAAACTCTTGAAGTTTAAAATAATAATATTGCTGAAAGGCTCGGAATAACAGAATTGGGACGAGTATTGCTACAAGAGTAAATGCTATACAAAATGGAACAAATTTCCAAAATGACTAATAATTAGTGACCCACACGGTATGTACCGGCGACGAAGATCTTCATTATCTGTCGAATATGGGGCTATATTTCCGAAAGGATTGAATCATGTGCACATCATTTAGATAAGCAAGGATAAATTTTAGGACCGTCCATTAGGTAATAATTATTGGATAACATAACATTAACCGATCATAAGATGAGAAATCTTGTCATTTTTACAAAGACAGCAATAAATCTGACGAGAATATACCATTAGAGTAGTTTGAGTGACAATGAATTTGAATGTTTATACACATATTATAAATGCTTGATGAATAATAAAATGCCCTAGATCGATATTACTCCACTTATAAATCTGGTGCTCGGAAGTGTCGATACCTTCCACATAACGATAATTTCCTATGCTTTTTGTGGTATGCATCAACATTTTTAATGCAGTAGTCTTCCATGTGAAAGCGAAAGCTGCATCATCATGGCGTTGACCAGGATCCGTATAAGATGCAACAAATAGACATAAACATTGACCATTTTTATTTAAGTTTCTACTTTATGATTAATTTGTATACAGATGTTCCTAATAATAATTATTATAATAATAATAAATGTTCTTCATTGATTTATAAGCAGGTTATAATGCAAACGGCAATTGACCGAGATCCTACAGCAGATGTTCCTAAAAAAATTCAAAAAATACATCTAAAAAGGAAAAAATTGAGTGAACCTGTATAATAGTAATCTCAGATCACCCAATATCATTATCAAATAATATTTACCTATTTTGCAGGGCCGGACAAACACATCATGCAGCTAATGCACAGCATGAGGGCGCACTTGCCATGGGGCGCCAAAATAAGTTCAAATATTTGAATAATAAATACTCATTTCGAAACTTTCTCGGACGATTTCGCTAATTAATTACCGATGTTTTCCTGTATCTAGTCAGCAGTCTCCTAGCGCCCTGAACCATAATTCATTGTTTTTTATTCTTAAATATTCCATTGGTCCTTATTGGTAATATTGGTATCGTATAATTTGGTATTGAATAGTTAGAGACAGTTGTGCGGTGAACAATTGGCAGTTGCATGTATATAAGGTAATATTTGATCAGTATTTGATTTTCTCTTTGGAATTGCTACGATAGTTCCTAATCATTTCAGAATTCAATGTATCAAGATGATGAGAATAAAATTGTTAGGGTATTGTAATCGAAAATGAAGGGTTTCTAGAGGTAAAATTTCTGAAAAGATTCACTGACAATGGCGAATCGTCTATTAAATCCTCATCATATGTTTTCACAATAGATGGAGAAAAAAATATTCTGGATTCCTCATCACATTAGTATAAAAATGTTTATTTTATTTTATTTTCTTATGAAAACATGATAAAAAACTAAACTAAGTAAAAAACTTGTCCATGATCATGTAAAATTGATTATGAAATATCTACATCAAAATACATATAAATATCCATAATATTTATTTCAGAGTTTATCACTAGGAAGAGATATCCCAAAAATTTAACTGAAAGCCGGTTGTCTCATTTAGTAATGATGAGAGTAGAGACCCTATATTACAAACTTTGGAAATTTATCGTGACCCATCATAATGGCCGGATAAATATATAAATTCAATGATAAATATCACACAAACTCTAGCGAATTCAGAAGAAATTAAAAGAGATTGGGGCTTGTTGATTCTTATCGGCTGATAGTGTTTATTCTTTAAGTTGCAAACTACTTCTAGGAACGGAAAATAAAATCAAACTGATTTCCAGAGAAGGTTATTCTGATGGGCAGAATTTGTCAAACTCTATGAAACTCCATGAGAGTTCTTTCGTACATATACACTGGAAATCTGTTATTGAAAGATTTATACAAGTACAGAAAAATTTGGCATTTAGAGGATCTTCTGAATTCGACTTCTGGCAATGGTGGAGGACAGACGGCGTCCTTAGTTGGAAGTCAAGTAAATGTGTGTAAATGGTCAAATATGTTGAAAATTAGTAGTATTGGCTCGCACAAGTTTCGACTTCTGAGGGCTGCCGTTCGTAAGGGGACGACAGCTGGTTAACGGAAAAAACAATTTTAACAACAACAAAAAAACAACAATTGTGCATCGTCTATAAGTATTATGTGAAATCGTCGAATTCCCGAGCTTCCTACGCCGGTATCCAGGCCGGATGACAACGGATTTGTCGGAGCTAGGGGCCATACTACTACTTAAAATCATTTGAAATTATTTCAAATTATACCTGATCTGGAGAAATTGTTTCCGTATGGAGACAGAAATCCAAAAACTAACGAAAGAAGAAGAAGAAGAAGAAGATCGTCTGATAAACTCTTCGAAACTCTTCTGTGATATAAACTTGGTTCTTGTAATCTATATGAGACCAACGGAAATCATTATTTATTTTGAGAAGATTGTTTTATTTAATAAAAAAATTAATATTTAGTAAAAGTCATCCAGTTGAACTGCTTCATTTTCAGATAATGTATGAAACTATAAAAAAATATCCGATGCTAACTTTTTAACTTGAAAATGCATCATCTCATATACTTTCTGTTCATAAACGTGATAATTATTATGTTCATCATATTACGATATAATGAATAATAAGGGCGCAAATAAAATCTTCCATGAGGGCGCTCAGTACCCTAGAGCCAACCCCGGGTCTACGAGCTTTTGCGTTTGACTGATTTTGTTTGAAGAATTACATGAATATTATGTTATTATTATTAACCCTGTATACGGAGTCTTAGAAATTTTCACTTATAATATCACAAGAGCTTAAATTATTTCCGGAAAGTTTTTTGAATATTTTGAAAATTATCCAGAGTCGCGAAGTGACGAGAGATAATTTTCTTAAAATATTCGTGCCCGACAAAAAATTTCCAGGAATAATTTAAGCTTGCGTAGTATTCGGTTAGAAAATTTCACACCATAATTTGGAAAAAAAATATTGATCTAATCTGACATTTTAAATTAATTTCACTGCTTGTCAAGTCCACCATGTTTCGTTAAATAAAAAATATTACCAACTCTAGTTACACCAAATGCTAAAACTCAGATGGGTATTAGACCAGTCTATCGCCCTTTCATAATTTTAGGTTACTAAAGGTGATAGAAATGTATTTTTTGTTAAAGTAATCCATAACACTTCTAATGTAAGAAATATAATAATATAATAATATGTTGCAGTAGGTGGCCGTGATATAGGCGGCCATGCTTTTGACAGATGAGGTTTATATTGGTAAATTACATTGAGTTACTGTATAGTAAACCAGCAAACAAAGACATTCTTATGTAAAACATTTCTTGTAAGCATTTGCGTTACACAATTTGAGAAAAATGAAATGCTTTGAAAAGTATAATTTATGTAAATACTGCAAAGAGTTGAGTCAAGTGCAAATATGTCATCCAAAATTAATATATTTAACGAATATAATTGAAGATTGCGACCAGGAAGCGTTAGAGTCGAATGGTTTGTTTACGAAAATCCAAGAAAGTCTGCTGCAGATGTCAAGTAAATATGGTATTTTGGGTAAAAGAGATTTGAACAAAATTGTTTCAAAATATATTACATAAATATGTCTTAAAACACAGCCATCTAATTAATTCGTCACCTTCCTATTCACCATTAAGAAGAGAGGATGGGTTAGAATTCAAGCAACATTTAAATCTTACTATGTTTGTACATCCTACGTTCTTTGAAATATAAATTGTTAATGCATAATAATTAAACAAATTTGTGTTTTCTGTTTAATGAAACTTTATAGCGAATAATAAATAATAATATTAATTCTTATAGAAATTTTGCATTATTCACAGGTATATCTACAATATTTAATGGTTTTAAATCATATATTTACCTGTAAGTAATGTGATGAAATACCTTTTCAGAACTAAAGGCTTTAATCAGCAAAATCTGTCACAATGAACTTGACAAATATCAATGACAAGAGATAACGATGATGATGAAGTATATTACATTCTCCCCCATTTATTTATTTTTCTAACGCACTAAAATATTTTGGTGGACGTCGATTTCTGGTAGATCTACGAAGTGTGTGACCTTCTTTTTCTTCTTCATTGTTTTTATCATCAACGATCTCTGGAGTGATGCTTCGTCTTTCAGGTTGAATATCTGGGATTGCTTCAAAAGATTCAACAGCTAGATCAGATTCCAAAACAGGACAATCTTCAATGTTAGATTCGTCTTCTATATTATGACTCGATTTGGGTTCGTCTTGTATATTGGGCCCCGATATCAAAGTCATGTCTCCTCTAGGTGCTAGCTGCTTCAGAGAAACGGTATATTCTCGTCCACTTTGATGTCGCACCAGAGCATATTCAGGATTGGCTTCAATGAGTTCCACCTCCTCTACTAAAGGATCATATTTTGCTTGTCTCACATTTTTTTAAGAAATACAGTTTTTGAATCTGTCATCCAAGAAGGTAGGGATGTCCCATAATTGGATCGTCGTTGATGGTTGAACATACGTTCATGCGGTGTAAAATTAATGGAGGTGCATAGTAAAGATCGTATAGAATGCAATGCATTGTATAGCACAATTTCCCATTGAGATATGTTAAGTTTCTAGTTCTCAAGGCTAGTGATATTGCTTTCCATATTATACCATTGTATCGTTCTGCTTGACCATTTCCTGGTGGCTATTCCTCGAGAATGAAGAAAACTGACCAGATCTCGTGATATGAAAGATGCTTCTCTATCACAATGAATATAGGCAGGCATTCCGAAAATAGAAAAAAGTTGACTCAGGCAATTGATTATCGTAGAGGAAGTCATGTATGGACGTGGAAAAGCGAATGGGAATCGTGAGTAACCATCTATTATTGTGGGAAGATATTAATTTTCTGAATCACTCGGTAGAGGCCCTTTAAAATCTATATTTAATCGCTCCAAAGGAGAAGTTGCTTTTATCAGATGTCCATCAGCATTCTTCAAAAATTTTGGTTTGATTTCAGCACATATTGGACATGATCGTGTAATTCATTTCACATCATCCAATGTAAATGGTAAGTTTCGACTTCGTATCAAATAAAATATTCTTGATGACATAGTGATTGATGTAGTTCATATAATTTGTTATCGCTGGTTGCTCCACAAATTCTTGAAAAGGAGTCAGCTACTACGTTTGCGTTTCCTGGACGATATGATATATCATAGCTATAGCAGGAGAGTTCCAGTCGCCACCTAATGATTTTCTCATAATTATTTTACTTGAGTGTTTTATATCAAACATAAATGATACTGATTCTTGATCCGTGATTAATTTAAAATGTCTTCCCTAAAGATAATGTCTCCATTTCTGTATTGCTTCCACGATTGCGAGAGCTTTTTTCTCAACAGCCGAATGTCGTTGTTCACAATCTGTAAGGGTTTTGGAGTAAAAAGCAACTGGTCTTCCTGCTTGTCTTAATGCTGCTGCAATGGCACATTCCGATGCGTCTGTCTCCACAACCAAAATTTCATTGTCAGATATATTACAGACAAAAGAATTGTCAATATCATTTCTCAATTTCTCGAAGTCGTTCACAACATGCGTCGGCAATGGAAATGTTTTGCAATTTACTAGGCTTCGTATTTTATCGGAGAATCTATGTATCCACCTGGAATAATGAGCGAACATACCCACAACCCTTCGCAGAGAGTTAGTGTCCTTTGGAAGTGGTAAGTTGAGGAGAGGCTTAAGTCTTTCAGCATCAGGTTCAAAATTTTATTTTCGTTAGTATAACCAAGTAGATTGATAGTTTTCTTGGAGAACTGGCATTTATCTCTGTTGAGATTCTGATCATGAGATTTCTGATTTATGCCACAAACTGTTACGTCATCAAGGTAAGCAAACACTCCCTTTAAGTCTGGTTTAACTATGATGTCATCTATAACTCTCTGAAAGCATGATACGCCGTTCGTGACTCCGAACGGAATTCGACGAAACTGATATAAGCGTCCAGCAGCTTTAAATGCAGTAAAAGGTTTATCAGATTCACGAATTGGTATCTGATGATGAGCACTTTTTAAGTCAATAGTGCTGAACACTTAATATCTTGCAACTATCTGTTCGATATTTGGAAGAGGATAGGCATCAAGTAACGTAAATTTGTTTGTTTGTTTGTGAATAGTCCATAACCATCCGTCTTTTGTGATGTTCATTCCTTGTTCCTAAGACTTGAGCTCGCCACGGCGAAACACTTTCTTCTATAATATTTTCCTTTAACAATTTCTGTATTTCTTCTTGTATAAATTTTTTATTTTCCTCGCAAAAACGACGTGATCTTGTCGCTATAGGTCTACAATCATCAGTCAAATCGATGAGACAGCAAATCGATAAAGGGGGATTTTTGGTCCACCAAAGAATACATCGACTCGAGAATGAAGTTTCATAATATCATGTCCGATGATAACATCACTGCAAAGGTTTGGTAGGACAAGAAGCGTGATTTCTCAATTGTTATTACCAAGAATAACGAGATCCACTACGCAGAAACCTTTCAGACTCAATGATAATGATGTTGCAGCCATTGACACTTGGCCGTTAGTAGAATGCATTTCCAGTTGATTGGAAGTAGCTATCAGAACTTCCAGTATCTATTAAAGATTGTACAGGAATATTGTTGATTCTTGTATTGACTACTGCTCTTGATAAACTGCATGGAAAGGTCGATGAAGCCGAAGCAAGAACAAATGTGGAAGCAGTGGTTGATTTATCATTCTTTGTTGGATTTTTCAACTTCAAACAAACTTTCGAAAAATGTCCAAATTTCTTACAGAAAGAACACATTTGTTCCCAAGCAGGACGAATAGATCGGTGGTGTCTATTGTTACCACAAAAGAAGCATTTTTGAGTGGACGCAGTTGCAGCAGATATGGTTTGATTTTTAGTCTCTTCTATATTGTCATTGGATGTACACGCTGTATTCATTTTGCCGAAATCTGAAGAATATGATTCTGAATATTTTTGAGCTTCTTCTAAAGATTGTGACAGCGAAATTGCTTGTTCTAACTGAAAGGTGTTGTTTTCTAACAATCGTGGCCGTAAATGATTTGAGGGTAAACTCGTTTTTCTTCAGTTCTGCACTGACTGATTTGAAATTACAATTTTTACTAAGCAGTTTCAATGCCTGTATATACTGATCTATATTTTCTTCAGCTTGTTGTCTTCTCGTGGCAAGTAGATGTCTCGCAAACACTTCGTTGACTTGCTTTATGTACAAATCTTGTACAATCTTTACAGCGTCAAGATAACTCGAACAATCACTGATGAACTGATATACTGAATGAGACACAGTTTATCAATAGTTTGAGTTTGTCAACATCAGACAGTCCCTTTTCATGTTCTTTCGAATTCGCAGTTTATAAGAAATTTTGAAAAGTCTTGAACCAGTGGCACCATTCCTTGCTAGCATTAGCCGAATTTGGATCGCATTCAAATCTATCGGGACGCAGATACTTCTCCATATTGATTTTGTATTATATTTGCTGATTAAATTGTAATGAAATACCTTTTCAGAACTAAAGGATTTAATCAGCAAAACCTGTCACAATGAACTTGGCAAATATCAATGTCAAGAGATACGTTGATGATGAAGTATATTACAAGTAGCATATTCCTGTAGTTATTTCTGAATTTAGTAGTAGACGGTGTTTTGAAATCTGTAGGAACCTGGTTGCAAAGCTGGTAAACTGTATATGTGAAGGACCTTTAAAAGATAGAAGTTCGATGGAATGGTGGAGATATGGGCATCACTTCGAAAAGTTATTTTACTATAAAGATATGGAGATGTCTTGTGCAGTAATATTTTGTGACATAAGGTTACGGTTTGCAGTTCTCTTTTAGCAGATATACTGAGCCATTTTGTTTCTTTCAACTTGTATGATATATTCTGATTGTTTTATCCCATGAATGTACCGAAGACACGATTTCTGAACCCGTTGGATGCGATTAATTGTATTGGTTGAGCAAGGACTATATATCACAATAGTTGAAATGAGATAGTACCAGATAATCAGTAAGAAGAGTTTCTCTAAGACTTGTCAATGGAGAAATTTTCAGGTTACCATACGATCGTTTTACGCATTTATTCATAAGATGATTTGAATCGCAGATCTGTATCTAACTCTAATTCCAAATTTCTGGCACTTTTATCACGAGAAATATCATTACCATCAATTTTAATTTCAATTTCCATTTCAATTTGAGTTTTATTTTTACTAAAAATTAAAATCTGAGTTTTGGATGGATTAATAGAAAGTTGAGGTTTTTGAGAACATGAAACAATCTTAGATAATTCCGAATTAATTACTTGATTTGTTAAATTTATTTCAGTATTGGATATGGTGAACTTGATCTAGGTATCATCAGCGTACAAGTGTGATTCATATCCAACTAGACAGCTAGTGATATTACAAGTATATAATGGAAATAGTATAGGTCCTAATGTAGAGCCTTGTGGTACTCCACAGTGGATGTTCTTTATATCTGACTTGCCAATGCTAGTTTCGACGAATTGTGCACGATCAGTTAGGTAGCTCTTAAGTAAATTGATTGCACCATATGAGAATCCCATATACTGGAGTATCGCATACAGTAAACAGTGATTTATGGTATCGAATACTTTTGAGTAATCCAATAAAATAAGCGCTACATCGTACACTTCATCTAAATCTCAAAAAATATCATCTATTGCATCTAACAAAGCAGTAGTACAGCTATATCCATTTCTGAAACCTGATTGGTGAACAGGTAAAATATTATATGTGTCAATATGTGAATTAATTAAGACTTTCATGATTTTTTTCACACTTCAGATAACACTGGTAAGATGGATATGGGTCTCAGATCATTGATGCTCAAAATATTTGACTGTTTGGGGAGTGAAATCACTTTTGACACCTTCCATTTTTCAGGAAAGATGCTTTGTCGCAAGCACGTGTTAAAAATATGACTAAGAATATGCAAAATTTGCGGACAACAAAGAAGTAGCATCGCAAAAAAGTTCAGGGAGTGAACAGGAGGCATGACCCATATAAAAATATCGCTCTCTAAATTTTCACAAACATTTGACATGCTCATTGATATATGCTCTACAACGAAACCTTTCTTTCAAATTTGAGCCACATATCTCAAAAACTGCAGGATCTATAAACAAAAAACAAACAAAAATTCGACATTCCAACAGACCGTAGATCGGTGACGAAGCGTTTGCGGACTTATGTTTTTATGAACTTGTAGTCCCAAAATAAGCTAAGGAATAACCTCCTTTCAGATGTACACGATGTTTAGGAACACCTTGTATAGTTTATAGATCCCAAATATCAGAACGTTTGAGGAAAATTGTTGAGTAATAATTGGCCCATTTCTGATCTATATCACAAAAAACCAAATAATCACCTATTTACAGAGTTTATACATTTATTGCTCATATTTTGTTTAATGTAATGAATTTCAATCATAGAACTTTTGAACTGTATTTCACCAGAATTCAGCTATGCTGTCAATATTAATTACCTTTTACCAACAAAATAATTATTGGAAGAGGTTGCTTTGGCTGATCAATAATTAAATTTCAATTTGCTAGGTTCTGGAAAGTACAGTTTCACATGAATCAATATGCCAATTAATTCTCAGTAGAATAGATCCCCGTTCATCTACGCTTTTGATATATTCGGTATTCTGGGAATTGATTTCGATATACACAGCTGAATGATTTTCCAATATTTTGTGGCTATTCTTTTTAAGGTTTTGAACAAATATTTCAATCGGGAAACACCACGCACGTGTATGGCTATCATTTACGGGAGTGCATTTTTCATTGAGTATATCAAATTTATTGCCATGGGCTTTTGGGTATTTCAACCTTCACAGTCTGAAAATGCAAAAATGTAAATCAATACCAATAGAAGACGGGCTAATGAAAAAATTATATAATTCTCTCAGAGTAACGTAACGTATCAAAAATTGCATGTTCGGGAAAATGAACACTTTTTATTGGGATATAAATGAACAAACAATCCGCAAGTCACGAAATTATTTGCAACACGAAAATTTTTGTATACATATTGGATAACTGTGGAAATTTGAACGGAGGAATGTATATGGAATAATTAACTATGCTATTCTGTCCTACCAGTAAAAAAATTGTTAACTCAAGCATTAATAACTACTAATCGATTACTAATGACTCTTTTGAAATGGGTAATAGAGTAAAAAATACACAGAGAGAAATAAATGTATGTTTTCTACACAATTGTGAATAATTTCAGCACAATTTGTTTCTAAAAAGTTGACAGCACCAACCACTCGTGTTGGCGAAACGTCGAGATTTTCTCTAAATAAACATCGGCCTAAAAACCCGAAAAACCATCATTCATTCAACGATGGCCGCGAATGCCTTTCACAAGCAGATATAATATCGAAATGTCCCCGACAGGTCATCAGAAGCTTGTGTGAATTTCTAGAATACTTGTATAAATATCTTGACAGTAAGAAATTAGTTCTAGATCGTTTTTTGGACCTCACCTGAGCATTTGACTGTCTGCAGCCAAGTTTTGTTTTAACGAAACTTTATGCTATTAGATTTTGTCATAGCTAAGACATCATAAGATTATTGTAAAATTAGGTTACACCTATTCAAAAGAATCTGAAGTTGATCTATGAGTTCCTCAGGGTTCTGTGTTAATGTTTATTAACGATTTGCCGTCTTTCATGAGCAAAAATTGCATTGTTTTCTATGCAGATGATGTGTCATTGGCATCCCATGAAAATACCACTGAGGAATTTTCATCTAAACTGATCCACCTCTATAATTCAGTGAATGGTTTACGTATAACCACTTGAAATTAAATAGAAGGAAAACATGAACCTCAAAATTGTATCAGAAAGTCTTGATGTCACTGTCTTTGATACAACAAAATTTCTTGGCACATTTCTTGATAAATCACTATCTTTTCATAATTATACTAGTGAAAACAGCAACAGAAGTAAGCAGTGGATATTTTACAATTTTCAGACGCACATGCTGAATATACAGGGTGTCCGGTAAACCTTGTACAATGTTGAAATTGGTGATATACCAGGTCATGACTGTTCAGAATATCGGAATTTCACCTTAGTAAAAATCTCACCGTTTTCGAGATAATGAGCATTTTTAAATTTCTGAAAAATCACTACCTCACCTTGGATTTTTGAGTGCCATGTCTACAAATTGAGACCAATTCAAATATCTGTGCTGCTGAAGATTACTGATGAGTGATGCTTTCAGACGTACACAACAGTTTTTCAGAAAACTATACAATTTTTTCAAGAAATAAGGGTAAAATGACAGATTTGAGTTTCACCAATTTTTTTAACAACAGTTTGACATTATTGTTTGAAAAAACATAACTAAGTGGAAGTGGACATTCATTACAAAAAAATGCCCATTTTGTCCAGACTCTACCATGGTATAAAACATACGATAACTATTTTTGGTAGGAGTAGAATTTCGATTATGTTAGAGTGTGATGTTATTCTGAGATAAAATCAACTCCAGTAGACTTTGTCAGTAATGTCTTTTATTTTTATCGTATCAAGATGAAATGATTGAATAATTATGTTATTATCGTTATTATGTTGTTATGTTATTATCGTTATTACGAATTAACTGCTAGGAAGCATTCAATGAGATATAAAGAAGTAAATATTAATTCAACGTTTTTTTGAATCAACCCACACTATAAACCACAATAACGATCAACATCGCACTGAATAATATTACAAAAATGTTATTTTCCATCCACTCGTACGCAGAGACGACATCTTTTCAAGAAGAACCTTTTCAAATGCGATAGGTTATAGCCCCCAAATCAGCGATTCTCCTGAGCGGCATTGTGCAATCGAATATCGTTCTGCATAAAGCGCTGCTGCAGCAGTAGCACCACCTTCACATTCACCATAAATGAATTGCATATGCGCATGAGAAAGGAATAAATACCACTAAATGACACAAGCGGAATATTGAAAAAAAGTCACAAGTTGTTCAAACAAAATGTGACAGCCACCTACTAGATTTTTTCAATTCTTTTACAGAAGATCCGTTCATGCACAATGCTGTATTTTATTTTTTCATCTACGGACACAACACAGGAGTTAGAAAAGTTTTTGATTTTCGACAAGGATTCACCTCCTAAAAATTTTTGCACTTATTTGGTTACACCCTGTATATCTGTCGGTCTCTGAATCTTCGTTGGAATCTGGATGTTGGACAATTGTGACATTTTTCAAAAGAATTCGTTTTAATCTGTGCCATGTCGGATAATCGACATTTCATTTCGATAATTTTATTAGGCTTAATTACATGAAAAGTTAATTTTATTGACATACTATTTAATGCTACCAAGCAGTCCATTCTTTATTATTGATAATCATTTCCACATTTTATCTTGATAAAATCGAAATAAAATAATTTTTGGGCGTAAGTATAAAAATTGAAGGAAGCCTAGAATAAAACCACGCCTAATTCAATGGAAATCACTTCCTCCAAAAATATTTATAGTTTGTTTAATTCCATGGCAGAGACTGGACAAAATGAACATTCTTTTGAAATGAATATCCACTACCAATTGTCTTTCAGACAATAATGTCAAACTTTAAAAAAAAATTGATGAAACTCAAATCTGTCATTTTACCCTCATATCTTGAATATTTTTTTCACTATCTGAAAAACTGTTCTGTACGTCTGAAAGCATCACTCATCAGTAATCTTCAGCAGCAAAGATATTTGAATTTGTCTCAATTTGTATACATGGCACTTTCCAGAAATTCTTAAAATGTCCATTATCTCGAAAACGGTGATATTTTTACTGAGGTGAAATTCCGATATTCTGAACAGTCATAACCTGGTCTATCACCAGTTTCAATATTGTACAAGGTTTACCGGACACCCTGTATGTTACGCAATGGTAAACCCTGTAGTTATATCTACAAATAATGCATACTTTTCGTTAGACAGAGAATCTCCAGCTACATGAAAAATTCTGACATCCACAGTTATCCAACAAGACTTGGCAATAGTCCCAAAATGTCTTACCATATGACTACATTTTATGAGAAAGCTTCCTCTTCAGGCATAAGGTTTTTTAACACATTGCCAAATAGCATTAAGGATGTACTAAACATTAATAATTTCAAGAAAGTTTAAAACAGCATTTACTAACGAGGCCTTCTATAGTGTTGAAGAGTTTTCGATATGTGAAAGTGTTTAAGCACATCTATTTCTCTTTTTATTGGATATTTTCCTGTCTCTACTCATGAATTTTGTTTTTTTATTTAAAATTTTAATATTTTCTTTATTTTATACAAGGTCTATCTATACTTTTAATATTTTAAAGAACTAATATTAGTATATTTGTGCACATTACCAAACTTTGCTGACTTTTCCAATATCATGTAAAAATGGTCTTGACTGGAATAAATATTATTATTATCATTATTATTATTCTGAATTTTGTCTTCTTGAAAAAATGAGTTTGAAATAATTAAAAATACTTCTTTTTTTGTCAAAAAAGGTTTACGTTACGTATCTTTTCCCATTATCAGAAACTCTATTTTTATTATGTCTGGAGACGATAAGATATTTCTATGACAGTCAAATTAAATCTGTCAATCAAAGTTCCTCTATAGAATCGAACATTCAATCAATAAAATCAGAATATTTTGGCGAAGCTGTGGGCGATGCCGGGCCTGAACACTCACGCAGGCCGCATATGACCTTCGATATGCTATGCACCGAAAAGAATCTGGACGATTCGATGAATCTGGACGATTCGATGGAAAATTCTAGAGCATTCGGAGAAGTCAACAGTGAATATGAATAGTAGAGTGATTATATAAATTAGAGTATTGTGAATCATTGTATTTCGTTAAATAAATTATTTTAGTCATTGAATTAGAGTTTAAATATACTACAATATGTTTAAATGTGAGGAGAATATCTGAAAGAACAACCAAGGAAATCACTTTTTCAAGTTCTTCTTTTAATCGCAGACTCCCATTCAATTTGGACGGAGCGACCACCTGTAGAGTGGGTTCCTCTTCCTCATCAGTGCCAGGAGTGGCCTATTTTAAGATTAGGCGCCCTGGGCCTATAAGGTTTGCCACTCCATAAATTAACGGAAAAGAAGATAAATCTTTCAATAATGAAAAAAGAGCATATAAAAATAAACACCGTGATTAAATATTCACACTGAAAAACAAAAATAATATTAAAATTGGTTAATAGTGCTGCTGATAGGTGAAATAAGTGTGAGTTTAATGATAGAAGCATGCAACTTGGGGTACGTACATACAATTTGTTTCACTTCTCATGGAAACACCCTCGTATCTTCCGTAATTTTTGACGTAGAACCAAGATAGATAGATACACTTAAAATGAACTCACTGCACGAGAGGGGTCATCCTACGTGATATACACTGCACGCCATAAGCGATGGAACCACTAATTTTTCCGGAAAGTTATATTAGGGGACAAAATTGACCCGAAATTCCTTGGGATTCGTGGCTAGGATCCCAAAATTACTACGAATACACCTGTTTCTTGAAAAATGTTCAGTCTTGAAATATTCTAATTTGTTTCACTTCTTCATGGAAACGCCCCCATGTCTTCCGTAATTTTCGACGTAAAATCATGAAAATTTCAGAATCGATAGATACACTAAAAATGAACTCACCGCATTCAAGGGGTCATCCTTCGTGATATACACTGTACGCCAGCAGAGATAGAAAAATGGATGGTGTAAAAGGAGCATTCGTAGAGCTCAGAAAAAGTCGTGTGTTCTATAGTACTGATTTATTATATCTCTGTTATTACAATCATCGTTTTTACCAGGGCACCTATTGTTCCATTTTAAAATACCGATTAAGCATGTTGCACAAATCGATGTTGAATTATTTAACAAAACAATACTTGCATCAAATGCTTATCAGAAGAAAATATAAGTAAACCACCTCAATTATATTCTTTGGGGTTGGTAACCCTACACCATCCCTTTTCGGGGAATGACCTTCGCTATGGCCATCTTGCGAAGGGCATTCTAAGAGTTTAGAATAGAAATATTATTGAAGTAGTTACGTAACAGTAATACCAATTGTACTACAGGAAATTTAACATTTCAAGATGATAAATTTGCATTTAAAATTTTAACACAATATTAGATGGGTAAATACAGTAAGTGAATGATTACAAAAATTATACACAATATATTGTAACACAACTACCAAATACTAAAATTAAATATACTAAACTACAATAAAACGTTTTCGACAGGCCTGTCTAAAGATGAAATCCTTAACATAAATAAAGTACTTATTTTCTACCTATATTTTCGTATGCGGTTCTTATGTACTTTTAATTCTTTTCCATTTTTATCTGCTACGACACAATTTGAACCCTCAACGCTAATAACTGAGAAAGGTCCGTCATACCAAGAATCAAATTTATGGCGACTTTCATTAGTTACCATAACCAACTCTCCAGGAGTGAGAATAATTGCTTCTGAGTTTTTATCAAAATGTGTTTTACGCATTACTTTTGCTTTTTCGATATATTCTTGCGCTCTTTTGTGTGCCACTTGTAGGCGATACCGAAATTCTTTATCATAAGCATCTATATTATACAAGGGATCCACCTTTGAATCCTGTAAAAGTTGATGTAGATCTGCTTTTTTTTGCCAAAAACCAGTTCAAATGGCGTATAATTGTGGTACGAACTTGGTGTAGTGTTATAACAAAATGCATAGTATTGAGTCCAAGTACACCAATCAAGTTTTGAGTTGTCAATATACATACGTAAATACTCATTCAAAACTCTATGGTTGCGTTCACAACCTCCAATACTTTGGCTGTGATACGCAGTAGAGATTTTATGATTTATTTTCAGTAGTTTTGCTAAGTTCTCAAAAACTTGATTTTTGTATTCTGTACCCATATCTGTTCGTACTTCTTTCTTTGGGCCATAGACGAGAATAAAGTTTTTGACAATATATGATGCTACAGTTGAAGCTTCTTTATTCGGAATTGGGATGATTACTATGTATTTTGTTAATTCGCATTGAAGGGTGATTGCATATTCATAACCACCATTTGATCTTATAAACCTGCCAATCGTATCTATGCATACTATGTCGAAGGGTTTTTGAGGAGTCGGAGTTAAAACAAGAGGTTCCGGATGCTTAACTACTATTTTATTTATTTGGCACTTATGACACTTTTTGACAAAATTAGCAACATCGTGAGACATATTTTTCCATCTGAAGGATGCTTTAAGTTTCTTTAATAACCTTTTCTGACCACAATGACCACCAAATAGGGGATTGTTGTGATATCTATCAATTAGCTCAACTTTTTCAGATTTATTAGTGATGAGTCTTCGTGCAAAACAAAGTACAATGTTGAGTTTCTTCAGAAATTTTAGGCCTAATTCCTTGAATTCATTTATCGTGCACGTTTCAAAAATAGAGTCATTCAAACTCATCCTCAACTTTTCTATTTTCTTATCACCAGCCAATTTTTCCAGCTGAGAAAACACCGGCCCTAAGGCAATGTTTCCATTAGTGATCTGTACTTTATTTTGAACTAATAACTGCTTTTTATGCCTAATCATCATCCTAAGAGATGTAGGTCTTATATCAAATTGCAAATAAGGTAATTTTAGTACTTCCGAGTTATCTAGAGTTTCGTAAATTTTTGGACACGCCACTTCATTTTTTAGATAATATTTTTCAGTTTCTGTATTATTAAGTGGACTCGCTCTAGTCATAGAGCGTGTAACGGCCATAACTTGTGAAATATTTTGATGAATTTCTTTCAGATTTTTAATGTTTATTCTAGAGAGTGCGTCTGCACAGACATTGTCGGTACCTTTTACGTATTCTACATCAAAGTCATATGATTCAAGCTCAAGACGGATACGAGTCAATTTAGATGTAGGATCTTTCATGGAAAAGAGATAAACAAGAGGTCTGTGGTCTGTGCGGACGACAAATTTGGTACCATAAATATAACATTTAAAATGTTTAATGGCAAAGTGTATGGCCAGCAATTCTTGCAAAATAGTGGGTTTGTTCGCTTCAGCTTTTGTGAATGCTTTGGAAGCATATGCAATTGGCAAATCCTCACCATGAAAATTCTGAGAAAGAACAGCTCCACAAGCAATTTTTGAGGCATCTGTCGTGATAATGAAGGTTTTTGAGAAATCGGGGTACTGCAAAATTTTGGGCGATGTTAATGCTTTTTTCAAGGTATTGAAAGAATTTTGACATTCTGCCGTCCATTCAAACTTTGCATTTTTTCTAGTTAATTTGTTCAACGGTGCAGTTATTTCCGCGAAATGTGATATATGGCGCCTGTAGTAATTCGCGAAGGCCACCATTCTTTTAACCTCGTCAGCGGATGACGGCGTATTCCATTTGTTTATAATACCGTATTTCGAATCGTCTGGTAGAATACCTTTACTCGTAACTTTATATCCCAGGAAAGTCACATCGTTTCTAAAAAACTGACACTTCTCTGGGTTTAATTTCAAATTATACTTCCTGCACGTTTCAAAAACTCGTTTTAAATTTTGTAAGTGATGATTTTCCGAACAGCCTATTACGATGAGGTCATCCATATACAGAAAAGCTTTTTCAGGAGTGATACCTGCGAATGCCATTGACATCATTCGCTGAAAGCTAGGGGGACTTACTGAAAGTCCGAAGGGTAATCTTGTGAACCTGAAAGACCCTGTGTCCACACTAAACTGTGTAACATCTCTTGAATTTTCATGTAAAGGGATTTGATGAAATCCGGATATTAGGTCAACAACTGAGAACCATTTTGCTCGCCCTAACTGGTCTAATATATCGTCAATACGCGGAAGTGGGTATTTATCAGGGATTAATTTTTTTTTATTAATTTGCCTGAAATCGATTACTAATCGCCATGCCTTGTCTCCGTCTGTAGATTTTTTAGGGACCAGCAAGGCTGGACTATTATACTGAGAAACTGATGGTTCTATTATCTTGTCATCAAGCATTTTTTGTACCTGTCTATTTATTTCCTTTTTTTGGGCATAAGGAGTTCTATAATTTTTGACAAAAACTGATTCCTTATCCACTAGTTTTAACTCTTGAGTATAGAAGTTATTGACGGTTAGTTTGTCACCCTTTAGACCAAAAATATCATTGAATTGTTTACATAAATTTATCACATCGTCTTTAAGATACTGGGGAATACCATTCGTATTAAGTTGTTTCAATAAATTTGAAATGCGGTCTTGTTTCTCATTTTCTATAACAAAAACATTAAAATCGTTCAAATTCAAAATTTTAAAATTAATTTCTTTCAATGTTACTACGTTGCAAGTGGTGTTGATAATTTTAATGACTGGGGTATTTTTCGAAATTATAGCTCTTGCGATAAAAACACCGGGGTGAACCTCTTGAGAGTCTATGATGCTATCCTTTTCAAGACTTTTTAAGCTTTTCAACTCCCTTACTACCTCACATCTAGCGGGAATAATAATAGAATTGTCCTGAAGACCATTTTGTATCGGCACCACGATATTTCTGTCACTTAATCGCATTGTCATTGTCCAATCTGAATAATCTAAATTACACCGAAATTTTGCAATGAAATCTCTACCTAATATAGCATCTGTCCGTATCGGAAAGTTTGCGTCAACAACATGAAACTCGTGCTGGATTATGCAGTCGTCCACAAAAATATCTGTTGTTGTTATACCTAAGGATTTGATTACACCGTCCGTGACCCCTTTTATTTTACTCGGGTTTGCAGTATTTAATAACTGATCTGGGTTAATGTGTGTTCTTTTAAAAATAGATATATCAGCTCCAGTGTCAATTAAAAATGTATTTTCGGTATTGGTCATTTTTGTTGGTAATGTAATAAAATTTGAGTATGACAGATCGAAATTGAAAATTTTCACAGTGCATCCCCCAATCGACTTGGTTGGGGGTCTGATCCGTTTCCCGGATCAAACTCAGCGGCTGTGACTCTAACAGACCTGTAATTATTATTATTATAATTGTTATTCGGAACGCGGCCCGATCTATTATTATTATTACTGTATGTCCGGTTACCTCTAAAATTTGACCTACCCCTTGCTCTTCGAGAGTTATTCCAATTGAAACGATTTGAATGATTACTGGGGTATCGGCCACGATTATTATAGCTATGATTTTGCCTAGCGTAAAAAATATTGGAAGTACTAGGTTGGCTTACATTACTTACACTTACAAATTTGGAAATAGCCTCTTGGACTGTCCCGAAACTACCTGCTTCCATAATTAATTTCGTTCTATCCGAATTTGTATTTTGTATAAGGGATTTTACCGTTTGTTGGGTCGAGTATTTTTCTGCTACTGCATTAGGGACTCCTTCACTTATATACGCGTTTTTTAAGTTTTCCGCGAGTGATTCTATTTCTGATGCGTAACTGCTGACTTCTTTAGAGTTTCGTCCTAAATTTAACAGTTTGGTTAAAACTAATTCAGAACTTTCTCCTTTGATTTTTTCTCGCAGTGTTGTTATTATTTGTCCTAGATCGGCCTCATTAGAGATTAAACCTCTTGCCTTTCCGGTCAGTCTGGTTTTGACGAATGCAACTGCATTTGCAGTGTGTGTCTCAACATTTTCGTTTAACAATGTTAGAGAGTCTAAAAATGATTGTAACTTTTCAGGGGAACCATCGAACTCGTGAGCGACTATTTTACTTGCTATATTGAAAAATTCAATGTTTGACATCGGCATCGTGTTTGATTTGAATGTATTATTCAACTTATTATCATAAATGTCGTCCACTAGTAATGGATCTATCAATTCTAAACAACTTTTAGGTACTTTATAATTAACTCTTAAAGCATAAAACGCTCTTAAAATTGTGTCTCTTATGTTGAAAAATATGTCATTAACAGCTAATCTCTGATCCTCGTTGAAACATTTCCAAAAACTTGCTATGTATTTAACGATTGTATTATAGGACAACACAAGATTATCTCGAATTTCTTCGTTTTCCTTAATTTGCCTAATACCTTGCGAGTTTATTACAGGTTTTGCAATGGCAGAAATATCCTCCCTAGATTTGATTATTCTCTGTAAGAACCTTTCCCAAGTTACCGACATATATAGGTTCAATTGAAGCAGATGAAGTACAAATATTATCCCACAATTTACGCATTACAATCAATTACTAAACCGTTTACGAGTCCATAAATAGAAAAATATGTGAATAACCGATTAATCAATGTCTAATAGATAGATATAAAATGCCACTCAGAATAGTATGAATATATATATACCTATTTTCAGTTTCGCACTTTAACCATTATACATTAGTGCCTCGAATCCACCAAACAGTCTTTTAGCTACCTCACAAAGCCAGTGATTCTTCATAACCTTGCCTCTCTTGATTATTTCAGTGTGTTAACACCTGTGAGCCGGCTGCGGCGGCGGTGATGTTACCCATGGAATAGCCATTCATATTTCTTCGCATTTGCCCCTGAACGTGATTTCTGTAGATGCGGAAAATTCTTATTACCATGAAGATTGCCAAAATTGCTACTATTACGTACAACAGCACCTTAACGTCCTTCGTGATATTGTATTCTTGTTCTTGTACAATAAAGTTGGAATTGACGACTCCGTTTTCGTGGACCCTTTGCGAAGTTTGTTTGCTGCTACACATAATTTTTCCTCTTATTACCAACTGTGCTGAATAAACTTCCTGGCAACCACCTAACACCTCTAGTCTAACATCGTTTTAGCAGGATCGCCATGTAAAAGGAGCATTCGTAGAGCTCAGAAAAAGTCGTGTGTTCTATAGTACTGATTTATTATATCTCTGTTATTACAATCATCGTTTTTACCAGGGCACCTATTGTTCCATTTTAAAATACCGATTAAGCATGTTGCACAAATCGATGTTGAATTATTTAACAAAACAATACTTGCATCAAATGCTTATCAGAAGAAAATATAAGTAAACCACCTCAATTATATTCTTTGGGGTTGGTAACCCTACAATGGTTCCATCGCTAATGGCGTGCTGTGTAAATCACGAACGATGATCCCTTTTGTGCACTGAGTTCATTTCCAGTGTATCTATCGACCCTGAAAATTCCGTGTTACTACGTCGACCATTACGGAAGATACGGGGGCGTTTCCATGAGAAGTGAAACAAATTAGAATTTTTCAGGACTGAAAATTGTTCAGGAGTCAGGTGTATTAGTAGTAATTTGGGGCTCCTGAATACGAATCCGAAGGAATTTCTGGCCAATTTTGCCCCCTAATATAACTTTCCAGAAAAATGGGTGGTCCCATCGCTGCTGGTGTACAGTGTATATCACGTTGGCTAACACTTTTCGTGCAGTGAGTATATTTCTAGTGTATCTATCGATCCTGAAAATTCCATGTTACTACGTCGAACATTACGGAAGATACGGGGGCGTTTCCATAAGAAGTGAAACAAATTAGAATTTTTCAGGACTGAACATTTTTCCGGAGACAGGTGTATTAGTAGTAATTTGGGGCTCCTGAACACGAATCCGAAGGAATTTCTGGCCAATTTTGCCCCCTAATATAACTTTCCGGAAAAACGGGTGGTCCCATCGCTGCTACTGTGCAGTGTATTTCACGTAGGTTTACCCTTCTCGTGCAGTGAGTACATTACTAGTGTATCTATTGATCCTGAAAATTTCATGGTTCTACGTCAAAAATTACGGAAGATACGAGGGTGTTTCCATGAGAAGAAACACACTGTATACTAATAAATTGTGAAAGGCTTTCGCGGCCATCGTCACTTACATGGTGGTTCTTTGGGTTGTAAGGCCGACGTATGTTTACAGAAGTTCTCGACGTTTCGCCAACACGAGTAGTTAGCATTTTCAAGAGATATTTTTTCAAAGTTTCTTGTTTCTTAATTCGCTGTCAAATGCTTGACATTTGTTATACGTTGTCTCAATAAATACCTGTGATTTGACGTTCTTACATCTGATTGGTCCATAGCGTTAGCGACATCATAGAATCGTTCGTACCGTTATTTTGTGGGTAGGGGAGAATTTTTGAGAACTGGAAGCCAAACCTTGTTCAATTGTAGTCCTTCTTCGGTTCTGTTGAAGTTGTTGTGGTGTTTCTGAATTTCAATTGCTTCCCGGAAGAGTCTTGGGTAATAGGCAGATGTTGAAGAGATGACTTGAGTTCCTTCAAATTTCACTCTATGGTTATCGTTGTTGAGAGTATGTTCTGCGACAGCGGATTTCTGTGTGTGCCCTAACCGACAACAAGCCTTGTGCTCTTTGATTCTTGTTTTAACGGGGCGTTTCGTGGTTCCGATATAAACGCTGCCACAGGAACATGGAATGCGATAAACCCCAGAAGATCATAGTACGTCTCGTTTGTCCTTCGCTGATCTAAAGTGGTCTTTCAGTTTTTTTGAAGGTTTATAACCGGTTTTAATCTCATATTTTCGTAGAATACGGCCAATATGATCTGTAACTCTCGTAACATATGGTAAGAATGCTTTTCTTTTTTCGGTGTTTGGTCTACTATTAATTCTTCCGTCTCTGATTTCTCTTCTATTTTTCATACACCTCTCAATATCTCCGTCTTTGTACCCATTAGAGAAAAGAGCGTTTTTTTTTTGAAAATTCATTACTCCACCAGTTTTCAAGTTGTAAAGTTTGCGCTTCTAATGAAAGTATTGAATCATATGTTTGCTTAAAACAGGCGCTGACGGACAATTAGTTTTGACACAATTGCAATTTGAATTTTTTTCACTATCTTGCAGCGTGCCTGGATGCTCCAGTGATAGTCCGATTTCAATTTCTCCAATGTTTCAACTAGTATTCTTGGAAATGCCATTATTGGTCCTTTATTTCTTGAAGAAAACTCAAATTGATGCAGAAGGTATTGTACTTTTGCAGGAGGAGCTGGTTACATGTCCAGCAGGACGGTGCTCTACCTCATTATTTTCTTCCCGTCTGACAGTAGTTAACCGAGAGATTTCCGGAAAGATGGATTGACAGAAGGGGAGCCGTTGAATGGCCTCCGAGATCACCGCATTTAACTCCCTCAGATTACTTTCTCTCAAATCCGTTGTTTATAAAACACAACCTAATGATCCTGATGACTCAAAAAGACGAATTACAGCAGCATGCTGGTCAATTTCCAGTGAAGTTTTCAGAAATGTAAGAGATGAGTTCGAAGACAGACTTCTTATTACTGTTTTAAGCAAAAGGACAAAAATGTTGAATAATTTTTTTTTCTAAAAGGAAAATAACCAACAAATAAAAATCAGACTTGTGGAATAGATTTATAACTGTCATTCAAAGGTTGTAACGGTGCCACCTACTCTTCTAAGAATTTCTATCAAAATAAGCTTCAATACAATAATGAATCTCAGAGTAGGCAAATTGTAATTACGTACTTCTGTAAATTTATAACACTATTTTGCGGAAACATTTGGAAAGAGAATCAAACGCCCTTCAAAATAATGTGCCACTTGACCCCCCTTACCATTTGAGTTTCTAAGGATAACATCTACCCCTCCTATGCTAAAAATATTCATTACAGGTGTCCCCCTTGCAAATAAAATTTACGTATCTTTTCAATTTTTCATATTATTTACTGAAAGGAAGATATTGAGGGTGGGAAGTTTTGAAATTGACTCCCTGTATATTTCAATAAAGCGCCTACTTATAAGTCTCAACCACCTAGAGTAATAATTTGATTGATTTCAAGTTAAATCGTGATCAACTGCTGAAGTTGTATAAATCAAAAATGTATGCCATGAAATGTGTATAGAATATAATTGCACAAAAATTATTAATATTGGGAATATAACGAATCATCCATCGTCAGGCTTTCACCTGCATATTCACCCATTTGATAAACAATATATGCTGGTTGTTCCAAAACCATGATTTCATTATGTAACAACAATTACTTAGCTAGCTCATAAATTTTCATTTGAATGATAAAGGAATTCCTATGTTCTAGGTGATTCTTGATATCATGACAATTCAGGTCATCAGGTCTGTGCATGCAGATATTATTACTTGCAGAAAATGGAAAGCGAACTTATATTGGATATTCTAGGCCATCAGTTCACAATTAATTATTATGCTCCCCTGTTGTTGAATTTTGACAGGATAGATCACATTGAGCTTTGTTGAAGTTCTTATATATAATTGAAAGGAGATTGATTATCCTTTTATTGGTTCTTTCCACACATGGTCTGCGATACCGGATTTTGAGGTGTCGGCTCGCTGAGAAAAGCGTTTATGTTCATTAAGCCTCATGGCTAGGGGCCTCTTTGTCTCACCGATGCACAGTGTTGAAAAATCTCGAAATCCTGGCCAAAAATCAAGCAACAAATATACTTCTTCCAAAGTTTTTATGAGTATGTTTTTGGGATCGCTGAATACGAATTTATCATCACAACTGAAGAATTCACAATGGTGGATCCAATATGGCGGCTGCTGAATGAAAAATGTAGTTTTTTTATATCCAATCTGGTTATATAAAGTTTTTGGGATCTCTCAGTATGAATTTGAGATCAAAGTGAACGGATTGAAGATACGAGGTAGAACATGGCCACTTAATAATAATAATGATAATACTCGCCCTTATTATCCATGCCAAGGGCACACCAAAGGCATGTCCTGTGCGGAGTAGGGACGGCTATTATTATTATTATATGTCATGGCGCTCCGGGCGACTTTTGGTGGTGCAGTCGTTGTAAATTATATTGGTATCTTAAGGAATGCCTGAAAATGAATGACATTTTTCGGAAATCACTGAAAAACTTGCTATCTTTGGACTCGCCCTGTATATCGCTTATACGTGCCGGGATTATTATATTCTATATTGGATTTGTATCGGCCATGTGAACGATCGATGTATAGTTTATTTGAGTAATATACTGAAAAAAAATTATCTTCACAGTGGCCATTTGAAATTTTGGAAAAATTAACTTCGGCACCCTGTATAATCTAAACTGTTTAATTCAGAGAGTGAGTACTATGAAGGCATTTGATAAGCATCACGAGTTCGACAATATATGAAAAATTCGAGCAAATTCACTAAAGTCCAATTTCCCATTGATGCGGTGCAAGTTCATTAAGGTATAATTTTGGATGCAACGTGCATATTTTTCAATGTTTTCTAGAAAATGGGCAAAAATGGGAACATTTTCTTTTCAGCGTCTGACAAAGTGGCAAATATTTTTGCTCCGAAATGATACGTAATGAACGAAATCTTCAATAATATATACTTTATAACAAAATTTTAAACAAGATTCTAACTATTTTAATTTGAATTCAACAGCTTGCCATAGTTTTGTTCAATTTTGTTTCGAAATATAGTATAACGATGCACTTACCATCGGAAACTCATTTCATCTTGATTCAAAAACTTTTTTTGTTTTATTTGACGAAAAACACCAAATTATGTCACTATGAAGGTTATAATTAAAAAAATTACAACTTTGGACAGACCCGAAGGGAAACATGGCTGACTTGATCTGTGTGCATAATGGTATTTTGTAGGTGGGGATATTCCATATACAAAATTCATAGCAAGAAATACACCTTTCGACTTTTATTTTTGGCCAGGTTTTTGCATTTTTTCAAGCCTGTGCAATGTATATAAGGCCATATTCGCATAGATGCAATTCTTGGTGGAGAGTTTGCGGTTCGGTTTTCGTTAGAAAACCCCTCAACGTATTTCCGGATTTGAAAGATCTTTTAGTGTTGTATTTGCTCCCAATCCTCCTAATTTTTTCGGAAATTTCTTTGATGTACGCTTGTTCTTCCTCGTTTGTTTTGAAAAGCAATCCATTACAAAGTGTAGCTTCTCGTACATATCTTCCTTCCAGGTAGATGCCTGCACCCAAAGCATGTTTTTCTGTCCGTCGCGAATCGTCCGTATAACTTATTAGATTTTCCGTGCAAATAATAATATTTATTTGCATTACAGTTATATTTTTGATGATAAGAATAAAACATACAAACAAACAACCCTTCTCTACAAATATTTTCACAAAGTGGAAAATATAAGAAAGCTGACAGAAAATAACTCTAATGCCACGACGGATATTGAACTACATCTGACAGATATTTGTGCAACGTTCTTCCAAAAACAAGACTCAATTGCAAGTGCTTATTGTAGACAAACAAAAGATTATCCTCAATTTGGCTGGGGATGACCACTTGCAGACATGTTTCAAGGTTGTTGCCTCTCATCGGTGCAAGGGAGGTCCGACAACTTTGAGTTGTCTTGTCCCTGCCAAGTGAATTATAATTTATTGTTCATCTACTAATTCCTTATGGATCATTTATTTGTACTCCCCGGCAAAACATTCGAACTTGTTCGAGTTTTACTTTTCCTGGAGTCTTCTGCTGTCTCGGGGAGTGCTCATTTTCGTCAGAGTTAATTGATGAAATATAATCACATTCAAGTATTGAATGAAATTTTTTTTTTGGAAATTCCAACCTTCCACTGTCCGAAAATGAAATAATGTTACTTCAAGGAAATCTGTTCAAGTGTAGAGGGGCAATGAATCAATTTTTCCCGATATATTACTGCATAGAAAGAAATGATTTAATTTCGTGTATCGTCTTCTGAATATTGGCTATTTAGAGAAATAATCAAAATAAGTTCAAATTAACTAAAAATTATATTTTTTTTCTAAAAACTGCCTCCGTCATCAAAACTCTGTTTTTATATTAGTCCAATAACCACAGATGAATTTGAGCCAAAAGTGGACGATGAACTGTAACAGCATGAAACCCGACAGGTGACTTCTTGACACTATGTATAGTGAGAAAAAAAATTGTTTACCAAGAAATACGGGGTGGAACTAAAAATAAATTGACTTCAAGTTAAAAGAAAATTTTCTTGGATATTATCAGGAAGTAAAAGGGCTGTTGGAAAATGGATTCGAAGGGATGAGATGCGATACAATTATCTTCAAAATTGTTGAATAATGCTTTCAATAGAATAAGTTGGGTTGGATGAGGTTAATGCTTCATATTTCGAGTAACTCCATCTTTTTGATCTCTGAAAACGGAGGAGAACGTCCTGAAAATGCGAGAAGGAATATCTACCATAAAGAAAGAGATAAGAATATATTTTCTTCCAGAAGGTTATAGTTTACTATAAAATTGGCGTGACAGTCCCGGTGATATTTTGCAAAAACTGCTACTAAATCTACATTGGCTGTTCTCGTCATAACTGCTTTCGAAACTCTATCCAAACAAGTAGTTACCACTTTCTTAATAGTTTCGGTTGACGCTTTAGTAACTGTCCCGAACGGTCGCTTTTTTTTCCTTGTCCAGATTTTTTTGTCCACAGATTAAACAGCAAAGCGGGATATCGAAGCTTTCTAAACTGTTCCTGAATTTGGATTTCATTGGAGAATATGAATCAATACGAGGGTCAGTGTTATGGAATTTTTCATTGCCATACTTGAACTCCTTAGAACTTGAAGCTCTGAGTGTGTATATCTGCCGACATTCTTTATGTATTTTGACGTCCGCCAATTCATCAAGATTTTTGTAAGAATTGAACCCTCTTTCTCTACTCACAGATATTAGTGTTTCAAGCTCTGCAGATAAAACAAATTCCTTCATCCTGGGACATCCTACAAATAAACGCATTTTTCAAGTAACAAATATTGTAATTGTATTTACTCCTATTTTCCCTTATATCTGAATGGCATTCATTTCTATTTAACAATATCCCAAAACAACTGTAGAAAATTATAAGTTATTACGTAATAAAATATATTGAAAACATAATATCGCCTGATGTAATTGCCCAGAGACAGAGAAAAATCTCCATGATCTTTGTACTAATTTGTCTAATTTCCACATTCAAAACACAGAGTGGTTGGCAAACGCGTTTTCTCCAGAAAAGATTCCATAGTTTTTTTCACCTCAAAGATCTCCGAGGAAGAAATGTTCTTATGACTTGTTCGAATGAACTTTCATTCAAAATATTATTATACAGGGTGTTTCTTAAGTACGTGTAGAAAATTTAGGAGCGTATTGCTGACATCAAAATAAGAAGAAAAGTTCCTTTAAACATATGTCCACAAGTTATTCGTTTCTGAGATACAGAGTGTCAAAGTTGAATTCTAGTTTTTATTTATTGTGAATAATTTCAAAATAATTTTGATATTTGGGTAAAGTTTGGTATCTGGGAATATTTATTATTCAGTTTGTGTAAAAAATATATTCTTGATAGAGGTCACTGCGAGCAACTGTTTTCGAGTTATTCAGATTTGAAATAATCGATGCAAGTGATTTTGAATGACAAGATTATTTAATTCAAAATAAATTCAATTAGAAATTAGTTTTTTTCACAATTAACACAAAATTTGATTTTGTCATTGAAAAATCATCCCAGATACCAAACTTTACTCGAATATCACAAATATTTTGGCATTTATTCACAAAAAACAAATATAATAATTAAACTTTGACACTCTGTATCTTAGAAACGAATAACTTGCGGACATGTGTTTATGGGAACTTTTTTTCTTATTTCGACGTCAGCAACATGCTCTTGAAGTTTCTAGACGTACTTAAGAAACACCCTGTATACAGGCCGTTTCTTTTATCATGTGGTAACATTGCTATATTCTAAACCGTAACAGATACGAAGACGATTAAATGGGAGAAAAGGTAACTATTGTGGAGAACAGTACAATGGTCAAAGAAAATTTATAGGGAGTCTCGCCCTTCCTGGGTTATACAGGGAAAACCAAAAATGCTGTTATTTGTTTTTTACGAATAGAACTGTTATTTCTGAAAATATAAAAAAATGTATAAGGAAAGTTTTAATGTATTTAGAATGTACTATAAAAATGTAACAATGAATCTTTGATTAAACGTTTCGTGTCAACACGGCCACCATCAACTTTTTTTTTTTCAAATACGGACCTGTCTATTTTAGTACAAATATTGATAAAGCGATAAAATCACAATTCAGTGGTTTATCACACATGATATTTTTATAACGTTTCATTTAAAATAACTAGCATCCTCAGTGACAACAATTTTTAATTACGGTCCTGTCGTTAGTTCTTTTGTAAATTATTTTGATTTCTTCAAAACCTATTCAACTATTGGCATACTTCAGACTTCACCCATTAATTTCGATAAGAAGATACCCCAACACAACGAACATTCGTATTTTTTCTTCTTGGGCATTTTTGTATTACAGAAATCCTTGTTTCAAGGCTGATTTTCTATAATTCTCAATCCTGGAAGTAACGAAAATATTAGTTTTTGGTCAAAATACGACTATTGTGTGATATGGTACAATTAAATGGCATCTCACTTAATTTACCAATTTTAAACAAGTAAATAAATGAGTTGTTGATACGTGTTAAAAACTGTCAGTCGTTTATACACTCAGTCATATCAAAGATGTATTCAAATGACGAAAGGACTGATATGCTATTTGCTTAAGCAAAATCAAATAGAAATCCTCTTTTGGCAAAAAATATGTATGGTGAGCTATACCCAAATCGTCGTATTCCAACATTCAAATGTTTAGACGATTAGAAAGAAATTTGAGAGACTGTGGTGCATTTGATAGAAATAAAACTAGAAAATGTGTTGTTACTGGAAGTATGCGGAACCAAATAAATGTTTTAAGTAAGCAAATATTACTTCATAAAGATTAACAAAGTGACGAAAATATTTTTTTTCAATTTAGGATTGGTCAGTTACAAAAATATTTCTAATCAAGATTGTTCTTTACGAGAAATTGCCCACGAACTAGGGATTTCTGTAAAATCTACCAGAAATATTTTGAAAAAGAACAAATACAAACGCTACAGGATACGCAAAGTTCATCACCTCAATGAAAGGGATTACGGAAGGAGAGTACGATTTGCGATGTGGTTGAGACATAGAAATAGGGAAGTTGGAAATATTTGTAATAAAATAATATGGACGGACGAATCAAAATTCACCAACAATGGTTGGTTTAACAGAAACATCCATTATAGGTGGAATAATACAAATGAACATTTACATAAAGAAACCAATTTCCAGGAAAGGTTCGGAATAAATGTTTGGTTGGGAATTTTGGGAACAAACATACTAGGTCCTTTCTTTTACGACGAGCATTTGAATGGTGGAATGTATTTACATTTTTTATCCAATGAGTTTGGTGGATACTTAGATGAATTGCCACTGAACATCCGCCGTGAAATACAATATTTTCAACAAGACGGTGCCCCTCCCCATAATGCAGCAATAGTAAGGGAACATTTAGATGCAATATTCCCAAGAAAATGGATTGGAAACAATGGACCAATTGCCTGGCCAGCTCGATCCCCAGACCTGACTCCTTTAGATTTTTTTGTCTGGGGATACATAATGGATAAAGTTTTTTCGACAACTAGTACAGATATCGACCATCTCAAACAAAAAATAAGAGATGCATGTAATAGCATTACACCCATCATGCTAGAAAATTGCCACAGAAATTGTATGGACAGACAACGTATGTGCATTCAACAAAGAGGTCGGCAATTCGAGCATTTAATGTAGGTTATCATGAAGAATTCATTTTCTGTATTGGTTTTATTTTCACTCAAAAATTCAATATGAAATAAATTGTTTTCTGTTTGTTTGATTTCTTCTACTGTTAAGTAAGTTTATTTCCGAGGTAAATTGCTATCGTTCGTCTCTGAAACTACAGATATCTTTTATTATAGTGTAAACATAATTTTAATAGATACATTTATTCAAAGCGTCACTGATAATTTTTATATCGGAGAGTTAGGTTTTGTGGAATCCATAAACGACCTAACGACAGGACCGTAATTAAAAATTGTTGTCACTGATGGTGTTATTATTTTAAATGAAACGTTATAAAAATATCAAGTGTGATGTACCACTGAATTGTGATTTTATCGCTTTATCAATATTTGTACTAAAACAGACAGGTCCGTATTTGAAAAGAAATGTTGATGGTGGCCGTGTTGACACGAAACGTTTAATCAAAGATTCATTGTTACATTGTTATAGTACATTTAGAATACATTAAAACTTTCCTTTTCCATTTTTTTATATTTTCAGAAATAACAATTCTATTCGTAAAAAACAAATAACAGCATTTTTGGTTTTCCCTGTATAACTCGGGAAGGGCGAGACTCCCTGTAAATTTTCTTTGACCATTGTACTGTTCTCCACAATAGTTACCTTTTCTCCCATTTAATCGTCTTCGTATCTGTTACGGTTTGGAATATAGCAATGTTACCACATGATAAAAGAAACGGCCTGTATAGGAAAGACGACGCCCTCGCCTTCTAAGGTGAAGCACTAATAATTTCATAAAAACCCCACAATATAAACCAATCCACCCAACGAATTTTTGAGGCCCTGTCTGCTCTACATTAAATTTCTACTGACTTTTAGTCAAGAAACGCAACTGGATCTACTTATTATTGTCTTAATTTACGGACCCCGCACAAATCAAATGGGAAATGGATCCCTGTCGAATTGGCTAAAATTTGAATATGTTGTAGTTTATACCCTTCTGATCAAAAGTCTCCATTGGCTTGAGACCTAAAAATGGACAGTTACGAGGCTTGTTTGGTAAGTCCGTGACTTTTTAAATTTCCCGCGCAGTAACTTTAAATGCAACACTGCTACTGTCAACCACCATCTTTCAATAGACTACTGTCAAATTTTGAGCAAGCTGCGACATTTGGTTTGTGTTTGACAACCTCGTGAATTTTAACAAAAATGGAAAAAAGTGAATTTCGTGTGTTGATTAAGCATTATTTTTTGCGTAAAAAAACCATAACTGAAACCAAGGAAAGACTTGATAAATACTATGGGAACTCTGCACCATCAATTTCAATGGTTAAGAAGTGGTTTACTGAGTTCCGTTGTGGTCGTACCAGCACAAGTGACGCCGTACGTTCAGGTCGCCCAAAAGAGGTCATCACGCCAGAAATCGTCGATAAAATCCATGGAATGATATTGGACGATCGGAGAATAAAAGTACGTGAGGTAGCTGAGGCTGTAGGCATCTCAACTGAGCGAGTACATCACATTTTACATGAATATTTGGACATGAAGAAGCTATCCGCGAGATGGGTGCCGCGATTGCTCACACTCGACCACAAGCGCAACCGTGTGACCACTTCAAAGGAGTGTTTGGCAAAGTTCAATCGCAATCTGGGCGAGTTTTTACGCCGTTATATAACCGTAGACGAAACATGGATCCATCACAATACCCCAGAGACCAAGGAACAATCAAAACAGTGGGTGTCAACTGGTGAACGTGCACCAAAGAAGGCTAAGGTGCGTCTGTCAGCCAACAAGGTTATGGCCACAGTTTTTTGGGATGCACGCGGTGTCATTCATATAGATTACTTAGAGAAGGGTAGAACGATCAACGGCGAATATTATTCAGAGCTTTTAGACAGATTCGATATTGATTTGAGGCAAAAACGACCACATTTAGCGAAAAAAAAAGTGCTGCTTCATCAAGACAATGCACGAGTGCACACGTGTGTAGTCACTATGGCAAAAATTCATAAATTGGGCTACGAACTACTACCCCATCCAGCATATTCTCCAGATTTAGCCCCTTGCGACTATTTTCTTTTCCCAAACCTGAAGAAATGGCTGGGTGGTAAGAGATTTGGGTCGAATGAAGAGGTTATAACCGAAACAAACGCCTATTTTGAGGGCCTTGAGAAAACCTATTATTTGGAAGGAATAAAAAAACTGGAAAAACGCTGGACTAAATGTATTGATCTAAAAGGAGATTATGTTGAAAAATAAAACGCTTATTTGCCAATTTTTTTTTCTTTATTCAAATAGTCACGGAGTTACCAAACAGCCCTCGTATTTAGATATTAAAATTCAAAAGTTGTAACTAGCGCAAATCTCCCAAGCGATCATATTTGATTTTGACTCTATATAATATGGCGATGACTTTGTTCAGTTCTGACAGCAATAATAACAATTTTTGAATTGTCAATAAATGTCAAGTTTCTACAAAAGCTAATGTTCTGAAGACTCATGACTCGAATAAATGGAGATGAAAATGCCGCAAATGTGAAATTGCCATAAGCAGACGAGAGGGGTTGAATAGACCACCCAAAGTAAGGGATTCGAATTCTTTTTCGATCGCGTGAGAGATCTGCACTAGTCGAAATTTCTGACCTTCGATACCTGAAAAACTGTCCATTTTTAGATTTCGGGTCCATGGGGACTTTTGATCAGAAGGGTATAAACTTCAACATATCCAAATTTCAGCCAATTCGACAGGTATCCATTTCTCATTTGATTTGTGCGGGGTCTAATTTCCACAGCAAGAACGGACCATATTACAGTTAGGGTATGACACGTCCATTAAGAGGCCATGAGCGCGATCATGCTTGGGGCGCTTTTTATGGTGAAAGAGTGAATTGATAACTCAAAAACGGTTCGTCGTATCGATTTCAAACAAGGACAGGATTCTAGAGGTCATTAGATTCTAGGTACGTGCTGTAATGAATATGGAAATTTCAATCTACTTCTTCACAAAAAATATCTCAAAAATGTCCTAAAAATGCTGTTACTTTGAAGCAATTTTTAGGGTAGATAAACAGATAATTTCAAAAAACATTACAGCACGTACATATAGATCAACGTTTTACCTTTCTTTGGCTACCAAATTTATTTCGATTGAATAAAGATTGCTTTAAATTTCAATGGAAGAGAAATACCATTGTAGCTACCTCGATTATCTTTGAAAAGCATCGTGAGATGCTGCCGCGGACGTAGGTACATAGAATCTAACGTCTTCTAGAAGCTTGTCCTTGTTTTAAACCGATACTATGAACCGTTTTTGAGTTATCGACTCTTTTACTAAAAAAACCAAATATGATCACGCTCATGGCCTCGCAGCTCATGATCTGAACTGGGAGCATACTGCTCCAAAATATGGGACCATTGTCGGCTTTGATATCATAGTGAGATGATCCTTCCCAGTCAACACAAAATGGTCTCAGTGATGGTAGTGGGATTCACATTCATGTTTCAGATCACACCAGTGAATCGCAAAGTAGTTCCATTATTATCGCATAAACGTCTATTCGGTGCCCCGTTGGTCATGTCGAGACATCAAAATGTGATGCAAAATGTGACTCAAAATTAGTCCAATGTGACATTCAAATCATACTTCGGAATCGAATACACATCAAGACCCTTTCGATGTAACGATGTGAAATTGAAAGGACTGGTACTTATTCAAAAATGCGCTTCAGTTTCTGATTCTCCTGTATGTCAAGAATAAAACGAAGCTCACCAGTTTCATTATAAATAGAAATTATACCTCAGTGTTATTATTATTACTAATGAATTACGGTTCATATGGAATGGAATGATAGGAAACAAATGCGTGAGTTGATTACGTAGTATTTACTTTTTACAAACAAAAAAAATTATCAAACTGTGTCTAAATCATAAAAAAACAATATACAGAAACGTAGAAAAATCTATAATTCAACTTCAATCATCTGGACAGCATTTTCTTTGCGGCGAAATCAGTACCCACCCTGAAAATGCCAAATTCTGTAAATCACTGAATTAACCTTTCTACCTTTCTACTCACCGTTCCAGTCCTTGAAGGGATACATACAGTTCTTGGTAGAATTAATAATTGGGCAATGTTAATAAACACATTTGATTTAAGTATTGAAATAAAAAGAATCAAACAGAACACTATACACACTATCAGAAGTACCTATAGAACTTCAACCAAGTACATATTCTACTTGACTCTTGACTCGACAAACAATTCTGGCCATTTTGTGTCGTGCTCAATTTTGTTACCAACCTAATTCTTTCTATACCGACAAAATCGCAATGAAACCAAAATTCATGTTCATGTGCTTTTCAATTTTCTTCATATTTTGTGCTCAAAGCGACACTAACGAGAAGAAAATTCATAACATTTGGCACCACTAAGTGGTAACAGTGATGTCTAAATGCAACTCATTTTGTTACCATAATAATCATGAAAGCAACATCTCTTAGATGTTTGTGTTAACTGGGTTGACTATATGAAATAAACAGATTATCATTTCCTTTCTTTTGAGATATTCAAGGGTTTGTGAACATCCCGCTGTTCGACAAAAGAGTTCATTAAAAAAAAAGAGTTTTTGGACGGCCTCTGATTTTTTTGAAAGGAATAAAAACCCAGTTTTTTGGCATGTATAAGTGAGACCTGCCTCACTACTCTTAAATCGTTGTATATAGTCCAAAGAGGATAATAGTACCTGCTTTAGAATAATGATTCCATATTAACTAAAATATCAATGTTTTTTCATCCTCCGTAAACTGCGCATAAGGATTATGTGAAGTGGAAAAAACATTTTAGAGACTCACATACCAACATTTTATATATGAATGAAAAGGTAGAACTCTTCAGGAACGAAATTCAGTTTTAATTTTCCTTCTCTGATAATTTTTAGCAAAATTATGACAAATTTAAAGTTTGGCCCCAGCCGGAACTTGCAGCGGCGGGTTCACGCGAGCCTGAAATATGATGTCGGCGTTCAATCACATTTTCTGAGAAAACGGTCGAATTTTGTGAGATATTACTGTAAATCATTCTTGTAGGGAATTGAATTATCTTCCATCACATTGGAACTGTTCTTTGAGAAATGTAATTCTTTCCTGGGTAAAAGCAAAAAAATATGAATTTTTTTTTCAAATAAATATTTTTTTGGGTTCCACCTCTGGATTTTTGGTAAACAATTTTTTCTCTTGTTTGACATAGTTCCAACTACTAACATGCCAAATTTGGTACAGCTACAATCGATTTTTGCCTCAAAACTAAGATGTCTAAAAATCCTGGTGTGTCAACTCATACCTGCAAAACTGTGGGATAAAACGGGAGACAATTCGCCAGCTTGATTAGGAGAAAACAAATGAAATCGTGACCTGTTTCCCAAATATTCCTCATTTGCGTGTACCGCCACGGTCGGTTTTCCTGTTAGGGTCAATTTGCAAGCACAGAAGTTTTCAAGTATTGCCGACGAATGAACTGAATAAAGAAACCTATTTATTGGAATTTACTGAATCACTATCACCAATCAGTTTCATTTGATACATTTTCGACTTATTTATATTATTTTTTACTCAAATGCAATTAACTACAATAATAACCACGCATTTCATTTGGAAGTATTAAAATAATTAAGCTTCATGAAAATTCACCATTAGAACCTGTCAGTCTTGTGCTAATATGATCAGGAATGGCAGGATTCCGTGTGAGATATATTCGTGTCATTATTTTCATTAAAATATTTTATAATAATACAAGATACTATGTGATAATCTTAATAATATGGTGGTACTCACTTTCGGTACTGGATATAGATGAATTAGTTCGTTCTTCTCCCTGGATTGCCACAAATGACACAAAAACGGAACATGATCAAATTATTATTGTACAAACTACACAGAAAACGATTAGGTATTCATGAATTTTATTCAATCAGATATGTTTCACCAGCACAGTAGCTTCTTCACTGTCTGATTGAATTAATAGGAACAAGGAAATTGCACTATGAAATTTAGATTCCGTCACAACTATTCATTTTTGAAAAGTATTTAAAGTTTGTAGAAATTTTATAAAATTAACAACAGTCATCAATCACCATATCCCTGGAATATTGACTTCTATAAGGGCGCCATCTCTGGAACCGACTAAAGAAGCAGACCACTAATTCATTTGTTTATTTGTCTTCTGAAAAATCTAAACAAAATCTAATCACTCGACACACCATGGTTTTTAGGCATCTTACTCAAAACCTAGCTGGACTGGATTATAAGTCTTGGGGATAAGCCAGGAATCACACTGGTCGACCAGGACCGACCGTTCGCACCGTCCACCTACGACCAAAAATTGAAGTAGATCAATGAGAACTTTCAAACTCACACTGATCGAGCATCCACGACCGACCGCTAGAATAATTTTGTAAATCTGACATTCATTTGACATTCGAAAGGTTATGTGAATGGTCTGTTTATTTATTGAAAAAAAAGTTAAATTCATAATTTCAATAGTTTTGTTTTGAATAATGAGCAGTAGTGATAGTGAAGAAGAACGAATTATGATAATGTACTATTTTTATAATCGACGAATGAAGAAAAGTAAAAAAATATGTGGGTTAGAGAACTGTTTTTACACCGAGAACAATAGGGAGAATTTTATACCGTACACCCCAAATTACTGAGAGATCCAAAAAAGTTCCAAAACTATTACCGAATGTCCCTGAATTGCTTCAACAAATTGGTTAAATCAGTAGAACCACATTATCAAAAGGGTCACACAAACTGTCGCAAAACAATAGGATTGTTAGAACGATTAACTGTAACCATTAGGTAATCTGCAGATTGATTGATACTTGATTATTTGGATCAGGTATTCCTTTTTTTTATAGAGATATTTGGCCTCTGGTGAAAGTTATGAAGCATCATCTTACCATTTCAAAATAAGCCCTATTTAAATATCAAGAATTATACAATCTATGCTCAAAATTCTTATAGAAGCTTTGAAAAATATTTATATGGAACAGCCAAACCAAACAACATGGGAAAATGTTGCTGTAGGATTAAAAAAAAATAAATATTTTCCGAATTGCATCGGAGCGGTTGACGGCAAGCATATTCGCATAAAGAAGCCGAAAAATGCGGGCTCCTTATACTACAATTATAAACACTTTCATTCAACCGTTTTGTTAAGTGTGGTGGATTTCGCATTTGTAATTGTAGATATTGGCTCAATGGGCAAAAACAGTGATGCTGGAATTTTTAATCGAAGTGTTTTCGGGCAAAAATTCAAAAATGGATTTTTGAATCTTCCTCCTTCATGTGCCATAGAGGAAAATGGTCCAGCAATCCCTTTTTTGTTTGTAGGCGATGAAGCTTTCAGAATAACTAAAAACTTTTTAACACCTCATCCCAGGCGACAACTTACCCGAGAAAAGCGAATTTTCAATTATAGACTTTTTAGTGTCCAAGCTTCGTATTTTTGAAACAGCAATTAGCTTTCACCCGGAAAAAGTGGACAACATTGTAATGGGTGCTGTACTTTTACATAACATGATCAAGCAGGAAGATGAAATTAAATTCACTGATGAAGAACTTGAACAACTTTCAAAAATATTTGGCGCATTTGTGGGATATAATCAAGATGTAGATCAAAATCCTAGAAATCGTAATGTTAATCAGTCTACAAGAAGGGCTCAGGAAGTGAGAGATTATTTTTGTCATTATTTTTGTAATACAGGACAAGTTCGCTGGCTAGATTAAAAAATTCTGTATATAAATACATCTAGTGATGATATTGATTGAAATCCGAATAGTTTTTACCAAGTTATTAGTAATCTTAGTAGTTGTTATACTATCTTCGGGTGATTTTCTGACGAATACACCTTTTGCATGGATAGTTTTAAAAATTTTGGAGTTCTCAACAAGAAGGCTTGCTAAGAACTGAATACAAGCAACCTCTCGTAACACAGTTTTTGTGCTCATGAAATCAAAAGGATTTTTGAAACTTCTGCATTCACTAGTGATATTAATTGTGATAATTGAATAAATACATGTAATATGCTTCAAATATAATAAAATATCATCATTTGAACATATTTTAATGAAAAATACAAACGATATAAACAATTTTTTTCAGGAATCATTTGAAAGTTCAGAGAGTAGGTGAATTATTCTTTTTTTAAATGTTCGTTGAGCAGGCAAACTCAGTGAACTACACACAACTCAACAAAAAAAGTTCCGTAGCACATTTTTTCTTTCCATCTTGTTTCCGTGCACTTGCATTTTTTAAATAATTGGAAAACTCCTCATCTACATTGCCTTTTTCGTTCTCTTTTGATATCGTTGAAGTTCGCGGAATTGAGGTTGACGGTATTTTAGGTTGAAATTCTCCCTGAGTACCTAGTTCCTCAGTACATTCTTCGTCCGAAATATCATAACGGGACCCCACTCTTTCTTTGGATACTTCCCTCACTCCCTTATCCATTGACGTATTTTCTACTTCACTTTCTTCTTCAAATGGAGAAGGTTCTAGGAAACTTTCAGAATCCGTGAAATAGGAACAAGAAGAACTAAACTCTGCTGCTGTTATGTTAGAAACCGTTGGCCTTTCGCCCATATGAGGTTCCAGAAACGTCAACGAATCAAAAAATGCCCATTTTTTTGTCTTCTTCGAATGACTTCCAGAAGGAGCATTCAAGAAATGTCTCCTTTTCCTGTAACCGGTCCGTAAAAGTTGCCATTTTTTAGAACATTCTTCAGCTATAAAAAATATGTAAGTTACTATCAGTTGAACCTGGGGTAAAGGTAAAGTTATCGGGCTCATTCTCAAAAAAAAAAAGTGAAACTTACGTAGTTTTGTCTCCTGAACACGAATCTGAAAGAATTTTGTGGGGGTCTCAATTACTTTAGGAGTTATAGCCATTTTAAAGTCGAAAATTCTAGATTTTCAGACACGAATTTTGCAGTAAAAATTTGCACAAAATGCCTCCTTCTTTTTGTTGACACTGCCATTAAACACTAATCTATCCATATTTCACGTTTTTAAACACAAAAACTAATTTTTTCACACAAAAAATTGAACTTCTTTTACTAGTGATTCTAACCTATTTGTTAGTTATTTACATGCTCATAAGAAGTTGGTATCACTGAATCTGCGCCGTCAACTATTCGAATTCAAATATGAGCAATATCTTCCCCTTCATTCTTATGTTTTGAATAGTTGGCGGCGCAAATCTCAGGTAACCAACCTACTGCAATCATGAAAATTACTAAAAACCAAACAAAAGTTGGGTTAGAATCGCTAGTAAAAGAAGGTCAAGTTTTTGAGTATAATTTTAATTTTTGGTGTTTCTATTTGTGAAATATGGATAGATTAGTGTTTAATGACAGTGTCAACAAAAAGAAGGAGGCATTTTGTGCAAATTTTGACTGCAAAATTCGTGTCTGAAAATCTACAATTTTCAACTTTAAAATGGCTATAACTCCTAAAGTAATTGAGACCCCCACAAAATTCTTTCAGATTCGTATTCAGGAGACAAAACTACGTAAGTTTCACTTTTTTTTTGGAGAATGAGCCCGATAACTTTACCTTTACCGAACCTGGTACTCAACAACTAACCTAGCTTATTTAATTGATAAACTAAACGATGCCAAATTTGATCAATAACTTCTCTGTGTGCGTAATTTTGATTGCTTTGGTCAAACAATTCTTCGTTGCCCCTCACCGCTGTTATCAAGATATCTATCTCTTCGGCTGTCCACATGCTAGCTGCTTCGTTTTGTTGACTTCAAAAACAACTGAAATTATTTGTACTATAAATTTAAAATGTAATAAGGTAAAACTTTACAATACCGACACAACCCCGATTTCAATGAAATTTGCACAGCATGTGTAAAACATGATAAAATTATTATACCTATCGAAATTTTTGTGCGGAAACCTCTGTAAGGTACTTTTTTTGATGAAAATATGGCCACTTCGTCACATCACTTATACGCCATAAAAACAATAACAAAATTACTGCTGACAGTGAGCCTTCATGCAGTGTACACCAAGTACTTTTCGTGAATACGTGCGTTATTTTTCGCTTCTTTCGGTTGCAACAGAATGACAACTGACAGCTCCAGAACAAATAATGAAACCCTTTCTCAGAATGTTTGAAATACGAGAAAATCACTGTAACAATCGAAATTTCAGCGCGGAAAAGTTTTATAATATAATTTTATTGCTAAAACTTGTGATTTTCATGAATACAATACCAACACAACACCGATTTCAATGAAATTTGCACAGTACGTGTAAAAAATGATGAAATTATTATACCCATCGAAATTTTCGCGCGGAAACTTCTTTAAGGTACTTTTGTTGATGAAAATATGGTCACTCCGTCACATCACTAATACGCCATAAAAATAACATAAAATTACTGCTGACAGCCCTCATGCAGTGTACACCAAGTACTTTTTGTGAATAGGTGCGTTTTTTTGGCTTCTTTCGGTAGCAACAGAATGAAAACTGACAGCTCCAGAACCAATAATGAAACCCTTTCACAGAATGTTTGAAATACGAGAAAATCACTGTAACAATCTAAATTTCAGCGCGGAAAAGTTTTGTATTAAAATTTTATTAACAAAACTTGCCATTTTCATGCAATTTGCACAGATTATGTAAAACATGATAAAATTGCTGTACCAATTGAAATTTTTTCGTAGAAACGTCTGTGACTGTGAGTAACTTTTTTGGAGAAAATGTTTCAAAGTGGTCACTTTACTAATATTCCCCAGAAGATGAAATGAACGTTGCCATACATTTGAAGTGGGGATGAATTAATAAATTAGTAGTGGAAAAGCGCGCTCGGCCAATATTTCGCAATTCCGAGCGCGCGCGCGGAATTGCGAAATGTCGGCCGAGCGCGCTCGCTTCGCTCGCGATATTCTTGTAATGGACCTTCACCAAGAAATAAAGGATGCATATTCCCTTGCAATTGAAGGAAAGAAAGGAAAAGCGCGCGCTCAGCCGCGCACGAAATTGCGGAATGTTGGCCTAGCGAGCTCGCTTCGCTCGCGTAGATCTTGCTAAAGACCTTCACCAAGAAATGAAGTCTTTCATTCAAACGTATCGCTTCAATACTTCTAATAATCAGGTCAGCTTAGATTGGCTAATAATTTGCGCGTATTCAACTGTTTGTCTGCAATTGTCATACCATTTGAATTTTCCTGTTAATTTTTGTTGAGTGTTTCATAGATTTGAAAATGAATATTTTGCGTTTGCATACAATTTGTGGTGATAAACAAATGCTGATTATCAAATTAAGAGAATGGAATTTGATACCCCCAGAAGGGGAATACTTGTGTCCTAAATGCGGTGGTCCTTTTACGTTGAGTGAACTCAATTCCACGTAAGTAATCGTATTGAAGTGCTATTTACGTTCTCTTAATAGAAATAATTTCATGATAAATTGGCAATTCAGATCATTTCGTTTTATAAAAAATATCCTTTTTGATATTATTCCTTCTTTTAGAATTGATGGTTGGAAATGGAGGTGTTTTCAATATATTGTGGAGCGAAAGCAAAAACGAAAACGATGTGGTTACTCGAGAGAGTTTCGATCAGGAACTTTCTTTGCAAAGTCGAAATTTACCATCTTTCAAATTTTAGCGTTTACAAATTTATGGGTTTCGAATGCTTCATTAAAGCTAATAACCGAACAGCTTGAAATAAGTACAAAGTCTGCTGTTGATTGGGCAAGTTTTTGTAGGGAGGTTGTTTACGAAACTTTTTTTGCCAATCCCGAAAAAATTGGAGGTCAAGGAAAAATCGTTGAAATAGACGAAAGCAAGTTTGGTAAAAGGAAATACCATCGGGGACATCGGGTGGAAGGACAATGGGTCTTTGGAGGTTTTGAACGCGAAACTGGAAAGGTTTTCATGGTAGCAGTGGAACATCGGGACACCGATACACTGTTACCTATAATTGAGCAGTGGGTCGAAAAAGGCACTACAATTTATTCAGATTGTTGGAGAGCATACAATTATTTGTCAGAAAAAGGTTACCAGCATTTATCTGTAAACCATTCAATAACCTTCAAAGACCCTGAAACTGGAGTCCATACAAATAGTATCGAATCCTCGTGGCGACATGCTAAGGCCATCAACCCTTCGTATGGAAGGAAGAAAGAACATGTACCAGGCAATTTAGCACGGTATATGTTTTACAAAAAATGTGATGCATTGAAATTAAACAGAACTGAAGAGTTTTTGCGAATGGCAGGTAAATTGTACGACCCTAGAAAAATTAATGAAATTGAAGATTCTGCCATCCATATGTAGCTGATGATGAAGAAGGGGCAGAAATCGAAGAAAATTTTTAATAATTGTTCATTAGTGATTAGTATTTTATGAAAAAAATGTGTTGCGTCGAGTTTTATGTTTCTTGTTTCTATGACCCAGTTTGACATTTGACAGTTTCACTGATATTTTTGAATTTTGACATTAAAATAGCCATAAATGTTATGAATTTTGATTGAAATTTATAAAAACTAACGATAATTTAATGAGTTGCTTCTGGTATGATTTGAAAATACCATCTTATACTTACTAGCAATTGTCGGAATCAAATAAGCATGCAGTTGGTTCAATTCAAATTGGTTAAAATTTGTATATTTGAGGGGTAAGTAGTGGCAAACATTTTCTTGAAAAAATGCATAAAAACATGGTTTCCGCAAAAAAAATCTATCTCAATATTAATTTTTCGCCATTTTAAAGCATTTCTGAAAAGCATTACGTCAGATCGACCAAAATTTCCAGCAGACTACGATTTCAAACAAGGTCTTTGCACGGAATATCGGAACTACACAGAAACGAAAGTAAAGTCGTCAGCTCTGATGTTGAGTGAAATCATGCTTCGCACACTGAGAAAAGTTACTATGTTCATCATTCTTGAATGTATTTTGAATGATGAACATAGGAACTTTTCTCAGAGTGCGAAGCATGATTTCAATCAACATCAGAGGTGCCGACTTTACATTCGCTTCTGTGTAGTTCCGATATTCTGTGGTCTTTGCAAAACGGTCGAGGACGATTATGCAGTGTGAGTTGTGCGATAAGAATATACGTTTTGGAAATTTTGGTCGTAGGTGGACGGTCGCGGAAGGTCGGTCCTGGTCGATCAGTGTGATTCCTGGCTGAGTTGTGCGATAAGAATATGTAGGTGGACGGTCGCGGACGGTCGGTCCTGCAGTGGGACTCTGTGTCATATAGGATTCTACCCCTCGTTTTCTACAGTCGATTACTACTATCGCAAGCGACGATCACATTATTTGGCACTCTGTGCTACGGTCGCCTGCAAATCGGGTTTGTTCGGCAAAATATTATCCGATCTAAAAGCATTTGCCAAAATTTGGTGATATTCTAGTAACATTTCATATTCTTGTGTCCAAAATTACTGTCACGCATTTTTATTTTCAACGGCTGGTAGTTTCATGTGCTTTATAATAAATTTCAAATGCATTGTGATATTGTTGCATTATGTTGCCTATAAACGGATTAAATTTATTAGCTCGGAAAGAAAAAGAAACGCAAGAAGACATTCGTTCAGAAAATATTGCAACAAAACCCCAAGTGAAAAGAGTCACATCCATTTTCAATAGAAGATACGAGGTTTGAAGAACTCTTTAGATTAAATAAGGATATGGTTCAATATACAGCGTGTCTCACGGTCGATGGTAGGTTAGACGTTTATGGTAAACGCAAAGCAGGATTTCCCTGAAAATTACACATCTTACATTTTGTTACCTGATCTATCGATCTAAAATATTTTCAGCTTTGCGGCGTTGCCACGTCTATAAAAAAAAAGTAGCAACTTTATTTTTTTAAATAGAACACCCCGTATATTAACTAATTTTTTGAATCGCTCTTTCATTATAATACTTTTTTGTTAATAATGTCCTATACCTATCTCTATCTGTTTTCGAAATAAAAAATAAATTGTGTTAAATATGGTCCAAAACATAGCCCTAATTGAACTTTAGTACATCAATACTCTCAATTCATGAAAAGTTGATATTTTGATTATAGGTTGGACAAATTCGAAGTATTTACTTAACACCAAGAAATCGACTCCATATCATACAGGGCGTGCTAAAATTACTGTTATTTCCATAATTCATAAAAGTGGTCAAAAGTTCATTTTTTCAAATGAAACCCCCTGTATATTACTCGATAAATTGAAAGATGATGAAAAATGCTTCAAGATGATATATCATGTCCCTATACCTAAATCATCAACTTTTCTTAATAAAGCCGTTTTTGTGGAAAAATAGTTATTTATGATACCTACAAGTGATGGAAGTGGCATTTTATTTTGTGAGTGGGGAATATTGCGAAACGAACGTCAGCGAGTGGAGCAAATCCATGTATCATACACATTTTTGTGTACAACAGTTACAGCTAGTAATAAAAAAAAATAAAAAAATGAATGAGGTCCATGGGATTCGAACACACGATCTTTGGATTACAAGGCAGATGCTTCAACTACATACACCAGCGCACATGTTTATTTAAATGTTATTATTGGTTATTCATAAAGGACTTTCTACAGTTGAATTGAATAGTAGGTACTTCGTCAGTTACTTCACAGGGAATAAATATTACCAATTGCACAAACTGCCAAATACATGTGGGAACTTTTCTAAATAATTCTTTCTAAGTAGATGGTCTGATTGTTTCTATTAAAGAGATTTTTAATGACAGTTCGGACAGTTGTATAAAATATTTAAAGAATTTGATTTTAGGTGGCCGTGGAAGTATCAAGCTTATGACACCTTGGTGACTTTTATAAGTATTTAACTAATGGTTATTGACGGTGTTTTAAAAAATCGCCAAAAATGAATGCTATTGACTATTCAAACGAAGTTCTTATGAAATTATTTATTATACACGGGCAGTGTGATCAAATCATTGCCAGAACTTGCAGAAAATTCAACCAAATGTATCCTGAATTAACACCAATGAACGAGAGGAAGTTTGTAAGATTACAAAATAATTTCCTTAACTATGGCTCAAAGTTAAAAGCGCCTTCAACATTACCAAAACCTGTTACTTTAAATGAGGAAAATACTGTTAACGTCTTGGCATATTTTTATGCATATCCAAAAGCTTCCGTTCGCAGTGCAGAAAAAGATTTGGGTGTATCACATGCTTCAGTACAACGAATTTTGGAAAATCACGAAATGCATCCGTATAAATTTACCAAAGTTCAAGCTCTCGAAGTAGAAGACTTTGAACGCAGAGTGCATTTTTGCGAATCCCTTCTAATACATATACAGAAAGATCGGGAATTTTTGTCAAAAATGATTTGGAGCGACGAATCAAAATTTACGAGGGATGGCATTTTTAATAGAAGGAATAAACATTTTTGGGCTGATCATAATCCTCATGTGACAAAAGAAATGGGTTTTCAAGAAAAATTTTCCCTGAATGTGTTTTGTATTTTGAAGAAAAATAAAATTAGCTTTTTTATTTATGAAGACACACTGAGATATCTTCATATTTTAAGGACGACTGTTACCGATTTCCTTGAAATCTTGCCTTTAGAGGAATATAGGAATTCGTGGTTTCAACTGGACGGAGCGCCAGCTCATTGCACTCAGGAAGTTTCCAGGAAACTTCACCAAATGTTTGACGATCGTTGGTTTAGGCGTTTAGGGCCGTGGGATTGGCAACCGAGATCACCCGATCTCACGCCACTTGACTTTTTTTTTATGGAGTGTTTTAAAAGAAAGGGTGTACAGTACTCCAGTGCCTACCAAAGAAGAACTGCGACGGCGAATAGTGCAGTGTATTGAAGATCTAGATCCCCATGAAATTGAAAAAGCAACGACAAGTCGCGTACAAAAGAATATTTTAAAATGTTTAGAATGTAATGGACAATATTTCCAGCATTTATTGTAAAAATGTGATATTTTGTTTACAATTTTGTTATTTTTAATCCTCCTAATTCTGTTTTTTGCTGTACTTTCACATGTTATATTCCAGAAAATCGTACTTTTTACCTAGAAATGCCTGGTTTTTGGACAGTTGTTCCCTGGAAACTTTCAAAATTATTTTGTAATCTTACATACTTCCTCTCGTTCATTGGTGTTAATTCAGGATACATTTGGTTGAAATTTCTGCAAGTTCTGGCAATGATTTGATTACACTGTCCCTGTATAATAAATAATTTCATAAGAACTTTGTTTGAATAATCAATATTTGCATTCACTTTGGAAGATAATTTGAAACACCGTCGATAACTATTCGTAAATTACTTATAAAAGTTACCAAACTGTTATAAGCTTGACAAATCCACTGTTACCTAAAACCAAATTCTTAAAAAGCAATTTTATTAAGAAAAGTTGATGATTTAGGTATAGGGACATGATATATCATCTTGAAGCATTTTTCATCATCTTTCAATTTATCGAGTAATATACAGGGGGTTTCATTTCAAAAAATGAACTTTTGACCACTTTTATGCATTATGGAAATAACAGTAATTTTAGCACGCCCTGTATGATATGGAGTCGATTTCTTGGTGTTAAGTAAATACTTCGAATTTGTCCAACCTATAATCAAAATATCAACTTTTCATGAATTGAGAGTACTGATGTACTAAAGTTCAATTAGGGCTATGTTTTGGACCATATTTAACACAAATTATTTTTTATTTCGAAAACAGATAGAGATAGGTATAGGACATTATTAACAAAAAAGTATTATAATGAAAGAGCGATTCAAAAAATTAGTTAATATACGGGGTGTTCTATTTAAAAAAATAAAGTTGCTACTTTTTTTTTATAGACGTGGCAACGCCGCAAAGCTGAAAATATTTTAGATCGATAGATCAGGTAACAAAATGTAAGATGTGAAATTTTCAGGGAAATCCTGCTTTGCGTTTACCATAAACGTCTAACCTACCATCGACCATGAGACACGCTGTATTTTTAACAGTATTAAGTTTTTATGCTACAAGATCATACCAAAAAGTAATAGGTAGAAGTCATGATCTTTCTATAGCTGAGCAATCTTTCAATAGAAAGGGACACCATTCCAAAAACAATCAAATTGTGAGTCATTTACGTGAAAGTTTTTATATAAATTACGTAAATGTGATATTTTGTAGATTTGTGATCAATATGTTTGACATACAACATTGACAAAATTAATCGAAAGAGAAGAGTAGGGTTAAAAACAGAAAACGACATGTCTCGACGTCTTGCTTTCTTGCTATGCTACCGCGATAGTCGAGTTTAGACGATAATTCTTATGCACAGAGTACCAGTCATGTCGAATTCAGTCGATAAGTAGAATTCAATTATGACACGGAGTCCCACTGCTGGTCGATCAGTGTGATTCCTGGCTAAAGATATCCGTTTTTGACGAAGTCAAAAGAAATCTGCCAAGACATTCTTACCACCATTCTTATCACCATTCTGTTTTTACTCAAGTCCTCCCCTATATCTTTCGAGGTACCAAATGACATTGTAAAGAATGTCTTTCGACTTTGTCAAAAACAGATCTTTTTATCTACAAACCAAATAAAAGATGAGTTTTCAGCGAGTTTTGATAACTAGTCTCTGAAACGTCAACGTTTTTTGAAAAAGAGAAATGTACATTTGTACAGATTTCCTAGAATTAACATTTTTTCATTCTCGGACTGTGGAACGTTAAAACTCCCAAAAAGCTATGTCAAGAAAATAAACACACCCATTCCTTTTTTGTCCATTGCGTGGTTTATCAAAGATTATCTCCAACCATAAATAATGTTTTATTATTCTCAAAGGACTATGTTTGTGTTTGATAATAGTTTGTTGGTTCAAACGAAAAACCCCAATTTGGCGAGCTCATTTCTCCCGACAGGAAAATTGGTTGGAGAATTATTCATGAGAAATGTGATTTCCATGCTCTCGTTTGAATATACAACACTAATGACTACTTTTGAAGCACTTATGACTGAGTGCGGCAATGAAAACAGCGTGACTACCTTGAACTACTTATCGGAAAAATGGGAGCAAGTTTTAGCAGTTTTTGTCAATATATTCTAGGAATTCTTAATAAATACAAGGGCGCTTCCTTCGGACGATAATGTATTGTTTTTTCTTTTACCTTCTTAACGTGTAATGCCATGCTCGGGACCGATAACCATGCGGGGATTTTAACCCTCGACCCTTAGCTCCAAAGGCGAACGCTCTACCAGCACGGCCGCCACGGCCCACGACCCAATGATTTTTTGGAAGTTTTTGGAAAACTTTTTCCTTTCTTAGAGTGAAAATAATTTGAAATTATGTGGATAGAATGATTATTTATTTCCATCAGGCTTTTGCTTTGAAATTTCGTATTCCTCAAAAATATGTAATGGGGAGCAATTATGGGCTTAGTTCACGTCTGGCAGCCCCGTTTCTACCGGAACACATTGCATTATAATTATTTTTTTTAGTTGAACTAGGTCGTTTTATTCACCAAATATAATATAGAAACAACTTCTGCTTCACACAACAAATTTTCATGAAAATATCTTTTTCCTTCAAATTTGTTCCAATTCCACGCAAAATCGACTTTTTCATATTTAAATTGCGTTTCATTATCAATATCCAAATAACTAAATTATTTTATCAAAGGTAACTGCGTTACTATGTTTACCGCTGATGACGTTTGTTGAATATGTTTGTTTACTGTTTACTTTGTCATTGTCATTGTCATTTAATGCGTGAGGATGAATTGATGCAATTAACACCACCTGAGATAAGAGACCAGGCGCGAGATGTGAAATTTAACCTTTTACCGGAAAAATCAAGAACTGTATATGAACTCACATACAGCAGATTCATGGAATATAGACAGAAGAAAAATATAGGATCTTTCTCTGAAAATGTGCTGATTGTCTATTTTTCCGATCTTTCAAAGAAATTGAACGAACTTTTTCTGTCTAGGCAGTAAAAGTGGACTTTTTCTGCCTAGGCATTAAAAGTACAACTTCTAAGCCTGCTAAGTGTCATCAAAAGGCCGCTTTTAATGTCATTTGGAGAAAAAATTATATGTTTCACACGGCAGAAAAGCAGATTTAATGCCTTGGCTGGTTTCATAGCCTCGCTACGCTCGGCTATGAAACACCAGCCGCGGCATTAAATCTTGTGCTTTTATGCCTAGTAAAACAAATAACTATTAAGATTAGTAATTATAAATATTTATTCTACCATGAAAAAAAACTTATCCTCCGGCACGTTTCATAAAAGATATGCTACCCTGAGTGGAATTTCAGTTTTTCTGCAGTCTCAACTGAGTTCGTATAAACCATAACTAAAAATATTTATTCTACTGAGAAAAAAAAGTAATCAGCCGCCACTATAACTATACCTATACTATACTAAACTATACCTACATTTCTTTTTCTCTACTTGAGTAGCAAATCGACTTTTTTCTACAACCGCTTGACAAAGTAGCTACTGACGCTTTCAGATCTCAACGTAAATTGACATTTTCCGTGACAGCTTTTCGGTTCTAGAGCGGCAATATTGAAAAAACGCTCGATCTCAACCAATTTTGTTTGAAAACGAACCTATTGCTGCATGACGGAAAAAAAACAGTGACGTGAATTCAAAGCATTTCTTAGAGACCAGAATGGTGTAGAAGTTTTAAAGCACATCTTCCCAAACTTGACAGGGTTTTTTTATTTGTTGAAATCATATAGACAATTCAGTGTATAGAAAATATTTGTATATTAGGTTCATTTTGTTAAGGTGCATTTAGTCAACATAAACGTAACTTTAGCACAAGCACTGACATAAACATAACCTTAAAAATAATTTTGTATGAGACCAGGGTTCTTATGATAGGAAGGGGTTGTGAAACAAGTGAGCATTTGGACAAGGGGAAGACTGAGGAAAGGGAGAGAATACGTCATTGGAGGGAAATTAAGGTGGCTATACTGAAATTGGTAACTTTGGTTATATTTACGCCAATTTGCGAATAAATAAAGTTACTAAAGCCGTGGCTCAGATAAATCATAATAAAATATTATGCCTAATTCTTGTATTTTGTATTGCTAGTTGTTAATTACTCGTTTAATATTGTAACAATACTTCTACATCATACCACGATGATAAATTTTCGTTCCATATATTCCCCAAGAACAGTAAAGCAGCAATTGATCAATTTCTGTAGTATGGGTACCTATTGATTTTTCCAGGATTTGTTCAGACCATTTTAATAAAAGAGATTTTGAAACCAATCTTCAAGAATCTCTCCTACATGAGAAGTCAAGACAAATGCTTAGAACAACGGTGAGTTCAAACTGCTCTAATGAGAAACAGAAGTCAATTTGGTTTTGGATAGAAACTGTTAAAGCCAATATTTCTGCTATGACAATATGATATAATGTTGGTGTTCCTTTTTAGTTATTCCTACCAATACGTGTTGGTAAAACTCTGGTCTGTCCACTGTGATATCGTATCAATCTGTTGGAGTTCCATTGGAGATGGAGAGATACTTGCTAGAATCTGTACCCATGGCCGATCGTTTACCATCAAATAATGGTTTGTTCATTATATTCTATTCCTGTTGCTACGATGAGGATTCACAGTCTCCTTCCACCCCTTATTTACAACGTTACAAAGAACGAGAAAAACTCATTGAACAGTTCTGTGCAATAACACTATTAATTGTACAACAATTATAAGAAGGAAGAAATAAAATTAACAAAAAGTTCCCATTACCAAGTGTAAGAACTATCCAAACTCAAAATTATTATGGAACATGGCAAAAACAAATGATATGTTCAGCTTTATTTAAAATATTAGATATGCACAATTTTACTACTTGCCATTTAATTAGGATTTTAGGTAGATATACAGAAATGTTAAATTTTTTCTACATAAAGCAATTGTAAATTTCTATTTATGAAACAATGTATAAATGATACCAAAATTTATAAAATAAATTATTTACTCATATTATAAATAACAGTCCTCAAATCTTTTCTGAAAATATTATAAATGTTCGAGATACTTGTGCGAACAAGGGAATATATTAATATCAAGTATGTATTAATCACTCGCACGTTTTTCAATTTACTCCCACCGATTGGTTTCGAATTCAATCCAACAAAATGGGATAGCCACCTTAATTTCCCTCCAATGACGAAACAAGATGCCCGACAAAATCGATGACATTTCATAACCCCCTATCAAGGAACCCTGAGGCGTTTTCTGGAGCCCATGTTTTCAAAACGTAGTATTCCAGTAAAATTTGTTAATGACGTCATTAATTTCACTAATCGCTAGAACGCTTGAATTCAAATACTTCATTTTATGGTTATGTTATGTGTTGTGATTTTGTCTAAAATTCACGTAGAAATATATATTAGGTATATGGAATATATAATAAATATTTCTATGGAAATTCATAATTCATTTAAAAGCGAAGATGTCGGCAAATTTCTCACAAGGAAGTAGTTTGATGAAGTTGTAAAATACCCTTTGATCTTCTGTAAATAGGATGAATCAACTAGTAGCTACTGTCTTACATATGGTGAATCAAGATTATGAAAAATCTCTTGAAAATATTCAATTGATATGCAAGTCAATAAATGATAATACTTTTATGGACTTTATGGCATTAATTGTAGCTTATCGTGAAGAACATCAGAGAAATCCTGGATATATTGAGGATTGGCTACCAAGATACAATGATTATGACTTCTTTTCAATGTTTAGAATGAATCGCGACTGTTTCAACTTACTGCTAAGGGACATTGAATGTGAAGAACTCCGTAAACAATTTGTTGGAGGAAACCAACCAGTTCATGCAGAAAAGTTACTTCTCATGACACTCTGGTGGTTGGGAAAGGGGGAGACATTATTGTCGGTGGCTGACAAATTTGATATCTGTTTGAGTGCAGAGTTAGTCTGTGGCCTGATACTGAAGCTGTTAAATAATTATATAGTGTGGCCTAGTGTGGAAGAACTAACTGAAATTGAGATGAATTTTAGAGATAGAGCTGGATTCCCAGGTGTAATTGGGGCTATTGACTGTTGCAATATTAACTTCAAAGCACCAACTCAACAGCAGAATAGTTACATTGATAGAAAAATGCAACACTCAATCAAACTTCAGGGCATAGTTATTACCAACAAAATATTTACAAATATAATGGTAGGCTTTCCTGGGTCAGCTCACGACAGCAGGGTCTTCCTCAATTCTGGAATATTTTTAGGTGTTACTCATGAAGAAGAGTATAGAAAGTATTTTCCAATAGATGAGTACCATATTGTAGGTGACTCAGCATATCCATTATTGAAATGGGTAATGAAATCATATCGAGATAATAGTGCTTTAAATCCAACTCAACGGAATTTTAATACTAAACTAAGTCAAACCAGGGTGGTGGTAGAACATACATTTGGACTCCTCAAGTCACGTTGGAGAATTCTTAATTATGTTAATGTGAATAGTGTAGAAAAGGCAGTTAAAATTATAACAGTGTGTTGCATTCTACATAATTTTTGTTATATAAATAACAATCCATGGAATGAGTATGTTCCATTAGTGAACAATGACGTAATGGAAAATGCTGGTAATGCAAATAATGAAGCCATCAATAAAATAAGTAGAATAGCTGTTCAACTATATGATAATTAGAAAATTGTTTTTGGTACATATCAACGTTTCACAATAAAGTTATTTTCATTGCAGATGAACTTGTCTTTTTTTTCTTTACATAGCTTCTTGGAAATTTCAACCATCCACAGTCTAAACTGGTGCAAATTGATTCATTTCTGGTCTATAATACTTGTTCAGATTTCCTTGAATTACCATTTTTTGATTTTCAATCGGTGGAAGGTTAAAATTGACAAAAAGCTATGTCACAAAACAAATATCCTCCACGAAACGAAACTTTCAATCGATATTTGTCTTTTGTATTTACCTTTACTTCTTCAGCTAAAAGTAATGGTACAAAAATAGTGATTTATAAGGAAAGGCTAATAAAAGTAATTCTTAGTCATGGGGAAATGGTCCATTATAATATAGGTATCTGATTATAACATTTTGTCAACTGAAGATTTAAACACTTACCTATCAAAATAATGAAACAAAATATACTTCTCATAATATAAACTAACTCAATTACTTATATTTCTACAAACAAATGTACCTTCCAGCATATCATAATCAATTCAGATAAGTAAAATTTTAACTAATCTGAACAAAAAGAAACGTAACATCACAAAAAAATGTTCATATTCGAAGACATTATGAACCAATAAAAATTAATATCAGCCATTAATAATCAGTCACAATTTTTATTCAGATTTTTCAACACTTCAATGATTCCCATTGTTTGCTGATGTCTCTGTTCATTTTGTACTTTCAAAGCACCAACAAGCTCTTCAAATTGTTGCTGCCTCAAACAGCGCTCTTCCTTCAGCATATTTTCTACCGCTGATAACACTGTTTTTTTTTGGGCGAACTGTTTTTTTGATAGTGTTAAATCTACTCATTTTCGGTATTTCATTACTTTGTTTACATGGAGAAGCCTCAATTCCATTTTTAACCTGGCTTGTGGATGGTTTGCAGGAATCAATAACCATAACTGGTTGAACTTTATGTTTATCTCCCAAAATTTCATCTATGTCATCAAAAAAGGTGGTTTTTTTATGGATCCCTGGCCCGTCTGGTTAGACAGGTCTTTGAACTTCATGTATGAATGCTGAATATTCATAAACTTCTGTCGACACTTTTCTCTGCCACTTACACCAGCACCAACAAAATAACCCATTGCATTGAGTTTTGTAGCAATTTTTAGCCAAAGGCAATTCTTGTTTGTCTTTTTATCCTCAAATTCCTCATTCAGTTCTTTCCTCAATGATAAAAATATTTTCGTTGCCTCAATGTCTCTTTGGGTTGGATTTTTTGATGTTCTCCACATCACCTCAGGCTCAGGATTGTTAGATGTTGACTGTTCAGATTGTTTACCACATTGGAGAAGAACTTGCTTGTGATACTCCTGTGCAAATTCGGGATCTAAAAGCAATGCCAATTTAGTTGGTACAGATTCAACTCATAATTTTCGGTAGGTATACCTTGCAGTGATTTGAAAGTTTCTTGTTCTACGCTGATAAGAAATTCTCCGAGCTGCACCTCATACATTTCACTCGATTGTTCCATTGCTTTTCTTTTCATCAACAAGATAAATAATACGAAACAGATCGACTGAAATTTCTGATTCAAATTATTGAGGTTATAAGTAGGCTTTCGAAACTGAATTCAACTTGGTTTTGAAACTTCTAGAATACGTTTCAAATCGTTTTATATGTGACGTCATCGTTTCAACGCCAGAATGAACGTATTCAAAACATAGGACAAATACGTTTTGAATACATGGGCGCTAGAAAACGCCTATGGTATGAGAGCTAATATTTATTATACAAGTTTTAGATTGACGCTTAAATTTAAGAATTACAGGTAAATTTCAAGTCATGAAACTTTAGGTACACGTGAATTATGGACAATATTTTTATAGTAAAAGTAAGATTCTTTAAAGTTGGGATTTTAGAAGTAGGTAACATGTTTATAGCTTAAACTTAATATTGCTGTATAAATAGTGCCATTCGATATAACAGATTCTACTTTCGTTTTAAACATATATTTGAGCACAATTTTAAAATGGTGTTGACTAAATGCACCTTTACTTAACCTAGTTATATTTAAAGAAAAATGTAAATTCATATCAGTTATGAAGTTTTGTATTTTTCCTTTATTTCAAATTTGGATACATGTATGTCTGAAAAAGTCAATATTATTGAGGGTATCATTGTATACTGTCACCATTCTATGTAGGGGTGAGTTTCTTTCCGAGTTTGTTCGACAGAACATTTCGGAGAAGAGGCGAGCATTCCTCAGAAAACGAGATGGAACATCGAGAGATATTTTTGATAACATTTCAGGAGAGTCGATCAAGTCATTCAGAACTTTGAATAAAAATAATATATCGGATTGCTTCCGACGAGCCTCTAGTGAAATCATTAGAAATGTGTAAAGGACCCCGCACCATTCTTATTGGTTTCTGGGACCCGGTGGAATTGGCTGAAACTATAATATGTTTGTAGCAAACAGTTCACCTAACCGGTGTATTGAATGAATCAAGGGCTCGAAGATTTAAAGGTTGAATACAATATACGAATAGACGACGATTTCAGATCAAAAACTTTACTTTTTCAATGACTCAAATGACAATATCTAAAAAATTATTATGACAAGACTTGACATCACATCAATTCAAAAATATACAAGAAGGCACAAAAAAAAATATAACAGAATGTTGTACTGAGTACGTATTTTCCAACACACTCCCACCTTGTGTCAGTCTAATAAGTGACACAAATTCTATGGAAAATCTAGAATCCATATCTTGCCGGGGTTTTCACCTCTCTTCCAGATCTTGTCACTATAGGGGGGTCTTCTTTCTTCAACCGGAAGTGTTTCCTCTAGAATTGTAATATCTTCCTCTTCAGAAGTATTAGACTTAGGCTTTTCTTCCTCATTAACTTCCTCTTCTGATTCAAAACGTTTTTTCATTATTTCTTGGACATCGAATCTAACGCAAGGATCTTCATCGGTCTCAATTTCAAGTGGATATAATCTTTGAATAGGTCTCATCAAAGAACCCGTTGATGTTCGAACTCTCACCAATCGAATTTTTCCATCCTTTCCAGGAAAAATTTCCTCAACCATACCCAAAGTCCAATCAAGTCTTTTCAAATGCTCGTTTTCGATAAGAACTATTTCTCCCATCTTGATATCTCTGGAAGTACGTCTCTTCATATGTAGAAAAAGCTGGCTAAGGTATTCTTCTCGAAATCTCTTTCTCAAGTTAAACCGAATTTTCTGAATGTATTTCAGATGTCGTCTTACAGATGAACCATCAATTTCATCTAAACAGGCAGTTCCAATTTCCTCAACGTCTTGTAAGAACATAGACGGTGTAAGTACAACCAATTCTTCTTTAGTGCCTGTAAGTGAGAGGTCGTGAATTTATTAATGATTCGCATTCGCATAGGACAGAAAAAAGCTCTTCGTATGTTAGACAAGCTTTTCCCAGTTGTTTTTTCAGCAACTGTTTCAAAATTCTTATCAGACGCTCCCACCATCCTCCCCACCATGGTGATCCAGGAGGGTTGAATTTCCATTTGATCCGTTGAGTTGTACTCTCTTCTTGTATTTTACCCCAATCAATACCTTTCATCAAGTTGTCTGCTCCGACAAAATTTGTCCCGTTATCAGAATAAATAACAGAGGGTCTTCCTCTTCGGGCAACCGTCGCAAAGCAAGTAAAAATATCTCGGTGGACAAACTGGAAACAAGTTCAATGTGGATAGCTCTATATATCGCACAAGTGAATAAACAGATCCAAGTTTTCTCCTTAGATTTCGAAAACAGTGGACCAGCCAAGTCAATTCCTACTATCTCAAAAACTGCAGCATCTCTTACTCGATCACTCGGCAACGTAACTGCATCAGCTTCAAATTTTTTGCCATCATGTCGGCGACAAATTACATAGTTTCCAATTATGCTTCTCAACGTTCTCCTACCTCTGATAATCCAGAATCTCTGGCGTATTCGACTGAGAAGTCCTTCTAAATGGAAAAACATAACTATTTTGTCAACTACAGGGTGTTTTGAAGGTAATAATATAGGATACAAAAAATCATTCGTATCATCCCGTTCAGTTATTTTTGTTTTCAGCCTTATTACACCTTCATCATCCATGAAAGGACACAATGGGAATATACGTTTATCTCCGACTCCATCAAATAACTCATGTTGAACCAATCTTATGAGAAAATTCTCAGCATTTTCAATTTCTTCCAGTGTCAATTTTCCTTCAACTCTTTTCTTCGGAAAACGACAATTGAAAATGAATCTTTGAATCCAACACATTTGATTCAGTATCATCTGATATTTTGAAAAGCGACTATAAAACTTCGAAAAATCCTTTTTTATTTTCAGAAGAGTTTTTTGGATTGACGTGGCCTTTACTTGATGGAAATTCATAGTATATGACACTAAGGTAAACACGATTAAATTTCCACAGATTTATTGTCTTCGCGACATGTTTCGATACACTGTATCTTTTTCAAGCGAATGTAATACATTAAATTATTCTACCTTGAACATTACTTAAATACCCTTCTTAACAATTGAGGTAATTAGGAGCTACCTATTTATTTTTATTTTATTTTTATCATAGGTAGCTCCTAATTACCTCAATTGTTAAGAAGGGTATTTAAGTAATGTTCAAGGTAGAATAATTTAATGTATTACATTCGCTTGAAAAAGATACAGTGTATCGAAACATGTCGCGAAGACAATAAATCTGTGGAAATTTAATCGTGTTTACCTTAGTGTCATATTTCAGAAGAGTGCCAACATTTTTCCTTTTCTCCAATATAAATATCAAAAATATCATAATTTTGTTTTGGCCAATCTGCTTCGCTTTTCAACCAATTTTTTGGAAGAACTACCTCTTGAAGGGAGGTCCGCTGGATTCATATCACCGGGAACGTGAAACCAGTTACTCTTTTCAGTGATGGAACGGATTTCCTGAACTCTATTCCACACGAACGATTTCCATAAATCATCCCGACGAATCCAAGAAAAAACCGTGGTGGAATCTGTCCAGCAATACAAGGGTATATTCTTATTTTCAAAATTATGAACAACAGAATTCAAAAGACGAGCACCTATTGTAGCAGCTAACAACTCGAGTCTAGGAATGGTCATCTTCTTCATTGGAGATATTCTATTTTTCGCTTGAACTAGTGGCACGAAGGGGCCTTCATCCGAAATAGATCGCAAAAAAATAACAGTTGCATATGCATCTTTACTTGCATCACAGAACATGACTAAAATAGTCGAATTTGTATTTAAGAACCATCTCGGAACTCTCAACTGTGGTAAAATCTGAATTTCATTCAACCATGCTAAAAAATCATCCTTTATTTGCTCAGGTACTTCTGCATCCCACGATAACTTCAACTCCCATGTTTTTTGGATCAATAATCTAGGAAAAATTACAACAGGGCAGCACAAACCAACAGGATCGAATAGACGGTGGGCCAAAGAAAGAATGGATCTTTTTGTGATTTTTTCTAATTCTACATTCTTGAACGATTCGAAATTTATCTGCAGAGTATCTGCCGCTCTGTTCCAATATAGACCTAAAACTGAAGTCAAAGTTTCTTCACCATCAGTTTTCGGCTTATGATTAATCGAAGTATGTTCCCACCCTCGTAGGTCGAATTTGCCTTCTAGCATTACCTGAGTAGATTCCAAAATAAATTGCTGAAGTTCCTCGTCATTATTGACACTGGCCACACAGTTATCAACATAAAAACTGTTGATCAGTTTCGAAATGACCCAATCAGAAAATTTCAAATTTTCTCCTTGTTGATCAAGTACTTTTCCCAAATGGTATTCGATTACTGCTGCCAATAAAAATGGACTAGAAGTCACTCCAAATACAACTCTAGCATGACGATAACATTTCAATTTGCCTTCATTATCAATCCATAAGAATCTTAAGAAATCGCGATCATTTCTCCTCGAACTGATCTGTAAAAACGCCTTCTTAATATCGGACACAACACCAATCTTATGGAGTCTGAAACGTATAAGAATAGAAGGAATGAGTTCGATAAAATTAATTCCTTTTTCTAAACATTGATTCAATGAAGGCTGATTCCTATTCTTTGCAGAAGCGTCAAAAACGGGTCGCACTACTCAGTTTAACAACGTGTCTATGAGGCAAATAAAAACCATTATCACTATCAATTGGACAAATTTCTTCAATTATTCCTTCATTCATCCATTCAAGCAATGTTTCATTATGAGTATCATAATAACCATCTTTTTCCAATTTATCCATTAAATTTTCCAATCGTTTCTTCACCATTTCAAAAGTGGAGGATGACCATCAATCCACGTCGAACCTACCTCGTACCGGCCTTCACTATTGACAGAAATTAATTCTAAGAATGTATCCATTAAATCTCCCTCTATTTCTTTCCTCTCCTTCTTTCTTCCTGGATCTGATATACCCAATGTTTCCAAATACCACAAATGAGACAAATCGTTATTGCAAAAAAGAGAAGAGACTAACAATGAAGAAGCCGCAGATATTTCAGGATCAACTTTCGGAATTTTTCCCATCAGAATCCAACCCAAAAGAGTTTCCATTGCCACCAGTCCACATCGCAGAGAATATCGTTCTCCAGTGAAAAGTTTTCCTCCGATATCAGCTCCGATCAGGATTTCTATTGTAACTGACCTCGTATCTGTAATAGTAATACCTAATTCGGCAAGCTCAGTTTTCCACGGACCTTCTCGTACAGAAATAACGTTACTACAAATCAGTGGCTGATCAAGAGCATCGAAGTTACAAATATACTTATCGTTTAGATTTTTGAGGGTAACTCTGTATCGATTATGATGACTGGTTTCTGAATTTGTGCCGCCAAAAAGAGCATGAATCAATTGTTCCGAACCAACAGGTTCATACTTCATCTCTGGTGCTGCATGTTTTACAATATACAATATACAACTAGTGTCTGAAGTAAGGTTTCATCATAATGTGTGGTATTTGATAAATTATCAACTGTGACTGAAGCATTTTCAGAATTCGTTTCTGAAACAGAGGTTTTCTTGGAACACATTATAGTACAATGTTTTTCATTACATTTGGAACATCTTATATCTACTTTGCATTTTCTTGCAAGGTGTCCAAATCTAAGACATAAATAGCATCTACCGTGATCAATTCATATTTTTCGTTTTTCATCGAAAGATAATTTTTTCATACCATTATCATCACAATCTGAAGAAAGATGAAATTTCTTACAAAAAACACATTTCGGGGACTTACTCTGAGTAGCCCGGAAGCAGTAGGCATGGAATACGTTTTTGAATGAGGTTCTACATGTTCTCCTTCATTATTTCCGAAACCTGACACCGCCAACGAAATCCTTTCTTCGTTCTCAACTTCCTTTTTGAGAAAGTTCATTAATAAATCTAACCGATTTTTCAACGAAGACGATACGTCATATTTTGCGCTACGCTGCCATACTCTCAATAAACTTTCTGGTAAACATGACTCTACCAGTGGATAAAGCATTGCCGCACAAGTATCTGAGTTGACACCCAAAGTTTCAAGTGATCTTAACTGAGATTCGATTTGATCATAGAGGTAACTGAGTTTTGACTTTGAATTTATATTGGTCAAAACCAGTTTCAGAAGTTGTCGTACATAAAACTCTACCAGCAAATCGTCCCTACCAAAACGAGATTCAAGACAATCAATGACCTTTGGGTAGTTTTCGTTAGTTGGAGTATAACTTTCTACAAGTCGACGAGCACGTGATTTCGGAGAAGTCGCTTGAATAAGGGATTGGAATTTATCTTCCGTTTCAATCAATTCATCTTCATGGATTCGTTTGAATTGTGCCCAAAAAGATAACCAATCCTTAATATCACTGTCGAACTTTTTGAACTCTTTCAGCGGCGATTTGATTCTACGTCTACTTTGACAGGAGTGACTAGCGTTAGATATTTCTAACAGAGTTTCCTTATTCAAGCTCCTTTCCACTTTTGCCTTAAGTCTATTATACTTCCCTATGATTCCATCAGCTCTCGCAGTCTCAGCATCGATGTCCTCCATCGGCGTATCACCTTCCAACATCAGGTCTAACAATTGTCTATCGAGTTCCATCATGATTTCCATTTTCTGCTCCAAAGCTCTAAGGTTTCCTTGTATATCGGGAATATCATGATTCGGATCCAGCAATAGTTTCATCGACTCTTCATATAATCGTTCGAACGAAGTTCGGTGTACAGTAACAGCCTTCAATATCTTCTCCATGGTGCTGTCGCGGTCGCCAGAAAATGTAGCAAACAATTCACCTAACCGGTGTATTGAATGAATCAAGGGCTCGAAGATTGAAAGGTTGAATACAATATACGAATAGACGACGATTTCAGATCAAAAACTTTACTTTTTCAATGACTCAAATGACAATATCTAAAAATTTATTATGACAAGACTTAACATCACATCAATTCAAAAATATACAAGAAGGCACAAAAAAATATAACAGAATGTTGTACTGAGTACGTATTTTCCAACAATGTTATTCTCTTCATTATCCTGATCAGAAGTTCCCATGGGCCCGACTCGATCCTATGACTAGTTTTCGGAATGCAGCCCGTCAAATATATGATTTTGTACCTCATGAGTGTATGTACGACGAAACATCCCTTTGTGTAGGTATGTGTTCCTCAGAATGAATTTTCCAGTATAAATTGTACCTTCACAATTATTTCTTTTGATGATTACTGGAATACGGACCACAGGGTGTTGACTAAATTCTGAACAATATCTTCTTCAATATATTTCAAAATATATGTAACAAAATCAACGTGCCGTGCATTTCTTCAGGCGCTGTTGACAGATTTAAAAATTAAACATAAAGTTACAGAAACGAAACGGAACAACCATGTTTTTAAAAAGTTCGTCAATCACATATTCCTTCTTGAAATTTTCAACTCTAATAATATTTTCTACCTGTTATTCTAGGATTCCCATCGATTATTTACTTTCCATGAACACATCTGCGAATGTGTTCTTTGAAAGCTGAATCGAATTTCTTGGGTTTCTGTCCGTCTCACAATTTGATTGTCTGGAGAACCACTACTATTCTCATACTTCAAACGCGAATACATATTGAAAATAACACTTTTTTAAGTTATGAGTGTGTAAAGCTTTATTAAATAATTAATGTAGTGGCTCTAGATCAGCTTCCACTTGGAGACGTTCTGAATTAACTTTCACTTGGAGCGGCCCTGAATTAGCATCAAAATCTTCTGTTTCAACTACTCAACTACATCAACATCGAAAGGTCTCCAGAATGCTATACCGAACAGATAATATAATTAGGACAACTAAATAACGATTTATGTAAATATGTGTCTCTGCCTAGCTGCACCGCACTGTCTAGTGAATAAATCTCGCAAAAAAACAATTCGAATTCATGTCAAAGACTTTCGGTGTTTGACCAATTAGAATTCGAAAGCGGCCAATCCAAGGCTTCATTTCGCCCTCGTTTTTCTCCTTTTTTCTCCTTTTTTATGTGACAGAAGACATCTAGTCCACGTGGACTGCAAACGAGGAACAGTTATCATAGTCCTAATCACAGTCACTGTCTAAATCATAAAATCAAATTGATACTGTACATTTCAGTAGGAGCATTTATGCAATTTCTTTAGTTTCAGTCTCAATCATAATCATATGAATTTGACCTTCAAAGTTGGCAATTTTCAATTTTTATGCTTATGATAAGGACGACCTGCACAACGCGCATGTGCGTCGATACCTGTTTTACAAATTTTTTGTTTTCACTTGCGAATCTTGTTATTTTTTATTTTTTATTGGGTTTCGGAAAAAAAAAATTGTCTGGAAGAGGGTACTCTTATTGACAATAAGTTTTGTCACCTGTCAATTTTTTGTTTTCAAGCTAATGACTGTGATGCATAAATATAAAAATTTCTTAAGACGCAACGACTAAGACTAGGACTGTGATAGTGATTGTGACTATGATAATAATATTATGATGCATAAATTGGCATCAAGAATGAAGGCTGGCTCTCGAGCTATAATTGTTATTCAGCAGAATTCACCTAATCACATCATTAGTCTGTTTCCTCGCCAAGTACACTATCACGGACGTACATTAACGTCACTGGTCGCGTGCTCAGATAACGAACGGTTGGTTAATCCTGGTTAATTCAGTTAAGTGTGTCAAAATTATGTGAATTTTTCCACTGTTCTTTTTTGTCTCGTCTTCCATTGTTTGACTGAATGTGCCAAATTATTAATCGGTATAGATTTGGTTTGTCTGATGTTTGATAACTGACTGACTTTATGCCGGTTCACACAGCATACATGTAGCAGCCTGTAGTTTTTTTATTTGAATAGAACTTCATAATTAATTTGAACCATTTCCATGAAAATTCTTTTAGACAGATTAGTTTCACTATTCAAAATTTCGGTATTATTATAATCCATCCTGTGGTCTCTAGAGATAACATGTCCTGCCAAAGCACATGAATCAACATATCGCCCACAGTCGCTTTTATATGAAATAATGCGACCATTCAGTGTTCTAGACGTCTGACCAATATATGACTTAGGACAGTCCATGCAAGGAATTTTATAAACAACATTTGATTTTTGTAATTTTGAAATGGATGTTTTCACTTTACTATGTAATTTTGATATTGTAGTAATATTTTTCTTGGAGATTTTAATATTGTCAACTTTAAAAACGTTTATCAATTTTGGAGTCAATTCTTGTATATATGGAGAGATCTGTAGATTGGTAGAGTATTTTCTTGTTGGTACAAGAAATACTGAGAGTTTTTAACAGTTATGACCAGAATATACAATTTACAATAGAAGAAGAATCCAACAATTATGTTCCATTTTTAGATATGACACTTATCAGAACAACAGATAATAACATTATTACTAGGTGGTACAGAAAATCAATTTGTAGTAATAGATTTATCAATTATTATTCTTATGACCCTACTAAAATGAAATTTAACATGATTAATAACATGAAACTGCGAGTTGTAAAAGTTACCCATCCCTCAATGAAAGTTGAGTGTCTGAAAGAACTGAGAGATATTCTCATAGAAAATTCATATCCAAAAAATTTGGTAAACAAATTACTTTTTAATGAAAGGAGTACATCTCAGGCAACATTAGATGTTTCTTCATAATCTTCTCAATCAATCACAAAATACCGATCATTACCACATATTAGAGAATTAACACCTAAATTGATTAATGTTATTAAAGAAACTAATATCACAATTGGACAAAAAAACATTAAGACAATTAGTCAACTTTTTTCAAAATTAAAAACTCCTCTAGAAACAACCCAAAATTATAATGTTGTTTATAAAATTCCCTGTAACGATTGTAATAAAGTATAGATTGGACAAACATCTAGACTCTTGAAAGGTAGAATAACATCACATAAAAGTTATTGTAAAAGAAGTATGAATTCATGTGCATTGGCTCAACATGTTAATCAATTTGACCATCGAATGAGTTTTGATAATGTTAGTGTACTTGGGAAAACAACATTTTTAAAAGGACATTTTTAGAAATGTTGCAAATCAATGAAGAGAGTAACAGCCTAAATAAATAAACTGATCTCAATAATTTGAGTAAAATTTACACTTATATTTTAAAACTAAACAGAGATAATATTAAAAATTATAGTAATGCTGATATACCCAGTAGAGTTACTTGATTGTTTCTCATCATTTTTGAAGTTGATTGACATTCATTTAAAATTTTAACTGTCCAATATTTTTATATACAACATTCTTTTTTTGATGCTAATTTCTATTTTTACTCAAGTTATGTAAGTAGATTCAATATTTTTTCTCCATTTATTGAATTGTTCTTTTGTAGTTGTCCTGATGAAGGAAATAAACATTTCCGAAAGCTTGGCAAGATGACAAAGAGTTTTCTTTAAATCCAATATCAGACTGCAACCTCAAGATATTTTCAATTCTACAGTTATTGTCAGTCACGAATTACCTATTTTCATATATATATATATATATATATATATATATATATATATATATATATAGCTTATCTATTTGTCTTGAAATTATCTATTCAACCGTGTATCACAAAGTGGCATTCGTCTCTCAATTCGCAGTTGAATTGCATTTTATTGAAACACATCAAGTTGGCTGTTACCGGAATTCCATAATCTGTCGATGCTTGGTAGGCTTGGAAATCCAGTCAATACTACTTACCAAACCCGGAAAAATTCGCCCATCTAATTATCTAAATACAAGCTCCCAAAGTCGGCAATGTTTTGATCGATAAGAGCATAAAAATGACCACGTCAAGAGCAATGGCAACAACGCGTTGGAACACGAGTAATAATATATCCCGAAATAAATAGACCAGGAAATATATAAAATTGAAACTCTAGAATAAGAGAATTGTGCAGCCTCCCTGCCCATATTGTCGTTAGAATATAATTATAATGGAATTTTGGAAAAAATTAGACGTGGAATTGGAAAAATTACCTGAACAAAATTCGTGATTACTTTTTTGGTAGTATATTTTACCTCTCTTTCTAGTTTGGCCCGATTCCATCTGCGTCGGAATTTATGTTTTTTTTTCCTGAAGTTCTGCACATTTACATAAATCAAGAATGATCATCATGTAACATTCCACATTTTCCATTCTTAACTTTTTTCAAACGGCTTTCTTTTATGGTTCGAGCCACTGCATTAACAATTTATCAGTTTTCGATCACTTTTAAGCAAACTGATCGTCGGGACTATAAAAAGGTGTGTTCATTTGTGTCAATAAATCTGATCTAAGCAGCTATTTGGCATCTGTACATCTATCTCCAACACGTGTAATTCATATGTCTTCCTCTTTTGAAAATAGCTGCTCAGATCAGCTTCACTGATAGAAATGAACGAACCTTATGTTACTGACACTGACACTTGCGATAGAGCAGTGTTGCCTAGTGCCTCCGACACTAGATTGGATGGTTGAAGTGGTGGTGAAATGGTATAGCCGGAACACCAAATTTACTTTTATGATGGACGTATGTCTAATGGGCCACAAATAGAAAACTTTTAGCGCATACCGTAGCGTTCCAAATACCTTAAATACTTTAGTTTTACAATGGCTTACATGGTACTGCAATGTGTCCAGCTACATCTTTGAAGAATTCACGCTGGTCATAATAGGGATTTTGAATTCTCAGATTCGCAAACAATTACTAACTGGTAGATCCGAGCAGGCAAGATCACAAACACGTAAATCCGATTGGAATGTGCGTATTACTGAAATATAGCTATTAAATGACACGTATGCATAATTTTTATAACAATTTATCTTGTAATATTTCGACAAACGCCATTTGAAAACCATAAAATTTCAAGGATCTTTCAAACATGCGGGCTTGGCGCCATTTCCATAATAGGTGATGACGTCACAAGTACTGTCAATTGCTTATTTCAGCGTTGTCGGTTGTAATATTGCAAGGGAGGATCAAGCAAATAATTCTTAACTTTTCGTTTGAAAAAGGGAATAACGATTCTAGAATTAACATAAATTACCACATCATTGATCAAATTAGAACAAAGTATCAACTCAATCAACTGTCATAATGATATAGAGCGGTGTTGTCAGATCACTTTCCAATGAACTCCTTGAAGCTGCTGCCTTAAACTGATTTCAATATACAGTACGATGCAAATGTATGGAATACATTCATTATTTCTGAATAGGAACATATTTTGGAAAATTCCTGGAACACGTCGATTTTCTTTTCCGATTGGCCAATTTTTGAACACCAATTTTTGATATAGGGTTATCCGCATTCGAGTAAAATTGACTTTAGTGATATTTTTGAATGGGACTCTCAGTGTATTTTTCCATATTTGGTTAGGGATCGTCATTACAAATCCAGTGATACCAGTGATAAGAATAAAATCGACAAAGTCGAAGTACCCTTCTCTCCAAATATTTGCACAAGGTGGAAAATGTGTAGCATCCGTAGGGAATTATTAGATAAACAATAGATTGTAATTCATTTGGCAGGGACAAGACAACTCAAAGTTGTCGGACCTACCCTTGCACTGATGAGAGGCAACAACCTCGAAACATGTCTGCAGGTGGTCATCCCCAGCCAAATAAAGGATAATCTTTTGTTTGTCTACAATAAGCACTTGCAATTGAGTCTTCTTGGAAGAACGTTGCACAAATATTTGTCAGATGTAGTTCAATATCCGTCGTTGCATTAGCCAGGGAAGTAGTTGTTTTCTGTCAGATTTTTGCCTCACATTTTCCACTTTGTGGAAATATTTGGAGAGAAGGGTACTTCGACTTTGTCGATTTTATTCTTATCATTTATTTGTACTCTCCGGCAAAACATTCGAACTTGTTCAAATTTTCGCATTTACTCTACCTGGAGTCTTTCGCTGTCTCGAGAAGTGCTTATTGATTTTCCTGGCGGGTGGCGCAGCGACTGACTAACTGTAAGTCGCTGCTTCATCCGTATGGAATTGTTAGATAAAAAATAGATTGTAATTCATTTGGCAGGCACAAGACAACTCAAAGTTGTCGGACCTACCCTTGCAATGATAAGAGGCAACAACATCGAAACATGTCTGCAGGTGGTCATCCCCTGCCAAATTAAGGATAATCTTTTGTTTGTCTACAATAAGCACTTGCAATTAATTCTTCTTGGAAGAACGTTGCACAAATATCTGTCAGATGTAGTTCAATATCCGTCGTTGCATTATGTCGAACGGCTGCGGAGACATGAGCAAAAACTTCTCCATATGCCCAATGAGTGCGTCATAGAGTTTTGACCTTCTGAATCGTGTGGAGTCTCGTCATACTCATTGGAAATACGAGGAAGTTTTTTGCCCATATCTCCGCAGCCGTTTGACATAATTCCGTCAAACCTGGTATCACTGGATTTGTAATGACGATCCCTAACCAAATATGAAAAAATACACTGAGTGTCACATTATTTAAGAATATCACTAAAGTAATTTTGGGTGGGGTTCAAAAATTGGCCAATCGAAAAAGAAAATCGACGTGTTCAAGGAATTTTCCAAAATATGTTTATATTATAGAATACTCAACTCATACCATCATGTCACTTATCATAAATAGTACTCATATCATGAGAGAATCAAGAACTTATCCTCAAACTGACTTTATATTTATTTTATGATATTCATTTGTTTGGCATTTACCGGTGAATTAATTGAGACGGCAACGTTTGATTGGCCATTTGATTGGCCAAATACTTATGACTCAAATTCCCGGGCTTTTTTCATAATGTTCAAAATGAAACCTACTTCGATTTAAAAAATTTGAACAATATTTCTTGACTTTATTGATCGTACTGAAGGTGGTGGTATTTTTTTCAGAAATTAGTGTTCTCGCCTATTACCGCGCAAGTAAAGTAGCTTTCGTAAATATGCTACCAGTTACAAGGAATTTACACGTATTAAATGCCAACACTGTAAACAACGTTGTCAGATTCCTTGTACAATTTAACTTGAACGAATTATTTGTCCATTACAGCCCCGTATCATGTTTTTTGTCTGATTTTGTCTCTCTTTGATCAACATCGATGAACGAGTCCACGTTCATATACAGAAATCGACATTATACTTCGGCATTTTCGAATAAATTTCATGAACGTCTGTGAACATAACGACGTGGTTAATAGGAAATTATTTCAATGATTATAGAATTGAGACAAACAATATCAAAACTCGGACATAACAAAGAACAATTATTTGAGACATATGAATAAGGAAATGTTCAAGGTAACACATCTCAATTTGTGATAGTTTATCATGATTCATTTCAATATTCTTTTTTAATTAACTGATCAACCTATTTATCTACAAAATCTTTCGATCATGAACTCTTCTAACAATGACTATAACTTTCATTTTCAGCTCACAAATATTTTCAAATGACAATATTTTGTGAAGCATCAGTGCCAATACTACCATGAGATGTCCACTTGTGATCGCAATTTGTCCTTGGTAGAGAGAAAGAAACTGCAATGGGCAAAAGAACGAGGTAACCTATAAAAACTATCTCTGAACATTCCTAACTGGTATACTTTCAGAGGAACTTGCTGCCCTATGTACTCCTTGGGGTCACGGCTCAGACATTGAAAAAACTGAAAATGATTCTAAAATTCCAATGGTTAAGGATAGCATCAGAAGGAACGTGAGAGAAAACAGCCGAAGGGGCAGTTTACCACCACTTTACAAAAACCAGTTCAACTCGTACGATAGGTAGAGTTATAGTCATTTTATATCAACTTTGATAACTAGACATGAGTTCACTACTTTGCAATAAAATATCATTGGTATTATTTAAGTTATTTTTTTGATTATAATGATCCCGAAAAACAAAGTGACAATGAAAAAAATTAATCCGACCTGCGGGGTGGCTTGAATTGATTCGGTAGCGAGTTCGCTTTCATAGCTACAGGATAATCTGGAAAAACCTGCAACACCACGTCATCTGAAGAGTTGGAATTGATTGAATGAAAACTAATAAAGAGGTCCGTCGAATTATGAATATCTCCTTTCCGGTATGTAGGATGTATGATATCACCAGATGCTTCAAAAGGTTCAATTTGGAAGGAAATATTCTATTTACCCAACAGTCATCAAATTTGTAACAGTCCGTTCTGTCTTTGGCCAATGTGTAGTAGTGACCAGAACTTCAGAACCACAGTGGACTATGACTGCATAAAGCTCTTAACGGAAGTCGGCTAGATAGGGGTGTTCCTTCAGCTTGACACGTTGAAATAGTTCAATACATCTGTGAGATGCTAAGTCTTAACAGAAGAGCTTTAGGTCAGGATAAGATCTGCAGTTCCAAAACTACTCGTTGTTTTATGTCTATCGGTTGTTTTGACGCGGATTCCAAAATACACTTGCCTTTCATCAGCTAAGTGTTTGGTTCTCAGGTGATGAGGTCTGCACAGACTGGATTTCTAAAAGATTGGGAAACTCGAGCTCTAATCCAAAAATCCAAAAAAGTTTCAATTCGCTGCAATGAAAAACTGTAAGGATTTTTCCTGCAAAAGATTTTTGTACTGAAGAAGTAATAGGCTATGCAACACCGCCAAGGCATTCTCGATTATTGTGTGAATTATTATCCTGCTCACGAAGTGTACTCTGCAGGTATCCCAAAAATTCGGAACTGTCTTGTGGTTGGCACCAAAAACTTCATGAAATTATACGGAGAAAAAGAAAAAACCGTTTCAGCAAATTGAATCCTAAAAAACGCTCGTAGAACGCTATTCCTATAACAAGCGTTTCCCAAATTGTTCAAACCCCATGATTTTGAAGGTCACTTGTGGAACTCTCAAAAGCCTTGACTGGCAGAACTTGAACAGCAACATCTTCAACCAAACCATTTTGCAAGCGTCTTTTATAGACAGTCAATGAGTCTCAAAACTCAATACCTACTGAGTCTCCACTGATTCACAGATATCTGAGGGCTACTCACTAAAACCTCCACCTCTTTGTAGGTCCATCAGGTTTTTGGCCCCGGCGAGACTTAGGCCTATTGGCTCATTGTATCATGCCTATGTTTTGTACTGTCACAGTACCCAACCCAGTACGAGTTTGTACAAGTTATTTACAGGGTAGGACCTGTATAGTTCGGGATCGCCAGATGGCTGCCCGAAAATTGACTGTTTCTTGCTGTCTAGTGCCTCGCAAGTGTGTCACTGTTCCTGGATCCTTACCGCATAGTCTACACGTCAGTTCTCCATTGTACAGTCCGGTTTTGTTGAGGTGCTCCTTCACGCGTGCGTGACTGGTCTGGAGTCCCGCGACGGTTCTCACCTGGCTCCTGTTATCGCCAACGTGTCTGCCATTCTTTGATGTTTTCTTTCCCGTATTTGTTTCCTGGGAATTTTCCCAGTAGTTTTTGTGTCTTTCCCCAATACAGTTTCTTACAGACTCTTACAGACCCTAGTGTCTGTCCTTCGTTTGGGGGATTTTCTGAACCTTTTCTGGTGAGTTCGCCTGCTTTTTCATTGCCTGCAACTCACTGGTGTCCTAAGACACTTATCAGTTTGACGTGTTTCCGGTCTGCTAGCACTCTCAGTTCTTTTTTGCAGTCCTATAAAAGTTTGGACGGCACTTCCCTGCTCCACAAGGTCTCAAGTGCCGCTTGACTGTCTGACAGGATGTTGATATGCGCATTTTCAACGTTTCTCCCATTGTTCTCCTGAAAGACAGAGGTGTATTTGACCAGTGAGTAGCTGATGTCAGTACTTGGATTCCTGGAGAGTACTCCTGAGCCCACTCCGTTCCCAGTCTTGGATCCATCTGTATGCTAGATTTCCTCCTGTAGAATGTCCTTGAGCTGCGAGCCGTCTAGTATCAGCACCCTAAATTGGTTATTGAAGCAGTACCGTTTCGAGCTGTGGACCTTTCTCGCTCTCAGCTCGTCCTCGATCACAATTCTAACGATGCCCATGTGTTCAAGTTCAAGTTAGGTGTGTTCTGCAGTCTGGAGGCGCCAAGACTTGCCTTCCCCTGCAACACTGGGTAGAGAGGAGGTGTCTCCATGGCTGCAGTTTTTTATTGGTTCGAGGGAAATACATAATTTCATCCAAACAATGAGATGGAGGAATAGGTCCGAAAACCAAAGCAGCATTACCACGCTGGATATAGCAATGTTGGTTCTCTCCATCTCTAATTTTGTGTGCTCTGGCCGATCGGGCTACGGTCCGTACCATTTTCGTTGGGGTTCATTGTAGGGGTTAGAGGACTCTAAAGGATAAACTACCTTTAAAATAATAATACACAGTCTGTTCACGAAGTGACCTCTCCCCCTATTAACTTTTGAACCGATTGGAATTTTTCTTTGGAATTTTTTGTCCAAATGGTAAGTCATAAACTACCTTCACAGAAAAAAAAATGCCATTTAGAAAGTTTTTTTTTTAAATTGCATTGGGGCGAGTAATACATCATGATTTCAATCAAAAATATTTATCCAAAACAAAATGGCGGTACATAATGCTAGAGATCTGCTTTGAGGATCTTTTTGAATTATAAGGCTATTAATGAGCTCTAGTAAAATCATCAAATCTTTTTTTAGTTCCATTGAATAAAAGTTTTTTGACTCAAAATGGCAGATGAGTGCCATCTCTGAATGAAATTCATGTGACAAGGCTAGTTTTATTGAATCTCAGCAAAATTAGGAAAATCATCCAGAATAAAAAAACAATGTTCATTTTACGTAAGTATGTGAAAAATTGGGGAAAAAACCAAATTAAATTTTAGAAATGTTCGCCATTGACTTCCTGGCAAATGAAAAGACGATTCTGAAAGGACCTCGTACCGTTTCAAAAGGAAATTGGCTTTCGGTAAATTTCCTCGAATTTTTTATAAATTCATGAGGAAAAAAACGTCTTGTAAATAATATGTCAGTCGGATTCAGGAGATCATCAATTGGACTCGGTAATTGTGTCCTACGAAATATCTGGAAATGAATGAAATTCCACTGCTCAATTTTTTAGAAATCACTAATAAACTTGCTGGCTTTGGACTCTCCCAGTATATCGTGAGTTTGTGTAGGAAATATTATACTTCATAGTGGATTTCTTTCGGTCGTATGAATAATCGATGCTTAGTTGATTTGGTTTATAGATTCGTAAAAATGTCTTCACAATAATGGCCATTTGAAATTTAGGAAAAGTCAACTTCAGCACCCTGTATAAACTGTTGAGTTTAGAGCTTTGGCGCAATGGAGACGTTTGATCAGCATCACGAGTTCTACAATATATAAAAAATTCGAGCAAATTTACCGAAATCCAATTTACCATTGAAATTGTGCGAGGTCCTTTGCTTTTTACATAGAGCTAAGTGGTTCGGATTCCACTTTTATTTAAACTGTAGGTCCCGGATCTCCCTTGCTCGCACAAGCTCTGCTTTTGGGGGGTTTTATCCGAAAACCTAGTAGTTTCGTAAAATCAAATTTTACAAAAAAATGTACATTCCAAATATTCCGGCATAAGTTTCTTATGCGTTCCTTCAATTCTATAATCGTTCCTGGAGCAGTTCTGTAGACTTGAGATATCCGCACAAGAGAAAATGTGAGTTGGTCAATTCAGGCGAGCGAGTTGGGTATTCAATAGGTCTAACCGATCCATCTTTCCGGAAAATGTTCAGTTAGGCACTAATATAAAGAGGTGGTGCTACGCCTTGTTGAAAATTAATATTTTCTTCGTTATTTCTAGCCACTAAAATTATTTCCGGGAAATGTCTTCTCAAATATCCAACTTCGTTAACATTTTTTCTCAAGAAATATGGACCAATGATACGGTTGCCCATTATGCCAGCCCAATTATTTTGGATGTATTGAGTGTGCGTTTACCTGAACTCATGAGGAATTTCAGTGCTCCAATAACGGTGATTATGATGTATATTTACATTGAAACAAATGTTGATTACACAAATCCTATTTTGATGAAGTTTATCATTCAACGCCATTTTGGAAGATATCCTTCTTTTGTTGTCAAAAAGTAGGTTATGAACTAACATTTGATCAAAAAAAAAAAATCAGAAAAAAATCCAATCTGGTAGAAGTTACCAGAGGTAGGGTTATAGCATTATAGATATTAACATGGATCTTCATCAAGTATCAGCTATATCAATTGGTTGATCTTTACTTACTTACAAAAGTTTCCTATTCTTACCGGTTTCTAGCCATTTACTTAATAAAATCCGCACACTTCAATAGGTACGAGAGAGACAGGGAAGTGGGCGGCGAAACTTCCGGATACGGAAGCGACAACCCCAATCACACGCCCGACTGTATCCCGAATTGGAACCAATCCGGATACGAGTCCTCGTCGAGCAGAGACGACAGACCTAAATGGGGAGACAAGGGAGTTGGTGTGGGGAAATTCTGGCAACCCAAAGAAGAATCCGTAGACAAAACCGCGGTCAACGAGCCGCCAAACTGGGTCAAAAGGGGGCTGCAGGACGGGGAGATAATGGTTACCAATACTTCGCCAGCGGAGTCTCCAGAGCAGAGATGTGAAGAGAATGAGAGACCGGGCACGGGTTCTAGCTATGCTCAACGGCGGTAAATATATAATAGTTTTAACGAATACCGGAAAACGTGACCAGAAAATATCCACACAGATAAATGCGCACTAGATTACTGCATGTTATACAACATGAAGTAATCATTCTTGTAATGATGCCTATTGAAACACGCGTATGAAGTGAGTTACATGTACCGCTGGAGTAAATATCTGAAGATTATATTACTTGTCATCCAATTTTAAATGCACACAGTACTTTTTCTACCACATCTATACAAAATCAAAATTATTTTGGATAATAATTTTATTCTTTGGTTTTCGCCAGTGAAAGTTTTCAATAATATTGATCGCAAGTTTGATTTCGTGGAGGAAATTCGTTTTTCGAAGTATTTGGAAATTTCAACCTTCCACAGTCTGAAAGTGGATAACTGTAAAATCATATACCATATTGAAAAATGGTGGCGAAGACTAGATTTTCCTCAATATCTCAAGAACGGTACAAAATTTCGAAAATGTTTGAAATGATAAAATATAGAAATGCAGATGTCCATAATACTAATTCTTTATTGCTACAAACCACAAACTTTCCATCATTTTCCATCTTGAATAGCTGTTTGTTATTGTGCAAGAATTCACATAAGACTTTTTGCAGAGATGAAGTTGGTCTAATGAATATCTCTTTTCCATGCCCTCTTTTCTGTCGTATGCCAGCTTTGAGAGTACAAGTCAAATACCTTCTTAAGAGGTCCGTCCATCTCCAAAGTTGGTCAAGAACTGACTCCTAGCCACCATGCACCACCTATGGTTGAGACCCGAAAGGACAAACTTCCCAGTACTCTACGTATTCAAAAGCTCACCTCAATCGTAGGAGCGGTTCCTCATCTTGTTGACTGGCGATCAGCAGAACGAAATCTGATCGTTTGAAATAGAGTACGCCCAGCCTATTTGTGGCTGAAGCTCCTATTTATCTGACATGAGTTGACTTTTATAAAAACTACTACTTTACTTTATATGCATGGTGCCTCCCTAAAACTGGCTGAAGGAATGGAAAACACTCGGCTGAGTGTAAAGTGTTGTATGATTGAATTTACTGAATTTAATTTCTGGTCGGTTCTTCTTGGTATCTGAAACATAAATGTACCTATGATGTCGGCTCCAGAAGAATGTCTGAGTTATCAGTTCTTCTGAGTCGTCTGATTGTTTGGTGCGCTTCCATGTCCTCGACTACATCAGTATAATCGACCTCTTCTTCACTCCTAGCTGACCTATTATTACACGGCGGAGTTGAGGGCGTGGCTTTGGGGCCTACTGACATGCTAGTGGTTGATCGGTATTTAATGAAACTTTTCTAGCGTTTTGAGAATCGGATTTCAGATTCAGATTGTTTCTCGTTTCTCGTACGAGTCAGCTGTGATACCCTTGAGTGGAGGCAACAAGTTTCACTTCTACAAAGTATTTCGGGGCCTTTCGTCGCTGAGCCAGCCACTGCCGATTTATGTGTTCGGCCAAACGTGCAGTCTCTTTCATTTTCTTTCAGCCTCGTACTCATAGATCTTTTAGCAGATCCGATGTACACCTTATTTCCATATGTGTAAGGGCTGCGAAACACTCCTGCAGCTGATGAAGGACCCCCCCTGTCTTTGACTGATCTAAGATTTTCTTTCATTTTCTTTTTTTGGCTTAAAACCTGTTTTGATTTTGTGTCTTCCTAAGATTTTTCCGATTTTATCCTTTATCAGGGGGTAATATGCACGTGCAACCGTTTGTGTTTATCCATATTTAGACTTGAATTAAAAGCTTTTTGACCTCATTGTTTATCTCGGATACGCCGTATCCATTTGATTAAAAATTGTAAAATTTTGCAGAAGTCTGCTATGACAAGAACATTGTTCAAATAGCAAAAATGTTTTACTTACGTACATTTGCAACCATGTCTGAAAACGCATCGTTTATTTATCAAATTGTTTTCCTCGGTGGGACCATTTCCATTACACTCAAACATTGAGATAATTACAACAGTTTTTTATCGTGGTTGAAAATGAAGAAAATATCGGACTGAGGGCCAGTTTTTTGAGTTCCAGTTAAACTCCATGGTAATTAACTATTGGTTAGAATGTGATCCTTCACACGTCATTTAATGAAAGTCATTAACCATCTAAACTATTGGTTATCTGAAGCTAAACTCGAATTTAAAAAACTTTGCAACCTCATACGAGAAACAGAGCCTTAATTATTCACGAATATTAATTATATAAATTTATATTATAGCTGCAGCAGTCGAAACGAATGAAATCGCTCAAAGTCAAAGCGAATCACTGTGGAGGGATCATTCTACAGTGGTCCAGTTGAATACTTGATTCTCCATCGCATGTATCTGTTACATTTTTGTACTGGTTGATTGGAACTGATTCATTCCAGAATTTGCAGATCGGTGTTTTGTTATTATTTACATGCGTGAGGTGTATACTGAAGGGTTAATTGGAAAGATTCTTCCAAACTGTTTCGCTATGGATGACAATTATTAAGTTTGCGGTAAAAGTTTAACAAAAGATGACTGCTGCAATGTGATGGGGTACATTCGTACTCACTAATACACGCATGATACAAGTGTAGGGGAGGTTGGGGCAATGTGGACTATCTAAGATAAAAATTATACAGCCTCATTATTGAGATGAAATTTGAAATTGTAAAAAAAAACATTGTTTAGTAAACCGTGTACTATCATTATAAACTCACCAGACTTCATTTTCAAAACTTATTTGTTGAGAAAAAAATAAAATCTGAACACATGTCTGAAGTTCATATTGCCCCATGGGGTGGGGCAATATGGACCACAGAAAGGAAATTTAAAATTAAATCTTTATTTAGGTATAGAACAGAAAAATAATGGTACTACCCATTGACATATTACCGTTAGACCCCGTTATTTACATTCCTAGCTGCGGTCAACACAGAGTCACATTCTAAGCACAATTTTTACTGCCGCTTATTTCGCGGAAATTATCTGCTCATATACATAATTCAACAGAAACAAGCGGCAATGAAAATTGTGTTTAGAATGTGACCACAGCTGGAAATGTAAACAATGAAGTCTATCCGTAATAGGTCATTGGTACTACCAACCAAAAAATATGAGCACTTAGTAAAATATTAACATTCTGCACAAAATTCATATTTAAATGCCTCGTCATCTTCAGGGTCTATTCCTGCGCAGGCTTCATGACCCCATCTTAAACATCCACAGCAGCGCATCCAACCTTCTTCGACCATTGATGTTGAGTACAACTCATTACAATAAAAAAATTCTGCATCGTTGTCTCCCTCGTCTGCATCTTCATTCTTCATCTAAACTTCATCTAAACTCACTAAGGCTTTCTGCACACGGAGCTTCTCGTCATAGACGCGTACAAGATTCGCCCTTTAGCGACGTTTCCTATACGCCTAAAGACTGTACACGTACATGAAACGTACGGGTATCGTAAGAAATTCAAATAGAATGGCAGTAGAATCGATGTCTAGCGACGAAGAAAATATATTGCTCCTCTGGTATCTACGTCGTCGGAATAAAAAGAAAATAGAAGATTCTATATCCAGAAGAATCCTAATAGGAGATCAGCCATTGCGGCAAAGGAGTTATTCGAAGCTTTTTCTGTTACATCCTTTCTGGAAATGTCCTGCAAGATATTAATGTACAAACACTGATGATTTTCAATCAATTGCACAAATTTCACGGATTTATCGGCCATTTTACGTAAAAATGTGACCCTTCAACGCTACAAATGCAGCTAAGCTACTGACACCGCTGTACTGCCGGCGATTTACACTATTTACAGCTTGCATTCTTTGAGAAATCCCCCCGTTTGACGCCTCGTGTACAGTTCTCTATAGAAATACAAGTGAGCAGTACAAAAGCGTATACGTTCCGAACGTCACGTCTAATACGCGTCTATGACGATACGCTCCGTGTGCAGAATGCCTAACGGTTCAATTTGCCCCACATAGACAATAAATTGAACACGTGTAGTTTATATTTAAAGTTTATAAAAAATGCTAGATGGAATTTATCAAGCACACTGTAAACAATGTATGGATACTAAAAAATAGATAGAAATCCATTTACTTACCAAGTAATTCTGATAATAACTCTAACTCATCTAACACATTTGTTAGATCGACGCTGCCGCAAATCACGTTGTAGATCTAAACTCTGATAAACAATCCTCCACGGCTGCCAAGTTTTTACTGAGTATAGGCACAGCTTAGATGTGGTATAGGTATATAGGACCATTGTATTTATATTTCTATGGGTAGGACCGGTATGCACATAAGAAATCACTATACAATAAAATGCACGGCATAAGCGCTCCGACCGATGGTAGGTTAAATCGATAAAAAATTTGAATGGTTATTTTGTCTGCGTAAGGTCAGTCAGGTTAGGTTAGATTGGATAGTAATTCACGCATTTTCATCTAAGTTTGCCTTCTTCTTGTCGGTCATTTAAATTTACCGCCATTACAGTGACCAATCACAGAGCGTGCCATGCCGTGCACTCTATTGTCGTCTGGTAGAATCGAATCTGTTGCATTGCTGCCGCTGTTATAAAAAAAACAGGTGGTTTACATTGCCCCCGTGGTCCACATTGCCCCAACCTCCCCTACAATGTTTAAGGGTACTCTGCTCGAGCCCTATAACTCGTTGAGAGTACTGTAAAGGCTCACTAGTACTCTCGTATCATAATATACTATTTTCGAATTTTCAGAACTTTTGGAATTTTCTTCGGCAAATTAGGATTATTAATTTTATTTATAAAATAAACATTTCCGTTTTGTTTGAAAGGTTGCAAACTTGTCAGAAGATGTAAACTGGTATTTTTCAACACTTGGAAAGATTGCAGAACTTTTACAATTTTTCCGGTCTAATAATGCGAGAATTCATTTAGTTCTGGTTTTCAACATCTTCCGTTCAGACAAAATTGTTGCAAAATCATACTTAATATCATTTGAACGTACTCTTTCATCCCACAGAAGTTTTAAAGCTCTTGTAATTACTATTAAATTTTGGAAAAATTATATTATATCTACTTGCCTATACCTCAAGGTGGCTCGCCCCTATAACTTTTTTGTTTTTGAAGATAATGGAATGCAACTACATTTCTTTGAAGAATAACTCAAGTTCATACAACTTCTGGTTTCACCGGAAGTGACTTAAACTTTCGATTTTTAAATGGGAAACCCAATATATTTTCACCTCTTTTGTCTCCATATGACATTCTGAATACAACCATGTATCATTTGCTACTTTTTGTAACCAATTTTTTTCCAAATTTAGAATTTTTATTTTTAATCTAGAGTGACATGGATACGTTCAAATTACTAATTACAAAATTTTGGGAGAAATACAAGTTCACTGTTTTCGGTCAAAACATATGTGCTGTGTGAAATTTAATTTTGAAATTGAAATTACTGTCAGGTAATTCATTTGTTTACATAAAATATTTAAATTTTGAATGCACATATCAGTAAATTACCTTTATTAAAATGACCGATGAAGAAAATCCAAGTTGCACCCCTCCTGAATTGAGAGTTATTGCTCAAACGGATGTGAATGATTTGTTGCCCAAAACATCTCGTTCAGTATACGAATAGGAATTTCACAATTTCGAAGTATCCGATGCCTCACCACACTCCCACTGTAGTCAAAATAACTTCAAACAATCAGACCACCGAGTATAATTTTGTAAACCCATTCCAAACCACACCAGCTAATTTAATTATAAACGCCCGAGAAACCAGTCATGTAACAATTAAAGTTTATAATAATAATCCAAGGCAACAAATAACACCACAACATTCAAAGGTTATTCTTCTTCTTTGTTTAATATCTGAATATCCCATCCTTCTTGACTGACGTTCACCTGTCAGTTGATGTTACCATTATTACCAATCTCGAAATAATTTAAAAAAGGCGTATCGAAATAGAAGTCATTTCAGTACTCATTTGGGTTTCATAATGACTTCATCTCAAACTCCAAAAAGATTTGAATGCATCGAGTAACCTTTGACAAACAAAACTTATTTTCCTTCGCTTCTGCAAAAGTAAATCAGGTATTTATTTTATTATTTAAAGAACGTGTTGATAATAATATTCATGCAAGAAGATATGTTATTAGCTTTTGGACTATCGATTTTGTTTTATCAGTTGTGTTGGTTACAAGTTGCTCGATGCATTTAAATCTTACTTTAATCTCCTAAGATCCTTCATTTTGAAAAATTTGTAATGTAATTTTGTAAGTTTTTCAACCAAAGCTTGTTTGAAACCTAATAATGTGAAGTATCAAATTATTTGTAATCAAATGCTCTTTTGTCCTAATCCGACAAGCCACCATGTGGCCATTTGAAACAAAATTAGTATAGTTGTCGTCAAACATATAAGATAAATAAAAAAAGGCGCAAAAAATGGTCTTATCTTGTCCATCTCTGCCTGGAATGTTGGGGGCAAGTGGTGCAAGAGTTTGAAATAGCTAGGTAAATTCGCCATGGGTAAAGAATTTTTCAAGCGCATCAAATTCATTATTAAGAGAGGGTTAATTAATTATTTTCGTTCAGATAAACGAGTATATTAGAAATTGATACTAAGTACACAGATACAATTTGAAAAATATACTTATCCAGTATAACGAATCGATTTATCATTCATTAAAAAGTTATTCAACAAAAAGAATAACAAATAAAAAAATTTAAAAATTCTTCACGACTCAACATCTGGATTGTCAGGAATTCAGATGTTTTTGTTCATATAATTTAAAAAGAATCAAGAGAAGGGAATTCTCAAATAAGTGCATATACCTGCATGGTCTTCCATGAAAATAAATTCAACATTCCAAATTATCGCCCTGTGTTTAACTTATATGAACTCTCTGCAATCCTATGTTTTCAGATCGAATAGTGCGTTGCCACGATATCATTATTTATACAGATTTCATTGCGAAAAATTACTTAAATTTGAACTGGAATAGTACTTTTGCGGTTGAAGATTTTCTAATAGATGTTGCCATCTGTGTGAATTTCTCTGATGGAAGCTCTCAGTATGGTATGTCAATGATCAATTGTGCTAAAATTCCAAAATTATATTTATCTTGAACGGACTTTTCATGCGACACAATTACATTAAATTTTGGTGCCGAATATGGTTTTCTCGAGTTTCATCGGTGATTTCTATCAAGTTTTAGTGCAATCATATTTATTTCTTACATAAAATTGAATGTTCTTTCATATCCGAAAATCAAATTCGGGAATATAATCAATATTGGACACTGACATTATGTTTCGTAGAATCATATTTTATTCATCTGCTCTTGGGTATTTTGTGACCTAAAATATCTTGAATAGTATGTGATTGGTGATCCTCCAGTAATTAAAGTAAATTCAATTATAATTTCCAAACTTTAACGCCTTGCATCTCGAAAACAAATTGTTGTCTTTTAAATGTTCACCTATAGACATTATTTTCCTTGCAATGTGAGAAATAATGAACGGACCGGTCAACCTTATGAATTATCCTGAATAAGCAAATATTGTACTAGTCCTCACATTTCCTTAAAAAAATTAAGCAAGTTATCGACCACAGAATAAACATTTCTGCCAAAAATGGGTACCACGCCACACGCATCTTATATGGCAAAACTCAATGTGAGTCAATATCAATACTTACATAACTTCAGGAAATTAATTCATATTTTGTCAATAACCAAACACAGTTTTTCAGACAAAAATTGCAATAAATCAATATACAGAATTATTGAGAAATCTCTGCATTCATTCAAATTATTCCACTTATCGCCCCCACGTAACACTTGTCGCGGAAGATGTAAAGGCCCGCACAGCAATTAGGTATGTTTTTTTCAATGCAGGGTCGGGCTTAGTTATAATAGAAATCACAGCTGTATGCGGTACGCGTAGCTATTAGCAAATTAGATTTCAACGGAACAGTTGTTTTGTTGCTAACGAACAGTCGTTACCGACCGATGATGAACCCTTTACTCCCATAAACACCTAACTATGTAGGCTTATTATGGCAAGAACCTGTCAGAAAACAACTACTCCCCTGGCTAAGACCACGACGGGTATTGAATTAAATCTAACAGCTACTTGTGCAACGTTCCTCAAAACATCAGAGGACGCGATTGCAAGTGCCCTCTATGACCAACCAGCAGAATTATGTTTTGATTTGGTTGGTCATAGAGGGCACTTGCAATCGCGTCCTCTGATGTTTTGAGGAACGTTGCACAAGTAGCTGTTAGATTTAATTCAATACCCGTCGTGGTCTTAGCCAGGGGAGTAGTTGTTTTCTGACAGGTTCTTGCCATAATAAGCCTACATAGTTAGGTGTTTATGGGAGTAAAGGGTTCATCATCGGTCGGTAACGACTGTTCGTTAGCAAACGATCTCCCAAAGATTTCTGTCTTCTTCGAGTTGTTTTGTTGTTTACGTAATCTAAGAATATTAATAATTATAAAAATATGGAAACATTCTTCAGGCCTTGGGAATCAAGTGATGGGTCTTTTAATAGACCAAATCCGCCAAATTACTTATCCAGTTTGGAATCAGATTCAAGTATTAATTCAGATACGCAAAATGAAAGACCAGTGAGAAATAATACACGTCAACATTTATGCGAACATTCCAATAACATTGTTTTAAAAGTTTATCAGAATATTGTTGACAGTGAGGGGAAAGAAAATGCAATTGAAAAAACTTCGTTTTATACAGAAATTCCTGGTTCAACTCTTTATAAGTTGATCAAAGATGGAAGTGAACGACGTAAAACTCGTGCAGATAAGGGGAAGAAAAATCATTTGGATCCTTCATTCTCCAAATTATTGAAGAATATCATATATGATTGTTATAAGTCGAATATAATTCCGACAATTGAAATAATTTTTCAAAAACTGCAAGCTATGGAAGTGACAATTAATTTTAGTGAAACAACCATGCGAAGAAAACTGATTCGATTGGGTTTCAAATTTAAAACTATAGATAAGAGGGCATCAATTATGGAAAGTCAGCGGTTTGTTCAATGGCGTGAAGATTATTTGGATACATTGACTTCTTTTCGAATTGGAAATAGAACTATATATTATTTAGATGAAACTTGGTATGACACCCATGACACTGCAAAAAAAAGGATGGACTGATAATTCACCACGCTGCCAAGTTAGTGTACCTCCTAACAAGGGAACTCGCTTGATAATATTACATTGTGGATTAGAAAAAGGGTGGGTTCCAAATGCTTTAAAATTGTGCGGCAAAAATTTGGCAGACTGTAAGGTAGACTATCATCAGAATATGACTTCTGATATATTTGAGGAGTGGTTTGAGAAAGTTATTTTAATACCAGCAATAGATCCGAGTAGTGTTATCGTCCTTGATAATGCTTCTTATCATTCTAGACTGTCACTGAAAATTCCAAATAGTTCCAGCCCCAAATCTGACATACAAAACTTTCTTTTAGAAAATGATTTATATTTTGAAGAAACATATACGAAACGCGAACTCCTTGAAGTATTAGGTACCAAACCATTTGAAAAAAGATTTGTTATAGATGATATAGCTAGTCATAATGGACATACAGTCCTGAGGCTACCACCTTATTATTGCATATTCAATCCCATAGAACTGATTTGGGGACAACTGAAGAAACGGATTCGCAGAAAAAATGTCGCCCCAAAATTTGATAAGGAAGTTATAAAATCAATCAGTGAGGAAGTACATCAAATTCAGGCAAGCGATTGGCAGAAAGTAGTAGAAAAAGTCAAGAAATATGAAAATCAGTACAAGGAATTTGGTGCTTATTATATCAATAATGGTGAAAAATTCATCATAAATGTAGGAGACCATAGTGATGATGACTCGGATGACGATGATCATTTTCACGCTGAAGAAATGTAATATTGGTTTATTCTGAATACAAAAGTTATAGTGCTCTTGTTGAATTAACTTGATTAATCTGCACGCATCACAATATTTAGTGGCATATATGTACTAGTCCGACCCTGGTTGGCGGCATGGGAGTCAATTTCGTGCTAATCGACCGTATTTGCGCCTTTTTTTATTTATCTTATATGTTTGACGACAACTATACCTATCTAATAGAAATTTAAAAATTAAATTTTGCGTAGCAGGTACATTTTGATCAAAAACAGTAAAGTTGTATCTTTCTCAAAATTTTAGGACTGAAATGGTTGATTTGAAGATTTTCATATCACTCTAGAATAAAAAATAAATTATAAATGAAAATGAAACTCGGTTACAAAAAGTGACAAATAACACATGGTTAGGTATATTCAGTAAATCATATGGAGAAAAAAGAAGTGAAAACATACCGGGGGTCTCTTTTGAAAATCGAAAATTTATGTCAGTTCTGGTGAAACCGAAAGTTGCATATGGCTGAGTTACTTGTCAGAAGATGCAGTTTTATGTCTTATACATATCCTCCAAATTTAATTCTATTATCTTCAAAAACAAAACAGTTATAGGGTGCACCCGCGTATTGAGAAACGGTAGTAATTTGAAGTGCTTTTTTGCAAAAACGATCATAAATAAATTAATGTTATCGACTTTATTATTCGTCTTACAGAGAAATGTTGGAGACAAAAATGTCCGGTCTATCACGTTCTATTTTTCTAAAGTAACAAAAATCTAGTTTTCAGCCACCATTTTCCAAAATCGGCAGAAATCTTTCAGACAGAGCTTGAGTCTCGATTTTCCATTTATTTGTCAGCATGTGTGTCGAATTTCATGCTAGTAGCCATAATAGCAATAGTCTTATACCATTTTGAACCAACCCAACGTACTAATCTGAAGTCACTGTTTCTGTAATATATTGAAACATTAACTGAGTTTTAGATTACATTCGGTAGGACCTCGTTCACGATATCTAAGCTCAAAATAGAATTTTACGATCTATTCACAGATATTTCCATGGTCATTGCATTTTTCTAAATACAACTGAATTTTAAAAGGCCCTCAAATCCGCTAATACTCATAATTATATCAAATCTTCAGATGCACGTACATAAGAGGTCAAAACATACCAATAGATTCTATCGAGATGGCAGAAAGAGAGAGAAGAAGACAAGTAGCCATGGCTCATCAAGAAGCGATACGTCAGCAACTAGAAGAACGAGAAAATAAAAGACGAGAAGAAAGAGAGAGGCTAATGAGGGAAGAAAAGGAAGAAGAAAGAAGAATTGGAAGAGAACAAGAGATAGAGAGGAGAAGAAGAGAAGAGGAAGTGAAACTGACAAGAGAAAAGCAAGAAAGGGAAAGGAGAAGAAAAGAGGCGATAGAAGAAGCTATAGAATTGGCACAAAAAGAAGCACAGACCCAGAGAATGAAGAAATATAAACAAATTAATTTTAATAACGATTCCAAGAACGCAGAAGAAAAAGAATGTACGATTACTTCGGAAAACTCTCCCAAATCCGAAACAGTAGCAAACAAATATCCAATCCTGGAAGAGAGGAAGAATAAAAATTGTGAACAACTGAATAATACAAGAACCAGTCCTCCAAAAAATGAACTTCTCAACACAGATATTAACAATAAGTTGGAGATGAGAGGGAAAAGCATCAACTCACCAAGACCAGACCAGTTAGAAAATGCTGCTGATAATATTATACCACCATCCGATCTTCTGGACAATCAGAGTACTAGAAATCAAAATACGAACTCAAACTCAACACTCACTCCCAGACTAGACAACAACTTAGTTGTCCTACCAACACACCTGGAGGCCTTACAAACGATACAGTATGCCTTATTAGTTCCTGCCACTCCTCTCAATATACCATACGTTGGCATTCCTCTTACAGACAGGAGTAATAATACTTCCAGAACAGAAAATAGAATCCTAACTCCAACACAGTACAGGAACAGGAACAGGAAATCCTGTGATAGTAGTACTCAAACGGAAGAATCGGTTTTTACTAGAACAGATACACCAGCGGAAAATAGGGAGAAATACATCAGAGACAAACTGAATAGCATAGATTTAACATACGATAACAAGATTAGAAGAGAAAGACGAAGTAGAAGCGAGGGTTTGGAAGACAGGCCGAAATGGGGTGCAAATAGACCCCCAACTAGGTATCTGAAACAGAGTGAGAAGGATCCGCTGTACCAGAGAAAGAAGCTGAGGCAGAGGTTAAGAGAAAACAAGGGTTATGACGATAAAAATTCCAGTGATGATAGTCAAACTGCTTCACCACGGTCATACAGGAAGAAACATTCCAGGCAACATTGGAGAAAAAGCGAAATGTTTTCAAGGAATATCAGAATGTACCAAACAGAGGTCATTCCCCTGGAATCGGATAAGGATCAGCTCTATTACAAAAGGAAAGATTGTTGTTGCATGTGTAGATGTGGGCGCAGATGTTCCGGCGATAATGTAAAGGTTGATATTTTAAAAATAGAGCACAACTCTCCCAGGGAACCATCACAGTATAAACCAGATAGATCTGATCATCTGCCCGATGTAGATGTAAACAATGATATTCTTGAGAAGCTTGCTTCTTTACATGATGGGTTGTTGATGAAAAGGGATCAGTGGGAAAATACTCCCAGTACCCCCTCTATATCATCAGCTTACAGACAATAACGTTACAATAACTGTGATAAAATATATCGAAAGCGTAGATTCCATACACATTCCTCACATAATATTTGCTCAAATATTTTATTTATAATCCTAGATTTTATAATGGCAAAGCTGGACGACTTCTTGAATAAGAAGAAGGAAACAGCTCCAATTCTAGATTTATCAAAAACCGTCGTCACTTCGAAAGAGGAATTCCGGAGGCTTCTGGAGAAAGTTCCCGATTTCAAAATGAAGGCTGAGAGGGTATTGCCAGAAAGTATCAAAATCAAGGATAAGATGTTCAAGTTCAAAACTGGCAAGAAGCAGGCGAGTGCTGCTAAAGAAAAATATACTTTTATGGATCCATTGCCTTTGGAAATGAAGAATTTGAAGCTTGACGATCTTGCAGCGGTCTCGATTGATTGGAAAATGTTGACCATGCTCCGCCCGAAAAGCAAAGTGGAGGAAAGCTATTTTTCCAGGTAACTATAATCTTTTTATTAAGTCCCAATCATAACGTTAAGAACAATAGAGTGCTCAAAATAATTTGCAGTAAATTCAATCTATCATTCTGACCATATCTTTTTTTTTTTTCATTACACCTCGATTTGTAGGTTTGTAATTTCCTAGATTCATCTGTGCAGTTTTCTCATTTCTTAAACGTAGTTGAGGTAAGCTATCAAAACTGTTAATATTCGTGAATTTATTAAAGTTAGAGGAAAGTTGACTAATTTCGGATACCGTTATGAAGAAAATTTAAAAAAATATATAAATGAATAATTTTTATTAAGCAATTTCCATACCATGGGTTACTAAAACGAGAGATAGTCCAAACAAATAATAATTTTCTCCTACATATACAGGGTGATTCAAAAGTACTTTGACAAACTTCAAGAGGTGATTTCTCACAAAATTCTAATATGGATTGTCCAAATAAATATATGTCCGGAAACGCTTCGTTTCCAAGATATAGGGTGTTGAAGTATTATTTTTATTTTCGTTTGTTTCAAATAACTTTTCAAATACTGAACTTAATTAAACGAAACTTGGTATTAAGAGGTTTTTGAGGTGTCGAATTCGAACCTGATGTTATTATTGCTCGTACTCGTAGGGGCGCCACCAACACGTCTTTTTCTTTTTTGAAGATTCATAACTTTTTTGAGTGTTCTTCTAGCACATTTTTCAGTAAAAAAATCGATTCCTCTAACATATCTACGTAAAAAAGCTCCCCTTGTTACAAGTCGCTGTAAGCAACCGTTTTCTAGATATTAGGACTTGAAAATTTCAAGTGGATTATTTGATAATCTATGCATGTAATAATTATTACCTTCATTTTGCATTTGCATTTGCATTAATTTGACGTTTAAGTAAGCAGTTTTGTTTTTTTTTTTTGTAGGGAGCGCCACCTATTCTATTACTTTTTACTGGCTTGAAGAGGTCATTACTGTTAGGTACGTTCCTTTATGACATCCTTAAGCAAAATAGTAATTTAATAATAATAATTCAATAGTAATAATTAATAGTAATAAAATTTGCAAGAAATGTCAACATTTTATTTCAGGAAATTTTGAATATGTAGAATAAATAAACTAAAATAAACGAAACTAAATTGTATTCAAATAAATTGTTGAAAGTGTCCACCTTCAGCGAAGATACAGGCAGTCAGTCGTCTAGTCATTGAATCTCGTACCCGCTCAAAAATTATTGGTGTGTTCCTTATTGTTTCACATGCGTCTACTATTCGGTTTCTAATATCCTCCTCGTTCGCTACTGGAGTTTTATAAACTAGTGACTTCAAATGTCCCCAAAAATAAAAATCTATCGGGTTTAGATCTGGGGACCTTGGTGCCCACGGCTGGTTAGGTTCTTCTACACCCCTACCGATCCATCGATTTGGATAGACTGTGTTAAGGAATTCCCTGGCTACAACGCTAAAATGGGCCGGAGCCCCATCATGCATAAACCACATGCGGATACGAATTTCTAATGGTACATTCTGAAGTAGTCCCGGCAATTCATTTTCTAAAAAGTGTCTGTAAGTTGCGCCATTCAGTCGGAGCAGAAGAAAGAAAGGACCTATCAAGTAATTATCAATTATTGCTGCCCATACATTTACAGAAAATTGATACTGATAATGCCTTTCACTAACTGCATGCGGATTTTCGAGAGCCCAAACATGGTTGTTATGAAAGTTTGTGATAGTATTTCGGGAGAAGTTTGACTCGTCCGTGAAGAGTACATATCTTAAAAATTGAGGATTTCCAGCCAATTTTCTCAAAAACCACTGACACATAGTAATGCGTTGGGGAAAGTCTCGTGGCAAAAGAGCTTGTACCCTTTGAATATGGTATGGATAAAACTGTTGATCGTGGATAATCCTCCAAACTGTGGACTGAGTAGAATTGACAGCTTCAGCAATTATTCTTGTACTTGTTTCTGGATTCTCCTCAAGAGCGTTCAAAACAGCTTCTTCCAATTCTGGGGTTCGGACTGCTCGTGGTCTTCCAATAATATCAGCTGCCCTCTTAAAGCTACCTGTTTTTGTCAAACGACGGTGGAGACTAGCAAATGTTGGAGCTGAAGGCAGTACTCGATTAGGAAATCGCTCCTGGTAAATACGTCTTGCTTCGCGCGCATTGCCATCCGCAAGGCCATAAACGAAATGCATATCGGCTAAATGAGCATTATTGTTTAAATAATCCATTTTTTCAAAACTAGTGTTTTCTACTTCTACTTGCCGAAACTTCAACAAAACGTTTAACTGTCACAAAATATGTAATTACCAAAACTACTTACTTAAACGTCAAATTCTTTTCCAACGCGTTCTTGTGAAAAATGCAAAATATTGGTAATAACTTCAACATGCATCGATTATCAAATAAATTGACTTGAAATTTTCAAGTCCAAATATTTAGAAAACGGTTGCTTACAGCGACTTTTAACAAGGGTAGCTTTTTTACGTAGATATGATAGAGGAATCGATTTTTTTTACTGAAAAATGTGCTAGAAGTACTCTCAAAAAAGTTATGAATCTTCAAAAAAGAAAAAGACGTGTAGGTGGCGCCCCCTACGAGTAAGAGAATTAATAACATCAGTTTCGAATTCGACACCTCAAAAACCTCTTATTACCAAGTTTCGTTTAATTAAGTTCAGTATTTCAAGAGTTATTTGAAAAAAACCAAAATAAAAATAAAACTTCAACACCCTGTATCTTGGAAACGATCCGTTTCCGGACATATATTTATTTGGGCAATTCATATTAGAATATTGTGAGGAATCACCTCCTGAAGTTTGTCAAAGTACTTTTGAATCACCTTGTATAGAAAGTACTTACTTTCCTCCCTCAAATCAGGGAGAAAACTCATAGATTTCCTTCCACTCATTTCAAGTAAGTTGTAATAAACGATAAAACTTGTGAATCTATCATATTCAAATTGGTTCCGTAATTTCTAGAACATCTTGTACATCCTGTATGATGGTAAAAAAATCAAACATGAATGTTACTTCAACGTTAGTTCTTTAATTTGTGTATTTGTGTATTTAGAGCGCAAAGTGATTGAATGTCACTGGACAAAGAGATTAATCTTTGGAGAGCGACAATGACACTTTGTGCTTCAAAAACACCCATTATATCTTCTACAAACGCTGCTCTTTGGCAAAAAAGAGTATATTCTTCAACGAGCGTATAATGATAGCTATTATTCTCAAGGATAAAAATTCCGAAACGAGCCGAAGGCGAGTCCAAGGAAAAGTTCTTCTCTGAGTTTGCAAATATAATTATTAGGCAAAGTATTTGTGAATCAATTGGTGTCCATATTGTCTCCTTTTCAGGATGGTAGAACTAGGTAAACTACAAATAAAGAGCCGAGCTCAAGAAAAACGGCAGTTTCAACTAGATCCTCAGATAAGGAAAAGCAAAAATAAGGCAGGAATCGTGGAAATGAGAATAGTATCTTGTATAGACTGCGGAGAAGATTTCTGTAACGGTAGGTACATTTTCCCACAATTCGTTTCCAATATTAAGGTCTATCTTTTGTAGGAAAAACATGCAGCAAGTTTGGATATGATTCTTTCGCAAGAATACCAGAGGTGTCCAAAACGTCCCAGAAGATCCTGTCTCCAGAATCTGGTACGAATAAGATCAAAAGGAAAATCAGAAGGAAGTCGCGATCGAGAAGCAAAACGAAGAATAGAGATAGAGTCAAATCAATGTCTCCTAAGAAAAGTGTATCCAGAACTAACAAACGGAAATAAATTGTAACCAGAAATCAGAAATATATAATGGAAGTGAGTCATTGTCGGGGTCAAACTGAATTTTTTAAACCGATAATTGGTATATAACGAGATAATATCTCATTTGGAAAGAAGATTAATTATACATGAGAAATAAAAATACTTAAGATATTCAGCAAAATATTTTGGAATTTAGTCGTTTAGAAATATTTGGTTGGACCCTTGCTCTGGTGAATAATTATTTCATCCAAATTCTCCTCTAAGCTATTTTTTCAATAATATCTTAATTGCTCAAGTCGGATCGTCAAAAATCGGGTATATTAAAGAGTTATCTATAAAACGGAACATATATTACAGAAATGAAAGAAAAAATTAAGAATGATGGAATTATGACTTTTTCTTCGTCCTTCAGTGGCCGTCATTATCTGGCACCGTAGGGTAATGGCGACCTAATTTTTTTATACTGCTACGAAAAACTTTCTGCTTGAAAAAAAGACCTGAATAAGCGGTAGCGTGAAATATTGGTTGAGAAAAGCACGCTTTTCGAACGATTGTTTGGATGGTGTCTAGAGCCTTAACGGCCATTGCAAAATCGAATTCATTTTGGGTTTTGCTGTCTGGTCTGGGACTTTATTTTCTTAAAGACAAGCATAAACACGTATAGAACTTGTCATCAACTAGAACTAAAACTAAAAACTAAGAAAGAAAATTTTGGCAGCTGGCCAAATCATCATCAACATAGTGATCAAATGTTATTTAAAAATTCTTCCAGAGATTAAAATCCGTCTTTAAGAAAGTATTTCCTGAGACAATGTTTGAATCCTTTCACAGTAACAGATGATTTAATGGTATGGCGAAAGTTTATTGAACAACCTCTTCCCAATCATAGTAGGTGACTTCGAAAATTGCACAGGCAAGTCATTTTACTGCCTTGTGTTAACAGAATCTGCTTCTTTATGGGTCATAAACGAGTTAAAGTTACAAAATATAAAAACGCACACTTCAAATTCAAACAAACGCATGGTAAAGATAAAATTTCGTGGGTTTCAAAAAAATCCCGACAACTATAGTGGTACCTACGAGTGACGAGTAAATAAGAGGTTGGTCTTCGAAAATGGAACATGCAAGTAATTTTGCTGCCTTGTGTTAACAGAATCTGCTTCTTTATATAAACATACACTTCAAATATATACAAACATGGTAAAGATAAAATTTCATGGGTTTTAAAAAAATCCCGACAACTAGTGGTACGAGTGACGCCAGCGATACGACGAATTAAATTTATAAACCATGGTCGTATAATATCGTATAAAAACAGATAGACTCAGCATTGCCACACCTACAATACGGATTACTTCATTGTTTGAGATAGTATCGATCCTTAGAAAATTAGGTTCACAAAGTTTGCAAAATAAAAAAAATGGACTTTTAAGACTTTTAAGACTTTCGTTTTCAATGAAGAAAATAATGAATAAATGACAAAAAAATGGTAATTAATGTATTCAATGTTCTTTCTTATACCGGGTGAGTGAAATTCGAGTAGATGCATGGGGATCTCGGAAACGGTAAGAGCTACAGAGAGGGTTTAATGGAGGCAAAGTTGCGTATTATGGAGCTCATTACTATGATGTTGAAAAATCTGAGCTAGCCCGCTCACTTTCAGAGATATACAGGAAAAAAATGAAAAATTTGATTTTTGTTTTTCACTTATATCTGCTTTAATACAATAGATTCCCAGAAACCGTTTGCACTTTGTCATTACAACTTTCAATCGGCTGTAATAATATGTAAATGAAAGTGTTCTACAAGGTGTCGTTTTCCTTGGGCCACCCCTAACTATGAAATTTTAAATACGGACCTGGATTTTTTATCACTTTTTTTAGGCTTCAATGGTCATATTTTATCACGATTATGATTACCACTTGAAATTTTAGTCGTTTCGTCAACAATGAAAATTGGATGTTTTGAGAATTGAGACGTGTTTCGGGTCATCTCTTGTTGAAATAATATTGTATTCAGTGCATGAGTAAGACGTCTCCGTTATTATCTGTTACATGGCCAGGTTATTATTGATTCATTATCAACTTTGTTATGCAATGCTGAAGTGCTTTTTGCATGATATTTAATGGATTATTGTATCAATAATACACAAAAAAACATAAGTTAAAAAAACATTTAATCAACAAGAACAATTATTATCACAAACCACATACATTCATTTTTCCATCTACAAAAGATGTTCAAACTGGCGGCCCTCTTGTTCGATACATAAACGAATTCCTCTTTTAATATTATTGTTATTGTGTTACTTCCCTGGTAGTTATTTTGGAAAATTCGTAAATCACAGAATTCCTCAAATTGTCGATGTCGTGATAATCATTTTTATAAACACGATCTTTAAGAGTACCCCAGAGAAAGAAGTCAAGTGGAGTAAGATCCGGCGACCTTGAACCACTCCTTGATTTCCTATCCATTTGTTAGGAAAATGTGTATTCAGAAAATCATATTCAATTGCTTTGTTATGAGGTGGTGCCCCATCATGGTGAAACCGCATATTTTGGACCTGCGCTAATGGAATATTTTTCAAATATCCCACAAAGGTGGTTTCCAAAAAGTTGAGGTAACGTTCGCCATTCAAATTATAATTATAGATAAAAGGGCCTAATAATTGATTGCGATACATGCCTGCCCAAACATTAAAACTGAATCGCACCTGAGGTCGAACCTCCCTGAAGGCTCTGGGATTTTCGTGGCTCCAAATATGAGAATTGTTTCTGTTGAAAATTCCGCAATTTGTGAAGTTGCTTTCATCTGTCCAAATGATTTTATTTAAAAAATCTGGATAGTCTTCGATGCTGTTGGATAACCACCGACACCATACCAACCGTCGATGCGGATCATTAGGATGAAGTTTCTGGGCACAATGTATCCGAAAACACTTCAATTTATCACCTTTGAATACGCTCATTACTGCAGACTGAAGAATTTCTAGTTCTAAAGCGATTTGCCGCGTTGATTTGGAAGGATTATCTCTGATCTGAAAAAGTATTCAATAGTTTCCTCAAAACAATGAAAACAAAAATTGTATAATACTTGTCCGAGAACATTTTCTTTCATTTAATTGGACATTCTATTCCCGTATTTTCTTCTGGGTTTCTCAAAACTGCCAAACTCACATAGATTTTTATCTAATTTTCTGAACATACTTCTGCACGGCTGCTGTCTTTCCGGATATAATTCATAGTACTTAAATTTTGCTATATCACAATTTCTATTTGATTTGTAATAAACCATAATCATATAACGTTTCTCAAAACTTGTGAAAGGCATTTTCAGTCGGAAACAGAAACGATAGTTGATGAATTTATGACAGTTGTCAAATAAACAATCGTCATGGCCTACTGTAAGAAATCCTCAGGTCGGTGCAAGTAATCGAGGTATCGATATGGATTTCGAAGACAACCAAGAATGTATCTTTCAATTTTATCTCAAACTAATGAGCGTTAGGTTTTGATCAACTGGAAGCATCATAGCAAGATGAGAAAGAGATTTGTACATTTTTACGATTTTCTGTAATAAAACGAAAATGTTGAACATAGGTAGAATGATACACATATAAATATTCCAAACATTTGAGAGTGCTTTTTTATTTGAAAAAAATAATGCACTCAATACAATAAGTCGATATCATTTGAATAAGAGATGTCTCGAAACACATGAATTTTCAAATCATCCAATTTTCACTGATGATGACCAGATACCATCGAAACGACTGAAAATTTCAAGTGGTTTTCACAATCATGATAAAATATGACTATTGAAGTCTAAAAAAAAGTGATGAAAAATCCAGGTCCGTATTTAAAGTTTCATAGTTAGGGGTGGCCCAAGGAAAACAACACCGTGTAGAACACTTTTGTTTCGATATTTTCATAGCCCATTGAAAGTTGCAATTATAAAAAGCAGACAGATTCTGGAAATCTATTGTATTAAAGTAGATATAAGTGAAAAACATAAATCAAATTTTTGGTTTTTTCCTGTATATGAAAGTGAGAAGGTTAGCCCAGGTTTTTCAACATCGTAGTAATGAGCTCCATAATACGCATCTTTGCCTCCATTCAACCCTCTCTGTAGCTCTTACCGTTTCCAAGATCCCCATGCATCTACTCGAATTTCACTCACCCGGTATAGATACTATAATAAATGAATATTGTGAAGAATAAAATAATATTCGTAGTAAATCCTAGCAGACTTTGGAACACATTCAGTTGAACGAGTTGAACATTCCATCCCCAACTTTCTCAACCAAGCCGCTTTTTCTGTGAAATCAAGTGGAAAGAAACCTAAAGACAAATCCAAATTTTGAGAGACATTTCTTGGACTTTTTGGCAACCATTTTTTAAATGCCATTTTCCAAAGACCTAATGAAGTAGTAAATGTTTCGTGAGGTGTCTATTTCATTATCTCCACATATGAGAGTTTGAATACACGTATTAATTTTATTTTATTCTGCGAAGACAGATTGATACCCACTGTAACGCATATGGTATTTACGAATGGAATCTGATATTCGGGTTTGAAGACATGGATTGTTCGCAAACCCAACAAGATTGCACCATTATGTCTCTGTCTATTATACTGCCACTATATAACAGATGAATTCGAAAAACACTATTTCAACAATAATCTCACAAGAAAGCAATAACAGAATATGACAGAACTGTCAGAAGTTTACTTTGTAGAAATCATAAACATTGTTATTCAACAGCGTTGACAAATAACACAACAAACTCTACACAACCATTTGAAGACGCAAGTAATGATTTTTTTCGATAGTTTGCGGATTTTGAAACTTATAAGTAATACAGGATTGAGTTGCATGATGTCACCATCACCATCCTTCATTCTTCGATTGTTATCGATAAAAACTCATCACCTACGAGATGTGACAACGCACAACTCACTATCACGACTACTCTTGTAACCATTCACGACTTCAAACCAGGATGTAAACAGCTAGGTCCAGTATAATACTTTATAGGTCCATGATATAAACACATCATTAAAACAAGGGGATGACCCCAAAAAACATATTCCGTATATCAGTCGAGATTCTGCCAGAGCAAAATACAGCATAATTAATTGTTTCTCCGTCAAAACTGATTTCATGTTTCGGAGTAGGTAGCTGACAGAGTTAAGTTTTGGAATTACTGTCTCACAATGTCTTCTCCAATCTAAACTCTCATCAATGTGTAGGCCCAGAAACCTCACACTCGACACATTTTTCCAAAATTTATCGTTAAAATTTACATGAACGGTAATAGTCCAAGATCCCATCAGGGCCGTCAGACGTTACTTATTTTTAAACGAACGAAGTGTGAACGATTGGGTAGTGTTCCATGTACTATGATAGCATGTCCACCTGCTAGCCTGGCCAGATGACCATTCTTCAGATATCAGGGAATCAAGGTACGTAAAAACATTACCTACTTTAGTTGAATCGCTATTATACAGATATTTCTGTAACGCCTGATGAGTTTGTGGACATTGCCATAGACATCCACCCCGGAGCTCAGAGTTCAAATCTCGTCGTCTCCGAAAACTTTTTTTTATTTAACCCAGATTTTTAAACAATAATCCTCCCAGAGATGTCGTTTCCAACCGAGATGGCTGACTAGTGTGACGCGTCTGGCTGGGTTTAAAATAAAAAGTTGTTGGAGACGAGATTTGAACTCGGAGCTCCGGAGTGGATGCCAGTGGCACTGTCCACAAACCCATCAGGCGTTACAGAAATATATCTGTATAATGGCGATTCAACTAAAGTAAGTAATGTTTTTACGTACCTTGATTCCCTAATATCTGAGGAATGGTCATCTGACCAAGCTAGCAGGTAGGCATGCGAACATAGTACATACTATCAATCGTACACATTTCGTTCGTTTAAAAATAAGTAACGTCTGACGGCTCTGGGATCTTGCTCTGTATAAGCACTTGTTTTTGCCTGTAATGAAAATGGATTTACTAAGTTTTTTCAGCATTTAGATGATGTGAGATTATGCAGAACCAGTCATACAAACTAGAAAGAACTTTATTACAACTATTTTCTAATGAATACTTGGTTTTTTTCGAAATAAGTATCGTCCGCATACAACGTGAAATGTTTATTGTCTTGCTAACGGAACACTGGCTTAAGCTTGGTGAACAATGTCATATATCTAATTATAAAACTATAGCAGTTTATTCTAGGACTAACTCAATACATGGTGGAACTATGATTCTGATTCATAATTCTCCATTTGAAAATTTTGACTTCAAACATATTGATACTTTTAATGATTTGCTGGAAGAACAAATATTTGAATGCTCTTTGATTCACAGCAAAAAAATTAATATATACATACTCTGTATTTACAGATCCCAACATCTGACGTAAATCTATTCCTGTTCAAATTAGAGTCCCTGCTATATCGACTTCCTCACAAATGCAAAATTTTATTAACCGGTGACTTCAACATAAATTTCAATGACGAAAATTCGGAACCTACCCAGTCTCTATCAAATATTATGAGTTCCTTCAATATTACCGTTGTATGATTCCTCATAAAACGATATTACTATGCACATAGATTCCCCTACCCGTATAACACAGCACTCTGCTACTATTATAGATTATGTGTGCAGTAACTTGGGTGATGGAACTGTGTCTACTGTAATCACACCATCAGGTTTGTCAGATCATGAAGCAATAATTTGCACACTCCAAATTAATTCCGATAAAAAAAATATAAAAAAAAGATCCGGCAGAATATATAACAAAAAAAATTACGAAAGATTATTCTCCTCATGCCTTAATACTGACTGGTCGTTTTTATTGGATAATAATGATGGTTTCTCTGCATTCTATAATGAAATTGTATAAATTTTTAATAAGTCATTTCCACTGAAGAATATAAAAATTAAGCAGAATAAAGAATGGTTTACTCGAGGCATCAAAATATCTGCAAAAAACTTACGGTCCTTGCATTACATCAAAAAATTTACTAATAATCAATTCATTCACTCTTACTTCTGCAACTACCGTAGGATTTACAGGAAACTGTTGAGGCACGCCAAAGAACTATACTATAAAGACAGAATTGAGCAAGCTGCAAACAAACCAAAGGAAAGCTGGGGCATTATTAATGAGCTCAGAGGAAAAACTTCATGAACGCGTTAAATTTCCCTAAATCCTAACACTCTAAACGAGTATTATTGTTCAGTAGCTAAGAAATTAACAGATGAACTTTAGTCCGAAAAAGTTTCTCTTGATTACCTCTCAAATGTAAGAATTGCAGAATTTCTACTTTATGATACAGATCTTCATGAACTAAAAACAGTTTTGAAGTCAATACAAAATAAAAAATCCTCTGGAATCGATGAAATTCCGTCAAGAATCTTCGAATATCTCCCAGTCAAGGTTCTCAGTATTTTTGCGAGTCTGATTAATGATTCGTTTCGTGCTGGCTATTTCCCTGACTTTTTAAAAACATCACTAGTAATTCCTCTCCACAAAGGGGGAGAAACTGAGAATCCTGCAAATTTTCGACCAATTTCTATCATTCCCACAATTGCCAAGATAATAGAGAAATTAGTGAAAAGACGAGTATTAGAATTCTTGATGAAGAATGGTATTATCAGCAAACAACAATTTGGCTTTCAATCCGGTAAAAATACAAATGATGCTATCTTTTCTTTCCTTCATTAAGTTTATACTGAACTCAACAATGGTGATGTTGCGGCAGCAGTATTTTGTGATTTGTCTAAAGCTTTCGACTGCGTAAATCATGAAATACTGCTGCAAAAGCTATGGTGTTAATGCTTCAGAGAAGTAACAATGAATTGGGTAAAATCATACTTATCAAATCGCAGCCAGATAGTAGAAACCTTGTCAAGGTCAACCAGATCTACTATAAAATGTGGAGTGCCTCAGGGATCAGTGCTGGGCCCAGTTCTGTTTTTGTTGTATATTAATGATTTGTCGAATATCAACGTATCTGGAAAGTTTACACTATTCGCCGATGACACCACAATATTTTGGCATGCCAAGAACAGCAGTGAACTCAAAGAGACGATATATAATGATGTCAGCAGTATCAAACTTTGGTGTGACTCCAATCGACTTGTCTTCAATATATCAAAAACCAACTTAGTAACCTTCCGATGTTCACTTGAGGACATACCCCTTGGGTCAAATATTATTGAAAATAAATTCAACACAAAATTCCTAGAGTTATATATTGATACCAGGTTGAGATTCGAGGAGCACATTCTGGCTTTGAGGAAAAAAATATCTTCTGGGTGTTTCGCTGTCAAGATTGTCGCAAATGAGTTGGGATCAAGTGCGGCTAGAGTCGTTTACTATTCCCTAATTGAGTCTCATCTCAGATACGGCATCCCATTCTGGGGTGCATGTAATGATAACTGCCTGAACAGTATTCTTGGTCTTAAAAAAAGAGGGCTGAGATATATGTGCAAAGCTAAATTTCGTGATTCCTGTAAACCATTATTAGTTAAATATAAAATACTGTGGCGAAGCTGCGGGCGATGCCGGACCTGATAAATCACGTAATCAGCGAATGACCTCGAATAACTGTCGATGCGCTTGCACCGAAAAGAATCTGGACGATTCGGGAATTACTCGAAATTTCTAGGAAGATGAATCGGATATAAAAAGAACTACGCAGCGGACAGACACACAGTCAGTGAAGTGAAAGTCGAATATAAATACCTAGTTCCGTGATTGTTATGTAAATTAGAGTATTGTGCTATTGTGTCATTGTATTTCGTTAAATAAATTATTTTAGTCAGTTAATTAGAGTATAAATCTACTACAGTGGTGTTAGAAGTGCGATGTTTAAATAAAGAGTGTTCGTGTAAGTAGACAGTTTGAGTATTTCGGACAATTGTTTTCGCGAAAAATAGACAGTGACTGATAAACATTTTTTCGTGAAGTTGAAAGTTGTGTGCATTAACGGAGTATAAACTGATAGATACACTTCTCGCGTGTGAAATAGACAATAATAATAATAATAGACTGATGTACGGGAAATAGACAATAATAATAATAATAATAATAGACTGGTGACCCGTGAAATAGACTGTGAGACACAGACTAAGACAAAATGTGTTCGAGGAAAGTTCGCCTGGTTGAATTGAAGGTTGCGGAATTGAAGCAAGAACTGGAGGAGAGGGAACTTGACACAAGTGGTAAAAAGGCCGTGCTTCAAACAAGACTTGCCGAGGGATTAGTTCAGGAGGGCGAGGACCCAGAAACATTTCTATTTGAAGTTTCTGGAATTGATTTGGGTTCCATAATGAGTAAACTCGACGGAATGAAGGAAGAAATTCAAGAAAAGCTTCTGGAAAATTTGAATAGTCTGAAAGAAGAATTTCAAGAAAGTTCGAAAAATCTGGAAGAAAAGCTGCTAGAAAATTCGAATAGTCTGAAAGAAGAATTTCAAGAAAGTTCGAGAAATTTGGAAGAAAAACTTCAAGAAAGACTTCTAGAAAATTCGAATACCATGAAAGAAGAACTTTCCGGGGTGGCGAATCGACTGGAAGGAAGAATAGATGAAATCGAGGAAGAGATGGGAAAATTGAAGGAAACAATCAGCGATGAAATCAGAGGCGGAATCGAGGAAGAAATCAACAAATTGAAGGAGAAAATCAGTAAGTTGGAAAATCAGAATGATACTACCCACACCACAGAATCTGTCAACGAAAATTCAATGTTGGAAGTGAGTTTGAACTTGGATGATGTTCAAAGGGGTCTGAAAGATGTGAAGATCAGTTCGGAAACAAGAAAACTCTCTATGAAACCACCTCAGTTTGATGGGAAAACACCATGGGCAAACTACCGCCGACAATTTGAAGCTGCAGCAAAGGCGAATGGATGGAATGCAGGAGGCTTTGGAATTTGAGGCGGCAAAGCAATCCTGCAGAAGCCAAAGTAAAGTCCGAGTTATTGAAGAAGACCCACAGGAGCATGCTAACCTAGAAGCTGCCATAAGAAAGGTCGTGAAGGAGATGTTACCTGAGAGAAGACTAGTGAGATGCCGGAACTGTAGGAAACTTGGACACGTGCGTAGTCAATGTACAACCCTCAAGAGGTCGAGACCGACGAAGGTTGTTGAGAAGAGGCAATCGTCGGCCTATACTCAGAAAGCCCCGGTGAACAACGCATATGTCGCTGTCCTCCAACGACAGAACAAAGGAGCCTTCGTAGACGGTTTCATCAACAACAAGCCTTGCGCAATGCTGCTGGATACAGGTGCGACTAGGACAATCCTTGGGCCTGCTTTTACTAAGACCTCAGGCAGAATGGAACCATCATCCTGGAAGCTACGCACAGCAACAGGAGAGCCGGCCACTGTACATGGAGAGCTACCGATTGAACTGATTCTAGGCAGCACGAAAGTGAAACATCGGGCATTAGTAGCGGATATTGAGGACGATGCTATTATTGGAATGGACATCATGAATTCCAGAGGGTTTGAATTGAACTTCAAAGATGGCGTCCTACGTGTGAACGGAGAAGAGCTGGTGCTACATGGAAGAAGTGAGGAGATGATTCGTGTTTTGCTGGCTGAAGATGTAAGTGTACCCGAGAGGGCTGAGACCATACTGGAGGCTCGCTTGGATGGAGGTGCGAGCAATGGAAGCGTGGTTATGTTCGAGCCCAAGCTTCATGATGAGAAAATTGGACGAGGGATTGCACTAGGCAAGACTTTGTTGCGTGCTGATAAAATTGTGCCAGTAAGGGTAATGAATGTGAATTATTACCCAGTGACTTTGAAGAAAGGAACTGTTTTGAGGCACTGCTCGTCAATTTCCTCTGTGATCAGGAGTGTACACAGTACTGTTAGTCAAGACAACAACCTGACAGCGGAACTGGAAAAATTGGTTACCCTCTCTTCTAAGGGCATTAAACCAGCCCACCGGCCAAACCCCTGCTAGTATCATAATGGGCCGAGAGCTGCGACTTCCCTGTGACCTAAAGTTCGGGATGCCACCAGGACAGGATACCGCGGGAGAGGACTACGTCAGCAAACTCCGGCAGCGATTGGAGGACATCCACGAGCGAGTCCGTTTGAACATCCAGAGTACCAGCGAGCGAATGAAAGCGACAGATGACATCAAGGCCGATGCTGGAGGATTTCAGGTTGGTGACCTAGTTTGGCTGTACAACCCGATGCGTCGCCGGGGCCTGTCACCGAAATTACGGAATTCATAGGAAGGTCCGTACAAAATCGTCAAGAGGATAAATGACCTGCTTTACCGAATCCACAAGCCACCCAGAGGTAAACCCAGGGTCGTGCATTTCAACAGGTTGGCACCTTACGCTGGGAACCATGACCAAGTCCGCACCCTCAGACCACCAGAGGATGCGATGACGTTCCAGATATTCATGTCCTTATACTCAAATGGACAGAAAGTATTACACGGGGTAACTCGAGAAGAGCCACGGGACCTTTTCAAAGTGCCAGTGGATTACGCCCTAGCACACTGCGTCGCAGAAGATCTTCGAATGTCCAGGGGCATCGCTGTAGTGTTCTCCAAGAAATTTGGCCAACTCCAAACACTACGGAAACAGAATCCAGAAATTGGAGGTGTGCTACAGCTGAAGAAGGGCCAGAGGAACATCTACTACCTAGTGACCAAGAAGCGTTCTCAAGATAAACCGTCCTATGAAGATGTCTGGAGGAGCCTCACCCGACTGAGAGATACGATGGTGGACCAGAATCTGGTGGACTTGGCAATCCCAAAATTATCCTGTGGTATTGATGGGCTGGATTGGAGAGTTATAAGAAGTACCTATGTTGGAGACGATATTCCGATCCAGCGGCATCCAGATTTTGGTTTGCTGTTATCCTATTCCATGACCTAACATGAAGACTGTGGAGTGTTACTTCCATCGAACTTCACGGTGCAGATATGGGGAATCCTGCAAATATCGACACACTCCAAGGATGACATTTCGGGACGAAATTTCTCTAAGAAGTGGGCAATGTGGCGAAGCTGCGGGCGATGCCGGACCTGATCAATCACGTAATCAGCGAATGACCTCGAATAACTGTCGATGCGCTTGCACCGAAAAGAATCTGGACGATTCGAGAATTACTCGAAATTTCTAGGAAGATGAATCGGATATAAAAAGAACTACGCAGCGGACAGACACACAGTCAGTGAAGTGAAAGTCGAATAAAAATACCTAGTTCCGTGATTGTTATGTAAATTAGAGTATTGTGCTATTGTGTCATTGTATTTCGTTAAATAAATTATTTTAGTCAGTTAATTAGAGTATAAATCTACTACAATACTCACGATAATAGCAATCTTTATATTGGAAACCGTTTATTTCATTAGGAAGCATTTGAACACGTTTAACAAACTTCCATCGCATTATGTCACTCGACAAGCTATAAACGTAAGTCTGCCACTATCTAAATCATCACTAATTAAAGATGCTGTTATTTACAACGGCTGCAAGATGTACAATCACCTACCTAATTGTATCAAGAACACCCCCAATTTGAACATTTTTAGAAAATCCGACAAAAAGTTGCTGATACATAAACCTTATTTTAATTTACAGGAATTTTATTCCGACGCATTTTAAAACTTTTATTATATCCTATTTATTTGTTACCTGTTTATATCTACAAAATCTGTTGCGTGTTGGTTTGTGTAAGCATATTGTATTGTTATTATTTTATTTATACATTTACTTTATATATTGACTTTGATGAAATTGACATATTATAATATCTTAGTACTTTTTATTTTAATTATTGACTAGTGCGTATTAGACATACTTTGAAACTTGTACTTAAACATAAGCTAACTTTGTCTACAAGAATTTAATTTCTTATGATAATAAAGTATATTCTCTCTCTCTTTAGATGGGCTCACTCTAACGATGTCATTGACAATGTTGGGCCCACTACTGACCCTTGAGGAACACCTACACATATGACAAGACAATCCAAATTTAGAAAAAGGATTGTATCTATTTTTGTGTATTTGTACATTACTGAGTTCCTGGGTTGAACCGTGTTGAGAGTTTATAACTCGACGTTTCGGCACTTGCTTTGAAGCCATTTTCAAGAGACTGACTGAGGCCTCTATCTGCCTACTCCTCGTGTCGTGGTCTAATGAGGTAACAAGGTCTCTATCTGCCTACTCCTTGATCTCAAAAGACGATCTGATGTTTGTTGCACTTTGGTATTTATAGTTGGATGGCTACCTGAGAGTGGGCTGGTCTTACAGGTTTTCTCGTTAATCTTATTTGTGGGTGCCTGCTGAGTATTTAGGGTTGGAGTAATTAATTGTTGTGGCCTGAGAATTATAATAGCGGAGCTCAAGCGGGGATTTCGGGATTTACTGAAGCGCGGCAGATTAATATACAGGGGGATACCTTGTACCCGGTTAAGTACCTCCACCAAATATGAGCCCCATATATAAGGCCGCCCGTGAAGGATAAAGGATCAGATTAGTAAAAAAATATTGATCATCAGAAATTCTCGAGCGCGTCAGATCAAGGTAGGGTGAGTTATTTACATGCTAAAAAGTGTATATTCCACTAATCTGACAATTTGAGAGTGACGTAAAGAAAGGGGAGGGCAGCAAAGTTGTAAAAAAAAAATTTTTATGTTGAAGGAAATAATTCAAGGATAACGAAAAATATATAATCTGACGATTTCCGCAAGCCGAAATAACAAAAATTCGTCGATAACGTTAAATGCGTGCAGCTGCGTGATGCCTATATTTCCCTCAACGCGTTTCTATTCCACTCTCACTGATATAGTGGTCATCATGTTAGCGAATATGGAACACCTGCAAGCAAGAGTAGAAGTTTGGATGGATCTTGGAGTTGGTAATGCACGCCGATACATAGACGTATCCGCTCTCTACAAAAAATTATGCCCAAAAATTTCGGAAGCGCTTCCAGCTTTGCATGCATTCATTTCAACCCAGCATTGTACCGACGAGGGAAAAAGAAACCTTTGCAATTAAGGAGCATAATGTGATGGATTCTTTTAACATCATACAGTCTTTTACTTGCCACTTGTATGGGTTGAAAAAGTTGGACGATGTCAATCAAGCCAGGATTGTCATCTTCAATAGGACGTACAAGGTAAAAGACACATCACAACCCTTCTCCTTGAGTGCCCGGAATTACGATGCGTGCAACTTGCCATCCTGTGAATCGGAGTTACTCCAGCGAGTGTTCCGCACAAGACTCATTGCATGCTTGTGGAGTAATGCCCATAATGCAAACATTACTGATTTTTCACCAACGGACTATGGATGAAAAGTTGTCGACGGAAAATTCAAAATGGTCTGGTTTGCAGGTGATCAATTGCCGAAAGCGTACGAAGATGTAGTCATAACACCTGATATTCTTGAGGATACTCCAGAATCAGGTATTTCTTTTCTCCAATAATTACAAAAACACGTTGTTCATAAAAAAAAATTGTTAAATGTTTTAATGATTTTTTGTTACAGATACGCAATCTGAGGATGAAATCGAGGTTTTCAATTAATTAAGTTCAATGATTAAAAAAATATTTTTTTTTGTCAGATTAGGCGAATCCCTCTAGATAATCGTCAGATTATGAGACAGCACGTTTAGAACATAAAGAATATATTTAATCTGACGCGCTTGAGTATTTCAAAATGGCGAATTGTTTTGCACATTATAATAATGGCCGCGAGTTTGCGTCACATCGAAATCGTCAGATTAGTGAATGAGAGCTTTTTTTTGGTGCACTTACAGCCGAAGTAGTTTAAACGAGATTAAAATTTGAGCTCGATTAACTCCAATTTTTTGTATGCACCGTATTGAAATACGCCTTAATCGTGATTAACTTTGATCCAATGATATTCGAAGTTTAAGCTTAGCAAACGCACGTGTGACTGGTGGGTTGGTTGTTAATGTACCTTGGTATTCCTCAATAAAAAAGGAAAAATGAGGATGACGGAGATATTACTGATGTTATTAATTTTGCATTTCCTAGAAAATTATATGAACGGGCGGAATACTTCCATATGACATGGAAAATGTGTTTTTCTTTTGGAAGTTTAAACTTCGAAAGGAGACAACTCTCCTGGTTCTTCAGCAAATTCAGACGGAACTGCAGTGTAACATAACATCGCCTCAAATATGAATGAAGGGGTTTCTGCTCCCCATGAAAATCCAGGAAAGTACGAATCGGAAGGCCAAAGAATTCTTTAAAATCGTAGAGCGAATTCATTCAATGATTATTTTGCTTGTTTGTAAATATTCCATAGTTTTATTATCTATTTGGCTAAATTCTGCTGTGCACTTTTTATGAATACTCGTAAAAGGTTTTGTAGTTACACAAAATCTTTCACTTGTGACAAAAATATGAAAAGTTGTTTTCTTCATACTATCTACGAATCTGAAAGTCATATATTTTTACTTTTTAGAAAATAAAATAGTCTTTAATGAATACATGATGAAGAAATAACTGTATTCCACTCTACAATCAGAACTTAAAATCATGTATACATTTACTTAATGTAATAAAGAAAAACAACGAAAAACTGGCTGAAAAAATTTCAGAAATGTTGCCTAATTTTTCAGTTGTATCTGGTTTGGATAGCTAGAAGTTTCTTCAAAACATAATTTTTTTGGTTTGTTCAAGTTTCTTCAAGCTCACTTTTCCTAATTTTTGGCATCGTTCCTCATTCAGTCAAAAGTGTCTGCTACCTGCAATGGTAAAGGTAAGTTTATCAGGCTTTTTTTCGAAACAAAGAAGAAAGTGAGTACATTCATTTCAGACTTCCATCGTCTTATAATTTGTATAAATCACAACGTTTCAACTGATTCTATCCGCAGTCGTCTTCCGGTGTTTTATGTCCTGAACACGAAACTGAAAGAATTTCGTGGGGTCTCTGATACTTTACAAGTTATGACTTTTTGAATCTTGAAAATCAACCATATCTAAACACGATTTTTTAGAAGAAGACAGAAATCTTTGGGAGATCGTTTGCTAACGAACAGTCGTTACCGACCGATGGTGAACCCTTTACTCCCATAAACACCTAACTATGTAGGCTTATTATGGAAAGAACCTGTCAGAAAACAACTACTCCCCTGGCTAAGACCACGACGGGTATTGAATTAAATCTAACAGCTACTTGTGCAACGTTCCTCAAAACATCAGAGGACGCAATTGCAAGTGCCCTCTATGACCAACCAGCAGAATTATGTTTTGATTTGGACGGGGTGACCACCTGCAGACTAGTTTCGAGGTTGTTGCCTCTCATCAGTGCAAGGGCAGGTCAACACAGACAGCACTGAAGCCATCTGTTCCCCGTCCAAACCAATACACACTCCGCTGATTAGTCAATTCTGGTTCACGAGATGAAAGCAGTTTCTAGGCCGCTCCACCTAGCGAGCAGAGGAAGACACTCCGAATCTCCGGGTTGAGAGATTTAATCGAAGAAGACAGAAATCTTTGGGAGATCGTTTGCTAACGAACAGTTTTTTTAGGTAAAAAATAACACAACATGTCTCCTTCTTTTTGCCGACACTTTTCACATACCCAAATCAACTCATATTTCATAATTACAAACAAAATTAACCTTATATTACTATACTCAACCTCACTTTTCATAGTGGTTCATTCTTGAAAAAAGTTGGTAAGGTTATGTATACGTACTTTACAAGAATGTTGATTTTTTTGTGAAACGTTGGATTTTGGTGCTTGTAATTGTGAAATTTGTGTTGATTAGGATCTCAAAATAGTGCCATCCAATAGAAGGAGGAATTATGTGCGATTTTTTGCTAAAAAATCGTCTTTGAAAATGGTCGATTTTCAAGATTCAAAAGGTCATAACTCGAAAAGTATTAAGGACCCCCACGAAATTCCCTCGGATTCGTGTTCAGGAGATGATACTATGTAAGTAACAATACTTATTTTTGTTTCGTGAAAAAGCCTGATGAACTTACCTTTTCATCTGCCATTTTCTTTCTCAACCCTTTTTTCTTATTTTCAAATAATATTTTGAGCGACTCTGCAGTACGATAGCATAAACCAGGACCACTTGCATTTTATTCGTTCTCGGCATTTTTCTATGCATTTTTCTTATAATCCAGCGATGTTCAATTCGTTTTCTCATCTTTTAATACCGTCGCATATTCCTCAATTTTTAAATTAACCAACACTGTTTCTCCAATATGGATAAATTTCGAACTCTTTTTATACCTTCATTCATTTTTGTTATCAGATTCTATAACTTCCAAAACTAGGTATCTTGAGTCTGCGCGATTCTCTTGAGATGTCAAATTTTGTTATTAAAATCGTCAAGTTGTGCATATTTTTGCAATAATGCCAAACTGTTGTTTGGATTAAGTAATCCGCACTTTTCATGTTTCGGAGAATATCTCAACCCAAGACCACTTAATCCGGTTCAGTTGATCTGGATTAAACGCGAATACGGGGCATATGGGCATTAACACTCCATTAGAAAATCTGACGCTCTCGATTAAATTTTTGTTTTTTTCATTTTCAACCCTTACGTATAACCACCCGCATCATACAAACGATCAGATTAACATACGTACATTATTAAAGCTATCAATATCTGACGCGCTCGAGAATGTCCATGCAACAGTATTTTTTTACATATTTAACAATCTATAGCCGCTTCTCCCACCGATGAAAAGGTATATATTATATAAAATTTTTTTCTTCTTATTATCTAAGCTTTGCAACCCAATAGGTCCCTATGACGCTCGAGTAAATCCCCATTTAGCATCGTGGTATTACGGTTGTAAGAAGGGGGGGTTGTATATTTGTAAATTCAGGAAATTGATGTTCACGTTTTCTAGGTTATGAAGCTGGGGCAGAAACCACGAATTCAAAGGCGAGTAACATTTCGGAATCCCGTTCTTGCTGTATGTTTTTCGAACATTCCCCCCCCCCCCTTTTCAAGCCCAAGTACTTTATTGTCCAAGTCCCAATAGGGTGATGAACTCTTTGTGAAAAACGATTACAGAATAGAAGCAATTGAAATTAATTAAATTTCATTTGTTAATCATTTTTAAAAAGCACCCTTCCCTGTAAGTTAACGTAAACACATTGAATTTCACACCTTTATTCATAAAAAATTAAAAAACATTCATTTACAATTCATCAGTTCATTGCGTCAACATATTAAAATTAATTCTATAAATTTGAGGCATGAAACTGCGGTGGAACAAATAATACAGCATTTTGCCACTAATAATTATTAATAAAAACTAATTAACATTGCCAATAATTTATGAATTATTGCTACAGAATACTATAAAATAAATAAGAGTTGAATATATACCATGACATCAAGACCAGCAACAGTGAAATTCACAAACTGATTTATGAACAATGAAAATGGCACTAATACATTGCCTTACAAAATAATTTTTCTCCTAACAGTTTGAGCAAAAAAGATCCAGTAAGTTAGTAGATGTGACTAATCTGATGTGTCCAAATTTTTAAAATCTCTAAATTGATATTTTTTCCTCATTTTGAAATTATCAAAGGCGACTTTATTGTAGAATTTGTTCTTTAATTTGGATAAATCTTAGTTATTGTAAAATAGTACATTTAAAAGTATTGAGATTTATCTTGAAAGCCCGTATTGTTTTGCAAGACTGGACTGGAAAAAATGGTACTGAACATATTCAACAATAAAATGTAGTTTACTAGTTATTCAGTCATTCAGATGTCATTTCAACCAAGTAATAATTATTTGAAAATGTATTAAATTGGAAGGTTTGAATGTTGCTGGTAACTGAATAAAAACTGCAGCTTAAATAATTTTGAAAATTAAAATTTACTATAATTAAGACTTTTTTGCAGTATTTTGACTGGAGTGAAAAAAATCCATCCTAATCACCTTTCTCCCAAAATTAAATGCATCAAAGAAAGTGTTGGCAGCGTTTTCACACAGCTCGTTTCATAAAGATTTTTCCTTATTTGGAAGTTCTGACAAATTCTAATCAAAATTTTAATGGTTTTCTGTTATAAAGTGACATTGATGGTAAAGGAGACCAATATCTAACAAATTTGAATTGGCAGTCCCAGATTCATTATCAGTTTTGCTCAGAATTGAATGTTTTATATTTTTCTAAACATGACATTATTAATATCAAAAACATAAATAAACCACCCACACTTCAAACCTTTGCGTGTTTCAGTTCAAATTTATGTGAGTTGGTCCTTAAAAGTGAGTCTGAGTATGTTTTTCACTCAATACAGTCTTTAGGCCAATATCAATTATTTGTTATTGAAAACATGTTTTTGTTATAATCAATATTTTCCAAAACACAAACCTTTCAGGAAATATTTTAGTAAAAAAACAAAGGTTGCTCCAGGACACTCACTAATCAAAGATACAACTGAAGAAACCACAAAGTTATATAGCAATTGAAGCTTAGAAAAAGTATAAGTATGTCACTTTTCCTTAGTAATTTCTTTAACTGAAGCTACTGGAAGTTGTGGTGAGGTAACATTTTCAGAGAGTGAAGCCCCTGTTGCCATGCAAGTGAAATTTATTGAATGAGTGTTGATATAAAAATATAGAATTTACCTCATATTTTTGTAAACTGCTATATTATGTCAAAAGAAACTATTTTTATTTGATTAAAAAGTCAGTATGATCTTTCAATTTAAAATATATAAAATGCATTTTGCACCCCTATCTGGACGATTCATATCCAGGAAACAGAAGTTTCAAGGCGCTGCTCAAGTCCATGTTTACTTTCATGGAGTAATCCTTGCCCAAATTGTGCCTGCAATGGGGACAGGTGAAGATTTCTGACGAAAATGACCTTTTAAGGCATTGCTGCAAAAAAATATACAATTTAGCTTTGGTGTGGGAAAAATTACATTCTTTTCAATAATATTAAGGGCCAGTCTTTTCAGTTCCAGTTAAGTACCAGATTAATTAACTTATGGTTGGAATGTGATCCTTCAAACGTCATTTAAGGAATGTCATTCACTATCTAAACTATTAGTTACTTATCTAGAGTTTAACCGGAACTGAAAAGACTGGCCCTAAGGATGACAAATCACGACTAAAACAAAGTAATAGCAAACCACCAAAAATATATAATAAATAAGTTTATTCAAAATTTGTATAAAAAGGTGAATAAACGGTTTAATTATACCCGCGAAGTTAAAAACTTGTTGCGTGAAATTTCAGGTAAGAATTACATGTACTTATGTATTATTAATTTTTAAAATTGAAACAACTGATAATAAAAATAAAGTACCTGAGTTAACTGAAGTGAAAGATATCATGAAATAAATTTCGACAATAATCTTAAATCCATTTTTTCAATTGTTTTTTTTTAATGAAAATAATGACTTGATCGCTTTTATGATTTGGAAGGAAATCATAGTAAAATGGCAAAAAAAATTCAAACATTTTTCTGAGACCTTATTTTTTTATGCCGGAGGTTAGTTGGGATTGGGATCAGTAATGTTGAGGAAAAAAACTATTGTGTTTAAAATAATCATAATTCAGAGTACTAAATACATCATGGCAAGATATATATTTTAAAAAAATAAAAAAAAAATCATTTCATGAGAAACCATTGTTACAGAGCCCTGAGGATGAATTTAATTAAATTCGAAACGTCGGCAAGAAAACAATAGTTTTTTTCCTCAACATTACTGATCCCAATCCCAACTAACCTCCGACACAACTATTTATTGGATCATCAACTTATTAGATTTTGAAGACTTATTTTTTTAATTCAATTTTTTACTGTAACGCTATTTTTATTTCTTGTATTATAAATATATGTATTGAAGTTTATATTCGTTTTATGTTTGAAGATATAAATCATTATGTTGTATCCAAATAATTGTCTTATATCCATTTTCTTTGATTCTTTGTAAAGTTTTTCACATGGATTTAAATAACTTCTACTATATATGATTTGCAAAAACCACTTCTGAAGAATCTCAAGATTTCTGAGGTGGGATTTCATGACTCCTCCCCAAGCCAGATTTACATAATTCAATTGAGACTGTATTAATGAAAAATGAAGAATGATGTAACAGATTCGTCATTTATAGAGACTCTGAGTTTAGTTTCATGCAATAGTCGTTTTTAAGTTGCTATGATATATGATATTATCATGTTGATATAACAAAAGAATTGACTCTGAAGTATTGTCAAAATAAATCTTCACACATTTGTAATTCAATAAAACTGCGTAAAAAGCGTTCTGTCTTGATAAATACATATTCTTAGACAGCAACTTCACTACAAATGACAAGGATTTTTATGACCATGAATGTTTTGAGATAATTGAATTTTGATAATAAATTTCGTAATTTCCTAAATAGGAATACTATTTGTTTGTCCCATATAATTATAAAATATGAATGGCATATATTTCGTTATATCAAAGTTTATTGTGGGTAGGTTATAATCAAACCAATTTTTGATCTTTTTTAAATCTAATGTGGTCTTAGTGTGTCATTCAATCCAGTTATTTTCTCCATATAATATAACCGTATCATTTGCAAAACTATGAATTTCACCTATAGTATTAATATAAAATAGGTTGTTAAGATAGATAGTAAATAGCAGTGGCCCCAAAACTGTCCACTGTGGCACACCAAATGGAAAGAGTTTTTTGTTCACTTTTACCCCCTTCTCCAGGTTAAGTTTTGAACGGTTAGACGTATAAATAAGAGGGACAAAAACCATTTTGTATTTAAATCATCTATTGATATTATTATTATATTTTATTGTTTTTTATTGATACCCTAATTTTTCTTTTAACTGATAAACATAACTAGTTAATAGTCACTCTATTTTATTTTGTTTTATAATGTTCTATATAATAACCAATTTTTTTTAACCCATTTTGACTTGCTACAAATGTAATTATTCATAACGTGATCAAATAAATTCTATTCTATTCTATTCTATCACCGATACTACTTTTAAAATCAAAGACATGGTGATTGCTCGACAGAGGTTGCAAGAACGCACATCGAGTCAACCCAAACAACCCTGAAACAATATTTTTTTAAACTTGAATTTTTTCTTGTTTCATGAATGGAGTTAGTTGAATCTCACAAAAATACTTAAGAGCAAACACTACCTTGGTAAAACGGGAATCCGTTTTGAGACCACAGTTTTTGTTTGAGAATTTTTTAATTTTTTTGCATTACCCAATGTTTTTTTGTTAATTCCGGAACTTCAGTGATTTTTGGTTGTGATAATTTTTAAGAAAAAAAAAATAAATGAAATGATGAATTAAAAAAATTGATAGGTTCCGGAATTCTTATGAGACCACCGATCCCATACAAAAAATATCTCTTTAATGAAATCAATGAATTTTGCAAGAAACGAATTCTACGATCGGAAAATTTATATCTGATTGGCGCTGTAATCGAGAATGGACAGGTGCTGTGTTGCCAGTGTTCATCGAGTTCATTATCTTCACCCTCATTCTTGATAAGTATCCCAACAAACCTTAGCTGGAAGGGATGAGGAAGAAATTCGACTTTTTGGTGATGGTAGCTCTTAAATATAATGGCTGAAAGTCAATAGCCTTTGATATACAGTGTCCGCCAAAATGTTGGAACCATATGGGAATCTTTTTTAGTTTCTCAGAAAATTTCATTCTTCATAAAAGTTGGTGCAATCAATTTGAGTACGCACATATCGGCTATTGCCAGTGGCGTGCGGCCAAGCGGGAAACGCCAGGTATTCTAAATTAACTATAGAGTAAAGTGACATCAATATGCAAAATTTCGAAAAATGTTGTTGGAAAAAGTTGTTTGCAATTGAATGATATTCCCCGTTATTCAGTTTACTCTACCAATTACAATTTTTTTAAGGTTCCTAGCTTTTTTTCATTATCTGTCCATTACTGTTTTTTTTTTGACTGATATTAAAGATTTTGTTAGATAAACTAATTGCTTTGACAGATATTTTATGCTAATTCAGCAACTTACTACTCAAAAATTATTGTGGATAATTCCCATTGAAAACTGAGGCCAACTCTTTTAAGTAGTTGTCAAAATCAGTAATTGGTAGACTGAACTGGATAACTGGAATTATCACTTAATTGCAAACATCTTTTTTCAATAATTTTTTTCGATATTTTGCATATTAATGAATACCGGCCGTTTCCCGCTTAGACGCACGCCACTGGCAATAACCGATATGCGCGTACTTAGTCTAATTGATTGCACCAACTTGTATGAGGAATGAAATTTTCTGAAAACTCTTAAGAAAAAAGTTTCCCATATGGTTCCAACGTTTTGGAGGACACTGCATTTTTTTTTTTCATCCATCCATTTTTTCTACATCTTTTTATTTCTTCAGGCCTTTAGAAGACCTGCTAAAGTGATAAAATCGTAAATATCCATCTTACCTTGCAAATATTATGCTTGCATTCTGTCGTGATGGGATCCATTAGAACTTCTTGACAACAAATGCACATAAAAATATCTTCGACTTTGGCCAAAAACTTCTGCTTCCCTTCCTTCAGCACTTCTTTACACTCGGACCACAACTTCTCATTTTCTGCATCATTCTGCACCAAATCAGCAATTTCCTTTGGTAGTTCATATTCTTGCAGCTTGGACTTCTTGGGGGTGCAACTGAAAAACTCTGTCAAAGGTTTGGTATTACTGCTTTCTTGAATTTTTCTTTTGGAGCCGCGTTTAGATTTGTCGGGAGACTTTGATTTGTTCTCTTTGTCCTTTTTCTGCTCTTGAGCTTCTTGTGCCTCGAGGTATCCAGGGGGGTACTAGAAGAGAAAACATTTGCTGCAAGGTCTCACATTCCATCTTTATTATCAATTTTTACTTGAATTACTTATGGTATAAGGAAGTCTCAATCTTGAATAGTTATTACAACATTCTCAAAGAAACCTCAACACGACAAATTTTCAACTTACCAGCATTTCTAACTCTTGTCCTCCCTTTTCCCAAGGAGCAGGTACTGGATCGTCTCTTCTCACCAAGTATTTCCATACAATAAAACCAGATTTTCCTCGTTCAGGAAAATATTGTACTACCTTGTACAGTCCGTCATACCTATTTCCCTCTTTAGGGGCATATTTAGAATGCTTGGCACCTTTATAGTTGCGAACAACCCTTACTGGTTTTCCCATTTGCCAATGACTGGATTCAGCTCCTTCTTTGTCATTGAAAGGGGCGTAACAGTTGAGGGCCAAAGCTCTGTAAAATAAAAATGTTGTTCAATAAAATCGAAAAGTTGGTGGAAAGTTATTTATCTGTTACATTTGTACTGCCTAAATAAAGCTGGAGTTACAAAAAAAAACTATTTATTGTCAACAGGAAAACCCAATTACAAGACAATTTCAATTTCTTCATTCATATATCTTACAATAAAGGCATGTCTACAATAGAATACTGGAAACTAGATGATTATGTTGGGTTCATCTAAGCTTAGGAACGCTTGTGTTGTGTTTCCATCATAATATGTTATATTTAGTTGCCTGAAAACCTAATTTCTTAATTTTCTTCTTTTTATGTATATGCATACCCCCAATAAAGAATTTGAGTAAGGATGGTGACTAGTATTGAGAGAGTGCAAGGAGGTTTATTTCCTTTGAAAAATTGTTAAAAACATATTCATATTTGTGAGCAACGGGTTTTTTACTTCTCTTTTAAAGCGTTTCATATTGAGTATACACCTGAATGAAAAGCATATCAAATAGTTTAGAGCTATAGAAAAATAATGTATTAGGTGTGAGTTTTTTAAAAATCGGTAGGGTCACTGAATGATGTTTGGTGAATCTAGTGGTCCGTGTGTGGTAATTGTTCATACTTATTTCTTTTTTCTCTAAAGGTCGACACTAAAGCATAGAAGAGAAAGATATTTCTAATATTGAAGAGTTGTTTGTATTATATAATGAGTTTGAGGAAAAACGTATTTCTTTTCTAACTACAATTTTTAGTATAGTATTCTGTGTTGTTTGTACATTTTTTATAACTGTATTGTTTTTTTCTCCCCACGCAACTATACAATATCTGATAACGCTTTCCGATAGGGAAAAATTCATGGTTCTAAGGAGTTTCTTGAAAAGGATATCCCTCAGAACGTAAAATATATGAATCAATTGTCTCATTCTATTGATTACCTGATTTGTGTGAACTTTCCATCTCAAGTACTTGTCCAATATAATAATAATAATACTTTATTGATCCCGATAAACATTTCTGCTTATAGAGGGATATAAAAAAAGTATACACTGAATAATACAATACTTATGAAACACAAATTAAAGAAGAAATTAAACAATTGATGGAAATTAACAAGATATATCTCGAAGTTTCAAAACTGAAAATGATGGAATCCGAAAAGATTTATTATTTGTTCTAAACTCATTGTTTTAAATCAATTCTAAATCGGACTTTACCATAATTTTTCAATTCATTGGGTAATTCATTGTAAAATTTTATTTCCTTACATAGTATCAGTGTTTATAGAGAAAGAAGATAGTTCGCCAATCTTACGTACTTTCAGTTGGATTTAAATGGAGACCATCACTAGAGGTCGCTAGTCGACGAGTCTCCAGTCACGTATTTTCTTAATTATAACGTATGTATTTGATCAGTTCGTGAAATATGTTTTATTGAATAATCCGATAGATGGCTCTGAAATATGATTTTGACACATGCAATATGCATATGCATCCCAGCCAGCGTTATACTGGTAAACTCGAGATTCCATTCATTTCAGTTTCAGTGTTTCTATTTAACCTGGAACTTGATGTTATCAAGACCATTCCCAAACAATTTGAATAGGGAAAGTAGTAAGTGTGACACATCATTAGGAAGGTAATTTCATAAGGAATTCAGCTATGTCAATTTTTGCCACCTAACTTTTCATTTTGGCGCCCTCTTGCGGGACAAACAACTGTTCCGTATTCCAAATTATGGTACTGCATTTGCAAGCTATTCTGACATAAATTAGGTGACGATGCATTATGGAATTTTTCTAAATGAAAAAACAAAATGGCGGACATGATTTGCAATTATGGTGCGATTCGATTCAAAATTGATATGTGGTGGTTTCCAAGGTCGGAAATTATGATTTGTTTGTCAATGTGAAAAAATAAAATGGTGGCTCCAAGATGGCGGACGAAATTTGTAATTCTGGTCTGATTTGAATCAAAATTAGTATGTGAGGATTTTTAGGGTGAAAGATTAAGATGTTTTTGTCAATGCAAAAAACCAAGATGGTGGACGAAATTTGTAATTGTGGTTCGATTCGATTCAAAATTGGCATATGTGGGTTTTACAAGTTTTCAGTATGACTAAAATGAAATGATTGAATTGATAAAAAAAAAATTAAACAAATGCGCTAAAAAGGAAATAATATTTTTTTTCAGATGTGTGACTGAGGTTATTCTATACGTAACAGAATCAAAATTTTACCTCGCAAAAATACCTATTTTGTACTCGCGGCAAGCTTTCGAATCTGTTACGCACAGAGTAACCTACGTCACACATCTAAAAAAAATATGAATACCTTTTCTCTCATTTTCGTTTATTTGCCGTTATTCCCTGTTAGCGCATTTGTATAAAAGTTTTTTTATCAATTTAAATAATTCATTTTATTCATACTGAAAACCCCCATATGCAAGTTTTGACTCTAATCGAACCACAATTACAAATTTCGGCCGCCATCTTGTTATTTGCATCGACAAAAAAATCCTTATTTCTAACCCTGAAAATCCCCACATACTAATTTTGATTCGAATTGGACCAGAATTGCAAATTTCATCCGCCATCTTGGACCACCATCTTCTTTTTTTGCATTGATAAACAAATCATAATTTCCGACCTTGCAAACCATCACATATCAATTTTCAATCGAATCGGATCATAATTGCGTATCATGTCCGCCATTTTGGAGCCGCCATTTTGGAGCCGCCATTTTGGAGCCGCCATTTTTTTTCTCTTAGAAATATTCCATAATGCATTGTCACCGAATTTATGTCAAAATAGCTTGCAAGTGCAGTATCATACGGGACAGTTGTTTTTCCCGCAAGAGGGCGCCAAAATAAAAATTTAGGTGGCAAAAATTGACAAGGCTGAATTCCTTATGAAATTTCCTTTTCAATGATGTGTCACACTTACTACTTTCCCTATTCAAATTGTTTCGGTGATGGTGCCCAAGGGGTGGGGGGAGAGGTATGACAGTTGAGGTTATGATAGGAAGATGTTCCCGTTGGATTAAAAATCGACGTGTTTTTGCATTTTAATCACAACACATGCGTTTTGAAGATATTCGATCTGTTTCGTTTTCGGTGCCCCATCCTGTATATATTATTGTACTCAATATAGATAACAATTTAGTTGGTAAACACATTCAATCTCTTCATTCAATAATCGTTGTCTTTATAACACTTCGAACCAGTTCTGATTTCTGACAGCATATATGGACCCCCATTTCGAAGAAATAAATTCAGTTTGAATAAATGAGCACAGGTGTAAAATGTACACACTAGTTAAGTGATATCTTCAAGGTTAATACTGATACTAAATAAACTGATGATTACAAACATACTATTTGTTCCATTGTGTGTCACCACCTTTTCACTAGTGATTGAAATTAAATAACAAACAATAACAAACACAAAGCAGTTTGCCACGAAAATAATAAGGCAAAGGTGCTGTTCACCGGTAGAGTATTATGAGCTTCGTCCCAGTGATTTTGGCTTAAAAAATACACTGGACACCACATGTAGATAAAAATTATATTTCACTGAAATTCCACACTCATTTTTCAATTGAACCATACCACAGTATTGTTCATGATGATTGAAGTCAAAATGACAAAATTGATATTAATTAAGTTCACGTTCACTTTATTACATTTATGAATGGTTCATTCAATTTATATCAAATAATAAACAAAAAAGTATGTGAAAAATTTGAAAGAGATAGAAATCAAAAAAGTATGCACTTCATTTTTATTGAATGACATTGAATTTGTGAATAAAATATGCTACTCTGTTAAAAACTATCATTAGAAAATTTCAAGTAAGTCCCTGTCAGGGCGAACGATTCACTACTAGAATGCTACTAGGATTCCTTGACGAAAATAAAAATCCTCAAGTATACCTCAAAAAATGCAAGTTGATTGTAGGGGGCGCATTCGTACGGGTGTATTTTCTGCCTCGGTAGTAGTCAACGTATGTTCTATTACCGCATGCGCAGTAGCGACTTCTCTGTGGCGGATCGTCGGTGCTTTGCGTTCATCGTGTGACGTAGTCGAAGTTGATCCGTTTCAGAGATAAGATTTTGCCAGTACACAGCGCGATTATAATATTAGAAGAATAATGATTATAGATGGCAAATTCAGAGTTTGAAATTGTGATGATAATAATGATGTATGAAAAAAATGGGAAAAATTGATGGGTAACGGGGGTGTAGCGTTTGAACGTGCGATTCCAATTGGGGGATGGGGTGGGGGTAACTGGGGCACTTAATTTTTAACGTGCGATACCTGTTTAGTAAGGAGAGTGAGATTTGGGTGTTGCCGGATTTAAAATTAAGCAGTAGAGTTACGGAGGGTGGTACGTTGCTGGTTTTTTAATTCAATTATCGAAGAAAAAACATATACAGGGTGTACCAACGTAACATTACAGAAAAAACAGCTTACCAAAAATCATATTGTATACAGGATGTCTCAAAACACTCATCAATTGAGAAAAAAACTAACCGATATCATTTAAGAGAAAAAAGATGGCGCTTGCTTATCAAATACCATATACCAGGTGTACCAACATGTGATTCAAGAGAAAAAACATGTTTGCCTCTGTCATTTGTCAAATAAAACACGCGTCACTGAGGGTATGGAGATTCAAAATATGGGGTCCGTCATTTTCAACGTGCGATACCTCGTATGTGTCAGTTTGACTCTGTTTCTTTTTCGTTTTTCATCATCAGCAGACGAGTGGGGGTACCACTGAGCTGTTGAAAGAATCATGGGTCATTTGTCAATTGTTTATGTCGTTTATGTGCAATATACGTACATGAATAAGATTTTTTTTTTCAACAGTTAAAATTTGTCAAAATACCGCACCTTGAAAAGCTTGTTACAAGGGTGGTATTTTCGTACCACTGCAATAAAATGAAGATTTCAATTAAAAGTATTTTTATTTTTCGGAGGTTGAACAGGACTATTTGGCATGCTTTCATTACATTTCAAATTCCAATTTGGATCATTATGTTTAACAATTGACTTTTTACAAAAACAAAAATACTTTCTACAATATTCACACCATTGTGTTCCTTCCATGTTCAAGAGTCTCCGAAATACTTGTAGTGAATGTCTTTTTCGTAGTGGTTCACAACTTTTTGGCCTCTTCCACGTACTGACCTATAAAGCAACATGCGCATGTATCAGGACCTTCTGTGTTATCAGGATATGACCAACAGCAACTTTTGTAATGTGAATTATTGGTTTCTGCATTTTTCATTGACTCTAGACTCTTCTTACGCTGCTCCCATTTTTTCAAGATCACTTCATAAATATCATATCTATCTTTATGTTTATTTATGAAGTCATTTATTTTTTCGCATGCGAATAATATGTCTGAACTTGTCGGAAGCATATTGATCAATGAAGAAAAAACAAACATACACACATTAAATGGTACGTAAAACATATACAGTGTGTTTCAATACATCGTTGAAGGAGAAAAACATATACAAGGTGTTTCAGAATACACCGTTAAAGATAAAGGATGTCTCAAAATTGATCATCATAGAAAAACAAATAGGGTGTTTCAAAATTTATTAATTTATTATCAAAAAATACATATTATTTAGGTAGTATATCACGGAGCCATTTGAATAAGATATCAACGTTATGGAGACTGCATTTGTATAAGCGTTCTTTGAAATGGTGTGTGCAGGATGGGGCCCCGTTGCTGTCATCGAAGACGGTTGACAACCACAATGAGTCCTGATTTTCTTCCAAATTCACAACTCTGGTACGTATATTCAATTGTTGCAGCTTACTATCCAGAAAGTGTTTCTTTGGGTGTCCTCGCACGTAAATGATGTCAACATCGAATAGGTTGTCTTTAAGGATATCATCCAGCAGTTGATATTCCACAAAGCCAGAGGAATATCTCAGACCATGAACGTTTTTTTCCAAGTAACAGGCAGCACGTCGATCTTCTTTACTCAAAGAGGAAAACGGTATGCTTGGAAGTAGTAAAAAATTACTACATTGAGCGCCAATCCTAATTGCAATCTCCTTGGGATAGAATTGTTGTTCGATAATGAACCCTTGAATATGTACGAGTGCTACCCTCATGATATATCAACAACTATTATCATCAACGTCAACTTCAGACTAACATAAAATGCAGTTCAGTTCCACTTTTCAACAATTTCGCTAAGTGGGAGGTGTTCAATGATGGTATCATGTACTATGATGCAATAAGCTCTAGTATTGGTTGGAAATCCTTGCGATGACTCTATCTCCAGCTTAACGTCAACAGTGGAATTTTTAACTGATTCATCTCTTCTGGAACAATCGATGGCAAAGAGTGCTTTGTCGTTGAAGTCATTATAACTCAACAGAGGATTGTGTTGAGAGGAATGTTTGTAGCCAAGTCCAAATTGAGCGTAGTTGAAATAAGCTTGTGAAACATCTTTTTTTGGTTCAAGTGCAACATTTCTTTGGGGTAAGTTTCACCGTTGAGAGTTAACGTAATGTTGGTAATATTGATGTGATTGAATGCTGTAGGATCGTTATTCACTTTGGTGTGATCTCGATTCACTTGGAAGCAAACAATAACATATCGGGGGCTTTCGAGAAACGAAGAAGTCTTAACGGCCCATATTTCATTTGTAGCACCAACCGTTAGAGCAGGCAGCATATGCAAGTCCCATTTCCGAAAAGGCATCAATATTGGAGTGTCAGCTTGGATTGCTTTCAAAAGTTGCAGCTTGATTTGATCATTGGGGAAAATTCTCTTAACTTTCAGCTTCACATTTTCAATTTCTAATTTGACATCAGTTGGCACCGTAGCCACACCAGTTGCTGGTTCAAGAACTTTGAAGCAATTATTATCAATACTAGCTCGAACCAATCGAATTGTATGTTTACCGTAGGAGACATACTGGTAGTCGTTGAATATGTTCAAAAAGTGCTTGAGAGGAATGAGCATGCTGAACGATTGATCGGTAACATCATCATTGGTGAGGGAGTAAGTCCAACCAGCTGCTGCCAAATGTTTGGTTTCATTGGCGCTATAGCATAGAAATCCTCGAACGGTACTAACGATGCCCAACTCGCGTACACCTTCTAATTCTTTACCATTTTGATCGTAACTGATGGATTGAAACATAAATGCTCCAGCGTTATTTACAAAAGTAACCCGTCCTACACCTGCAGTTCTAGCCACTTTCCCGCTGATATATAACAGACTATCGTAGATTGCATCGTAGGCATCAGATTGATTGATGTTGATTTCGATGACGTTATTATTTCGAAAAGACTTTACGTACGGGTAGTATGTTCTCCATTCTACTTTTTGGATGGATTCGTCTTGCTGAGGCTTGCGGAAAATGTTGAATATTTGAACCGTTAACATGGTAGCCAAGCGATTTGAGGAACTCTATATTTTCAGCCGTTAGATGACGGGAGCAGTCGAAGGTCTTTGTGAATACTGACGAAGCAAATGGCAATAGAGTTGAAGTGTTGCCATGAACGTAAACGTTAACGTACAAATTGACATCTAAGCATGCGCATTCGTCAGCTATTCACGTTAACGTTGAAAATAGGTTTACGGGCATACGTAACCTAACGGTCTCACACGGATATCTTAAAAATCAACGTACGTTAACCGAAGAATATACGAATCACACCGATGAGTTGCGAATGAGCGAATTTTGACTTTGAAGCCATAAAATCAAAAAGTGACAAAGCAATATTTACAATTTTACATCAATCATCATTTCTTCAATGTATTTTTGATGATCTTGCTCGGTATTTCGCTTTATTTAAAACAATGAACATTTCGAAAAGCCAATTCCGGAAGAATTTGATTTGCATTTGGCAAGGGAGGTATATGGTCAAAATCCCTATCAAGATCCGAGTTCATCTTCCAGTTGTTCATAGAAAACAGCATAAAAGCGAAATAAACAAAAATTAACATGTTAGGGTTAACGGTTGACATACGTTCAACCTCAACTCAATTTCATAACAACCCGTAAACGTTATATTTCGTACGTTAACGTCTACGTGAAGGTTCACGTACTGTAATCACTTCAACTCTCTAATGAGTCAGCTTTATAGAAATTCAAGACCATAATTTCTTCAGTTCCAATCGGATGATTATTTCTTCGTTTCGGAAATCCACCAACTCAGAGTTTTGATCAAGAACTCTGATCGTTATATTGTTTATCTCGTTTATGTGCAATATAGGTAGATAAATAAGATGGTTGGGTGTTTCGTCGATCGCGAAACCTGGATCAGAATCGAGAGCAAATTCGTATATCGTATGAGAGGGTCTTTCGTTGAAGAATGCTCCCGACGTAATGTTGGTGTCTATACAGTGACCGCCAAAAAGTATGTACCATATGGGAAAAAATTTTATTATTGGAGTATTGAAAAAATATTCTGGGGAAAAGTTTGTGCATGTCCGATAACCTAAAAATCGATTTTGACACATGTCACGTGATCGCTAGAATGGCGGCAAAATGAAAAAATTGCAATGCAAAGGCAAAAAAAGGGGTAAGATGGCAAGATATCAAAAAAAGTTATTTGAAAAAGTCACTTGAATTCAATTTTATACACATAAACAAAGTTTCAAGAGATAATTAAAAAAAATTGAAAATAGCAATTTTTTTAAAATATTTTCCCATCTATTTAAAAATATTATTTTTTTTTTCTTATGAATAGCTTGACTATACTGAAACATTTGATAATGACAAAACTTTCTCATTTTCTCCACACCAGAGGGCACTAAATTAAAAAAATTGGTTTTTGCCAGAACCCTCGCAGTTACATTGGTTTTTATCTAACAGTTATATCTGAATTCCAAGACTATTGTGTTGATATGGCAATCTAGAAACACCATGTTTCCTGATTTTAATCAAGTTTCAATAATAATGCTGTATGAGCGTTTTACTTTGCACATAAACTTTAAGAATCTTTAATGTGACGCACTATTTTCAAGTTTATGTGCGAAGTGAAACGCTCATGCACGATTATCATCGGAACTTGATTATAATCTGGAAATTACCATGTTTTTGGAGTGTCATGTCATCACAATGGTCGTGGAATTCGGATATAACTGTTAGATACGAACCGATGTAACAGCAAGGGTTCTGACAAATTCCCATTTTTTCAATTTAGTGCCCTCTGGTGTGGAGAAAATGAGAAAGTTTTGTCATTATCATTAAAATGCAAATGTTTCAGTATAGTCAAGCTATTCATAAGAAAAAAAAATAATATTTTTAAATAGATGGGAAAATATTTTTAAAAATTTTTAATTTTTTTGAATTATCTCTTGAAACTTCGTTGATGTGTATAAAATTGAATTCTAAGTGACTTTTTTAAATAACTTTTTTTGATATCTTGCCATAAGCTACCCAGTGAGTACCCATATTTTCCTTAGAGTCCAAGTTCAACACAGCACATTCCCTTTGTTTGGGTTGCGTTGGTAACGAATCACGCATAAAGACTCCTCGAAAATTAGGTATTTTCATTTTACGAGCAAATTTTTCAATTTCTTCATCGTATAATGCTCTATTGGGTAGCTTCCTCAACAGTTTTTTGTTTCTTCATGTAGAGACCTCGTGCGCGTTTTTGTTTCTTCAAAAATAGTCCATATCCTCGAGGTGTTTTACGAAGATATAGTCCAGAACCCAAATGCTCCATAACCTTATTGTGGCGTTGATCCTCTTCAAGCTTCTTTTTAGCATTCTTTGCATCTAATACCGTCTTCGCTACTGCGCTTGCCCCGCCCACCAACGAACCTAAAGCTGAAAGTCCAGCAAAGATAGGTATGAGAGGTAGGATGCCGCCAGACTTGGATTCCAATGGAATGATTCTCGGTTTACGTATCCGTTTACGTCCTCCAGTTTTTTTGACCGCTTTCTTAGCCGCTCTCAAAGCCCAAGTGACGGATTTTCCCATATTGCTGCTGCTATTGGGGGGCGTCCAATCCTTGAGGATTTTTTGCAGAACATTGTTGCGGAAGGATTTCGTAGCACCCATACCAAACTTGCGTTTCGCTTTCATTGCGCCGCTGACGAAAAGAGCGCTCGTTTTTTCGCCAAGTTTTGCGTCTTTGGATTTGAATCTTTCCCAAGCTTTTTGTTGGAGAACTTTATCGACTTTATGTCTACCTTCGAGAGATTTATCTTGTAAATATACAATATCGTGTTGCTTGCAAGCCGCATCCAATGGGTTGATGCCAGGATCTCCTCTTGCGAGCCTCTCTTGTATATGAGTGCCCGGCCCACAATACTGATACCCAGGTATATGTAATTCAAATGGTAACTTATTGATGAGCGTATTGACAACACCTTCACCTTGATATGTCTGCATTGGGAGTGACATCAAGTGTACGGTGTCATCTCTTTTTATAAACATGAACTCACTTTCATCAGTTCTCACACCATGAAGGTCGTTCAACAAGAAAACACGTTACCTATCGAAAACTTGGATTATTTAAATGATGATAATGGTATAGTGGGCCGCCGCAAACATGGTAAATTGTTACCAAACTCATTTCGAGCTATCGTATGTGGACCGAGCGGTTGTGGTAAAACGAACGCCGTATTAGCGCTGTTGTTCCACCCCAATGGTGCGAAATTTGAAAATGTTTACGTCTACTCAAAGTCGTTATATCAACCAAAGTATAAGTTGCTGCAACAAATACTGGAAAAAGTCAAAGGCATTCATTATTTCCCGTTCAAGGAGAACGAAGATGTTATCAGCCCCCACGACGCTAAGCAAAATTCCATTTTTATATTCGATGACATTTCATGTGACTGACAGCAAAAAAATCGTGAATATTATTCCATGTGCAGACATCGAGGTATTGATGCTATATACATAGGACAAACGTTCAGCAAGGTGCCAAAACAGCTTTTGAGGGATAATTGTTATCTAATCGTACTCTTTAAACAAGATGAAGTGAATTTGAAGCACGTATATGATGAACATGTCTCTCCCGATGTCACCTTTGAACATTTCAAACGAATGTGTGCTGATTGTTGGCGCGATAAGTATGGAACATTGGTCATTGCAAAGGATTACGATTTGAATGATGGTCGGTATCGTCAAGGCTTTGATAAATATATTAATATGTAATAGATATACATTTACATCATTCGTAAACATGAAGCCATTAAGCAAAGAGGTTGATGTTATACGAAAAAATAAAATAAACGAAATTGCAAAAGTCATTCGAAAAAAGTATCTGGCCTTGAAATTGGGTAAATCTGAAGAAGATGAATCCTTACAGAAATTTTTCAAACCAATTTCATCCCCATTGGTAGAATTGGTAGAGCACAAAAGAAAACGCTCGGCAAAACGTGACATCAAGAATGAACCAAAAGAAGAAATCAAGGAAGAAAAAGAAGAACCTCACGAAGAAATTTCTAAACCTCGAACATGTCGCCAGCAGCAGCACATCAGATGATGTGTTTACAGAACCTTCTGATGAGTTTTCAGAACCTGCCGATAACTATACTCAAATCCCTACTGCGGTTAAGGAAGATTATATTGAACAATATCCCGTAATGGCTCAACCCTACATTAAAGATCATTGGGCACGCAGCATCAAAATTGACAAAGTGTACGGCATATGACTCCGTTACTTCAAAATGGGCTCTTGGAGGAACTTGGATTGATTTCGATAAACGTACCGGGTATATCATAGTTCAAAATCAGTATGTGAAAGGAACTCCCGGATTATATGAACTAATATTCTACGATGAACCTGAAAACTTCAATGAAGCAGATATAAAGACATATAAATCTATCTTGATTTTGACGGGGGCTCACTTGAGGTCGAACAGTTTTTTGAAATCATCACCACGGTGGAAATATACACAAATAATAAAACCATTGTTTCGAAAAACAACGAGTTCAACGACTGGCGCAGGCAATATCATCCCCATGGGGATGGTGCACAATACCAAACCTATGGAGTATGTTCATTGGGATGATCCTAATGAATTGTGTGATCGACTAAAATTGTTGGTTGCATCAAAAAATGCTGACAACACTTCGCACGACAACGAAATACTTGCCGTAATCAAACTCAAAGAAGCAAAAATAATTCATTAGAATCCTTCCCTATAAGACAGCAAGCTTTGCTCGATACATTAACATTTTCAAAATGGTAATCGATAAGTTCGGACGTAGCAGCTCGAACAGAAAGAGGAAATTAGAACCTTCCGCACCATCTGGTGGTGGTTTGTTTCACACACCAGAAGGCAATATAGATTTTGATAATTTGAAACTGAGTAATGTCAAACGGCCGACCCTCGGTACGGATGCAGCTAATAAAGAATACGTGGATGAAATCCATAAAATAATAACTGATTTGGTTAATGGAATGCAAGTTGATCTACAAGGTATCAAAAATGAAATCAAAATAATAGATGATAGAGAGCAGCACACCTCTGAGCAATTGCAGACTTCCATTCATAAACTAAGTTCGGACTCTATCGAAATGCGATCGGATATGAAAAATATTCGAAATCAATCGGAAGAATTCGATGGAAAAATGCACGCACTAGACAATAAATTGGTTAAATTGACTCAAATGAATGTTGAACGCTATAATAAGCTATTTGCTCTTTGCGATGAACTTGGTAAGAGTTATAAAGCTGATATGAAGAATATTCGCGACTATGTATCGAAGAAAACCGCAGAAATGATTCAATCACATGGTAACGATGAGAAATTATTGCCGGAGCAAAGTGGAACATCAAACGAAAAAAAATGAGAAAGAGGAGAAAAAGTTAACCAATCAATCAAAATCTTAAATTGAAGCGTTTTCCACTCATAGCCTCAGTACTATGGCTTCCAAGGAGAAGATTCAACTTGTTCACGAAATACACAAACCAATAAGAAAAAATTATCCCCGACGTCGCACCATCATCAAAGGATTGGATGATTTGTGGCAAATGGATTTGGCTGAGATGAGGCCGTACGCTCATCAAAATCGAAATTTCAAACTCATTCTAGTCGTTGTGGATTGTTTTTCAAAATTCGTGTGGACTAGACCGCTGAAAACGAAGACGGGTGCGGAAATTGCCGAGACGTTTGCCGATATTTTGGCACATACGAAACGTTGTCCGAAAAATGTGCAGACTGATCAGGGGACGGAATTTTACAACAGTAAATTCCAGAGTTTGATGAAAAAACATGGAATAAACCACTACAATACGTACAGCGTCATGAAGGCCACCATGGCTGAACGTGTCATAAGGACCTTCAAAGAGAGATTGTACAAGTATTTCAGTTTGAATGGCACCTACACATGGTTGAATATATTGCCTGAAATCACAAAATCCTACAATGATACGCGCCACTCAAAGACGGGCATGAAACCTTCGGAAATCAACACAAACAACGAAAAGAAAATATTGGACTACGGAATTATTCAAAATTATCAAAGTTAATATTACAAACCCGGCCACCTTCATGCTGGAAGATATGCAGGGTGCACCCATCAAAGGTGCTTTCTATGCGGAGGAACTGCAAAAACTGCAAAATGGTTAGGTTTGCAAGAATACAGCTGGATAGATAACGCTGATTTTGTATAGAATCTCATGGAAATGAAGCACACTTTGAAAGTCTATCGGGGGCCTTTCGAAAAAATGTTCTTCCAGTCAACAAACATAACTTCAACATCACTACCGTAACCACGTGATATGAAACTATATAAGCATATGCAAGAACACATAGATATTCAGTTTGATAGCAAAAAATGTCTCAAGATAGTGGTTATAGAAGTGAAGTTGAAGAAACGAAAATGTCTCAAGATAGTGGTTATAGTAGTGACGTTACAATATTGTTTGGTACTGATGATGAAAATGATTATGAGGAAACTCAACCTGAACCTTTCAGTGCGGTAGACCGGGCGTTGGAGCAATACGAAAGGGCCGCTCGAAACGAAAACCAATTGCTGTTGATGACTTTCCCCATGCCATCCTACGAACTTCGATGTGGTCTAAGTCCGGTCAGAGACTTTAGTCCATGTATCATTTTGAAGCAACAATTCTCCATGCGATCCATCAATTTTACGCTTGATGAATGGACAACCCTCATTGGCATTTTGCAAACGACAATGGATACTTTCTTTGAATCACAAATCGACGAGTATGTAGATGAATACAATCCGATTACAACTCGCTGCGAGGATTACATTTACGTTACACAATACATCGAAAACTATACCAAAAAAATTTCCATTGTCAAGGATGCTGTGAACATGGAGCTGTCCGAAAAAGATGTAAATAATATTCTCAAAACACATATGGAGGTGCTGTCCAGCCGCATCGCTATGCTGGATGCTTTGAACTTTTGTGCATATTATCGAGGTGTATTTGATATTATTCGATCATGGTAACGTGACAATAAAACCAATTTAAGTTTAGAAGAAATTATAGATGGTTTTTGTCAAGCCTCATCTTTAGACAGTATGTACGCTAATGCTCTACGTGAATATTTATTTTATTATAAAAATGAAATTATATATGATTTATGTAATAAATGAAAAAAGAAATTGAGTTTTTTTTATTTCTTCAACTGTTAGTAATTAATAAAACATCATGTTTTGAATGAGAGTTTAATGAAAAATATTTTTTAAATCACAACAAGCAGCAAAATATGTGGTTACAATAACTTTGGGAAATATGAACAATTCATCAGTGCATGTTATAAAAACAGTGAATATACAAAAAATACTTTTTTTAAACCATACAACAAACATCAATCGAAAATATGTGGTTTCATTTACTTTGGGAAAGATGAACAATTTCACAAATACTTGGAGTAAGCTTTAAATTTTCCTTTTTTGAACCAATTAATCTTTGAATCGGTAAAACTATGATTTTTTGTCATTTGTTTTTTCAGTTCCCTAATACAGTTCTCATTAAGTGCTTTTCTAAATTCTTTTGGTATTACAAAATAGCAAGTACATTCATATTTCGAATACAAAATTTCAATTCCCATCATAACTTCCGTTTGTTTCGTACATAATTTCTTGAATCACAATATTTAACTGTCCAATAAATTGCGCTTGCAGACAATTGTTGCAAAGTCGGTGGAGTGAACGATTTTTCGTTAGTTGTGCTCATTTTCGGAGTAACACACCTGTCAACCATATTTCAACTAGAACAAAAAATATATTATTATTTCAAACTGTAGTGTCCCCAGGGAAGCGTGTCAAATGAATCGATGATTAGTTTGCGTTTGTCATCATGTGGACTTAGCCCGATTTTGCTTTGTGCTATACAATACACATCATGAGCGTAGGACCGAATCGTTTGCTGAGTTACAGTCTTGCTTGTACCTAGCTTAAGGCTATTGACGTAATCATCAAAAGTAATTTTGTTTTTTACTACGCATTTTTTAACCCCTTTTGACTTTTTTGCAATTCCAAAATTTTCCAATTCTCGATCTAAACGTTCTTTACTGTACCCCTTCATTTCCAAACGCTTCCTCTCCTTTTCTATATCCACATTGGTGATATCTAGCAGATGTACATTTTGGACCGTAAACCAGCAAAATGTGTGATAATTTTACCGTTAGCTTCATCCTTCATCAGACCTATGACTTTTTTACTAGCCAAAGGAATCTTATAACGATTGTTAGGGTGGTAATCAGATGTGTCAAATTTATTCAAATTTGGTAGAAGTAAATCGCGGTAAACGTCATCACAGGAAATTTCGTATATAAACGAGTCAGTATCGGTGTACATTAACTTGCAATTTTCCACCCCCAACTTTGGTAACATGAAATTGTAGTGAAAATCGTACATCGTGATTTTGGATAAATCCAAAATGGTTATACCTATATATAGAGGTTTATTGAACATCAATTCAGCTTTTTTCATCTCATCAGCTACGAGGTTCTCGTCGAAAACAGTTCGTTGGTAAAATCGAGGTGATGCAACCAAATTTTTTCGATGGTTCCGGATGTTCTCCATCGTTTTAACAAAAACGGCGATATTCATTAATTTCCGCAAATCTTTTTCGAAGGCATTTGTAGCTGCGATCCTAAGGCGAGTATTCAATTCGATATAGTATTGCAGCCACGTCGATTGTTTCAATTTCAATACTTTGTGTATCTTTGTCAATCTAAGTCCGTGTTCGAGAGCTTGTTTAAGATTCCTGTAGTGAAGCGTATACGTTTCCTTTTTGTGTAATGTTGTCATCAATTTTGGTAATTTTGAGTCGGGTGGTACGCGGTGTTCTGGACATAACGGAAAGTCTTTATGTAGGTCGTGTAGTGTGTCTGGATATTCCAAATCAACTTGGAGAATATAGCCGTCGGGATTGTTGTCGGGTATTTGTGTCACGTCAATGTTGGTGTCGTCCACCCAAGTAAAGTTGTCGTATGGCAGGGGCTCACACATGGCATTTCCGTACAAGTTATTGACGTCTAGATAAAGTAGGTACTTAGATGGTTTCGTAGGTTCATAATTTGTCATGTATTTATTGTTGGCTTCACTGTATCTATTGGAGCACACTGATATTCCTCCCCTTATAGCGTCCTCTACAAACATTAGCATATCGACATCCTTCAAGATGCGTAATTTGCAACCGGTGTATTTGAGCATACAATCCCACGTGTAGCCTGCTAACGTAAAATACCATGCAGGATCTAGAGAAAACGTTTGTGTAGATAGTTCTCGAAAACGTCTGCAAGCAGAAAAATATCAGTTTTCATATACAAGTCGCTATATTCTCCAAGCGTTTTAATGTCGAATTTTTGCCAAACGTTTTCTGCGTGAGTATAGTCATTGTCTGAAATGTTGGTGTCATTCAATTTATTGTAGAAATTTTCCTTGGTTGGTAGTTTAGTCTCATCTAGTCTGTCCAAATTTTCGATATAATCATACCCTTTTTAGTCAAAAGAACGAATTTCTCGTTATCCAAATTGCTGAATTCTTTTTTCACAATTTTAAGGTTTTCCGTCTTCAAAGTTGATATGAGTGCATCGAGACCTGCTCCCAAAAAACGGAAAGAATCTATGAATCTGAATTTGATATCAGTCTTATCATCATAGAAGTGAAGGAAATGTACTTTTCCCTATTGACGGGAAGTACGCTCACACGTCCTCGTTTTGATATATCTCTTATAATAAAATGACTATCGTAGCCCGACAAGTTGTGGAACACGATGGGAATTACAAACAGCTTTTTAAAATTCAGGTTACAAGGGGCTTGGTGAGCAAAGCCCCTGAACTGTCCTGTAAAATGATTATGATCGTGTACAATAACGTCTTTTTTGGTAAAAGGTTTCTCGCAAATATGACATGTGATAGGTATGATATTCTTAATTTTGGATGATACAACTTTGGCAATTTCAGTCATTTCACCAACAAACCAATCCATACAATCCGAACCTCGATAGCTTCGGTAGAATGATAGAGTGTCATCGTATGAGCACTTGAAATAAAACCCTGCACTATAAGCCTTATGATGCTGATATTTTGATGTTGTTTGCGAAATTTGAACATCACAATTTGAACATCAGCGTAAATTATAAAGGGGCATGTTTGCTTATATACATGATTTCGATGTTCTACAAAGTCATATGTTGGAAATGAAATTTTGCAATCATTAATGTTTTCACATTTGCTACCATGCTCATCCAATTTTTCCTGACCTGAAAAATAATTTAGACACCTGTCGCAGAAAAACTTTTTACTTGTGTTCTTACTCATTTGACTTGACAATAACCTAGACATGTGTTTTATCCAACAGTAATGGAACTGTATCTCACTCTCTCCATAATCCTCGATAGGTGGAGCATCATAGTCATTGAGTTTTGGAAAATATGTATTTTGAACGAGAAACAAATTAACATGACGTTGTAGTTTATTTTTGGTTAATCGAACAGGTACTACTGAATAAAAAGATTTCTCAGTAACTTTGTTCAATTCCAAAGCATAAACATTGATGGAAATATTATTATTAGATTTTTCAAATTTAAGAATTTTGTGTAGAGGCATGGGAGATTCTAAGATATCTGCTTTCAGTACTGTGCTGAAATGAGGGTATGAAGAAGTTCGCGTTACATTTCCTTTAGCTGGGAAAAGCGCACTTACTATACTCCAATAGTAGCATGAGGAATCTGAATTCTCAATATTCAAGCACGCACGTTTTTTCAAAATTTCGTCAGGTAGTCTGATGAAGAATGAACCGTTACCGACTTCATATTTATTAATAGCTACCTCCAATGAAATAATTTTGCTTAAAGCCCACCCGCTATTCCTATCCGAAAATTCGTTCAATTTATTCAAAATTACATCTACAATATAAATTTTGAACCACTCCCCCAAATCAGTTCCAACGTCCACAATGGAATTCGGTGTGCTGAAATGCTTTCTATCAACTATTTCCGATTCATTTGACTTTTTCACAAAATCCCCGTATAATGTAGTATTTAATTTGATCATAGACATTTGCTTTAAAATTTTGGAAATTTTGCTTTTTATTATTCTAAATGAATCACTCAGAAAATCATTGGTCAAGTCAAGTCGTCGTGCGAGTAAGACGTGTTTGTGTACGTTCACGATCGTCCGAGCGTTGTTGGTGTGTGAAAAGTACAAAATGCAGAGCTGCAATAATAGTGTTTTTAAGTGCTGCAAAAGGCCTTCAACGTATTCAATTTGTACCAATTGTTCAGGAGTTTATCACAAAAGCTGCCTGGCTAAGATAAAGAATAAAAACATTAAATTTCTCAGTGACAATAATATTATCTGTTGTGTCAAAGAAAAAGACGATGATTCTATTGAAGAAAGGAGTTTACTGGAGACAACTATCCAGGATCTAACTGAAGAAGTGGAGTTGAAAAGTAAACACATAAAAAAATTGAAACTTGATAATGAAATATTCACTCAGGAAGCGCTGAAACCGAATTAACCGAGTTGTTAGAACACCACAAAAAAGTCATCGAAGAACTACGCAGACAAATACAGGATCTACAAAAAATCTCGAATGATAAAGAAACGGAAAAAAGAAACATTGGTACCCAAACAACTATACGTATGAGTCACACGTCCAGTGGCGTCGTTAATAAAATTAAAAATTTCAACCACAATACCACTGACTCAACCACACAATATGAAGTGCAGAACTTGGATACAGCACATGAAAAGGAAGTACTAGTGAATCCCAATAGAATTCTGAGGCAAAATCATACTAATAAAAATAAAAATAGGATACTGATTGTAGCAGGTCGTCATGGCAGAGACATTGGAAAATTTATGACCTTACAAAATAGACAGAAATACGTAATACAAGCAATCTTGAAGCCAAATTCGTCTACAGAGATACTGATAGAAACTGCTCTGCAAAATACAGAAAACTTCACAAAGGGCGATTTAGTGATCATGTGGGCAGACACGGTGACAATAGATCTTGAAAAAAGATTTATAACAAATATGAAGCATACAAATTCTTTAATCATTACGGAACCTTATCGATATGACAATGAGACAAAGAATGATAAGATTTACCTCAGAAATCTTCAAATAAAAAAAAACTCGCACCTAGTGAAGACACAGGACGCATGCATTTTTGAGTGTAACAACGTCCTAAGGAGATCCAATTACCTCAGGAATGGGTATGGCATATCGTCGAAAGGAAAATGGTATTTGTGTAAAGCCATTTGGAATCTCATTGTAGACAAAGGAACGCTCTGCATGATACACAAGTATGAAGGAAATGTTGAACAGAACAATAAGGAAAAATTTTCAACCATCAGCCTATGCCAGTCGAAATCCCTAGCCGCAGAACTTCAGGAGAGCAGTGAAACCAGCACCAGACCGGGGGGAAGTAATGAAAAGTATTTTTTATATCCAAGGCTGTCCCAGGTTGCTCCACAAATACTTCTCTGAAGAACACATTTATAGCAGCCCACCAAACCAGAAAAAGTAGAGTAATTAGTAATGAGAGTAATGATAAATTGAATAATTTAACTATTTGTCATCAAAACATTCAATGTCTTAGCAATAAAATTCTGCATTTAGATGCGATAACAGATGAGGATATTCTATGTGATATATTTTTTATTTCAGAACACTGGCAGAACAGTATACAGCTAGATGCGATAAAGATGAAAAATTTTAGTTTATGTGCCTACTTTTGCAGAAATATAACAAAAAATGATGGTGTAGCAATTTATAATCGTGATAACAGTTTAATTAAAGTATCAGTGCTTGATCTTACTGCTTTCTGTGTAGAGGGAGTGTTTGAGTGTTGTGGTATTACGATACAGACAAGCAGGACAGTTCTTGTATGTATTTATAGACCACCATCAGGTAATTTTAACTCATTTTTAAATTCTCTTAATGGGCTATTAACTCTTTTAACTAAGAATAATGATAACGTAATAATAGGAGGGGACTTCAACATTAACTTTTCTGTCGAAAGTATAAATCTAAATCTACTCCGAAATCAGCTGGCATGTTTTAATATAAAATCTACTATTTCTGAACCAACAAGAGTCACTGCCAGCTCAAGGACATGTCTAGATAATTTTATTATCAAGGACGAAATAGAATATAGGGTAGTTGTCAAAGATCTTAATCTGTCGGATCATTTTGCACAAATCATACATCTTCCGATTAAAAAATTCGAAAATCAGGATAGTAAACGTCCTCATTATGGAAGAGTATTTGCAGAGGATGATATAAATAATTTCAAAATTTTCTTAGAAAAGGAATCCAGGGACGAACTTTACAGAGAAACTTGCCCGAACAAGGTCTACGATGTTTTCCATAACATTATTCACTATTATATTGAACTAGTTTTTCCTATGAAACGTCTCCAAAAACAAGCTGGTAAAACCAATAGCAATACTACTCCGGAACTACGCGAACTCAAAAATCTAGTTTCTCTATACTCAGAATGCGCGAAAGAAAATGCGGATTACAGAGGATTAAGCAAGCAAATAACCCAAACATACAGAGAAGAATTAAAAAAGAATCACAAGCAAAGAATGGATCAAAAAATATCGGTTTCAAGTAATAAATCAAAAACCATGTGGCAGACAGTAAACAATATTAACAAAAAAGCTAACAAATCTAATGAAATCATTATACATGATGGTAATATTGTTGTATCTGAAACTGAAATGGCTTATAATTTCAACTGTCACTTCTCTAGAGTTTTGAAGCAAGATGACATTGACGAACGCTTTATGGAAAATAATATATCTGCCTGTCAAAGCTCTTTTTTCATACACCCAGTAACCGAGCATGATGTAACAGAATTGATAAAAGAGTTAAAAAATTCCAACGCAAGAGGTCATGATGATATCCCAAATAATCTTTTAAAAAAATGCTCCCATGAACTGTGTTACCCGTTGAAATATCTCCTCAATCTGTCCGCTGAACACGGGATTTTCCCTGAAAAACTAAAAATAGCTTTAGTCACACCAATTTTTAAAAAAGGTGATTGTAATTTATATGAGAACTACAGAGGTATAAGTCTACTCTCAAGTATGTCGAAAATTTTCGAGAAAAATATAAAAAAACAACTAGTCTCATTTTTCTCCACGAATAAAATTCTCTCACCAAACCAACATGGCTCCACTCAAAATAAAAGCACTGAAACTGCACTTTATGAATTCAATGAACACATAATAAATGCTCTAGGCTGCAAGTTTCAGGTCTGTGGGCTGTTCATTGACTTCTCCAGAGCTTTTGATTGTGTGAATCATAAGCTCCTACTGTTAAAAATGGAGCGATATGGTGTGAGAGGGATTGCTTCGAAACTGATGAAGTCCTATTCGAGCGACAGAACCCAGAAAGTTGTTATCAAGAGTACCCGGAGTCAATCAGCGACTATCGAACAAGGTGTACCTCAAGGTTCCATACTCGGGCCATTACTTTTTCTCATATATGCAAATGACTTGATAAACTACTTTTATGGACTCTCATCAGTTCAAGTGATTGCATATGCAGATGACAGAAATTTCCTGATCAAGGATAGAAATACGTCAGCCCTCACAGAAAGTACAGAAACTATTTACGAAAGGATAATTACTTGGGCAAACAAAAACCACTTGGAATTAAATGTAACTAAAACAACTCTAATGAAATTCTCCCTGGGTAATTCTGCTAAACCCTTAAAATATTCGACAATAATGAACTACATGTTGAATCATGTACAACAAGTAAAATGCTGGGCCTCACTTTGGATTACAAACTGACATGGACACCGCATATTGACACACTATGTGAGAAACTTCGTAGGAATTGTTATGCGCTAAGATTTATGGAGAACCACTGTGGTAAGGAAGTATTGTTGAATCTTTATCATGCAACCATCAATTGTCACTTGCGTTATGGGATTCTGAACTGGGCTATGGGGTCTTCAGCTAACAGGGTGTTCATACTTCAAAAATATGCAATTCGAATCATTGCTGGTTTGGGATGGAAACAATCATGTAGAAGTGCTTTTAAAGAGCTTAAAATACTCACGGTTGCTGGTCTATATATCTATGAAATATGTGTCTACGTTCATAAAAACAGTACTGTGTTTGCCTCCCACTGACAAGTTCATGAATATCCAACTCGTTCGAAAAATTTCCTAGTACCCAATGCACATCAAACCTCTCTCTATCAAAAAAGTCATCTTTATTTAGGACCAAAACTATATAATAAGTTAGATGAATCAATTAAACTCTCACCAAACATAAATATTTTCAAATCTGCTCTGAAAAGGAGTCTTATCGATAAAAATTGCTACACCATCGAGGAATTTTTAAACTGATTTTTAATTATGTGATTTTATTGTTGTTCTAGTGATTTTTAATATGTAATTTTATTGTTGTTCTAGTATTATTTTTATTTATTTACTTATTTCGTCGTTGACATTCTAGGATGTATGTTTGTACTCATACATTCTAACAATCGTAGTATTAAAAACTCTCTTGACTTTTCCCTAGTCATTGTACACTTGTAATTGCTTTGCTCCTACGATGTACTTTTTAACTAGAGAAATAAATATATTATTATTATTATTATTATTGATGTCCTTGTGTCTCAAATTCAATACAAGTCCAGTTTGAATTCTTGAATTGAAAATTGAATTTACTGATATCCACTTCACTGCATGCTTCAAGCCTGCTGCGACATGACCTCTACTAATTTTTTTGATGAAAAAACGCATTCGATTTAATTCTCCAATTTTAGATTGAATTTTACGCTTCATTCCGATTGAAAATTTGAATTTTTTCAATGCTAGCATACATTTTCGGATATGTGGTGTTATAGATTTCAATGTGGATTTTGCTAATGGTGTGGAATAATTAGTTTTAATCTCTAGAAGTGATTGATCAATCTTACTCAATGTATTTCTAAAATTCTCCATCTTTCCAAAAGTAAATGTAACTCACCAAGAAAGGATTGCGAATTGAAGCTGTTGTTCGGATGGAGTGTGATGCTGCGAGAAGCTGTTGTATGACTACTGCTACCGTTGTGCTGAGGTGTGAAGGAATGGCTGCTGTTGTGATGTGATGTGGAGCTGTTGTAGGACTACTGAGTGCTGCTGTGATGATGTGTGTGATTTATTCGCTATCTGAAATAAAGAAAAAAATATTGAGATTAGGTAGAAAAATAGTTAGGTAGGAAAATAGCTGAAAACATTCTACAAAGTAGCTCACCTTAATTTTCAGTGATTTCGAATGATATTGCAGGATTGGGTTTCCCTGTGTCTATCAATCCTTTGAACACTATGGCGTATTTTTCTTTTACGAAATGTTTTATGGCCCCATCGTAAGTCTTTGTGACTCTCTGCAGCAGGAAAGTTACATGACCATCTAACTCGAGAAGAAGTTTTGCCAAATTTAGTCTGCACAATTTTGGCAGACAATATTTTCTGCGGCTCTCCTAGCGGAAAATTTTGTAATTTCTTGACCGGTTTAGTCTCTTTTTCTATAAGAGAAATTTCGTTAATTTTTTTAAGATCCATCTACAATAAAAAAAAATATATATATTCTCCAAATTATATTTAAGTAGACGAATTCAGCTTGAAAGACGAAATATTTCTTGTTCCGAACTGAAAGAGAAAGAAAATGAGATTTATTGTTTACACAATTTTGAGGACCGAATTTCGAAAGTAAAACACATGATAATGCAGTTTTCAAGAAAAATATTGTACTTACATCTGTTTATTGAAGATGGTGCAAACTCGCAAATAAGTCTAACAAGAGCACTACTACTGCTTGGGTAATCGAAAACTGAAGCTTATCGTGCGTCCCAACTTGTTTTATAGCTCTGGCGTGATAAGAAAAGAATATTCAAGAATATTTAATATAAACTGAATAAGCAACAGTTCCCATGTATACAATATGCAGATAACACAATAACCTTTACTCTTGATAATGAGCGACTTTCAACATTTTAATGAAATATCTTGTTTTCGCAGTTTTTTCCAAAGCTGATAACACTGAATGACCCCAGCGCGTGAAAATGAACGACTTTCAACATTATAATGTTTTCGCAATTTTTTCCATAGCTGATAACGCTGAATGGCGATGGCACGTTTCAATTACATCTGATAATGAAATGAATAATTTCGTATATTCACCAGCAAAAATATGAAACAAAATTCAATTTGTGACAATTTTTATTTGAACCAAATAATCCATTTTCTTATATCATGTTCATGGTTTGGCTTTATATATAATTGATAAGCGATAATTGTGTGTGCTTCGTTCGTATATTTTCATATTACACTGAAACAAAAATTCGATACTTATTCAGCAATTTATTATTTGAACAAGATATTCCATTTTCTATTTGTCTCTATAATTATTTCCAACAAAATCCTAAGCAATATACATAATAATATTGTGTACACTATAATGAAAATTCTATAAAGTTCAAATTCCACTTGTTTCTTCCTTTTCTGTCGCCCTGCTGGAACAAATTCCTCAGTTCTTGTGTCTATTATATGACTTGTCACAAACATTTCAAGATTGTAAGGTGATCAAATAAAATCTAATCTAATCTAAACATATTTCTTGACGATCTTCAAATATCAACTTCAGCTTATACTTAAATGCTGCATTTTTTGGAACTGTGCTTACAAAAACTGCTAACTGACCATCATTGACAGTTGTTGAACGCATAGATTTCCATTCTGTTCTGTTCTGACATCCATATTCGAAATCATTAACCTTCACGCATACTGCCATGAATTTTACACCATTTGGCTTGTTTACATACAAAACAATATTTATTATTGCAGTTAGAAGCACAAAATTCATTTTCAGCATTGGTGATGTCATATTCTACGCTGTGAGGTTGAATTCTTCTCAATGGGTATCTTGTTTGAGGTAATTTTCGATTGAACACTTTGTCTTGAATATCTAAATTATTCAACTGCTTCAAAACATTCTCCTTCTCTTCGAAAAAATGAATATCTTCTTTTAACTCCTGAACACGTCTACAAAACTACTCAACCCTCTGTCTGTATTCTTTGGATGACATTATATTACTGATTCTTCAACAGCTCAATGATACCAAAAAATAATGTTTCCTAACCCCCACTCGTCTGCTGATGATGAAAAACGAAAAAGAAACAGAGTCAAACTGACACATACGAGGTATCGCACGTTGAAAATGACGGACCCCATATTTTGAATCTCCATACCCTCAATGACGCGTGTTTTATTTGACAAATGACAGAGGCAAACATGTTTTTTCTCTTGAATCACATGTTGGTACACCTGGTATATGGTATTTGATAAGCAAGCGTCATCTTTTTTCTCTTAAATGATATCGGTTAGTTTTTTTCTCAATTGATGAGTGTTTTGAGACATCCTGTATACAATATGATTTTTGGTAAGCTGTTTTTTCTGTAATGTTACTTTGGTACACCCTGTATATGTTTTTTCTTCGATAATTGAATTAAAAAACCAGCAACGTACCACCCTCCGTAACTCTACTGCTTAATTTTAAATCCGGCAACACCCAAATCTCACTCTCCTTACTAAACAGGTATCGCACGTTAAAAATTAAGTGCCCCAGTTACCCCCACCCCATCCCCCAATTGGAATCGCACGTTCAAACGCTACACCCCCGTTACCCATCAATTTTTCCCATTTTTTTCATACATCATTATTATCATCACACTTTCAAACTCTGAATTTGCCATCTATAATCATTATTCTTCTAATATTATAATCGCGCTGTGTACTGGCAAAATCTTATCTCTGAAACGGATCAACTTCGACTACGTCACACGATGAACGCAAAGCACCGACGATCCGCCACAGAGAAGTCGCTACTGCGCATGCGGTAATAGAACATACGTTGACTTACTACTCTCGGTTCGTCGTTATCGGGCTAGATGTCTCGCGCGATTGTATCAAACGCGATTTCCACAGGCATTGACTATCTTCTTTCTCTATAAACAATGATAGTATTGATTTTTGACCGATATTTGTCTTACTTTTATTCATTGTTTTTTTTTCTTTGGTGTTTTTTTGCATCGACTGCTTTGGTCATTAGCCATGTGTTATGGGTGGGCCTTGTTACTAACGCCACCTCAGGAGCAGCACTGTTAATTGGAACGCAACAGTGAATCGTGCAGGACTCACCCCAGTCGAGCCACGAGATTTTAATAATTCAATAGGTCAAATTAAATTAAAAAATCCCAGTCGCAACTGGGGCTCGAACTCCGGACCTTTCGACTCAGAGTCGGACGCTCTAACCACTGCGCCACGCCCCGACATCCCTTATTCATTGTTATATTGTTGAAATATCTGGTTGAATAATTATGTTGATCACTATTGATTTTGAATATTGAATTAGAATGTTTCATATTATTTTTAATATAACTCCTAGATAATAATTTACACTTTCTCGCAATAATATAAATAAAGAAATGGAAAAGGAATGAGCAAGATAATCAGTAAAGAAATGAATAATCAAAAATATAACGTGACTGTTGCAGCTTCTGAAGCAAAAGTGTTTTGATTGATTAAGACACAGATTATCTTTTGCAAATTGGAATTTGGTGAATAAATTTGTTCAATATGGTTGTGTATGGAATATGGGGGAATATGGAAATCAAATTGTTGGAAGCATTGGAAATAAAGGAAATGAATAAAAAACCCAATTTTAAAACCCTTAATGACCGACCATTAGAATTATGTAATCGCCCTCTAGTGTGAGTTTTGCTACAAACGTTAATTAAATTAAATTTTAATTTAATTAAATTCGATTCAAATTATTTTCCACGAAACATACAGTTTATGATAGGGAACAAAAATTCCACATAATGCAAGTAACATGAAGGTAAATACAACATTGAAAATTAATGAAGAAAATCATGAAATCAAAAAAGTAAGTAATTCCTTAGATTATTTTTGGATCCCCATTTACCATACGTTTTTAAATAATTTGGAAATTCATTGTAAAATTGAAACCATTGAAATAAATTGATTCCTTTCCAATATTTGGCAACTCAGTTTGACTAATCAGGTAGGTTACAGGCTTTTTACCCTCCGAAACTTTCCCAACATGGTAGGTATAATTACTATCTTGCGTATATATTCACGAACTTAATGTTATCTGTAGTTACTTCATGGTTACGTGTAGAAATTAAACAGAGGTTATTTTCCTATATTTGATTGGTAAAAAACTAATCAATATTAGATACAGAGGGAAATTATACATACCAATTGTACTTTGTCATTAAAATTCTGAGATATCTCTCATAGGTCATTAATGCCACTCTGTTCTTTTTGTTTTTCTATTTATAATTAATGATTTATGTTTATGGAAATTCTTGCGCCTGTACCAGTTTATTTCATTGTACCCATTAGATAAAAATCAGTTTTCTTTTAGATTGCAGATAGACATGGTTGAAATTCTTCATCAATTACATATATATTCAAAATTCAAATTTCAAGTTCAATAATTCAAAATTTTGATCTCATATGATTGACCAATTTTTCATTACTGATACGTTACTGGCTTTCACACTTTCAACTCATTTGACAGTATCAGCTGAACACACAAAGTATTTCAGGTTTTGATCTAAGATGACTATTTTATACCACAACTTTAAGGCCTATATAATATTTAAATAGGCGAGGACACAAAAAAATATTGTCATTCCAAATATGCTTTTAAATGAACAAACAACGCATGAATAAATGAACCCAGAATATATTTTTGGGGTTAAATTTCAATTACAGTCGTTCCTATTCGTTTCTGAAAATCGGCAAATTTCAAAAGCGCTCTTTGTGACATACTCTCTTGAACCCAATCAGTATTCTAATGGGGTTGATTGTGACGTGAAACAACAATGCTATTCGTTGCTCTGAATTCTCAGGAGAGTATGACAATTTGTAATGGCGCGAGAAAGAAGCCATTTGAATTTTGCCGAATTTTAATATTTTTTTTTTATTAAAAAAGTGAACAAAATAAAAAAATTGCCAACAGTGTTCAAAAACTGCAGAATCCATTAAAAATATTTGTAAAATTTCGTGTTCTCGCCTAGTATATAACTTAGTGTTCACTCACTTATTCATCCTGGTGAGTTTCTGATCACAACTCTGTTCGCCACATCTTTTATTTCCCGAGAGATCCCTACCACCAGAGCCAGTGTAGAAGAATTCTTCACCTTCATCTCTGTCATCTTCATAGCCACCACTGAGAACTATACTGTAGGCACCGTCATTTTCTCTGCCATGAATACCAGCCACATGTGGTCTATGGATGCCTGCCTCAGAGACCTAATAATCAATCAATAAGAGTTGTTGATAATCATAGGTAATATCACAAGACCATCACAAATAGTCCAACTATTACTTTCTTCATAATTATATCGAGACTACCTTGTATTTTGACAATTTGATGATACCATATGAACATTAATAATCAAAGAATAACTCCCTCGAGCTAAAGCTCTCGGGAGTTATTCAGATTATTAATGTTCATATGGTCGAATTAAATTGTCACAAAATACAAGTTACTCGAGATGAATTAAATAAAATAAGAGTAGCTATTTGTTATAGTGGAGTGATATTCAGGAAGATTATTTCATGAACAGCATAAAATCATCCACATACTCGTTCATATACGTTTCAACATTTATTTCAACCCGTATTTTAACAACCATTTTGTAGTAGAAGATAACTCAAAACGAGACATTCCAATTTTGAGTGCGAGTTATGTCAAACTTTGACACTTATACAAGCAAAAGAGAGCCGATAATATTTCTTTGTTACGGTTACTGGATCCTAGAAAGCTTTGAACTCGGCTTCGCCTCATTCAACAAACTTCACGCTCATACAACAAAGTTCTTCTTTACGAACTTGTAATATAAATAACTATTATTATGTTTTTGTAATTGTTTTTATACATTCCTTTTGCAATGTTTTATAATAAGACATTACAAGACTATTTTAAAAACATTGATTTTACTATGACGGCCTAGTTGGTGGTTCTTCCGATTTTTTCTTGCTCTTTGTAGTTTACTTATAGTTGAGATTAATTTTAGAACTTTACTTTGTCAACAATTTGTCATATCTTTGGACATTAAACATATTCTTCATGTCTATCTTTTACCTGCAACCTGAATTTCCAACATGTTCCAACCTCAACGCCTGGTACAGGTCCATAGTGATCTTTGGATACTAAAGTGCATTCTTTTGTTCTCCCAACACATGCCATTCCTTTTCCCCAGTCTCTGCTAGATTCGCCCTTGTTGCTGGCCATTTTAGCTTTTTTGTTGCTCTTCTTTAGCTTTTCCCCAGCTTTAACAATTTCTGAGTCGTCAGTTTTACACTCTGGACAATACCTAAAGAAGTTTAAAGATAGACATAGTTCCACTACTAACTCCATGTAAAGTCCAAAGTGAAGAATTAGCGATACCAGGGAAAAAATTGTTTTGGTGTTGATTTCAGGAATAGTAGTAACAACCGTAAAAATAAACACAAAACTGGTACTTCAATACAAAAAAAAAGTGTCATTTATCATCAAAAATTCATCAGGAAACAATGGAAAAACAATTTAAGTTTATGTACACAGATATATAAATACTCTTCCAGAAATTTGTGAAAAAACTTGTAATCATTAAGACAAATAAATATCTTACCACTCATCATCGTCAGGAACAGTAACTAAAGGTGGATTCAAACAAGCTGTATGATATCCATAGTCACACTCATCACAGAGAATCATAGTGTCACAGCTTTCCTTTCCAGAACACACTCTGCACCCGCATTCACGGCACTTTCTGTCTGGAACATCCCTGCACTTTAGACAGTTGAAGGGGTATTTTCCTGAAAAGCAAATATGAACATCTATAACTTTCCTTCATGCACCACATATCAAAATATATACTAATTCTGTACTTCTATACAAAGAAAACGTTTAAAACAAAATTTTTACTGGTGTGAAAATTTCCGGAAATACATGATCGACCATACCAATATTAATGAAAATTTCACACCTCTACTTTTTAACCAATAAAATGCCTTAATTTTGACTAGTTACCGTGGCAACTAATTTTTTCGTGGCGCCACGATATTTAAGTGGAAATTTTTTGACAGTTGAAAAGGTAAACATATAATAATAGTAATAATAATTTCATTTATTGACCATTCCAGCAAAAATACATACAAAAACAATACAGGGAAGGCACAAGATCAGTAAAATACTGGTCTTCCTCAAGCGCCTGTGGATCGATACAAAATTCAAATCTGTTTCTGAACATCAACAAAACTTCATATAGTTAAGTAATAATTAAGAGTACCTGTGCGAGGCAAAACATATATATATATATATATATATATATATATATATCTACACTGTAAGAAGAAACATACCTACATATGAAAATATATGAAAAACTACTAACTGAAAAAAAAAATATTATTACGATGGGATTTTGTTTGTTTTACCTAATCAATTATTTGAGCACTGGTCACTGAAAATGGAGCTGAACATTTGTTTCTTGAAACTCGTTGAAGAAAGGATTTTGATATTTTCAGATAATTCATTATATTCTTTAGCGATTCGGTAAGAAAAGGAGTTCTCGTATTGTCGGGTACGGTGTTTAGGTATGGTCAGGAGGGTTTTTCGGCGGATGTTCAAGTGGTGTATGTCTGTACGATACGTTATTTTTGAATTCAAATATGCAGGAGTATGATTTCTTATTATTTTATGAAATAAAGTCAGGGAATGGAGCTTTCTTCGATTGACCATATTCAACCAACATGTATTTCGCAAGGTATGTGAAATCCTGTCAAACTTTCTAATACCATGTATCAACCTTAAACACGAGTTCTGCAGTTTCTGTAATCTTCTTGTGTCTATAACAGTTAAGCATGGTCCATAAATATAATCACAGTAGTTCACATGAGCTAATACTAGTGATTCGCATAACTGTGTTTTCAGTTTAACTGTCAGAAGGTGTCGGTTCAAGTATAGTAGTTTTAGTTTAGCGTATGATTTTTGAAGAATGAAAGATACATGCTGACTGAATTTTAGTTTATTATCAATGATAATGCCTAAATTTTTCACTTTTTCCTTGTGTGGAAGTGGTTCATTTCCTATTTTAACATCAAAATCGTCAGCCGGCACAAATCCGAAAGACATGACTGAAGATTTCGATGTATTGATAACTAAGTTATGCTTCTGTGAAATTGCTACCAATGCATTGAGATCCTCATCAATATCTCTATGTGCAACAGCTGTTTCAGTAGGATTGAAAAAATGATAAAACTGCGTATCATCTGCATACATGTGTATCTTGCACTTTTTCATAATTAATGGAAAGTTTGAGGTGTATATTGTGAACAAAAGGGGACCAAGAATGGAGCCCTGCGCTACTCCCCGTTTTATACTTCCGCTCTCAGACAAAGATCCATTTAAAAAAACTTTTTGGGACCTTCCACATAAATAATTCCTAAAGAAATTTATGCATGAATGACCGAGCCCTATGAAGTGCATTATAGCTAGAAGTAACTCGTGATTCAGCATGTCGAAGGCTTTGCTGTAATCAAGCAAAACTAGTACACCTATTTTACGGTTATCCTGTGCAGCAAAAATATCATCGGTTATGTTCAAGAGAGCCGTTCCACAGCTGTATCCAGGCCTAAACCCAGATTGGACCTCTGGAAGAATGTTGTAGTTATTTAGATGTTCGCGAAGTTGTTTTTCTACAATTCTTTCCTATATTTTCGATAGGGTAGGAAGTATAGTTATTGGCCGAAGATCAGCCAAGTGTTGAGGTGAGCTTGTTTTTGGGATAGATATTACTTTTCCTTCTTTCCAAGCTGTAGGAAACACTGAGTTTTCTAGACAGAAATTAATGATATGACAAATAACTGGAATGAGAAGTGGGCAGAGAAATCGTAATAGTATGATATTAATTCCGTCGCAGCCATACGAGTTAGTTTTAATATTCAATATTATTCTAGATATTTCATCTTCGTCAACTGCTTGGAAATGAAGTGTTTCTCTAAAATCCGTTTTCACGTGATTGCAATAATAGTGAAGGGTCTCTACATCTGGATTACTCATAACGTTAGTAATATGAAGAAAATATTCATTTATTTCATCTGGAGTAGTTTGAAAGCTCATCATACTATTTTTATTATTATTACGTTCAATAAATGTATTTATGATTTTCCATTTCTGCTTATTATCAACATTCGATAGCTTTTGTTCAAAATATACTTTCTTCTTCATCCTGATAGCTTGAGTTATGTAGTCTTCAATCTTTATAATATTGCCACTACGAATCCTTTTCTGTTGCTTTATATTTATTCATTGCTTTGTCTCTCAAGTGAATCATGAATTTTATGTTATCAGTAATCCATGGTTTTTGTGGTTTAGTGAAAGTAGATGTTTTGTAAGGTGCATGCCTGTTGAATAATTCAAGTATAATAAAATTCAGTAAGTGTAAGTTTACTTTGTCGTCAATGGTTTCAGCCTCATATATACGAGTCCACGGTACGTTACTGGCGTCACTTTCGAAGTCTTCCCTGTTAAATTTTGAAAAATCTCTATATGTGCAAGTATTTTCAGCACTATTTGGAGTGCTCATGTTGATTATGCAGTCAGTAAGTAAGTGATCGGAAACATTTATATCCGAAACTGCGCAATCATTGTATGATAATGAGTTGTTTAAATTATAAGGTCTAACAGAGCATCTTTTCGAGTAGGTTCCTGTACTATTTGTTTCAGCCCAATGCTATCTAATAATGAATAGAACAAATTCGTAGTAGCATTCATGTTCAAAAGATTTATATTGAAGTCTCCTGAGCAAATAATATTTTCATAGTTTAGAGATATTGCAGCTATATTGCTTTCAAAGCTATCTAAGAAATTCATTACATCTGAGTTAGGTGGACGATAAATCGTTCCCATACAAAACTTATTCTTATTGAAATAAATATTCAACCATATTTGTTCATACGATCCATTATCCTGAATGTCTTCAACTATTTTCACTTTGAAGAAGTCTCTTACATAAATGCAGACTCCTCCGCCCCTGGTATTCCTGTCATTACGAAAACATTTGAAACCTCTAATTTTTATCATATCATCTGTGATATCCTGTGTCAACCAAGTTTCTGAAATTCCGAAAATGTCGTATTCGTTTGTCAGGACTAAGTCTCTTATTTCATTTATTTTTGGTAAAAGTGAACGGATATTCATATGACCAATGCTCAGTTTCGACATATTGAAGTAGGTATTTATTTCAAGACAAAAAAACTATATTACTATCGTAAACCTAAACAACCATTAAGTATTGTAGATATACCTGTGAATAATGCAAAATTTCTATAAGAATTAACATCATTATTTATTATTCGCTATAAAGTTTCATTTAACAGAAAACACAAATTTGTTTATTTATTATTCATTAAAAATTTATATTTCAAAAAACGTAGGATCTACAAACATAGTAAGATTTAAATGTTGCTTGAATTCTAACCCATCCTCTCTTCCTAATGGTGAATAGGAAGGAGACGAATTAATTAGATGTCTGTGTTTTAAGACATATGTAATATTTTGAAAAAATTTTGTTCAAATCTCTTTTAGGCAAAAGGCCATATTCACTTGACATCTGCAGCAGAATTTCTTGGATTTTCGTAAACAAACCATTCGACTCTAACGCTTCCTGGTCGCAATCTTCCATTAAATTCGTTAAATATATTAATTTTGGATGACATATTTGCACTTGACTCAACTCTTTGCAGTATTTACATAAATTGTACTTTTCAAAGCATTTCATTTTTCTCAAATTGTTTAACGCAAATGCTTACAAGAAATGTTTTACATAAGAATATCTTTCTTTGCTGGTTTACTATACAGTAACTCAATGTAATTTACCAATATAAACCTCATCTGTCAAAAACATGGCCGCCTGTATCACGGCCAAGTACTGCAACAAACCATGTTTATATTATATTTTTTACATTAGAAGTGGTATGGATTACTTTAACAAAAAATACATTTTTCTACTACCTCACCAGAAAACTTTATTTTCGACCCCTAAAGAAGGGAAGAAAATGGTACTTTTCCTCCCGCCGAGAGAAAAATAGTACTTTTCCTCCCGCCGGGAGGAAAATAGTACTTTTCCTCCCACCGGGAGGAAAATAGTACTTTTCCTCTCGATTTATCAGGAAGAAGATGCATTTAAATCAATTTTGCGTCTTCAGCGAGATCTTTTGGCAGGTCGTCTTCGCTAGAACTCATTTTCAAAACTTAGAAGCAACTTAAAAGGGTAAACAACGTGACAGCTTATGACAACTGTTATGTTTGTATTACCAAACAACGCCATAGCAACAAATAGTTGTCAACACGATGACGACGACGCAACGCTTACTTAATATTTTGTCATATAGCCGCATTATATAGTTCCACAACTTTCTGCAGTTGTTCTTATAAGTATGCACGCATTATAATTTTTAGGACGTTATAAAAATGACGACTTAAAGGTAGGAGAAAAAACTATATACATACCGCAGGAGGAAAATGCTTTTCCTCCCGCGGATATTAATGCCCTCCGCTTCGCGTCGGGCATCAAACTATCCGCGGGAGGAAAAGCATGATTTTCCTCCCTTGGTATGTAAATAGCTATTCTACCACCTTTAGTAACCTAAAATTATGAAAGGGCGATAGACTGATCTAATATCCATCTGAGTTTTAGCATTTGGTGTAACTAAAGTTGGTAATATTTTTTATTTAACGAAACATGGTGAACTTGACAAGCAGTGAAATTAATTTAAAATGTCAGATTGGATTAATAATTTTTTTCCAAATTATGGTGTGAAATTTTCTTACCGAATACCACGCAAGCTTAAATTATACCTGGAAATGGGCACGAATATTTTAAGAAAATTATCCCTCGTCGCTTCGCGAATCGGGATAATTTTCAAAATATTCGTGCTCTCAAAAAAAATTCCGGAAATAATTTAAGCTCTTGTGATATTATAAGTGATAATTACTTATAAGTATCCATAAATCTGAGTAGGTTTATTGACATTTTGAATAACTTCACTGATGACTGGGTTGAAAGTGGGGGAACATGTCCATCATATTCGAAAAACCTATCACAAATAGGAAATTCTTTCTGACTTGGATTTCTTGATGTTGGCAAGAGCAAATTCAACTAGCAACATATTGAATATATCATTCAGGTGCTGAAATGATTTGATTATAAGATATAGTATTTTTTTATTTTAGCACATCATTTTCAAAATGAATTTCTAATGAATGATTCAGTTGTAGCATGAAATGCCTTCCGTTAAATTTTGCAATAAATTAATTTTGCTTGTTGACCATGGGTGATATTTTGAATATGAAATTTTTCCAACATGAACATATTAAATTCTCGTATCAATGGAATGAGCGATTTTCTGTGAGTGATACTTCTGAATAACATTCTCCCTTTTCTCATTATTAGATAAGAATCTCCAATGGAAACTGGACATTTAATTAATAATCTGAATGAAAATGCAAATTTCCACTTTCAGATTTTTTCTTCAAGTTATATAGGGTCTTTCTCAATATCTATCAGATGTAGTTCAATGTCCAGCGTGGCTTTAGCCGGGGAAGTAGTTGTTTTCTGTTAGATATTACAAAAAAGTAACTTCAATTTTATCGTAAGGTTTTTCCATTTCCAGAGGAGTCATGTATTGATTCCATTTTCAATTGAGAATGTTTCTCTTTAAAATATTAAAACATATTTCAACAAACTAATGAATGATGACTTCCCTTGGGAATCAGGGACAAATTTTTCAATCCTTAAATTTTAATACTGGTTTCAAAAAAAAAGACTTTGTTCCAGCATAAACAGATTTGAGCAGTCGATTCTGTGTTACAAAGGTTCATTTTCATTGTTTATCCTTGCCATTGCATTGATGTGATTCAATGTGATTGTACTGCGACTTCAAAAATTCCTCAAATATTCACATGTGTGAAATAATGAAGAAATCTGGTAAAGGTGTGAATACACATTTGAGTCGACACAATTCCGGCAGATTCTAACGTCTAAAAAAATCTAGTAGGAGGGCCTCGGCCTTCTCTAAGTGCGAAAACTCGCGATGGTTGAACCGAAAAAATCCTTAAAAATAGTGAAAACATCGAACTATCAAATAATTTAGTTTTGAATAATTTTACTCTCTGTCTCTCTGAAGGCTAGATAGAGAACGCATAGGAATTTGGAAAAAATTACGATAGTTTCGGAATTCATAAAAAAAATGTCGGTCGGGGGGAGCACGGACCCCCCTCTTACTCGAAAAAAGTTGAGAAAACTCGCGAAAATAAAATCGGAAAAATCCGTAAAAATAGTGAAAAATCATTGAACCGTCGAATACTTTCATTTCGAATAATTCTACCCCTACCCCTAGAAGGCTAGAGAGAAAACGGGTAGAAATTTGGAAAAAAATCACAATGATATTACCCTAATTTGTTCTGGAAGAACTTGATAAAAAGAAAGCTGTTGGTAATATCAAATGATGAGATACATGTATAATATTTTAAAGTAAATTGAAAATGACTCATAATTGAGGTTTATGAATTGCTTGCATTTTGTGGAAAATGTTTTCATATTTTTAACATTTCTGAGCATTGTTGGCAATAGATTGAACATTGGGGGCAAAGAAAGCAGAGAACCGTTGAAATATGTCTTTTGTAACAAAAAAAGTAGATAATTTTTTTTTTATTTATTACTAGTTGAGTTCCGATGAAATAAGTTGTTTTGAGATTTATCCTTTTTGCATGTAAATTCAGTTTACGAAAAAGTATCGTGACCTCACGTTCAAAATGTCTTTTAAATAGAGTAAAGCAGGTGGATAATCTCTTTTTTTGAAAATGGTTCATTTTTAAACTGTAATTTTTAATTGTGTTGGGTTAATTCTATACATTGTTGTAGAGTTCACCCCATACTAGAATTTTTTATCGTGTCACTGTTTCTTCTAATTAGTTACAGACTATTAACAATTTTCTTTGCAGAGTATGTTTCTACGTTGGTAAAATTTCTACATAAATTTTCTGTTTTTTTTTAGTTACATCATGCGATTTGAGTTTGTTATCAATTGTTATTACAAAATAGAGTCAGTAGAAATGTCGAATTGGAGAGATGTAAAGTGTGGTCGTGTAGTTTTATCAACAGAAAATAGACAGTTTATTATAATCAAGCCAGTGTTTAACTGTGATACTGCGAATAGCTTTACTTTTCACTTTCTTCCAGTCAATTTCTTCAAATTCCTGAACAATATCATTAGCATATCTATATTAGAAACTAATAGGGAGTTAATATATGTTGGGAAAAGCAAGTGGCCTAAGACCATACCCATTTTCCTATAATTCCGTCAGTGCTATCATATCCGCAGTCTGTCAGGTACATTAACATTGATTTCTTCTAGATCAGTTATAGAGATTTCACCTTGATAAATATTGCAAATGAAGAAGAAAAATAATATTTGCATTTTTCCTTTGTCTGCTTAAACAAATTACATCAAGTCTGTCCTTTGCATTTCATATGACACTCAAAATGGATACATACTACATTTTTTTAAATGTATTGAACTCAGAAATGTATTTGCACTTGTTTGGTTGTTTCAGAATGTATTACAATTTGTGGATACATACTTGGACATTGATCATGAAGTTTCTCATCTTTTCTGTCAGCCAGTAATACAGGTTTCTCAATCCTCATAACTTCGTCATTGAATTTGATTGTGCAATTTTCTAGAGGAGCTCTATCCCGACCAACTAATATTGTACCAGTGATAGCAGTTTTTGTTGCCTCTCCAACTTTGAATTCGAACCTGAAACATTAATGAGAATGTTGAAAAGAAGTTGTTGGGGTTAGGTCTTTTATAGAAAAACCAGTATTTCTCAGTTAGCCAACGTTTCGGCAATATATTTCGCCATCCTCAGGGATACAACATAGAAAATTATGGATGATTACAAATTCATATGAAAGTAAAAAATAAAAAAGGTGTAAACGTTTATATTAAAATTATATAGTCCCAAGAAGGGTTTCGAAATTTGAGCTGGTATTAAAAAAAACAAAAAAAATCACTAATTATAACTATAAATACGTTTCAATTTTTCGCTTTCTTAAAAACTGATTTTTCTGTGCAATTTTTCTTTTGTAGTTGTCCATAATTTTATTTTTTTTAGAGCCCTGAGGATGGTGAATATATTGCCGAAACGTTGGCCAACTGAGAAATACTAGTTTTTCAATAAGAGACAACAACAACTTCTTTACAACATAAATATAGAGGGTCGAAACACCCTCATATTTATGAGAATATTAAACATCAGAAAATAGGTCAAACCTCTCTCAGGCAACAGATTGGTAATATTAATGTTTTTTTTGTGATCTTCATTATATCAGTGGCGGATACAAGGAGGGAGCAACGCATGGGGATTTTTTTTATTAGGTACACATAAATACAATATAAAACAAAGATGTACAGTTCGTGTAAAGAGATAGCACCTAAGATAACTCTCATAATACATATTTTTCAAAAAATCCTTTTTGTTCAAAAGATATTCAACTATCCCACTGATCTAGGGACATACTGTATAGTTCTCAATACTTCTGAATCAATTGCAGCTGCTGAGAAGGGTTTGTTTGTTGACTTCTAACTTCAATAGTTTTGAAGATAACAACTTTAACTCTGTGTCTTGGTGAAATCAACAAATTGGCTTTCATCTTGGTTTGAAAAGTTTATGATGAGGATAAAAAAATGTATAAATGTACTGGCGAACTTGTTGTTAACACATATAAATGTATCTACTTCTGAATCAATTGGAGCTGCTGAGAAGGGTTTGTTTGTTGACTTCTGACTTCAATAGTTTTGAAGATAACAACTTCAACTCTGTGTCTTGGTGAAATCAACAAATTGGCTTTCATCTTGGTTCGAAAAGTTTATGATGAGGATAAAAAAATGTATAAATGTACTGGCGAACTTGTTGTTAACACATATAAATGTATCACATATCTGTTATTTTTGAATAAAACAATTGAATGATTTGAATTACAAAGGTATATGAAAATCTATGAATCGTCACAGATAAAGTGATATTCATCGTTGTACCTATTTACTTTTTACTGGTATGAACTGTTGTGATTTCTTAGGAATGAAAATGAAAACCAATATCTTGAAAAAGTGCAACATACCATGGACCTCTGTTTTTCTTTTCTTCAATGTTGTAGTTTGCCAACACAATCATTTCTGGTTCAAGTTCTGCAGATTTATAAGTATAATATGATCTAGGTCTTATATCAGCAAACTTTGCATCGATTTCAAAAGATATCACATGTGCAGAACTGAAAAACACAAAAGTGTAGTTTGTAAAATAAACTAGTCTTATAAATAAATGAGTTCATTCACAAATATATTGGAATGAATACACTGAATAATAAATCAATAGAAGAAAAATTGTTAGTTGTTAGATAAATGTTATGAGAATATTTTCAATTATTGAGGTAATTTTTTTTTCAATCATAATCCAAACATTATTCTCAAAAATTGTCTTTGAATCGCTTACAAATTATGAAGATGTTTTTTTTACACTGTACTGTCCAAGAAAACCTGTATAGTAAAGCATTTCAAGATGCTTTGCTGAGATGAAAAGCTTCAAAAACTTGTGTATAAACAGAACTATTTCAATAACATTTATTGATGAGAAAAAGTTAACAGACCCACCTCAGGTGGGTGTTGACCATTGTTCATAAATAATTCACATATTTGGTTTCACTAATTAAAATTGTTTTGATAACAAGTGAAAGAAGGAACCATAAATTTCAATGAAGCCTACATTTAATTTTTTCAAAATTTTTATGATCAGGGTCTAAAGGCAATGAATTCTAATACTTTAGGGAAGGAATCATAAAATTCAATCAAACCATCAATTCATTTTTCAAATGTTCATGATCAATTTGTTTGAGTTGATCCAAAGTTGAAACACTGCAAACAGTCACAGTTTTATCAGCAAAAGCATAACTCTTTGCAATACGCTACACTACAATACACCACACATTAATAAATAATAGAGATTTATATTGAATAGTAGTGGTCCCAAAACGCTACTTTGAGGTAATTTTGTATCTTCAACTTCAAGCATAAATTGTAAAACATGATTTTTTGATGATAATGAAATGAGTTACTTACTTTCTTACTCGAAATATGAGGTTATCCTCATTCACTTCTTCATCATGTTCAGATGAATCTTTTTTGAGAATTTTATAAATGAATGCTTCATACCAAGCACCATTGTCAACAAGAAGAACATCAATCAAATCACCAACTTTATAAAATTTACTCTCAGAATCAGTATATGAGATATTTTTTACAATATTCTCAGCAATTTTTTCCTTTTCGGGAGTTTCATCTTTCTCAGATTTTATTACTGTTGGTTTGGGTGCTTTCAACATCAACTGAACAACATCATTTAATTGTATATTATAGTCCATAACTTTATGATCGTCTATCAACTAAAATACAAAGAAAACATATAAATAAAGTAAACTTGGATTGTGATTACAATATATTAATTGGCTGTTAAATGACAATGTCGTGAATTAATAATTAAATAGTAACAAATATGTTTAGAAGAGTTTACCTGTTTTCCTTTATATAAAAGCAGTTGTTCTTCTATTTTAACCCCCATTTCTAATTCAATTAAGCTTCTAAGCTCTTGAATTAAACCCCTTTTTGAAATGCTGAGAATTTTTTCCCCTTCGCCTAGTGGAGCATCGAGTTTCCTAACTTTGACGTACATTTTTAAAACTTATCTACAACTAATCATGGAATAACTTTTTTAAACTTTTCACAAATAAACCCTTAACACTGATAAAATAACCAATAAATAAATTAATAGTAAACAAAACTATTGGCGGGAAATATGGGACTTATTTTCCTAAATGTCATTACTGTCAATGTCATTACTAGCACTGTCATTACTGTCACTGTCATTAGGCCACATCGTGACAGAAACAAGTTTCGATACGAAATAGTCGGCGAAGTACGTGTAGAAACTTAAGGATTGTGTTGCTGGCGTCGAAATGAGAAAAAAAGTTCCCATAAACACATGTCGGCAAGTTATTCGTTTCTAAGATACAGAGTGTCAAAGTTTGATTCTTATATTTGTTTTTTGTGAATAAATTACAAAATATTTGTGATATTCGAGTAAAGTTTGGTATCTGTGATGATTTTTCAATGACAAAATCAAATTTTATGGTAATTGTGAAAAAACTAATTACTAATTGAATTTATTTTAAATGTAAAAATCTTGCCATTCAAAATCACTTGTATCGATTATTTCAAATTTCAATAACTCGAAAACAGTTGCTCGCAGTGACCTATACCAGGTATAAATTTATACACAAACTAAATAAAAATATCCCCAGATACCAAACTTTACCCAAATAGCAAAATTATTTTGAAATTATTCATAAAAAATAAAAATAAGAATTCAACTTTGACACTCTGTATCTCAGAAACGAATAACTTGCGAACATATGTTTATAGGAACTTTTCTTCTTATTTTGATGACAGCAACACGCTCCTGAATTTTCTACACGTACTTAAGAAACACCCTGTATACTTCTATGGTTGCTCTTCTGAAGACATATGGCGGTCGACATTTGAGAATAGGGCCCCAGACGATGGAGTTTTGTAAGGCGAGCGCTAAAAATTCTTGGTGAATTTCGATTTGTGATTCAGAGAGTATGTATCATGTGTGCATATCCAAATTCCATGCATGTGATAATATACTTTCTAGTCATTCGATCGTGCAGGATTATTTCATGTTTCTTATATATGCCTATCCACTTCGATGTGTTCATGCATTTCTATAAGTGAAGATGTTTTTTGTCACCCTCTATTTCATGACCGCTGACAAAACATAACACTTAATTATTTGTGGTTCATTTGTCAGGACCGGTTTCGGCTTTTAACCATCATCAAGTTAGAGTCGGCTCTTGTTAAAATGGTGTAAAATGCGAAACCGTTTCTCCAAAACTCTGTGGAAATTAGACAAAAGTTGTAGTTTTCTTTATTCATTAATCCAACATGAAATTCCACATATTAAATAAATCTCGGCTAATATGACAATAGCATCAGTCGATGCCAAAACACCAAAGGAAAGATTGAATAAATAAATAAATCATTATTCAAGCAAGAATATCTCATAACCTTACAATCTTATAGCTAAGAGACTCAAAAACATATTTCTCTGATAGGTGTATTTAGAATAGAAAATCACAACTGAAAAAGATACTTTCAGTCTCGTTCACACCTTCGGGAATTTCGCAACTTTTCTGCGGATAAAATGGCTGCAAAATTCGCGAGGGTATGAAGACAATCCCAAAATTTTCTCTAAAGCCTGATTCACATAATGGCAGTAGCAGTTGCACTAAAGGCAGTGACTCCGCCCCTTTTGACGCTGTTATCCGAATAAGTGAAATTGGAATGGAAATTTTCAACTAATTGTTTGTTAAATGCAGTAGAAAGGAATCATAACAGCAATCTCGATTTCATGATAATTTTAAGGTTAGAAATGCGAACACTGCTAGATTTTACTGCAAAAAGTTTAAATGAATCAAACTTTCAGCAGCGTGACCTTGAATTTTCAGCATCGTCTAAACATGTTTGCCATTGGTTATCTTATCAATAGAGGGGGGTGACGCCACTGCTACTGCCATTATGTGAATCTGGCTTAACACGTTCATCTCCGAGCGTTCGACTCCAGATGTTGGTTCCGGAGCTGACACATTATGAAGTTAAATGGTGGTAGATTAACATTTATCTATTTGGCGAATGAATGGAATAACTTCAGTGTAGCTGTAACCTTTTTTGTGATGCAGTGATGGTAAGATGTTCCTCATAAGATTGACTAATTTTCTGCATTCTTGACATGATCTCTTCACTTCATGATAGAATATACTCTAGCTTTTGGAGATTTTTTTGTTCAAATTTTATTTACGTCACCCAATAAAAGTTCTATTGATCCCTAAAAAAATTATTATCATCAAATGAATTTTCTCATCAAGTTTCTTTTGTGAGACTCTCTTTTGTGAGAAATGTTGATAGCAGACAACATATTTATAATGTATTTCTTTCGCTGGAAGGTCATATCATGACGCGATGGTTATTCATCCTCTCTATCCAGAGGCTTGACAAACTTCTGGTTCCTTAATCTAAAAACGATGTCTTTCACTTGTCTTGTCAGTACATCCACTAACACAACACTTCTACATTTTTTCATCATAACCTTCCATGATAATGGCGATAATGCACATAACATAAACATGAACAATAAACAACCAAAGAGTACATTGGTGTACTCTTTGTAAACAACGCTATCACAACGCCATCTAAGTACATGTATAAACTATTCATGCTTACCAGCCCTGCAAGTGTCTGTATTACCAAGTTCGAATAGAAAACCGCGTGAAGGCTGAGCTTTCATATCTAAACTTTCTGTAATCTCTGTGACTACAGCGCCAACGCAGCCAACTATCGAAAAATTTTCAGAGCCACGTCAAGGAGACTAAACATTATTTAACAGGAGAGTCTAATTCCCCTAAGACAATGGGGACACTAATAGAAAGTTGGACATGTCATGGCCGCCGTTCTCTATTATAGACAGTGACGGACTAGCTCCACTGAAATGAAATTATAATATGATGACTAGAATGCTCTTAGTTCCTCTGCGCACTCGTATAATGTAATTACTCTAGGAGATGAAGAATGGAGGCACATGCAATCTAGCAGAGAAATCTCTAAATTTCTTACCACATATTCACAAGTTATCAAAGCGCCTGTCCACGTGCATATACATGATCAGACAACTTAGCAACCCAACAACAATATATTGTTTAAGAGTAGCTTATTTCGCCATTTTTCATAGCATAATGACATATGTACTGATTGTATGGAGTTCATCATGTCACCTAGAGATGATTTAAATTAAAAAAAAAAGTCGTCAGAACTATGGCACAGGCTAAATATGACGACCATGCAAACCTTTCTTCAAAGGTCTTGGTATATTGACTCTTCGATCTTGCTACATATATGAATGTTTGTGTTATGTAAAAAAGTGAAAGGTGAAAATAAAGTGACTAAGCCGGAGGACATAGACTGCCATGATACTAGGGCCAAAACAAGTTTAAGGCTACCTAAATATAGATTAAGTAAATCACAGAACTCATATCTATATCAATCATTACAATTTTATACAGCTTTAACTAATGAGTTTTAAGACTCCTGAAACGAGTATAAACACTTTTAAAGTAAAAATTAAGAATGTTCTTTTACAAAATGCCTTTTACACATTTGAGGAATATTTTAATTATTTCGACTCATTACGTAATCCATCGCCTGTCTGATAATGTATATTGATGTATATTTTTTTTTGAATTATTGTATTTCTGAATTTCGCTATGTCCTTTAGTTGTCTACTGACTACTTTCATTATGTCATCTGTATTATGTTTTTATCTGTTTCAATTCATTTATTTATCATTATTGACGTATTCAAACATTTATTTATGTATGTACTGCACGAATAAAATTCTATTCTATTCTAAATACTTTATTGCTTACTTGTATGGGTGCGAGAGAGACATTCATCTGCACGTACGTGTTACTAGTTTCCCAGTTTATGGTTTGTAAACACGCCAGTGCAGTACAGCGCGTATTTGTATCAGTTTTATATGTTACAATCAACTCAATCTCGATTCCTCCGCCACTGAGAGGAAGTACAAAACAAACATGGCGGCCTCCATGAGAAATCCAGTCGCGCAGCCTGACGAGCATTCCAGTCATCATATTACAATTTCATTTCAGTGACTAGCTCTTGGCCACAGACCTCATTATGAGGTCTGTGCTCTTGGCACAGAAGAGAGAAGGTTAGGTTTCTCTCTTCTGTGCTCTTGGTATATGAGAGTTACTGCTGACAGTTTTGTCGCTTGGTTCGAGTTCGACTCACAGAACTCAAACTTTATTATGAGTTCTGTGGTTCGACTCTGTACTCATGTCCAAGTACATCACTATGAAGCGTTGATGCTACAAGATTCTAATTAGCTAGAGCTTATTATTAGTTTAGTCTATTTGTCATTGATCCCACTGAAACAAAATTATAATATGTTATAATTTCATTTCAGTGGATTAATCCACCATTACTGTTGCCAGTGTTGCCACCTGCTGTCGATTGTCAGTACTGGAGTACTGTCAGTGTCACGTCTGTCACTGTCAGCTGTGGTCTGTCAGTTAACCAGTTCTCCTTTTTCATCTCAGTTCCTCTGTTCGTCACTTTGGTCTTTAGACGTGTTTGGTATTATTCAGTAGTTATATAATCAAAAGTTATCATCTTTAGCTAATTGAAAGAATATGGCTACTAGAAGAATAACCCAAAGTTCTATCAACTGGTCGGCACTGAGTGAAAGAGTTCCCGAACATCAGAGGGCTCAGTTTTTAGCATTTAAGGCAAAATCTGATGCTTACCTCAGACGGTAAGAAACACATGATTTTTTTTACTACAGACGTACCAGCCACCTTTGAAGATATCGTTTGTTATATGTTGAGACATACGTGCGTATATTTTTGGGTATAATTCAGTGGTCTCCCTCGTCGAGTGTTCTAACGGGCCCCGCTAGTTTTGATCTTTTGCCAAAGCTGTGGGAAGAAACTTCATATCCAACTCATTTCCTCACATAACCAAGGATAATGGAACACTAACCACGAATATTTTAGCCAACATTTTAGCAGCAAATTCTTCGTCAAATTCATTGAAAAATCAATTCCAGAACATAACACTGACAGTCATATGCTTGAAACTAGCTTTCGCAAACGAACTATCAGATGTATTTTGCTGGTTCTCAACACCAACAAAGCTGGTAGATCTGATGGAATTTCTCCGTTTGTTCTAAAAAAATGTGCTCCATAACACCAGTTCTTTGCAAGATATTCAATCTCTGTTATAACTTGAGGGTATTTTCTGAAAAAAGGCAATAAGACTTAGCAACTATAGACCTATCTCATTGCTATCTGTTATCTTGAAAGTCATGAAAAAATCCATCAACATCAAGGTTATGAAATATCTATAACATTCAGGAACAGTGGATGATCGACAATATGGTTTCAGTTATCGGAGATCTACTGGTGCTTATGTCTCACAAAAATGGCAGTTATCTTTTTAAAAAAATGTAAAACTCCCGCCTAACTTGCATCTTATTGCTTGCCCCCCTGGTGTGTTCATTAATATCTAGCTTTCTCCACATGATGGTTGAAGGAGTATCACTCAACACTTCCCCTATAAATAAATCGTGGTGTTCTGCAGGGATACATTTCAGCACCAACATGCCCAGCATAAGTGTGACGATTTCCCAGCCACCGTTTTTAATTATGACGTAAACGCAAAATGTATGTGCAATGTCTCCAAACTTTCACATATTTCCTAGCCACGCTTTTCACACATTTTTGCATATATGTGATTATTACTTGATATTTCTCACATATGTCCGATTGTGGTGAAAAAAATTACATTGGAAAGTATTAAAATCGTGTCTGAAACGCAATGAGACCGAAAGCCTATAGTCATTTCACCATCTTTTTCCTCATTTTCTAACTTCAACTGAACTGGTTGGGATGCAAAATGTCTTCATTGAATACAAAGAGGAAATTTACTCTTCAATATTTCACCCAAATGATATGAAAAGGAGGAAAAATTAACCGCGAAAAAATATTAACCATCTTTGAAACAACATGAGACTGAAAACATAATTTCACAAACAGAACAATTATTGGAAGTAATATACAATTTTGCATTATATTCGCACCTTATGAAATACCCTGATATTAGTTTTTATTGTACACGTAATGCGAAAAGATTGATTAACTATGAAATATCGCAATCTTACGATTCTCCCATTTTCTAACTCCAGCACAACGACCGATAAATGCAAATAGGTGTAATAATTCGACCCGTGTAATCCGAGCAGTAAGGAAAATCAGCTGAGGAAATACTTTCAACAGTTTTCAAAACATGATGAGAACAAGAGAATTACAATTTTACCACTTATGTATTACATATATTCTGCCCATATGAACTAATCATTTCTCCATTATTTTGCCATCTGATTTTCTAACTCCAGCACAATCATCAGAAATTGTGGTACAGGGATGTATTTCATTATATTCGGCCTATATGATCGTTGCGTTTCGGACACGATTTTAATACTGTCCACTCTAATTTTTTTCACCACAATCGGACATATGTGTGAGATATCAAGTAATATCACCTCGGTGTTCTATTTTGTGAAAGTTAGAAAATAAAGGAATCAAATTGTAATATTTATGCAATTTAATTCGAATATTTGTTTGATTTTTGACTTGGGAAGCGAAATGTTGAAACTCCTTGTATATCACCCGGAAGTTATTAAAAAGTAAAAAAATCCAGCATTCCAATCATCTGAATACTTTGCAGAAAAAAAGTTACGTAACGGCTGTGCCATCTTAAGCGTTATGCTAGGACAACCCCTTTTTCTCCGAAACCACTTGAGTTAAAAAATCAGGAGTTAGGTTAGAAAGTAGTTATTAATCAGTTAAAAATGCGGCATTAGCTTTTTTTATTGTGCTGAAACGGCTGTGCCAGCTTAACATACGTAAAATACTCTGATGCATTGTCAACTTTACTTAATTTCTATCGATTTTGATGTTGTTTAGTTTCAAATTGAATCTAGCATTTTCACAAAAAATCAATGAGTAGGGTTAGAGTTGGGTACATAAAACTTCCAATGAAATCATACTATTGACGCGGACAGATTTTATAAAAAAACATCGTTCAGCGTCCAGAGACTGTCGTGTGGGGGTGCCCCACCCCGCATACTGATCTGGGGCGTTTTCGCAGCCATCCAAATCGTCTGGCTGACAATGTATCTTCTACGTGCATTTAAGAGAATATTTCCTCCAAATTTCAGCCTTGTAAAAGTATGTTATGGATTACTACTCTTTTAACAACTTTAAGCTAGTCTGGCAGGAACTCATACTGGTCTGAATCGTCTGGCAATTTTGTTTGTTATACATAAAAAGGTATAAATCAAAACATATTCAAATGCCTGCTTTGTGGACATACTTTATTTTTTATAATTATTTTCCATTTTAAAAAATTTGTGAGGATATGTTGCACCCACGCAAATTCTGCCAGGCTGTTGTTTTCTTACCTATCTGATTTCTAATTAGGAACACACAAAGTGTCATCCTTGTATCTCATTCGTTAGTCAAAGTGGCTACCCGCTCTTAGTATATTGAACACTACAATATTTTCCTATTACTTAAAATCAAAATATAAAGAAAAATAGTAAATTTCGTAACTAGTACAGAAAATAGGCCTTTTCCGTGCGTGTGCGACATGTTTCCGTGGGTGTGCGACATGTTTCCGTGGGAGGAGAAGCCGAACACGGGAAGTCGTGCAAGCACGGAAAAAGCATTTATTAACGAGTAATGAACGATATTTTTCATTATATCTACCTGAAAACCACAGATTGTTAAGAAACATTTATTTTTAATGATGAAGGAACAAAAACATGTATTATTAATTGAAATATTTATGGTACAAAAATATCCAGAAATTGCCACAAAACAAGCGTTACTAACCCTGTTGGTAAGGAAATATTCAAACAGTTTGCGATTTCTAGAGAACTGTCAACAACATATTATTTAATTTTGACATATAAATAGGCAGCTATAATGACACAAGCGCACGGAAAAATTTTCAGTGCGGGCGCACGGAAAAACCCTTTTTCAGTATGCTGCATGAACATGTAAATATAGTGTTTTCAGATAGGTATAATGAAAAAAATGTTACATAGGTCGTATTTGATTTTATGGTGGAATAATTATGAATTTCAATTATGTTTTTAGGATGATGGCAAACCCAGAAAAACCTCCAGCAATTGATTGGTCATTTTATAAATCCCAGGTTCCAGTAGCTGGCATGGTTGATGATTTCCAGAAACAGTATGGAGTATTAACAATACCCTTCCCAGCAGATACTGTCAGTTCTCAGATCGATGCTCAGGAAAAGGAAATCAAGAATGATATTGAAAAATTCAAAACCGAATCAAATGCTCGTATTGCAGAGTAAGTTGGTGTATTTATTTTTACCTCTTTTGATGAGGTGAAACTACTATACATGTTTTAATCAATATTATTTCACTCACACTTTTTTCTATTTTTAATGTTAATTTTTGCAATAAATCTTAAAACATTTTCAAAACAGTTGAAGATGGGTATAGGACACATGAAATATGTCTAGAATTGTCTGAAGAATCAAAAAATTTATTGAAATACAGTGTGTTGCATTTGAAATAAGAACGTTGGTATTGGTTGCTGTGACACACCCTACATAAAAAGTTGTTGAAAAAAAAATGCGCTACTAAAAATACCAATCCGAGCGTTTTTCCGAACACTCCCTCATTTATTCTTTATCGAAATTATTCTATATTGCTGATACACACTGTATAGTTAGTTCCTATATGTAAAACTTTTATGCGTTCGAATTGGATTCAGTGGAACCAAACCACAATTAAAATAATAATACAATATCAATATATGATATATATTTATCTAACCCCTTTTCATAATGAATAACTGGGAACTCTTTAATAATTTTTTTTGGTATATTTAGATGTCACTGATCGTTTTTATGAATATCCACATAAACTTTTATTTATTTGTAATGTTCAATTGACTCAGCCTTTGCTGTAATTAAATCCGCACCTAGTATTTTTGTTAGATTTGGCAACTTATTTTTATTCTTTTTTGTATTGTATACAGGGTGGGTCACGGTCGATGGTACCTTAGACGTTTACGAAGAACGGGAAATAGGATCATTCTGAAAATTTGGTTTCTAAAGTAATTGCTCTTGGTCTATCTGCCGCTTATACCAGAAAGTAGCAGCATCTTTGTTATTTCAAATAAGTCACCCTGTATATTACCGCATTTTTGAACTTGTCATTCCTTTCTGATTATTTCTGCCCCATACTCCCCTATACCTATCTCTAACGGTTTTTGAGATATTGGTTATTTTCCATATTTTTTATCCAAAACATAGCTCGAATTGAATGTTTATTTCTGCGGTATTTGGATTCTTAGGAAGTTGCAATTTTGCGTTTAGTTAATCAAGATCATGTACATTGATTCTGTATAGAGAAGTTTGTTCTGCGTTATACAGGGTCGTTCAAAATTCATGATCTTACTGCTAGATACGAAAAGGGTTGAAAGTGCGTTTTTTTAAATGGAACATCCTGTATATTATGGAATATCCTGAAAGATGACTAAATTCCCTTCGAATTGATATATCATGTTCCTATACCTAAATAGCCAGAATTCCGAGATAATAGCAATTTTCACGTGTAATCTCCCAAGTGCTTGAATTATTGCTGGAAATTTTTGAAAATTCATGTACGAGATGAATTTTCTTTGAAAATTCATGTACGAGATGAATTTACGGCAATTAATTCAAGCACGAGGGGGATTCGGTAAGAAAATTTCACACCGAGAAATGAAAATCATCCAACAATTCATAAGAAATAACTAACGATGGTTTCACCTGAACTATTTATAACCACTGAAATATTGATATGTAAAATACTTAACAAAATTTTCATCAATAAATGTGTTTAAATTTGGAACAAAAAAAATAAAAAAGTTATGTTCCCATCGTGGATTGAACCATCGACCTAGCGACTCATAGACCGCAATAATCGTGGAGAAAATAATTTCAGACACACTCCAAATATCTAGTAAATACATAATTATCTCCTTTCATATGAAAACTAGACCTCCATTTGTACATTAAATCAAAATATCAACTTGTCACATGTCACATGTCAAACATTTATTGATGAAAATTTTGTTAAGTATTTTACATATCAATATTTCAGTGGTTATAAATAGTTCAGGTGAAACCATCGTTAGTTATTTTTTATGAATTGTTGGATGATTTTCATTTCTTGGTGTGAAATTTTCAGGATATTTCATAATATACAGGATGTTCCATTTAAAAAAAACGCACTTTCAACCATTTTTGTATCTAGCAGTAAGATCATGAATTTTGAACGACCCTGTATAACGCAGAACAAACTTCTCTATACAGAATCAATGTACATGATCTTGATGAACTAAACACAAAATTGCAACTTCCTAAGAATCCAAATACCGCAGAAATAAACATTCAATTCGAGCTATGTTTTGGATAAAAAATATGGAAAATAACCAGATAGATAGAGATAGGTATAGGGGAGTATGAGAGAGAAATAATCAGAAAAGAATGGCAAAATCAAAAATGCGGTAATATACAGGGTGACCTATTTGAAATAACAAAGATGCTGCTACTTTCTGGTATAAGCGGCAACGCTGCATTGCTGAAAATATTTTAGATCGATAGACCAAGAGCAATTACTTTAGAAACCAAATTTTCATAATGATCCTATTTCCCCTTCTTCGTAAATGTCTAAGGTACCATCGACCGTGACCCACCCTGTATATGTACTTCAAATTACCTATTGTAGTGATATCAAGGTTATATTCTTAAGCTTTGTCAACGAGAATTGTATTTCTTCCGATATTAAAGCATATTTTGATTGATTGATTGATTATAGAAATAAATTTCTCATGAAAACATGATCAAATAAGTAAAAAACTTGTTTGTCCATGATGGTGTGAAATTAAAGATGAAATAATCTTATATCAAAATACACATGATGAATATCAATAATATACATACAAAGAAAAATAGCAAAATGAACTTAAATGTATGCCTACCTAAATAACATTGGTCACATTTTGTATAAATAGAAACACAATAACAAAAACCTATCAAAACATTAAAATTAAAAATTAGTTCACAAACAAATAATTTTCCAACTTTTCAACAGCACTCTGATGCAGTACATAATTTTTAGTAAGAATAAAATAAGGATAAATTTATTGATAAGATTTCTATAATTTGGATGTCGACAGCAGGCAGCAGTGCTAATTTTTATAAAAATTGCGTATTGCTGGTCGGAAGTAAAACTTTATAGGGTTAATTTTACCACATCTTTGTTCAAAATTCTTACTGTGATATCTGATACATAAATAGTTTTGACTAACTTGATGATGAAGAGATTTTATGCATTGGTATGAAATGTGGTTGATTTTACATTGATTTTTGTTTCAACAGGTACAAGAAACAGTTGGCACACATTGCAAGCCTCATCCCATATGATCAAATGACCATGGAAGATTATCGTGATGCCTATCCGGAAGAAGCTCTTGACCCTATTAACAGGCCTACTTTCTGGCCTCATACCAAAGAAGACCAACTTGATTATGCCGAAAAAGAGTCTCAGCCAGCCCACTGAGTAGCTCAATTGATATTTGTTGTATAATAGTAAAGAGCGTAACATTTTTAAACATTTAGCGAAAAATTCATTGAATAAAATTCAGTAATAGGCATATTCACTAATTTCTAATTAGGTATAATGAATTTCTACATTTGCACCAGTCCGAAAACACATAACCATCACTAAAACTGAAATGTGATTAAACAAATGCGAAATAAAAATGATGAAATCAGCGAGGATAGAAAACGTACCCTGCATGTGGGTAGTATCGGTGACGTCACTGCTTTGTGTCAGCGGTCCGGTCAGCATGACGCAGTATAATTGTTTTTTTGTTTTTTTTTTGGGGGGCCAACGATACGATCTCCAGAAATACCAACCCATGCGTTTAGTATTTGGGAATGTTACGTACGTACCTTATGAAATATGTAGGGATTAGAATCAAACCAATATCGACAATTATGTCGACTAACTGTGACATGAAAACAAAAACGAACAATAATTACTAAAACAGATGCTAAAAAGAAACTGTGGAATTGAAACAGTCTGCTGACTCATAGAATTTCAAACGCCGATCAATATCATCTTCATTCAGTTCTTGCGTTAATTTAGTTTTGTAAGGATGAAATTTGTGGAGTTTCGAATACGCTGAATGCTGGTTTGTGAGACACCGGAAACAGTTGCTAGCTGTCTTGTATGGTCAAGCGCAATATGGCTCAATATTGCCACTGTTGTGGCTTCATTTCTGGCTCGCGTTTCGATTTGCCGTTTTTTATTTGTCTCCGATCCCGTTTCTCGGAATTTTGTAACCAATTCAGACACATACTGCCGCGACACACTCCTTCCAGGTTATTGATTGAACCGTTCAGCAGCCCATTTCGCACATCTGTTGTTTTCATAATACAGTTCAATCAACTCAACTCTCTGCTACTGTGCACACCTTTGTTTCAGTTTAGAAGTACAATACCACACATTGATGGAAGTTAGGTACTTGTAGTAATCAACTGAGACACAAATGTTATCAATACAGGGTTATTGAAACAAAAAAAAATCACAAACAGCTCATTTCAACTACACTGTTGTTTAGAGAATTGAACGGGCTTTCAAACGATGTGCCATTTGACCCCTATTTCCTATTCAAATTTTAGAGGTTGTTCGTTAACGAAGTCAAGCTTCAACGCTTCATCATTTCGCCCATGGCATACAATGATTGGATGACCATTAAAACAACTGTTGGATTGGAAGGAGAGCACCTATTGAGTGGCTACCAGGATCTCCAGAATTGTCCTTGTTTGTTTTCCTAGGGTCCATTTCAAATTTGCAGTTTATAGAACTAAACCAGCCTCAATTGAGGAACGATCGCATTAGTCGAGAATACTAAAATATCTCCCCCGAAATTTTCGCGCATGTGAGTTTCGAATTTGAAAACAGGTTCTAAAATTGTTTGAGGAACAACAGAAATTATATCTAGCATTTTCTGTTTATTGAAAAAAAAATTGTTTTTGGAAAACTTACTATACGGACACGTGCATGGCATCACACGGTAAAAGGAAAGGGTCTCGTCTTCCCTAGCTCACCGTAAGGGTGCATCCGGTTGATGGAAAGAACAAAATAAAAAAAAATTATCTCGACTTACCAAGTGAGTATATTTTTACAATAACATTCCCACAACCCCAAATTTGGGAAAGCACTCTTAAAATGCTTTCCTATAATGTATGACACATGAGGTAAGGCCGGTGAGGGTTGATGGGGAGCAGAGGGCTCGACTATTGAAGTTTGCTCATGAGCTACTTTGATTTCCCAGACCTTGCATCGAAATAGTAATGGGCACTTCTTGATAGTTTTTTTTGTATCGGAAATATTCTCGCTGGCAAGTTTTAAATTTAACACACTGTACATGCAAGACTCCTCACATTTCAAAAAACCGCGCCCCACAGTAAGCTGTGTTTCCACTGATTTAAAAAAAAAAAAACTATGCCAAGCCAACTTAGAAGGTATTGGGCTATGCATCCATTCAGTATATTTGAATAATAAGACAAAACAGTTTTTAGAAAGGTTCAAATTCATGATGTAGGAAACATTTTCTTCCTATATAACCTCCCATAGAAATCCAAGCACCCAACGAAAACTGTTACCCTTGTAAACTGTTACGAATTGTTGACCATTCAAGAAATTATATCTAAGTGCAAATTTTTTTCGGTTTGATGAAGTAGCCTGTGACTTTCTGCTCACCCAGGAAATATTATAAATAAGTATCTTTAACTTTTGGAAGATTGATAAATGCGTCTCTCATACACCAAACCATTTCCCAGTTCTATGAGCACTAGAACCCTCAGAAAAACGCAGGAGCTTTATCCTTCTCCAATTTACACTCGTTTCCGCAAATATTTAGGAACAAAGTGAGCTCTGATTCATCTACAAGTACCTGTCAAGCATCGTTGACAAGAACGTATCGAAATTGTTAAATGACGCAATTTTAGCGTCTTGTTCATATCTCGTGAAAATTGGAAAAAGTAGAGTTTAAATTTGTATTTCCTTTCGATCAGACTAATTATGGTATTTTCAGTTTTGTGTTTATTGTGTAGTGTAGTGGTGCATGAAAAACATGGGCTGCTTCTCTGGTTTTCAAATTATGAAGCAAACAGGTAGGTAAGTGATTGAACACAGTTTGCCGGCCTTACGTATGTTGGTTTTCTTATATAGGTTTTAAAATACTTGTGAATCATAATGATAAGTATGAAATTCACAAATATTTTAGTTTGTCTATGAGTATAACTCAATAATTTCCAATGATTTCCTGGAAAACAAGGTTTAGGTCAATCAAAAAGTTCAGAAAGTGAGGTACCGGTAACAGCAGAGTTCCCAGTGGAAAAATCATTAATTTTGAAAGTGAAAATGACTACGATTTTTTAAATTACTGTATCCTCTATCAATTTTCTTTCGCATCACCAGTTTGATAATTTCATTCTGTGAATCTGTGGTTTGATATTATTCACCAAGGGCAATTGTCCAAAGTACTGCGCATGTCTTTACGAGGCGTCAGCTGCATTTTATCACTTGTAATCTCCCTATAGGCTAGTGCCTATAATTTTTGTGAAAAATAAAAATAATAACAGGCAAAAGGACCAGGTGGAAAATGTTGTTGAGGTACCAACTTTGAGGAAAAACATATTTAAACACGAAGACACTCAAAATGGGTATTCAGTTTAGGGTTTAAAATGGTTGTGATTTGCGGCGAAACGTGACTTCCTGGCAGAAAATGTTCGATACAACTTTTGTATTCAACACTTTTTGACATAACCTCAAATTAACCGTCAGAATGGCGAAAAACCGGTTTTTCAGTATTTAATTTTTTCCTCGCACATACCTAAATGATTTAATTTACATGAAAATTTGTAAAAATGTATTTTTGGTGTCGAATGATCATAATTTTTTCGCAGTTCAGAAGACGACTAGTTTTCGAGTAATGTACATTTTTCATCTTTCACGAATAATTGTCTTGATATTTTTTTGTATTTCGAAAGTCTACGATCATTTTAATTGTTGAAATGTCTACTTCATAATGGTCCAGGTAACTTGGTGGTTTATTTATCGTTAAACCGCTTAATCATGATTTTCTCAATATTTTCAATGATTTTCAATAGCTGTAGAAAAAAGTAATAGGCAAGGACCAGGTGGAGAATGTTGTTTAGATTCCAAATATTAGCAAAACAGATTTAAACACGAAAACTGTCAAAATGGTGAAATGGGGATGCAGTTTAAGGGTTGAAAACGTTTTTTTGCGATTTGCGGTGAAACTTGAACTCCTAGCGAAATTTGTTCAATAGAAAAGTTGTGGATAATAAAAAAATCGAAAACTTCCGAGAACCTCAAATTAATCGTCAAATTGGCAAAAAAATTATTTTTCAATATGTAGTTTCTTTCTCCCCTTATAAATGATTTAGTTGAGATGAAAATTTGTATGTACATGCCGCTTTTTGTGATGAATAAGCAGACTTATTTCGCAAGTCGTGAATAAAAATTGCAGAGAATTGAATTTTTCTTTGTTCTTTTTTGGACAATGAAAGTCCAGAATAACTTTACTTTAGCGAATTTTTTTCAATAGAAAAGATGTAGATAATAAGAAAATAAAAAACTTCTTGATCCAACACTTTTTGACATAACCTCAAATTATTCGTCAATGATTTAGTTCAGATCAAAATTTGTAGATATATGTCTTTTTTTATGATGGATAAGCACTATTTTTCCGCAAATTAAAAGACTACGAGTTTTCGAAAATATTTTCTTATCTTCCACGAACAATTGTCTTGATATTCTTTTGTGTTTCGAAGGTCCATAAGTGAATATTTTAATTGTTGAAGAGTCCACTTTCAAATGGTGTATGTGACTTGGGGGTTTATTGATCGTAAACCGCATAAAACTGAGAAAAATGTCTCTCCAAATCATGATTTTCTCATTATTTTCAATGATTTTCGACTTTCTTCATTATTTTTATAACAAAAAGTAGTTTATATTAAATTCCCTGCATCAAAATATTTAAATACATAATTAACATAATTACACTACAAAATTATTTATTAAAATAATTTTTATTCCTTTTTCAACTATTGACAATCATTGAAATAGTATATTGTACAATGAGCATGAAATGAATTTCCCACGAGTAAGTATATGAAATTTTTTAGTACGAGCGTAGCGCTACGCTCGTACTACAAAATTTCATATAACTACGAGTGGGAAATGAGTCATTTCATGCTCATTGTACACTATACTTTTTCTACGACCATATGAATCATTAACAAATCTGTAATATTTTTAATAATCCTTTTTATCATAAACTCTCCTGCCGTCATTTTTACATGGTTTAGATAATTTTTTCTTTCTTCACCCGTTGAATGAAACATCTATTTATTTTTCTTTTTGTACACGTACCTACCTACGTCGTGAAACAAATAACATTCAAAATTTTCAAATTTTGACAACTTGGAAATAAAAAAACTTTATGTAGAAAAAATCAAACACTATATAGGTAATCGATTTAATAAAATGAAAAAAAAAAGTGGCTGCGTGGATTTGAACCCTCGCTCCCACCATCCAAAATCCGTGTGTCATCTGAATCAACACTTGTCGTTACTAGAGCACATAATAATTTGTTCAAATTAACTGCTATATAGAAAGTATCTGTCAACTATTCAAAAATATAGAATCCGATTTTAATCAATCTTTTTATTGAAATTATATTCAGGTTTTATGAAAAGAAAATCATACCTTTGTCAGAAGATAGGCATTAACAGGAGCTTCTGATATAAATTTATTAATTTGATTGTTAAATCATCCTCACTATCGCTAATCATTTTTAATAACTTAATATTTTCAATCGAATTTTGTAATTATCTACTGTTGTGAAATGTCAAATTATTAGACAGACGTAAACAAACTTGACTCGATATTATTTATGTTCATAAAATTCGTTATTACCTACCTATAATGACAGTCTAGTAGTTCATGAAAGTCGTAGGAAATGAAATATTTCGATACAGCTAGCCCGTGGAAAATGAGAATCGGTGTTACAACGTGGTAGGTTTCTTAATCGAAGACGCAATTGAAATGTTAATTTTTCTTAATGGTCGTAGAAAAATATTATTATAATTCAGAGAGAATTGTTGACGGTTTTTCTCAATTTTAAGCGGTTCAACGATCAGTAAACCACCAAGTTAAATGGACCATTTTAGAGTAGACATTTTAACAATTAAAATGATCACTTATAGACCATCGAAATACAAAAAAAACCAGAACAATTGTTCGTGGAATATAAGAGTATTTTTTTCAAGAAATGTACCTACATAACTCGAAAACGGGTTGTCCTCTGAATTTCGAAAAAATCATGCTCATTCGACACCAGAAAAGACATATGATTCCAAGTTTTCATGTAAATTAAATTATTTATACGCGAGAAAAAAATTAAATACAGAAAATTTGGTTTTTTGCCATTTTGACGGTTAATTCGAGGTAATATCGAAAAGTGTTGAAAACAAAAGTTTTTTATTATATCTACAACTTTGCCATTGAATTTCCGCCGCAAATCGCGAAAAACCGTTTTCAACCCCTAAACTGCATCCCCATTGCACCATTTTGAGTGTTTTCGTGTTTAAATAGTTTTTTCTTTGAAGTTGGAACCTCAACAACATTTTCCATCTGGTCCTTGCCCGTTACTTTTTTCTTATTTTAAGCGTTTAAAATCGTTTTGGCATCAGTATAGAATGCCTTCTTCATTCATACACCGAACAACCATTTCCCAGTTCTATAAGCTCTAGAATCACAAAAAATGCAGGTGCTTTCTAATCCATTTCCAATTTACCTTCATTTCCGCAATTATTTGTGATCAAAGTGAGCTCTGATTCATCTGCAACAAGTACCTGTCAAGCATTGTTTGGAAATTGTTAAATGGCACGTCTTGTTTATCTCGTGAAAATTGGAAAAAGTAGAGTTTAAATTTGTATTTTATTTCGATCAGAGAAATTATGGTGTTTTTAGTGTTGTGTTCTGTAGTGGTACATGAAAAACATGGGCTGCTTCTCTGGTTTTCAAACTATGGAGCAAACAGGTAGGTAAAAGTGATTGAACACAGTTTGCCGTCCTTAAGTAGGGTTGGTTATTTTATATTGGTTTTCTTTTAAAATACTGAATCGTAATCATAAGCATGAAATTTAGGAATATTTTAGTTTTTTTTATGGAAAAAAAGGTTTAGGCTAATCAAAAAGTTTAGAAAGTGAGGTACCGGTAGTTACGCGATTTTACTACTATAAGCTAGCACAAACTCCGCCCACCGTAATACCATTGTTTATATAGAATATATTTAGTCAACCTTATGGGATTATAATTGGATCAAAATGGATGCGACATGTAGATGGCGATAGTGAGCTCGCATCCAAGTCATGTCGTAACTTCAGTGATCTGGCCTCCAAGTCATGTCGTAACTTGATTAAAACAATGGAAAAGCATTAAAATCAGGGTTTTTTGAAGAAACCTGCATTAAAATGACGTCAAATATTCATGTTTGTAACTAATCACGCTAGATGACACTCGCGTTTGTGTCCAATACCTTTTCCACAGGCATTGACTAACAATGTTTTATTTAAACAATGGTAATACGTAACTTTTAATCATCTCCGATATACTCGGCATCAATCAGCACATCGCACTAAATATACTGCGCTCCAACCTCCTTCCTAATGTATTAGATACATTATGGTCTTTTTATTGCATGGTTACTCTTGGTTAGTCAGGTTAGGTTAGATTTGGCTAAAAATATACGCATTTTCAAATAACATATTTGTAACTTTTCTCTAGCGCGTACAGTATATTTAGTGAAGTCGCTACTGGTACCAGCAGAGTTCCCAGTGGAAAAATCATTAATTTTCAAAGTGAAAATTTTACTATGATTTTTTAGATTACTGTCTTTATCAATTTATTTTCGTATCACCGGTTTGATGATTTCATTCCTTGGCTAAATGTTATTCACCAATGGTAATTGTACAAAGTACGCATGTCTTTACGAGGCGTCAGCTGCATTTTATCACTTGTAATCTCCCTATAGGCTAGTGCCTACAATTTTTGTGAAAAAGAAAAATAATAACAGGCAAGGACCAGGTGGAAAATGTTGTTGAGTTTCCAACTTTGAAGAAAAATAGTTATTTAAGTAACAAGGAATGTAAAGACGTGTTAACATTCGAGGTGAGCGAGTACGAGCCGAGGCAAAGCCGAGGCTTGTCGCTTGCCGAGGATGATAACAGTCGATACATTCCGTGTTACTTATTACGTTTTTCCCGCTGCTTGTTGACATTTCTCAAAATTTGCCTGAATTGAAGTTTGTTTTCTTACCCTTCCTTCATGATTATTCGTTCGCTATTTCATTCTAAGTTGCTTGTGCGTGTAACTAAGTTACCGAATAAGCAGACAACAATAATATTCAAAAGGTCTCATAACCTAAAAATTGATATGAATGAAGCTGAAGGTATTACTTGTCAAAGGCAAAGTCATTATTACCCTAGGCATGTAAATGACACTATTTACATTCCGTTGTCAAGATGAATTAGTAAACGAATGATATAGGCCATTTACCTGTTTTGTTGCTAAGCATGTATGGACTATTTACAGTGTCGGCAGCGGGAAATAGTTATTTAAGTAACAAGGAATGTAAAGACGTGTTAACATTCGAGGTGAGCGAGTACGAGCCGAGGCAAAGCCGAGGCTTGTCGCTTGCCGAGGATGATAACAGTCGATACATTCCGTGTTACTTATTACGTTTTTCCCGCTGCTTGTTGACATTTCTCAAAATTTGCCTGAATTGAAGTTTGTTTTCTTACCCTTCCTTCATGATTATTCGTTCGCTATTTCATTCTAAGTAGCTTGTGCGTGTAACTAAGTTACCGAATAAGCAGACAATAATATTCAAAAGGTCTCATAACCTAAAAATTGATATGAATGAAGCTGAAGGTATTACTTGTCAAAGGCAAAGTCATTATTACCCTAGGCATGTATATGACATTATTTACATTCCGTTGTCAAGATGAATTAGTAAACGAATGATATAGGCCATTTACCTGTTTTGTTGCTAAGCATGTATGGACTATTTACAGTGTCGGCAGCGGGAAATAGTTATTTAAGTAACAAGGAATGTAAAGACGTGTTAACATTCGAGGTGAGCGAGTACGAGCCGAGGCAAAGCCGAGGCTTGTCGCTTGCCGAGGATGATAACAGTCGATACATTCCGTGTTACTTATTACGTTTTTCCCGCTGCTTGTTGACATTTCTCAAAATTTGCCTGAATTGAAGTTTGTTTTCTTACCCTTCCTTCATGATTATTCGTTCGCTATTTCATTCTAAGTAGCTTGTGCGTGTAACTAAGTTACCGAATAAGCAGACAATAATATTCAAAAGGTCTCATAACCTAAAAATTGATATGAATGAAGCTGAAGGTATTACTTGTCAAAGTCAAAGTCATTATTACCCTAGGCATGTAAATGACACTATTAAGTTCCGATGTCAAGATGAATTAGTAAACGAATGATATAGGCCATTTACCTGTTTTGTTGCTAAGCATGTATGGACTATTTACAGTGTCGGCAGCGGGAAAAAAATATTTAAACACGAAAACACCCAAAATGGTGAAATGGGGTTTAGGGGTTGAAAATGGTTGTGATTTGCGGCTGTACGAACAGCACCTACCTGGATACTATTCTATATCAAAAGGACAGCAATGGAGACTTTAGCAAACTTTATTTAAATTCAATTCAATGAAATGTATCATTCAAAATTATATATGACGTTACTTCAAAATTATTATTCTAGCACTTTTTTCAATAATAGCAACTGTTTCTACAAAATATAAAATATTCAGGAAACTCCACGATAACCGATCAACTGAAACATCCTCCCACCTTATGTGTCACATTCATGGAATTTGACACATAACTATAAATTCAGCCTTGAAGGTGGTTTGATTTTTCTTCCATAACGACTCGTAACATGATTTTCATCAACATTTGATTTCACCCCATTGTCATGCATTTCATTTTTGGTAGCAACATCTTTCAGTTTTTCCAACGTCTTGTCATTTCTCAGTTGCCTTACTTCTTGTTCAGCACTGACTTCCAATGGAAACAACCTCTGAACCGGTCTCATCAGATGTCCAGAACTAGTTTTCAAAAGAACCACACGAATTCTGCAATCTCTGCCAAGAAAAATCTCTTCAACTAGCCCCAAAGGCCAATCGAAACGTTTTGAACTATCATTTCCAATCAGCACGACATCTCCAACTTTCACGTCATCTGAGTGACATTTCTTGGGACGCATTATCAACTGGCTCAAATATTCGATTTGGAATCGCTTCCTAAAGTCTTCTTTTAATTTTACTCGATATCGTACATGCCTGTTTAAAGAAAGATTCAGCAGCAATTTCGTGGATATCAGTAACACCAATTTGTTTTATGTCCTGGAGAAACATCGAAGGCGTTAAAGGTGTCAAATCTTGACAATTTTCCGATACGTAAGTTAACGGTCGTGAATTCATAACGGCCTCGCATTCACACATAACTGTTGATAATTCTTCATACGTCAGTGAAACTCTTCCCAATGTCTTTCGTAAGAGTTGTCAGTCGAATCAGCCGTTCCCACCAACCGCCCCACCAAGCTGCAGTAGGGGGGTTGAATTTCCATAAAATTCTTTATTCAACGCCGTATTGAGATACTGTCCCAGTCAATTTTTGCGAATAAATTCTCCGATCCTACAAAATTCTTGCCATTGTCGCTGTATACTACGGACGGTCGTCCTCGTCTACTAATGAACTTTCGAAATCCTTGTAGAAAACTGTCTGTAGATAAATTCGAAACAAGTTCAAAATGCACTGCTCTATAGATTGCACATGTGAAGATGGTTATCCATACTTTTTCATTATTTTTTATGAATAGTGGACCTGCCAAATCAACTCCGATGATTTCGAAAACAGCTGCATCTTTGACTCGATTTTCAGGTAAGGGCACTGGAGGAGTATCAAAATCCTTTGTATGGTTTCTACGGCATACAACACATTTGGAAATAACAGATTTTATGGTTTTTCTGCCTTTTATAATCCAAAATTTCTCTCGCATCATACTCAATAAACCTTGAGTGCCAACATGACAGTTCTCAACATGACAACCATGAATTATCCTGGCAACAACAAGGTGATCTGATGGAAGAATAATAGGATTTCTAAAACTCTGAAGGTCAGCACGATCAGCAATCTTCGTTTTCAATTTGAAAAGACCATCTTCGTCTTCATATGGTAGCAGAGAAGAAAGTCTATCATCGTGGATACCAACGAAAGCTTCCCGTTGAATTAATTTAATTAACAATTTTTCAGCTTCTTGTATCTCCCCTAATGTGAGATTGGGACATTTGTTTTTCTCGGAACTGCGATTGTTAACGAATCTCTTCAACCATCCAATGAGATTCAGGATCTGTTTATATTTCGAAAAGTATCGATAATAACATGTATTGCATTCTTTGGCATTCAGGAAAGAAGATATCACACAATTTTTTCTTTCACAAATGACAGATTCCTCGTTCACTTCAAAGTTTTGGGAAGGCCACTCACTTTTTGACTGTAACATCCAGAAGGGCCCCTCCCACCATTTAGAGTCCAATAATTGTTTTGGAGAACATCCTCGTGAAGGCAAATCGGCAGGATTCATCTGACCGGGAACAAAATTCCATGTTTCTATGCTTGTTAGACTTCTAATTTCTTGTACCCTATTCCATACAAATGTTTTCCACTGATTTTCTCGGCGTATCCAGGATAGAACAGTACTCGAATCTGACCAACAAAACACTGGAATATTTTTGTCGTCTAGGTTTTCCAAAACATTAGATATCAACCTTGCTCCGATGTTTGCAGCCAATAATTCCAACCGTGGTATTGATTCTTTAGACAATGGTGTTGACATCTTTTTCACAGGCGAAACTGTGCATTTAGACTGAATGAGTTGAACATGTGTCTCTCCATCCGCTTCTGATCTGAGGAAAACAGCAGCGGCATAAGCATCTTTACTCGTGTCCGAGAACATGTGTACACTCCATGAATCTGATGTTGATATATTTTACATACGTCTGGGAATTTTTAAATTCACCAATAAACTCAAATCTTTCATCCAGTCTAGAAACTGATTTTTAGTTTCATCAGGTACCTCTTTATCCCAGCCAACTTTCAAAATCCACATTTTTTGCAGAAGTATTTTTGGGATCTATGAAACAGGACAGGAGAATCCAATTGGGTCGAAAATATTATTGGCAATGGATAGAATCAACCGTTTCGTTATTTTCTCCAGAGAAATGTCTTGAAACCAATCGAAACAGAGTTCCAAACTATCTTGTAGTCGATTCCACTTCAGCCCCAAAACAGGTGACACGAAAGTGTTACAATTTTCATTTTCGTCAGATATTGTCCACTCCCAGCAACGTAAATCGAATTTTCCTTCACTCATTATTTCCTGGGACTGTTTCATGAAAGTTTGGAGTTCCTCTTCGGTTTCGAGACTGACGATACAATTGTCTACATAAAAACCATTTGACAATTTCGAAATAACTGTCACTGAATATAGGGAACTATCTGAGTGGGCTTCATTCAGGGCTTCAGTCAAATGCTCCGAACAATAAAAGATATAGAGAGGGCTTTCCTGTCTCTTTCTTGAAAGTAACATACCCGAAGTTGTTTATAAATATCTATGCTCGGATCATGTCAAAAAAGAACTTTATCGGATATTTCCGTTTCCACTCATTAATCAGGTTGGAATTCCGTATTGTTATTCACTCTTAACTTGGCGATCTAGTTTATTTACATGCGTTGACAACTTATTTATCGTCTTGTCAGTTCAGTTTGGATTTGAGCCTATTTGTATAATTGTTTTAATTTTAAGTGGTAGAAGTGTTGTGTTGGATTGTTGAATTGTTATATTAGAGACCTTATCTCTGCGAAATGGCGATAACCTGTGAAGTTTGTGGGCTGAAAAAGTTATCAAGCACCAAACAAAATTCCACAAGTATCAAATCAAACCATGGGCGTTGCAGCATGGCATATTAAAGTTGATTTTTACTGATTCCCGATTGTGAGACAAAAATACACTTTTTGTTGAAATAGCTTAAAGAAACTTTGTACTTTGAAAAATGATTACCTATTATTCATGAATAGGAAAATACTTGTTGCAGTAGGTACACTGAAAAATAAGTAAGTAAGGAAACTCAACTCTTCAAAACCGAATTCAAATTATAAGTCACTAGCTATAGACCCAATCTGATGGGTACTGGAATGTTTTGTTCATATACAGGGATTATCACATAACCCGTTCATCAGTTTTCGATGTTGCCATTTGAATAAAAATGTTGCTTCCGGTTAAACCGTACGTGGACATGAACGAAACACTGTATATCATCCAAGTTTAAAATCTAATGAACGGGTTACGTAGGTATAATGATTGTCAAGACAATAATTCCAATCTCTCATATTCCTTATGATACTTTGACATTGGTTCAGATACATTATATTTTCAGGTTACCAAGCAATAGAGCAATTGCCCAGTTGTGGTGTGAATCACTCACTTAGAAATCCTCAGTTATCTGTTCTAACCACTTTTGGCCTCACCATATTTTTCGGTCAGTTTGTTGAACTATAATCAGTAACGGAGCATTACCAGTCTTGGCATTTTATGATGAATCCTCATCTGATGCGATAAGGTAATATTTTTCAGTTTTCTTCAAAATATTTTTCTTACCAGTAAGAATTTGGGCGCAGTTTAAGGGTTTCCGGAGTGCAAAATTCGTACTGATTAATCAGATTTATTCAATATTTCATGTTCATTGGACCAATATAAAGTATTTTTTCTCAAAACAACAGCATTAACATTAGTTTTCTAACAAATTCGTTCATTTAGTGGATTCCAACTCCATCCAGCGTTGAAAGATATTAAGAATGAAAGCTCTGCAACTGGCACTGTCCACAAAGTTTGAAGCATCTTCGACTTCTACGATGACAGCACCAGAATCATTATTCGAAATACAAAATTATCGTAGAACAAAATTATCGTAGAACAAAATTATCGTAGACAGCGACAAAAGGCGAACAACGAACGACAGCAACGTTGTTGCCAGTTCTCGCGCGTTCACGTGAAGTCTTGTTCATATCCTCACGAATTTCGCAATTTTTCTGCGATTAAAATGGCTACCAGTCATGCCGTACCAATCGTTGATGCAGCCATTTTATTTGTGAGGGTATGAACAAGACTTTAACACGTGAACGCGTAAGAACTGGAAACAACATTGTTATCGTTTTTTGAAAGTGGTTGACAATGTTTCACTTTGAGTAAGGTTATTCTGTACTTACATTGTCTAAAAAAGAACAAAGAAAAATTTCAATTCTCTGCAATATTATTCACGACGTTTCAACTGTTAAAATCTACAGTCGTTGTCAAGTGTATAATATCTTGATAACGACTTGCAATTTAATTTCTATTGCCCCACAGCAATAAGCACTACCTTTTCACATTCAAAATTAACGGATGAAAGTCTAGTTTTTTAATGAACGTAAAAGAATAATTAGTCTATGCTGTGTTGGTACACGTAGCGTGTTGACAATTCTCACATGTACAATAATGTACAATAAACAGTCACCTATATTTGGACCTGTTACATAAATAACTATTTGTCCACTACATATTCATCATAAATTCTATTTATGAATGAGTTATTTATGCCACCATTTAGGAAATGTTGCCATTTGTATGATAGTAAGAGTTTAATCCAAAAATTCATTGTATTAACGTAAGAACATGTTACTATTTTTTGACAACACTCGTAGAGTGTACCCAAAGGCATAATCTGTGCGGGTACATGGCAGCTTTTATTTGCTGTGGCGCTCCAGGGCGACATTGTTTTCATTGGAAGTGCATTCACTTTTCATCAGTAGGGAGACCTACAGCACTACTGCTGGTGGTTGGTGCGCATTCCAAGCATTAGGGTTGCAGCTAAATAACGAACTTGCTTTCCAACCAGGTATGTGATCGTCTATCGATGCCAATACAATATGTGATAACAAATTTATCTGCACCGACTGTGTTTAATTAATAATGTATAAGAAAATGTATCAGCACGCCACTGGTTCTAAGCTTAGCTCCAGTTTTCAAAACAATAACAAATCTCCCCCTCCGGGCTCGGAGGTCCCCCCTCACCTACAAATCATAACAAAGGATAGCGGTATGCAGCTTTCACATCAATATGTGTTGTTTATATAGAAATGGCACCTCTTAACTTTTATTGCTCGGAGGTCAAATGATTTCGGATCACTGCACCAAGGTGAAATGGACTGCAAGTCACTCCGAACACAACTCTGGTATGTCTATAGTGTATGAGCTGACCATTTTCTTCATACCACAGAAATCGTAAAAAGTCTCTATCTGACAAACATACACTTATCTGAAGGAAAGCTATTCTGATATCATAAATCACACCGATTTTATGTATCGGAATCGAATCAATATCCTGGGGATGAGTTCTATCAGGTTGGTTCCTTTTTCCAAACACTGATTCAAAGATGGGTGATTTTTAACTCTGGCTGATGCATCAAAAACTGGTCGGAGTTTCGAAGTGACGCTATTCAATTTCACAACATGACGATACGGCAAGCAATGACCTTCATTAGAAAGATCATTTTCGGGAACAATTTCAATCACTCCTTCAGCCAACCATTCGGAAAATACTTTGTTGTACTCCCCATAGTAGCTATCATTTCTCAATTTGTGCATCAGATTATCAAATCTTCTTTTAGCTACATCATAATTACTTGGGAGAGGTGGATGGCCCTCAATCCAAGGTAAAGCGACTTCATATCTCCCTTCTTTATTCACAGACACAGTTTCCTGGAAATGATCCATGACTGCTGCTTCATTTTCTTTCTTGGAGTTTTTATCTACAGGATCCGTAATGCCAAGTATGTCCAGTTTCCACAGATCAGCGATATCGTAAGATTTACATAAAAGTGTGGTTGCCAACATAGAAGCTGAATCAGAATGATTTGAATGAGGAAGTGACACTTTTCCCATCAGGGTCCATCCAAGAAGTGTTTCCATTGCAACTAGACCACATTTAAGACGATGATTGCGGCCATTGAACAACTTCCCAGCAACATCAGATCCAATAAGGACTTCTATTGGACCATCTTTCACGTCAGAAATATCCACTTGCAGTTTTCGCAGTTCATTCATCCATGATCCGTTTCTAACAGAGATGACATTGCTGCATATTACTGACTGATCAAGTGCTTGGAAATTACATGCATATTTCTGGTTCAGATTCCTCAAACTGATTCTGTAACAGTTGTGCTTCACAACTTCGGACTGGCCTCCTCCAAAAAGCGCATGAACCAAGGTTTCCTCAGACATTTTTTCATATTCCATTTCTTTTGCAGCAAACGTGTTTATGTAGGATCTTTGGCTTCCAGTATCTATAATTGCCCTCACTTGACGAGAAAAACTGTCATTATGAACGACGACTAGGGTTTGGAGGAAAACTTCGCCATAAGTATGATTCGATAGATTTTCTACAGAAGTTGGACTTTCTTTCTCTGGTAAATATTGTATACCGGGTAGAGTTTTGAATGAAAAATCTTTCTCAGGGCATAACATAGTAGCATGTCGTTTCTTACAATCGGAACACTCAATTTTAACTTTACATCTGCGCGCGATATGGCCGAATTTCATGCATACGTGACAGCATCCTTTATCTGACCGAATTTTCTTTATTTCCTGTTGCTTCATCGTGCTGGCGTTACTACATTCGTTGTTTGAATGATTATCTTTGCAGAAAACGCATTTGACGGATTGTGGTTTATGATTAAATAAAGCTGAAGCGGTAGCGATTGATTCTTTTTTCGATACCCTAATAGCACCATGAAGTCCGATGGAAATCCATAGGACATCCTCTCAGGACATTCGGGACGTCCTTAGGATGTGCAAAATTGGTACCGCGGACGTCCATTGGACATCCGTGGGAAGCACCAATGTCTCGACTTCTCACCAAAATTGGACGTTCTGTAAGGATATCCAATGGACATCCACCTGGGATGTTAATCGGACGTCCCCGAATTACATCAATCGAAAGTACATCTTGGACGTCCTTAGGACGTGCAATATTGGTACGTCCTTAGGACGTGCAGTATTGGTAGTGCGGACGTCCATTGGACATCCGTGGGAAGTACCAATGTTTCGACTTCTCACCAAAATTGGACGTTCTATAAGGATATTCAATCGACATCCACCTGGGATGTTCATTGGACGTCCCCGAATTACATCAATCGAAAGTACATCTGGGACGTCCTTAGGATGTGCAGAATTATCAGATGTCTACATCTCTTTCAAGACTAAGATTATGATATTGTTTTGGATACCTACTGGAGATACCAATTTGGATGGAACCAGATTTACTTACTATGTAAGCTCAGCACTCTCTCAGAGTCATTCAATTCGGTTTTGTACATATTTAAAGGATACACACAACTCTACTTGTCTTACGGAAACACCTTTTTCAAAACATTGTTGAATAGGTTAGTAATAACTATTGAATAGTATAACAAAACTTTTATTTTCATTTATAGATATAACTACACTGAATGAACACAAAATAACTTACAAAACAGTCACTAAACTAATTAATCACAAAAGACGATAGAAAAGCCGCCATAGCTGGTAAATACTCAACAATTGTCTGTCAGTTCAACACTTCACTTGAACACAAAACACAGAAAACAACTTTATGCACGGAATCCATATATGAGGAATTGTTCGGTTTCAATTCGTATACGAACAAGAGAGACAAACATAAATTTTTTATTTTCATTGTTGTGAACAGTGAATCGTATTGGCATACGCATAAACTCGAGAATATGGCCCCTGTTGACCACAATGATAGTGAAAAGGGTTTTATTTCAGATGGGTTGTTTTCGCTATAATGTTCAGCCCTATTGTAAATATGCGTTCCATTTTATACCTCTTCTGTAAAACCACTAGCTGGGATGTATACACGGGCACTGGGTACACATGGAGGCCTAATTATTGTAACTGTTTTCGAATTTTGTTTCATTTTTTATGACGTTCCAGAATGTCTCCGTACCAGGACCACCATAGGAAGTCCTTTCGAAGACATGCGAAATACATGCCAACCAGGACATCCAATGGATATCCTAGAAAATTCTACAAAATATATCCGAACCAGGACATCCCAAGGAAGTCCTCGCAGGGAGATATTCTAAGATTAACCAATTGGGACGTCCAATATTCATTCATGCGGGATGTTCCTAAATGTCCCGTACCAGGACAACCATGGGACGTCTTTTCAAAGACATGCCAGAATACTTACTAACAGGGACGTCCGATGGATGTCCTAGGAAACATTACAAAATATATCCTACCCAGGACATCCCAAAGACGTCCTCGCAGAGACGTTTTATTTGATGTACCGATTGGGACATCCATAGGAAGTCCTTTGGGGAAATTCATGAAAATGCACTGAATCGGACGTCCCAAGGACAATGATTTTAAGTCCCGGACATTCGGACATGATTTGTACCAAATAGGGACGTCCCTGGGACATGGTGTGCTATTAGGGTAACTCGTTTTTCTTGATTTTATTATCAAATCCGGAAACTGCTAATGAAATTCTCTCTTCGTTCTCAACTTCTCGTCTCAAAAACGTCATAAGTTTTTTCAATCGGCAATTTGATGACTTCGAAGTGACTTCTAATGAGGCTGAATCGGAATGGTCAACTGTACTTCTCTGCCAAACTCTTAGAACGTATTCGGGCACACAGGATTCAACAAGCGGAAACAGCATTGCCGCATATTTCTCTGAAGTGACACCAAGTGTTTCCAATGCTCGAAGTTGTGACTCGAGCCTATCAAAAAGAGTGCTGAGACAGACCTTTGCATTTAAATTACTCATAACTAGCTTCAAAAGTTCTCGAACATAGAATTCCACCAGTAGTTCGTCTTTACCGAATCGAGTCTTCAAACTATCGATAACCTTGGGATAGTTTTCTCCACTGGGAGGATAGCTTTTCACTAGTTAGTGGGCACGAAAGTTTGGAATGGTGGCCTGCATCAGATATTGGAATTTATCTTCATTGTCCAAACTCTCATCACCATCAATTCTCTTGAATTGGCTCCAAAAGGAAAGCCAGTCCTTGATGTCTCCACCAAATTTGACGAATTCGATGCGCGATGATTTCGAATGAATATAATGACTTGCCACACTTGGAGCAGAATCATTAACGAAAGAGTCCTTACTCATCTTTGCTCGACTCTGAACTTCAGGGTATGGTAGGTGCTCATCAGCTCGTCTGCTTTCTCCACTTCAGCATCGATAATTTCCTCCATGGAATCTCCTTCTAGCAACAATTCAAGAACTTGTTTGTTCAAATCTGCAATAACCTCCATCTTCTGATCAAGGAGACGAAAATTCCCATGTATCACACTCAAGTCGGGATCGGGTGTTTGCAGTGCATTGATGATAACAGCATAAACTCGAATGAACGACACTCGTTGAATCTCTCTGAGTCTTTGCAAATTCTCCATATCTTCAGGGTTGTCCTGTCACGGTCGCCAAAATATGTACGAACAGCACCTACCTGGATACTATTCGATATGAAAAGGACAGCAATGGACACTTTAGCAAACTTTATTTAAATTCAATTCAATGAAATGTATCATTCAAAATTATATATGACGTTACTTCAAAATTATTATTCTAGCACTTTTTCAATAATAGCAACTGTTTCTACAAAATATAAAATATTCAGGAAACTCCACGATAACATGATCAACTGCAACAGCGGCGAAACGTGACTTCCTAGCGGAACATGTTCAATAGGAAAGTTTTAGATAATAAAAAATTTGAAAACTTTCAGTCGATTTTACCGAGTTTATTTATCAAGATATGGAAAAAAATCTTTTTTGCAGACCTGTTCAAGAGAAAATTCGAGGAAAATGAACTATGAAACTCAAATTTAAGAATCAATTGCTTCAATAAGTAAGATATACAGGGTGTCTCTTAAAGACCACGTCAAACTTGAGGGGAATGCATATCCTATCTGCTATAAAAAAATCCCCAATATGAAAGTTCTACCGTTTTCGAGATATTCGGTTTTTTTATGAAAACATTGAATTTTTGCCTCTCAGTAGTTTTTTTTGTGCGAGTGGTATATTTTCACACTTTTCTAATTAATTTTATTAGTAAAATATTGCTGAAGGATTATTCTAACGTCAACATTGAAAACATTTTCCGAACATTTTAGAGAGAAATGTTTTTATGGAAAGTTTTGGTAGTAGATTTTTTTGTTCATGACGTTTAGCCCATCGTAGTGAAACCAACATGTACTGGGCTACTGCTGCACATTACATAATTAAATTGCCTATTTTGTGGTGATTTCAAAATAGTATAACACAAGAGATTTGTTATAAAAAGAAATAAGATATCGCTATCCAAATAATATAGTGGTCAATTCATTTAAGGAATCTTCTATTTTGCTTTATATAGTGAACAATCTCAATCTTTTAGGTGAGAAAATTTTGCGGCGTTGACAAGTTATTGCTGAATGAAAGAAAATCTTCGGAAAAACAGACCATCATAAATACTTTATGAATAGAATTAAGGAAAAAATATTTGTGTCATGCACAAATTATGAACAATATACGTTCCTCTAGGTTTTTTAATGAAGGGCTAGTTGAATTGAATGATTGAATTCTCCTTGAATTCAGATGAGTAAACTCAGTTCATTTAGTTCAAAATATACTCAATATACTCAGAACATCAGATATAATACTTTGAGTTACTCACTAAATATATTCATATTTTATAGCTTGCTAAATCCTACGAAAACACAAAATTCATTATATTGGAAACTACCCTGAATACATTTTTTTTTGATATGTAGAAGAATCTTCCACGATCTTCGTGATGCTCAGTTAAACAACAGCTGACTATCGATTACAAGTAATATGTACCTAAATGTTTTTCATTTATCTGAATCTACTCAAAAATAATAAAATTCGTGATTTGGAGTAATTTATGTAAATATAATGGACCATTCCTTATTCCAAACACTCTCTATTCATAGCTTCATTATATCTAGTTCGATCAACAAACCATTCTGATTGATCCCCAATGATAAACTCATAACATCATCGTGGGCGAATTCATTCACTGAAGAATTGAATTTAATGTGGACAACCCTGTAGAAAAACAGTAGCAGTTTTTTATTCTGTATTATGGAAAAATATTCCTCCCGAATTGTAGCACAGAATATTGGATATTGATATATTTTTTCAGTTGAATTTCTCAAAAAAAATCACAAAATTAATGATTTGGCGCCCTCTAGCGCTGAATTTAGTATACTTTTTCCCATAAGATGTGTGCCTGGTCCTTTCTGCCCAGAAAAATTATAATTAATCATCATACAGTGCGTGGGTACCGCCGAATACTGAAATTTTTTTGAATTTTACCAATTAAGTACAGGTGGTTTTTCGCTTCAGAAAATTTCAACTTTTCACGACAAGTATGTTCTGGTCACTCGACAATTGTTGAGTGGATTTATGTGGAGTTATGTGTGTGTATTACTAAAAAAGTAGAACAACTCCATTATTCATCATTTGAAGGTAGTTTCCGGATTTCAGAAAATGGGAGTTTTCACGACAAACATGTTTTCGATATTCGACAATTGTTCAGCAAATTTCCGACCAGAGAAATTATAATCATCATCAGTGCGTAGGTGATGCAGAGAGACTGAAAATTATAGAATTTTTCCAATTACAGGTAATCAGTACAGGCACATTTCAATAATTCCCCTCCTGTCATCTCTTAGAGGAAGGATCAAGTTTTGATGGAGTGGTCGCGCTGCATGTTAGAAACCTGGAATTCAAACCGGACTCGCCTTGATATTCGTCTACCGTCTAGGAGATGGCGCGCAATGTCATTGTGACAAGATGTTTAACTTTTTTACATAAATATCTATAAATTGTTACATTATGAAGAAATGAGTAATAAAAATTCCTATCTAGGAGAACATCAAGTGGTATATAAACATTAGAATTTTCATTTCTCATTTTTTCAAAAATATCGATTATTAAGAAACTATAGTATATTGAGTGAAACTGATTACATTTCTAACTTCTGCATTACAAGTTCCTCCTGTTTTGCAAATTTGAAGCCAATCTGAGGTACGAAATTTGTTGAAAATAGTTTCTTATTTTTTATAAAGGCCTGAAAATCAACTTTTTCCTAGAGCCTCCATATTCGCTAGGATGATCTGCGGAATAGTAAAATTGCTTTCAAAACATGAGTTTTTGAAAAATTGACAATTTTTCAAAAAAAAAACAGGATTAGTTGAAAACCATGTTGAATTGAGTGAGTGATACTGATTCAGGCGCGTGCCTAGGGTAATTTCATGGGGGGGGTAATCACCCATTTCAGGACCAATATTTCCTACGTTTTAAAAAGTTAAACTTCAGTAACACTAAGGCATTCATATTTAATTCTTAAAAAAAATTAACAAAATGTTCTTTAAAACAATAGCTCGAATATGAGAGAGTGTAAAAATAAATAAACAGAATATATTTCAAAATGAAAACAATAACTCAAAAATAAAAAAATGTATAACTAAAAATAAATAACAGAATAAATATTCTTCGAAACGAAAGCAATAACTCGAATATAAAAGAATGTAAAAATAAATAAAGAGAATATCATTCAACACAAAAATAATAACTGAAAAATAAGTAAATGTGTAACTGAAAATAAATTAGCAGAATATTCTTCAAAACGAAAACAATAACTCAAAAATGAGAGAATGTACAACTAAAAATATATAAACATAACAAAACAGACAAAATAATAAAAACAGGTTACCTATAAATGATAAATGAATGGTATCAAATTGTAAATTCCATATTTCTTTGTTTTTTAGCACTAAATCTGTCAATGATATTATTTATATTAATTTTCATATCCCGATGTATATTCAGCAAGGCAAGTCCTGTTAAACGAGCGTCCGACATGGTTGATCTAATATAGGTTTTCAGTCTTCTTAAAGTCGAGAAACTGCGTTCTGCCGAAGCGACAGATACCGGTAATGTCACTTGAATTTGTAAAATAGTGTAAATTAAAGGGTAAATATTTTTATCACACTTCAATAATGAATCGATTCCAGCATGAGGTTTTTCATGACAATTCTTCCATTCATTTATCCATAGTTCCAGTTCTGATGATAATCTACGGTATAAAGACGTTTCAGATTCACTTGTAGTTATTTGGGACAAAAATGCTACCAAATTGTTTTTACAGTTTTCCAGCTGTACATGTGAATGTTCCAAGCAGATGGAAGGTACAACATTTGAAAAATAGAACACAGCTTTATTGTTGAATCTGAATTTTAAATCCTCTATAACACTATCAAGGACAGGAAAATAGACAGCGATTCTATAATAATCCTCAGGATTATTACATTGCACGTTTGTTCTCATGGTTTGTTTACCTACCACCCGTGGCATAGTAATGTCGATCTCTAACATTTCGTGAATCTTCGTTATGTCTTTGTAAATTTTATTGAAATTATCGTCACCTTTCTCTCTTTTATATTGCAATGTTTGTAAAACATTCGTAATGATCTTCTCAGCATACAAATTATCTATAGTTTTAGTCTGCAAAATTTTACTCAAGTTTATTGTGAGTCCTAATACATCTGATAAACAGCATAAACTTACAATGAAGTTGGTGGAAATCAAGGATAATTTCAGACAAGCAGCTTTAGATGCGGAATCTCTCTCCCTCTAATTTGATATGAAATCAAGGGATTCAATGATACTTGAAAAACTTTCTCGAAATCGCTGAATTGATTCATGTCTTTCAACCCACCTTGTATCACATAACTTTTTTAAATTGTTTCCATTAACGTGCAATAGAACACTGTGTCTCTTGGAAGATGAATTGAAAAAGGTGATGACTTCTTTCATGATACCAGTAGCATTCCTTATTGACTGAACATTTGAACTCTTCGAAATAGATAAATTCAAGGCGTGATTACTGCATGGGCACTTCAGAGCATTTTTCAATTCTTGTTGCAATTCTTTAACGGCGCCTTTCTGTTCACCAAACATTAAATTGCACCCATCGGTACCAATTCCCACACAATGATCCATATTCAAATTCAAATATTTCATTAGTTTCACGACAGTTTGTGCTAAAATTTTGCCTGTCATAACTGGTTCTATCGAAGGTTCATTGTAATTAGATGCGTGACAATTTATAAAACCGACAAAATCTTCGAAAATTTGATTTTTTGAAACATACCTGAGTGTGACAGACATTTGTGAGATATGACTAACGTCTGTAGTTTCATCAAATATAATACAGTAGTACTTACACTCTGTAATCCTCTTCAATATAGTAGTTATAATTTCCTCTTTACAATATTCGATCAGTTCATTTTGAGTTTTTGCGCTGATGTACGTTGCTTTTGAAGATGAGTTTTTCAAATGTTCTTTCAGTACGGTATCTCCACTTTCGACGTGAAAACGTAAAAGTTCTCTAAAATTCCCTTCATTTGCAGTGGGTGAAGATTCTACATCTAAATCTATATCTTCAGTTTCAGAACTTTTTATCCCAATAGCTCCACTATCTCTATGTCCTCTTAATGGAATATTCTGCCGACCCAAAAAGATAATGCTCTCAATAATAGAAGTGAGACGCTTCCTATTTTCGATAATTTGTTCTCGTCTTTCAGTGTCCAACATATTAATTACCTTGTTTTTTTCGTCACAGTAGTTCTTGGTGAAATTCCTTGCATTTATTACTGATTCTTTATGAAAGCTACTTTCTTGATGACTGACCAAATCCCCGTCTTTTCCCAGTAATTTGGAATATTTGCATAATGGAGTTTTAATTAGTTTGTTTAAAGGGGTCTGTTTGTGTTGACCACCGTACTTTGCGAATAACAGGCAGTATTTGCAGAATATACCTTTTTTCGAAACTGAAAATGTTAACCATTCGAACAGCTGGAAATGTTTCTGGGACAGATAGCATTTCACGTCCTTGTTTTTCTTTGTGTGTAATGAAAAAGGATATATGAATTCTTTGCCTGGTACCATAGCATATTTCAAAATGTTCATTTTCTGCAAGTCTGTAATCATATCCTGATCTAGAACTTTTCCAGCATCCATATCATTTTCAGACATACACACTTCGCCTTCTTCAATTTCCATTTCTCTGGAGCTGGAGTTTCGTAACTGATTACCACAATCTCCAGTTTTTGAAACTGTTGAACTTGTAGATGGCTGATTATTAATAATATCATTGATATTGATATAATCCACGCCCTCTGATTCCTTTTCGTTTTTAATTTCTTTTTCGTCCTCCTTTTGCTTTTTTACAACTATGAAGTTATCTAACGTGTTTTGGTACCTCTTCATTTTCGAATATCGACAATAACAACAGGTACACCAAAGTGTCGAAATCCTGAAAATAGTTAAAACAGTAAGTAATTATACCTACTCAGTACTCACTACTAAAATCATTATTCGGTTCCGGTATGTCGCGCCCAATGCTACAAAGTTAAAAATCTCACCTTCTTGTTCTAAACAACGATAACACTCATAAATTTTATTCCATATAAGAATAGATAAAAATGAAATGATGCACCCTAGCATAGCCAACAAAACACAATGAACGACGAACTTATTTCGGCGTATTCCCGACTATTTCATTTCAAGTATATAATGTATTTACATAAGCACCTGCTTCGTGAATTCGGCCGTCGTTGTGTCGGCGAACAATAACAAATAAAAACCCAGTTCACTCAACACTCAACTCCATAATGCGCCACCCTGATTGCGAAATTTATAATTTAATGTTGTGACTAGAAGCCTCAAGACTAGAAGACAGGTGTGAAAGCCCATCGTTGTGTCTTCATCATCATCATTTTTTAAGTTTGAAAATAAGGAATGTTCAAATTTTTTCATCATCATCGTGGTCATGGGGGGGGTAATTACCCCATTACCCCCCCCTCAGGCACGCGCCTGTACTGATTACATTTCTTACTTCTCCACTACAAGCTTCTCCCGTGTGGCAAATTTGAAGCAATCTGAGGTGAGAAATTTGTTCAAAAAATAACAGAACCTTGGTTTTTTGAAGGCATAACAATCAACTTTATCCTAGAGCCTCCGTATTCGCTGTGGATGATCTAAGAACGATGATGAACTGCGAAGTAATTAAATTCCTTTCAAAAAGAGAGTTCTTGAAAAGTCGACTATTTTTTCACAAAAAACACGTCAAAAACCATGTTGAATTGAGTGAAACTGATTACTTTTCTGACTTCTCCACTGCAAGCTCCTCCCGTGTGGCTAATTTGAAGCCATTCTGAGGTGTGAAATTTGTTGGAAAAACATAAGAGTTTTTTTTAAAGGCTGTTGAGTTGCTTTTTGCTTAAATAATAATAAATACTTGGAAGGTGACTTTTGTGACGATTTTTTATTGACAACTTCGTTATGACAAATCTTGCGTCACCACGACAATAATAACATATAAAAAATATAACATGTACAGTATGAGATAATAAAGTACAGCATGTCCCAACATTCTCCGGCCCCAATCTTATTCCTCGCCCAACCTTGCTGGAACCTTCAAGATTCGACCAAACCTTGACCTTTGGACTGGGTTTTCATTCTTCTCTTCCTTTTTCTTATTCTTTTGTCTATTTTCTGTAGTGACAACGTCTTTACTGTGTGATTCTGCTGTTGCTCCTAATTCTAATGGATATATCCTTTGGAATGGCCTAATTATTATTCCGTTCTTCGTTTTTACTTTAGCGACCCGGCTAACTCCATCTTTTCCATCATAAATTTCTAATATTCTTCCCATTGGCCAAAGTACCCGTTTCAGATTATCTGCTCGAACCAACACTACATCACCAACTTTAATCTGCTCCGTCTTCTTCCTGTGACCTTTATTAACTAACTCTGCAAGATACTCATTTTTAAATCTTTCACGTAACGAATTTCGAACATTTTGCAAATGTGTAAAACGACCTTTTAAAAATGCCGCGTCTACCTGGTCTAAATCCGCAACTTCACCCAAAAAATCTGTTCCTACCGACTGCGACAGTATAGGCCTTAAAAACTTTGCAGGACTAAGAACCTCCCACTCATCAGCGCTGGAAACATAGCTGAGTGGTCGTTCGTTGATTACTGCTTCTACATCGCAAAGTACAGTATATAACTCAACATAATATAACGATGCTTTTCCCAACGATCGACGCAATAGTTCTTTCACAACCCTTACTAATCTCTCCCACCATCCGCCCCACCACGAAGCCGAAGGTGGATTGAATATCCATTTAATTCTTTTTTGACCCGAAAAATGTTCAATTTCCTCCCAATTTAATTTTTTAAACAAATTATCACTTCCACGAAAGTTTGTCCCGTTGTCCGAGTAAATGGTGTTTGGTCTACCTCGTCTACTGATGAAGCGTCTTAGCGAATATAAAAATGCTTCTGTTGAAAGCGATTTAACTAGTTCAAGATGAACTGCCCTGTAGACCGCACACGTAAACAATACAATCCATACTTTGCTACCATCTTTTAATAATAATGGCCCTGCTAAATCAACACCCACAACTTCAAAAACCCCCGCGTCGTTTATTCTGTTTGCTGGTAGAGGCGCAAAAGGAGTTTCAAGTGGTTTAGATGTATGTTTTTTACAATTTATACAGGCAAATATTATGGAACTTATCGTTTTACGGGCTTTTAGTAACCAGAACTTTTCTCGGATGACTCCTAATAAAATTTTTGGTCCTGCATGACAACTATTTTCGTGCTCTTCTATGAGTAGTTTCCTAACAATTTCGTTTTTACTTGGAAGAATGATCGGGTATTTAAAATTTTCGTTAAAATTGCCAAGTTCAAGTCTTGTTTTTATTCTTAAAATCCCATTATCGTCTGTCAAATACTCAAACTTACGCATTCCTTTTAAATTTTCTCCTAGATCTTTCCTTTGTACTACTCTTAAAAGACATGTTTCTGCTCTTTCAAGTTCTTCTGTACTCAAATATTCGAATTTATTTTTGTCTTTTGCTTCTAAGCACTTGTATCTTAGTTTATTTTTTAAATTATCGCCAAACCTCAAAAATCCATCCAATAATTCTTTTAATTTTATTATATTTTGAAATTTGATTTATTTTCTGCCAAAATGCTTCATCTACTAAACTCTCTACTAAATTTGTATTGATGATCTTTTTTCGCTCAATTTCATCTTCTGTGGCACTTAATCTTCCTTTTGGCCATTTTTCCTCACTTTCTTTCAGCCATTCTGGTCCTTGCCACCATTTTTTCTCCATAAGCTGCTTTCCACTGCAACCACGTGATAAAACATCTGCTGAATTCATTTCTCCTGGTACGTGACACCATTGATCTGCACTACTGTATTTTCTTATTTCCTTGATCCTGTTTCCAACAAAAGTATTCCATAACCCTTTTGTTTTTATCCAGGTCAAAACGATCATGGAATCGCTCCAATAGGTAGTTTCTAAGTGTTTGAAGTCTTCTACTTCTTTAACCGTTTCCGTTAGTCTTACCCCAATTAAAGCAGCCATTAATTCGAGCCTTGGGAGTGTAATTGGTTTTATTGGACTTAACCTAGTTTTTGCTAACAAAAGTCTAATAAAAACTGAATTTTGATACTCAAACCTAAGAAAAACACAAGCTGCATAAGATATTTTTGACGCGTCTACAAAAACATGAATCGATTTTTTCGTTATCATGTCTTCATTCTCTATATTATCTGTTAAACATCTAGGAATACTACAAAAACTTAAAAGATTTACACTTTTCAGCCAATTTTCAAATCGTTTCTCTAAATCCTCAGGCAGTTTTTCATCCCACATAAGTTTCAAGCTCCAAGTTTCTTGCAGCATAAGCTTTGGTAACAATGTGAAAGGAGCTGTGAAACCAATAGGGTCAAAAACTCGTTGAGTTGCTGATAAAATACCCCGTTTTGTTCTTGGAATATCCTGAAGAGAACCCACATTTTTTATTTCGCATTTTAGAATGTCATTTGCTTTGCAAAGTTCCATTGCATTCCTAGAATAGAAATAATTTTATTTTCGCTGTTTTCTTGGTTTATCAAATTATTTTCATTTTGTTCGTTATAAGTCCACCCCCTTAAATCAAAGTTCGCTCTTAATAAGATATCTTTTGACTCCCCTATAAATTTTTCCAAATCTTTTTCGTTTTTGACGCTGTAAACACAGTTATCAACATAAAACGCATTTAAAAGTTGACCTGCAGTTTCTTTATATTTTTTCTCCTTTTTTAAGTGTAAATTTAGTGTAGCTGCCAAAAGAAATGGACTAGGCTTTAACCCGAAAACAACTCTACAATGTCTAAAAATTTTTATTTGTCGTTGTTCGTAATCTTTCCACCATATAAAGCGCAAATAGTCCCTATCTTCTTCTTTAATGCTAATTTGTAAAAATGCTTTGGTGATATCTGCTGTTACCCCTATTTTATGTAGCCTAAATTTTAAGATAAGAGGAATAACTAACTCAATCATATTGGGACCCTTTTCTAGTAGATCATTAAGAGAATTACCATTTTTATCCTTTTGTGATGCATCAAATACTGGCCTTATTTTTGTTGTACAGCTTGCTTCCTTTATGACAGCATGATGCGCCAAATAGTGGTGTCCTTCTTCACATTCATCTTGTTCCACTTCTTGAATAATCCCCATTTGCTCCCATTCATTAAAAACTTTATCATAATCTTTAAATTTACTAATTGAAAGTAAACGCTTTGTGTTTGAAAATAGTCGATTTTCCGCTAGTTTAAAATTTGACGTTATATTAGGAAAACCGTCCACCCATGGTAAAGACACTTCGTACCTGTTTTCTTCATCTATTCTGGTGCTTTCCATGAACTTTTCTAATGTCTGTATCTCTAACTCCTCTCTGCATTTTTTCTCTGCTGGTTCTTTTATGCCCAACACGTCTAAATTCCATAAATTTGCCAAAGAAGAATCAGAAAAATAAGTAGAAACAAAAAGATTATTTTTATTACAGCTTTGCTGGCCCATTATGGTCCATCCAAAATTTGTTCCTACAGCTACTATAGAATCATTTAGTTTCATTATATTTCCTGTAAGAATTTTTTCCAAAAATATCTGCTCCTATTAATAAGTTTACTTCGAAATCGTTAGAAGCACTTTCATTTATAAGTATGTTTTTTAATCTTAACTTTTCAATAATATTGATATCATTTAGCTTTGGTATATAATTACATATTTTATCCTGTTCAAGCAAAGACATACCAACGCTAAAAGTTTGTTCTAAATTTTGAACATTTGCTTTGAATACGCGATGAATTTTTGGATCACTTTGTAAGCCGCCAAACATGCCCTGAACAATATTTTCCTCTCCGATTTTTAAAAGTCCTAACTCTTCAGCGCATTTGGTTGTAATATATGAACGCTGTGAGCCAGAATCTAGCAGAGCCCTTACTATTTTTGATCTATTATTATCAGAAAGAACTTTTACATTAATTGTTTGAAGCAAAGTTTCTGAATTGACAGTTGTCATCGTTTGCTCAATTCTCTCCTGCCTATTTGCGTCCTTCTTTTCTTTCTCTTTCTCATGCAGATCGGGACACATAAGAGCATGATGTTTTCGTGTACATTTTACACATTTAACTATAGATTTACAAGTTCTAAAACTGTGATTGGGTTTCAGACATGAAAAACAACCTCTTTTCTTTGCTACCGTTGTCCTTTTTTGTTCTAATGTCATTTTTTGTGCTCTTATGCAATCCTGACTGTTATGAGTGTTTGAATCGCAAAATATGCAAGAAAAATTGGGCTTACCTTTGGTCTCAGTATTTTTCACATGCAACACTTCTACAGAACACCCATCCTGACCCATTTTTACTCCTTTTTCCAAAGAAAAACTGGTTTGTGCAAGTTTTATTCGCTCGTCTGCTTCCACCTCGGCTTTTAGGAACTGCAGTAGACTCTGTAACTCATTAACAAATTTATCATTAGTTAAACGGTTTCTTTCCCAAATTTTTAGCAATTCGTGTGGTATAGCTGACTCAACCAATGGTAAAAGCATCGCGGCGTATTTGTCGCTGGTCACACCCAATGTTTCCAGCGCCCTGAGCTGAGTTTCCAATTTATCGTACAAATTTGATAAAGCCATACCTGATTTTTCCGGTGAAATATGCTGACTTAAAACAAGACTTAAAAGCTCTCTAACATAAACCTGAATTAAAACCTCGTCCCTTGCAAACCTAGTTTTGAGTTGGTCGACGGCAATTTTGTAATTGTTTGCTGAAGGTGGGAAGCTTTCTACCAGATTACGGGCTGGCGAGTTTTCTTCGGTGGATTGGATAAGGTACTGGAATTTGTCTTCATTGGGCAAATCTGAATTTTCATCTATCTTACGAAATTGACCCCAAAAATTGATCCAATGTTTGACATTTCCGTCAAACTTCTTTATTTCTAATTTTGGTAGGTTAAAATTCTTTGGTGCTTTTCTTGTTTCGGTTTTAACCTCCGTTTTTTGCTTCTTTTATTTGTTCTAATAAAAAATTGCATTTGTTTGTATACTTGGTTACCTCAGTGCAAAAATCCATTTCCTCTGTGATTTCTTTACTAAAATCTTCGTCGCTGGGTTCTTCGTTACAAAGCAATTCTTTTATACTGCTGTCTAGGGAAAATACTTTTTCTGATTTGACTAAAACTTGTTGCAAAAGCTCATTTATTTTCTCCTTATCGTCCTGTCCTAAAATATAACATGTACAGTATGAGATAATAAAGTACAGCATGTCCCAACAAAGGCCTAAAAATCAACTTTTTCCTAGATCCCCTATATTCGCTATGGATGATCTAGGAACGATGCTGAACTGCGGAATAGTGAAAATTCTTTCAAAAAACGAGTATTTGAAAAATCGACATTTTTTTCACGAAAAACAGGAATATGCTAAAACCATTGTCTAATTCTTCTTTAGGCAATGATAAAACTATGTTAAATTGAGACCAAATTTATATTTGAGTGGTGCATTGTTGAGTTTGGGGCGTTGTTGCCATTGTTGAAAAAAATCGCCATCTCAAAGCCGCTGGGGGATCATCACCACCTTAGACATGCTCTCGTTCAACAACTCGTAATTTTTGTGTGGAGCCTTGTTAATAAGGTAAATCATTAAATACATTATTTTTTTCAACGTGTTGAATGTCAAATTTATGAGGTTTGCATTCATCCAAGCTTTCCTATTTAATGTTATGGAGCTCAGATAATTCTTAATAACAATATGTGTTTTGCTATTAAATGAGTTTGTAATTTTTTGTCTGACTTTGTATTCTAGAATTATTAATTGAGCCTACTTAGTCTACTTCACAAAATTTATAAAAGTTTCATAGCCGGACTATTAAGAATATAGTTTGAGATTTGTACCGTGAAAAGTAGTAAACTTTGGTTAGATAGGTACGTAAAGTTTATGATGTTTTGAATAATGACTTTGGTATCATCTTACTACTAAAAAAATCCACTTGAATGAAAGTATATCCTAAATGCATGAAGATACGTCAACTTTGCATCAAACAACAGAAATTATTAGCAATAATTCTCATTTTGTAGCGAAAAACATGTTTTTGTTGATGATTCGTAATGAACCTTTACATTTACGAAAAATAAATTGCAAAACTCGTTTACATCGATAGTTTCTATTCTGAAACGTTCATTTAACAAAGGGTATCACTATATTTTTTTATTAAAAAAAAATATCACATTTAAAGTGTGCCGCTGACGTCACGTTCATCGGAAACACCCCCACCATAATCCACGTTCCGAAACAGGCAATACCGTTGTCCTTAAAAATATACCTTCTACCTTGATATAAGCCATTGAGAAATAATTGAAACTTCGTCACTTGATCAACTAAGAGAAAAAAAAAAATCTCATACAGATACAGGAATTAAAAAAAATTATAGAATACAAACAACAAAAACTTTCAAAACTTGAAAACCGAATTAACCTCAAATAAGAAATCACGTAGGGCCTGTTCGTGAGTGCAGCATAGATATTTGATGGAACTGCTTTACTTGTATCCAATTTTAATGTAGGCAGTCGAGTTCAACAGAGACAAACGATTCTCATTGATGCTCCATGAAACAGACGAACGAACCCATCTGGTATCAAATGACCACTATTATAGGACACATTATATTTGAATGGGAATTTGAGATTCCACGGTGCACAACTTTTACAACGTTACCAAGTCTAGTTTTGATGAACGTGACGTCACGAATCACTTTTCTTCTGAATATAAACTAGCGGTCTGAAAAAAAAACCGAGTGATATTAGCGTATATACTTTCTCATTATAGTGTTTCCTCATATGCCGTGGAAAGGTCCATCGTCGCATATTAAAGCTACAGTTTTTACGGAATTACGAATTTTTAAATATCTCAGAAATTTCGTAATGATTATTAAAAAAATTGAAAAAAGTTGCAATAGAACGTTCAAATTCGAGACGTGTAAAATCAGAATTTTTTTGAAATTCGAATAAATAAACCTATTTTCAGCGATTCTTTCGATAAAATATTGACTGGTAGCGAAAGTCACGTGACCACATCCGCGTTGGTAATTTTTCATGTTTTTCAAAGCAGAACGTGACGCCTACGTCAAATTTCAAAATAAATTATTATTATTAAAAGTTTTTCCCATAAGATCCCAAGTCTTTAAAGGACACTCTATGTGGTTATAATTGTGAGAATTTGCTTTTCCGATTTCTTTAGTATTGCACCTTCTGTGGAAGGAAACTAAGGGTCAGTTTCACATGTCCCAGTTAACCTTCAAATAACTGAGTGAGAGTTTAGACGGTGAATGACAATCTTTAAATGGCTTTTGAAGGTTCACATTCTAACCACCAGTTAATTAATCTGGACTCTAACTGGAACCTGTGAAACTGGCCCTTAGTGGTACCCATATTTTTGTATTCAACCCAGGACCATATCCATTTCGAGCATAGTCGAGAGACTGCGACCCCCGAGACCAACCCTTGTAACCAAGCCCGCTTTTGATAACCAGCGCGATAAGTAGTAACATTCAACCCACGCAACTCTTTTCAGTGCATTTGAAAAGGATTACGATGCAGGTGTGAAAAAATTAAATTCCCTTAAAACCAAATAATTGAAAAAATACATATATTTCCCATTAAACATACATATTACTTTTTCGATATGTTTGAAAAATTTGCACGGTTCGTACGACAATCTATTAGTATTTTAGAAAGGTGATGTAAACACGGCATTCTATCCAGTCAAGTATTTTTCAGTTTTACCGCGAATATAGCATCGTCTAGCCAATAGTATGACTGTTGTAAGTCTCCCTCACACAAGTACGGTACTCTACTCCAAGAAACTATTTCAAAATTGGCTGGTTCCAACACGTCCTCCACCATACTTTTCACTTGGTCCTCAAAAACAGAACCTTTCAGTGGTAACAATTCTTTGGGTTTATGATCCGGTGCTCCTGAAAAAAAGAACAGATAATAGTAATAATAAGTAAAAATAAATGTGAAATAATAATATATTGCTGGCTGCAAGGAGTACCTGTTCATCGACAGATGTATCACGCAGGACTCCGTGCAGTACGAGCTTAACCTTACGATGGCCTGGCTCGATTTCCGCAGGGCATACAACATCACATGCATGCATTTCCCCAGATACGTTATGGTACCCGATCAAATAGTGATAACTTACTGATGCCGCTCTGTAGGACTTGCTTCACCATAAGATTTGGTCCAAACAGAGAAGGACCTACATCAGTCCCTCAGGGTGTACCGCTTGCTATCAGAATGGAATTTGGGACCGACAAATGTGCCTTGGTTAATCTCAAAAGAGTGCGATGCGAGAGGTGGTAGGGGATGTTTTGCTCGTAGACAGAAGAATCCTACATCATCTGGATGCCGGAGAGACGTATACTTACCACCCAAGAATCTTCATAAAAATGGTCTCTATACGTTTTTTCGAAAAATGTTTCCTATGAGAGATAATGAACTATAATTGATAATTTCAGATTTTCGCGCGAACTACTCGGGATTTCATAAGATTTACCTCGACGCTCGACTAAAATCTCTCTATCTCCCTTGTTATTGGTAGAGAATTGATAAACTAAACAGTTTTATAGGAAAATCCTTCAAAAATTATCAAATATAGATGGCGGGTGTCGGCAGAAGTGGTTGTGTTTGCTCAAAGATTCAGTAGGTCAAATTACCTTAGACGTTTACTGAGAACGGGAAATAGGATCATTCTGAAAATTTGGTTTCTCAAGTAGTTGCTCTTGGTCTATCGATCTAAAATATTTTCAGCAATGCAGCGTTGCCGCTTATACCAGAAAGTAGCAGCATCTTTGTTATTTCAAATGGGTCACCCTGTATATTACCGCATTTTTGATCTTGTCATTCCTTCCTGATTATTTCTGCCTCACACTCCCCTATACCTATCTCTAACGGTTTTTGAGATAATGGTTATTTCCCATATTTTTTATCCAAAACATAGCTCGAATTGAATGTTTATTTCTGCGGTATTTGGATTCTTAGGAAGTTGCAATTTTGTGTATACTTCATCAAGATCATGTAAATTGATTCTGTATAGAGAAGTTTGTTCTGCGTTATACAGGGTCGTTCAAAATTCATGATCTTACTGCTAGATACGAAAAGGGTTGAAAGTGCGTTTTTTTAAATGGAACATCCTGTATATTATGAAATATCCTGAAAGATGACTAAATTCCCTTCGAATTGATATATCATGTTACTATACCTAAATAGCCAGAATTTCGAGATAATAGCAATTTTCACTTGTAATCTCCCAAGTGCTTGAATAATTGCCGGAAATTTTTCGAGTACATGAATTTTCTTTGAGTACATGAATTTTCTTTGGAAATTCATGTACGAGATAAATTTACGGCAATTAATTCAAGCTCGAGGGGGATTCGGTAAGAAAATTTCACACCGAGAAATGAAAATTATCCAACATTTCGTAAGAAATAACTAACGATGGTTTCACCTGAACTATTTATAACCACTGAAATATTGATATGTAAAATACTTAACAAAATTTTCATCAATAAATGTGTTAACAAAAATAAATAATAAAGTTATGTTCTTATCGTGGATTGAACCATCGACCTACCGCATTAATGCCACCTTAGATGAATATGAGAAAAATAAATCGATTTTTTTGAAAATTTCACACCTCACTTTTGTAGCCTATCAAAAAATTCGTTCTTGTTTAGATACCATGGCAACCCTAAAAATTTCCGGAAATTTTTATCCTCCTGGGTACCCTGGGCGAAATTAATAAGTGGAAATTTTTCTGTCAAACATTTGACATGTGACAATTTGATATTTTGCTTTAATGTACAAATGGAGGTCTAGTTTTCATATGAAAGGAGATAATTATGTATTTACTAGATATTTGGAATGTGTCTGAAAATATTTTCTCGTACCTCTGCTCAGCGGTACTGTTGCGGCCTATGAGTCGCTAGGTCGATGGTTCAATACACGATAAGAACATAACTTTTTTATTTTTTTTGTTCCAAATTTAAACACATTTATTGATGAACATTTTGTTAAGTATTTTACATATCAATATTTCAGTGGTTATAAATAGTTCAGGTGAAACCATCGTTAGTTATTTCTTATGAATTGTTGGATGATTTTCATTTCTCGGTGTGAAATTTTCTTACCGAATCCCCCTCGTGCTAGAATTAATTGCCGTAAATTTATCTCGTACATGAATTTTCAAAGAAAAATTCATGTACTCGAAAAATTTCTGGCAATAATTCAAGCACTTGGGAGATTACAAGTGAAAATTGCTATTATATCGGAATTCTGGCTATTTAGGTATAGGAACATAATCCATCAATTCGAAGGGAATTTAGTCATCTTTCAGGATATTTCATAATATACAGGATGTTTCATTTAAAAAAACGCACTTTCCTTTTCGTATCTAGCAGTAAGATCATCAATTTTGAACGACCCTGTATAACGCAGAACAAACTTCTCTATACAGAATCAATGTACATGATCTTGATTAACTAAACGCAAAATTGCAACTTCCTAAGAATCCAAATACCGCAGAAATAAACATTCAATTCGAGCTATGTTCTGGATAAAAAATATGGAAAATAACCAATATCTCAAAAACCGTTAGAGATAGGTATAGGGGAGTATGAGGCAGAAATAATCAGAAAGGAATGACAAGTTCAAAAATGCGGTAATATACATGGTGACGCATTTGAAATAACAAAGATGCTGCTACTTTCTGGTATAAGCGGCAACACTGCATTGCTGAAAATATTTTAGATCGATAGACCAAGAGCAACTACCTGAGAAACCATATTTTCAGAATGATCCTATGTCCGTAAACGTCTAAGGTACCATCGACCGTGACCCACTCTGTATCAAAGTGAAGATTTCTGAAAAAGCGTACCTGTGATTTTATTTCCAAGACTCTGTACTTTCAGAATATGTATCTAAAAACCTCTGTTGACAAAGTTTTCATTCATGATTTCCTATATTTCCCGGATATTTCCCAAAACGCATCAAAATTATTCTGATTAGTCTCGTGAGTTTATCTTATCGACTATGGCTTTATAAATGTGGAAATCTGTGTTGAGAATCTTTTTTCTCGCGGTGTCTTTTATTTTTTTGTATGAAATCTCAGGCCAGTTATATTTTGAAACTTCATGCGGCAATTTTCCACCTTGGGAACCGAGTCGGCACAAATGTTCGCGGTGCGCAACGGTCGACTCGATCAGATGATGTCTGCTCCGCATGACGTGTTGCAGACAAACAAGTCTGTTTGGTGACATTTTTCTGAAAAACTTCATTGAAAATTGTGTCAAACAGTACACATATATTTGTATTTTCATTAGTGTCGCTCGTTAAGACGTACTCTGTTTACTCTACCTGCTTGAAGTTGATTTTTCAAAAGAGAAAGACAAATGAAGTACAAGTGTCCGAGAGAGATGAACAATGTGAAAGTGATCTCGATCAACTAGAGCAGTGTTCAATGAACAAGCCTATAATGTGTGATTCCGTCAATTGCTACATTTGTCAAAAAACATTGAAAGAGGGTGAAGTAACCACATAACAGTACGTAGGTACAGGTATGCCAACTTTGCGCAGTGTTGCTCTTGAAAGAAATGATGGGAAATACAGGGCCATCAAACATTTATCAGAATTATACCGAACGTAGTAGAAATAAAAAGCACTCCAGCATAATAATGCTGAAGTCAGGCCAGTTTTTTCATATAGTCTACCAGAAATGAAACTGAACTGAATTTGATTTCCAACAACATTGCCTTTCTTGTGGTGAAAACCTTGGGGACATTTTTCAGTTAACCGGTGTGGCTGGAACAAATCAGACCATTAGGAAAAAGTTTATTTGTGTTTTCTGGCACCAGAATGATTCATTCGTTTCAATTTGTGGAAAATATGTTTCTCACATACAGAAACATTCCGTTTCTCAAAACATTTGTGTTGTATTTGATGGGTGCACAGTTAAAGCAATGATAGTATAAAAGCAGTTGAGCTACGAATAAAAAGGGGTTTCACGAAATATAACGCAGTTAAGTTGTCAAATTTACCCCCGACATTAAATGCTGCAACTTATCACACTTACCGGAGCTATCATCAGATCCCAACAATGGCTATTCTAACAATTAGATCCAGAAAAATCCAGCGCCAAAAAAGCTACTGGACCTAGTTTTTTGTAGTTGCAAAAAGGATGAAACAAGATGAGTTGTAAAACAGCTGGTCTTTTTTGTTCATCCTTTTGTGAAACTTGGCTCCCATTCCGGAAGAAGATGAAAATGACGATGAAGAGATTGAAGGTGTTTTTTATAGCAAACAGAATTCACAGTCCGATGCTTTAACCGGTGAACTGGATCATAGTGATGATGGTGATGATAAATGAAAGAATAATGAAAAAGATGATGGTATTCGGATGATTCATTACCATGATTTGATAAATTAACACATCTTTAGTCATTCTGGTTTGTACTAGTAATAATTTTCCCTTCGTTCCTAACTATTCCAGTTCGAAAATTCTAATTTCTTATAAGCTTCATTAGCTTAATATGATTTCAGATTTTCTTCAACAATTGACAAATGTATTTCAATTGATGTCAGATGCTAGTTAATATGATATTCACTAGCGACTTTTGCAATACCGTTGAAGAATAAAATCGGCTTCGTTAAATGATTGCAACTCTCGAAGCTGTTCTTAGTATTTGCGTGAAAATTCAGAACTATCAATCGTTTATAACTAGCAAATTAACTTTATAACAAACAATTACCGTGCCAATCTGAATTCGGTCCACTCAAAACACGAAATCACATGGTTACAGCCCAATTACTTGAGCATGCGCGTAGCCCACCTCACTCCAAGGGCCCATTACCGAGAAACCATACTTCAGGGCCACGTTTCTCAAAAATGGAACATTTTTTGAAAAAACATGTCGATGCCTTTTTTGTTAAGATTTTCAAGCCCTACAGGTCTGTTTCTATACATTATATCGAAATTATCAGGCACTTCTAAGTTATTGATGGAACACCGATTTTCCGAGATTTCCCGGGAATTTTCCCAACTTTCCATAGGTGCTCGAGTGCAGAACAATATTTTTTCTTGAAGTACTCTTCAAAAACCGCCCGTGTAGCAAAAACCATTTCTACTGGTTTTAGTGTCAGGTTTTAGTAACATTTTGACTACAGCGGCTAGATTAGCATTAAAATACAAGTTTCGTGAAAGTTTACATTGTTTTGCTATTTTTTCCACATTTTTGATATTGAATGCTAAAATGATTGGCTTATAAAATCCAATTTGATAGTATGGTGTAGTAAGTCGTACAATGATATCATAACAAGGTAAGTTATAGTTTATGTCACATAATAACATTGAACTCGATATGAAGTATGACTGAAACATTTTTTGATTGTCATCATATATAGATTTTTAAAAACGAAATTATAAGGACAATTTTAAAGTGGTGCATCTTAAATTCTCAGAATATCACCGCTCAGTCATTCAACAATCTCCTGAACTCATAGGGCATTTGTTAACTCGTAATAAAAATATTTAATAGCTTGAAGAATAATATATAACATGTTTACCTGATTCTACATAGACAGAGAATGGCAGAACAATTGCTATAAGAACTGTTCCATCTGGATTCAACGAAGCTTTTATTTGCTCCAGCAGTTTGAGTGGTTCATTACAGCGGTCCAGAAGGTTTAGGCATGATATGACATCAAATTTTCTGTCAAGATACCAATTGTCCACATCCAATATCCTGAAACAACAAGGTAATGAATGGGGTTATATTCGAACTGTATAAAAGTTTTTTTTTGTAAAATTTATTTTTACGAAACTCCCAGGTTTTCGTAGAAAACCCCTCAAAAGCAATGAATGCAATGAAAAATCCAGTAAAACAAAAACTTCAAAATACGAGTTAACAATACCTGGATCAACAAATCTGAGAAAGATAAAATGAAAATTCGAGACAAATTATACAAACAATTAAAAAAATATCGAAATCTTAATGACTTAAAAAATGCATACAAAAAAGTTCAATACAAATTAGTTCAATACATTATGTAGAAATTTGAAAAAACAAGAACTTAGTAAACAACTTGAAAAGGCAGAAAAAAACCTAAAAAAGAAATTGGATGTTATCAATAGCAATGTTGGAAAGAAAACAAAAGAATCAGTCCATGAATCAAATCAAAAGTAAATCTGTTACACTAATAACAAATGACAAAGACATAATATGTATTGAATACGTAAAATTTTTCAGAAATTGAATAAACTTCATCAAAAAAATTCAAAACCAAACACCCATGTCTGTAAACGTCAAAAATCGCACAGTCAACATTCCTTGTAAATGACATATAATAATAACATGTACATAATGAGATCTCATTACATACACGAGCGTTTTGAGAGGAAAACTTAAACTTCTTGGTTTAATTAAATTACAATCAAATTTTTATTTGGTCTGAGGAAAGAATTTTTTGGGAGATCGTTTAATAACGAACAGTCGTTGCCGACCGATGATGTACCTTTTACTCCCATATACACCTACTAAGTAGGTTTATTAAGGCAAGTACTTGACAGAAAACAATTACTCCCCTGGCTAAGACCACGACGGGTATTGAATTAAATCTAACAAATACTTGTTCAACCTTCCTCCAAATATCAGAGAACACAATTGCAAGGGCCCTCTGTGACCAAACAGCAGAATTATGTCTTGATTTGGACAGGGTGACCACCATAGAAATCATAATATATATATATATATATATATATATATATATATATATATATATATATATATATATATATATGTACTCTAGAATGCCAATTCAATGGGACGAAAGTGTTATCAAAAGTTTGAGGCATGATTCAGTGCGGATGATCACAACCAGCTTCAGTCATAACAGGGTGGGTTTCAGTACGATTTTCAAATGATTCGTGACATTAAGTAAAATCGATATAATAGTACTTTGGTGTCAGGCTTACAAATTTGTATGGAATATGAAAAATGCATTTTGGAGGAGATGTTTTGTTGAGAAACTGATAATATTCAAGAAATGCATCTAATAAAAGAATGACAAAAAAATAATGTCTCAAGTCGGTCACTATTGGTGAAGTTTCTGAAATATGTTTATCCAGAAGTATCTCGGGTATATTTTTCAAAATATGAGAATGACATCCAAACTAAAACAGGATACAGCATTCAAACATATTTTAATCTTGAGGTTTAATCAAGCTATGAGGATATAAGTATCTGTATATAAATTATTTTTCAAGCGAACCGTGGATACATGTTTCGAGCTTTTTGGCTCAACAGTACGGCGTAGCCAAGTACCTATAAGAATAAGCAATACTTGTTTGAACGCAACAGAAGCTTCTGGTTCTGACTCATTTCGACACAGCCGATAGAACTCCATAGAATTTCATTCATAGGAAAAAATGATCGTTTGATCTATAGTAATTTGAGTAATTACTAGTCGAGAGCATATTTCATATAGCTTTCCTATTTTCAATGTATTCCATCAATAAGTGAATTTTTTTAATTTTGCTTGATTAGTTGAATTACATGAAGGTATTAAATGTAAATAATGAATATTTTATTGACTTGACCGGTAACTTTTTGAATTCATTTTTCACAAAGAAATCCGAAGAAAATACAAAATTCAAAACATCAATTACAAACATAGTTTATTTAAAATATCGTGTACAGTAGTATTCCATAATATAAGAAGATAAATGAACAATTCTGAATGTACATAGGTAAACAGCAACATAGCAACAAATCGAGATGTTCATCGAATAAATAAAAAAAAACAGTTTCGAAATTAAATAACATGTCACTACTAGAACCAGCAGATATTTGTAAATTAATATATACGCATCGCTGGTCCACATCACTTCTGTGTTTACGGACAGTAGAAAAATGATAAATTCTAATCAGACATATATTGGAACAAATATGTAAAAGTTTTTTTTTTCTAAACTCTAAAGACTACTTCATTACAATAGACAATACTAACGCTATAAAGTTGTAAATGAAGATATAACGAAGGTAACAAATTGGTGTGAAACTAACAAACTATCATTTATCATTAACAAAACAGATTTGCTAGATTTTGAATGTGAGCTTGAAGATTCAAAGTAGGAAACATTGAGAGTAAAAGTTACACAAAATGCTTGGGTCTTTAGATGGTAAATTAAAATTCGAAGATCACGTGAGTGCATTAACAAAAAAATTGTTTGCTGGGTGCTACACCGTGAAGCTTATTTCACAATAATTAAAATGTATGTGTTGCAAAGATTATTCATTACTCTCTCATTGAATAATTAAGGAACAGTATATTCATTCTACAGAAACGAGCCTTAAATACTTGTGTAAAGCTAAACCTCGAGATTCTTGCTTAATCCCATAAAACATTAACAGTAATTGCCCTGTATATTTTGGAATCAGCATCAATAATAAAAAAACTTAAAACTTAGTTTGGCTCTTTTACTCATCCTAACACAATACTTAGCAAAACATAGGCGAAAAACTTCCACTAACCATCTCTAGTCTCATTGAAGAATCATTCATTTACACCGAGTGTAAATTTTAAGAACAGCTTCCAGTTTTTTATGGACTAACTGGTTCAGTGATAAGTTATGCATCGAAATATGAGTAAATTAACTGTCTGTACTCGCTCTTCATATTTACAACTTTCATGTTTATTAATTTTTAATCGTGTTTCTACACTTTCTATGAAATGCTTTGTGACCATGATTTTTCCCATGAAACAATAATGTATAATTCTTTCTTCTCTTTTTCGAATTGTAATTTTAACATATTTTAAATTTTTGTGACTGTTTATACTTTACGTGAATATATTTATATACAAATTTTTATTTTGTGAAAATGACTACTTCAGAGACTTTAACGTGATTATGAATGTTTATAAAACATATTTATTTTATAGTTACTCGTTTCTGACTTTGTCAACAACAATTTTATTTTCGAAGTAGAAAAACACAAAGTCATCTCCACAATTTAAATTGTGGAGATGACTTTGTGTTTTTCTACTTCGTAAATCTACACTACTCCACTTCGAGACGCAATGGACTTCTAACACTGGTTGAAGAATTTTATTGTTTTGATAATGAAGCATATTTTGATGTATTCAATAAAAGAGAAAACATCTATTGATGCGAAAACAGAATTAGTTTGGTTAACTTCTTTCGTTTCATTTCACCTCTTATGAGTTCAGTTTGTCTCCTTGCTATTTTGTAAAACCTAATTTTGGCATAAGTTCCAACAGCGAGCTTTATCAGTCTCATTGTATGATTTATACCATAAGGTGAAATATCATAAATATGGTTATCCAAAGTTGAAAATAGTTTTTTTCCTGGAATAAATAACTTGCTGTTTGTAAAATGAAAGTCTCTAAAAAGTTTTTTTCTCGTAGCATGTTATTTTCAGTTATATATAACACCTGTCTAATTTTTTTTTCTGTATGTATGCATATTTTTGTAATATCTTCGGATGGTTTTATCAGACCACCCCTATCCTTCCTATGAATTAATTTAAAAATATTAAAATCTATCGAGGCAAAGGTTTTTAAGTCATCACTGAATTTCTCTCTCTATTTTTTCCTTGCAATCCTTTTTTTTTTGATTTCGATAGTTCTTTTCATCAAGGATAGCAGGATACCTGTCAGGGATTTTTCCAAAAATTGAATGCCATTTTCGGAAATCAACGCTTTTCTCTTCAAAGTCGATAATATCTGCTTCAAGGTTCTGACTCTTTTCTTCAGGCGATTGATTTTCACTGTCATAGCTTTTACTTTTTTCTGGGTCAAGGATTTTTTAAAATTTGCTTGTTTGAGTTTAAGATGAAGTTTTGAGGGGGATGCACTGAAAATATAAGATACATGATATGAGAAAATATAAAAATAAAAATACATAATATAAAATACTTCTAGGGAAGAACTTGTGGAAATTATTAAACAAAACTTCTTTTCAAGGCCAATTTCCAAACTACTTCAAATAATGTTTTTTTTCACTTCTCAGTTCAGTTAAAGTGAGTACTGTCACCAGTCAATTGTTTGTGAAGAAATATAATTACAGGGGGGTTATATTTTTTATACAGTGTGTTCCAGCTACTTACAATTTTTGGAGTTCAATAATTCTAAAATGGTTACAAATCGCAGCGATCTACAATCAATATATGTTTATGAGTCCTATTTTACACCATATTCTACGCCACATAGTTGAAAAATATATGGAGTGTTCCTTTTAAAAGAAAGCTGAAGTTATATTCGAAAAGTTCCGTATGAAAAATATTTTTCGACCATCCTGTATAATTTCAAGGCATGAGATAGTATAAGAAATATTAAAAATCTATCTATAAAATGGCATTGAAAATATCTTTTTTCTAAGTCTATCATTGTAACGTCACGGATTTTCACGGAATGCATCTGCAAATTGTTTTTTTTGTTAAAATTGTTTTTTCCGTTAACCAGCTGTCGTCCCCTTACGAACGGCAGCCCTCAGAAGTCGAAACTTGTGCGAGCTAAGGATTAACGAGGTCTTACCTTTTTACGTGCGATTCCTAGCACTTTCTCGGGCCATCAGAAAAAGTTCTGCAGTCGCTAGGGTTTGAACCTTTGACTGCCAGCCAAAAGTGAATGAAACAATGTCGCTTTAACCACTCGGCTACCTGTGGTGGAACGAAAATTGCACTTGGGTATACCTAAATCCGATTTAGGTATATTTCCTAACTTTAGGAATCAATTGGTGAAATCGGCCATAAGAGTCGCTGTGATGCTTGTATTATTTGTTTCGGGCTCCTGTTAGATGTCAATAGTCTGGAATAATGATTTGCTCCAATCAATGTTGAGCTTTTTCTTTTTTCGGATCCGTGCTGCCAATGATGCCAGTGCTCTTTCATCGGTACTGGATTCATCATCTTCGTCTTCTGTTATATCCGGATCTAAATGATTTTGTCTTGAAACATCAGCTCCAAGTCTAATATTAGGTTGATTATACAGACACTTCTAGTATCACATTTTCACTTATTTCTATTTCTCCAATATAAGTTATATCACCATTCTCAATTAAATAAATAATCTATTAGTTCTTTAGAATCATTGGGATTTTTCAAGTTGTATTTTCTTTTTCATTTCATACATATTTGGGCCGTTTGCAAATATCTATAATCTAAACACAAAAATATAACACCGGATCTGATACCACATGAACATCTTGGTGTATAAGCATGTGGAACAGTTGAGGCCGATTTAACATACAAATGTAAGTTTCTATTCCAATTCTATTGAAACCGATTAGTAAATTCATGCAAGATTTCATTCAGAACTTTGTCCCTAGATATTGGTTACACAAAAAATTCATCATTTTCTTTAATTCTACGATAAAATATGAGAATATGCGAATAATGTGAGACTTACCGAGAGTACACCTTGAAGGTTATATTCCCATTGACGAACACGTTTAGAAACTGCAGTTAATCTAATAGATGGTGTTAGCTATTAATTCTGATTTTCACCTAAGAACATGTCTATGGGTGTGTACAAACTGCACAGGATGGAGTAAATGCATAAGATATACATTAAAAAAAAAGAAACAAAGTTAGTGAATATGGTGCTGTACGCCGGATCTGAAAGGGTTGAACAATACTCAACACCATCTAACCATAGATGTTATTACACATATTCTATTTCTGTTTCCACACAACAGCTTCCGTATGAAGTGCAATTTGGCTGTGTTTGTGAACATTGAGGTTGTGACTTCAAACAAATAGTTCAATTGACTTTCTGTACTTACTCATATCCCCTCCTTTCTAGTAAACTTTTCATTGTTGTTGACATGTCTGTGGCATACACTTTTTCGAATAGGGGAGCCATGTGCGCCGTCACCCCTCCATCGCCAGCTCCTAGATCAAGAAGTGATCCTGCTTTCCAGTTTTCCTCAATCCTTAAAATCTTCCTGAAATGGGATTGAGACACAACGAACATCGATCCACGTTGAAGCCAACTGAAAAAGAAACGAAAAAGAATTACCAGAAGTTTGATAATGTGGAGCACGTTACGTTAAGGTGAAGGGCAAGGTTATCACGTCCTCTATTCAAAATACAAAATCATAAGTGAGCGACAAAAACAAGTTAGAGATTTGAGCCAGATCTGGACCTCCTCCCTCCAATTTGAGGTCATCAGTGACCTTCTAAAGACCTCCAGGGGGCCTGTCTGGTGCATAGTTCTTATTGTGTGGTTTTGACCTTGAGATGTCCAAAGGGGAATTCATTTTATTTTTTGTTCGGCCTTGGAAAAGGGTGAGTGTTTGTATTCAGGGTTTGTGTTTCAGCGAGAGATGCCATTGGTAATAGTTGGAAGATATTGCTAAACGGCAATGAACATCTTGTGTACTGTTATTTTTTTGGTTCTAGTGATGAGTGATTTTCAAACTACCAAGTTTGTAAAAAGTAGAGCGTGAAGGTTAATGACGTATGTTAAGCTGGCATTGCGGTTTCAGCATAATGAGAAAAATCTGATAAAACAATTTGATTCCTTCATTTTCTAACTTGAACACCGATTATAGTTAATAAAATAGAAAATAATATGAAGTATATTACGTCATATTTGTCCCTTAATAAGGAATTTCCTGATTTTCATTGTTATTGTCTACGTATTGCGAGAAGATTAAATAATTTAAGGCAAAATGACCGGTAAATATGAAAAGGTGATGAATTCTTCAATTTTCAACCAGTGTGACGGAAAATCAGCTGAGAAAATAATTTGAAGCGTCTTCAAAATGCGATGAGACCAAAAGCAACACGATTTCACCATTTTTTCCTCTGACTTTATAACTCCATCACAATCATTGAAAATAATGAAACAGGGATGTTTTACATTATATTTGACCGATATGAAACTGACTGGGATGAAAATTTCCCTGATTTAAATTTTTTATTGTCCATGTAATGCGAATAGATTGATTAACTTTGAAATAACGCAATCAATCCATTCTCCCATTTTATAACTCCTTCACAATGGCCTATAATGATTGTGATGGAGTTAGAAAATCAGAGGGTAAAAAACAGAGAAATTGTAATTCTCTTGGTCTGATCAAGGTTTGAACATGGTTAAAAATGTTTTCCCAGAAAATGTTCATGCTATTTAGATCTCATTCGTTCAGTATCGATGAAAACATCCCAATTATAGACTGGTGCCTATAATTTTTGTGGAAAAAACTAATAGGCAAGGACCAGGTGGAATATGTTGAGGTTCCAACTTGAAGGAAAAATAATTGATCATTAATCGCATTTTAATAGAAGAGTTGATTACAAAAATGTTCCGTCTACGTCACTCTTGTTGAAATAAAGGAGTTCTAATTTATTTCTGACAATAAAGTTAAAGATGCTACTTTAGCCGTTTCCGCAACTTCATTCAACACTTTTTTACATAATCTCAAATTAACAGTCAGATGGCGAAAATTCGATTTTTCAGTATTCCGTTTTTTTCTCGCGTATAAATGATTTGATTCAGATAAAAATTCAAAAGATGACGCAAAAGAATACAATAAAACTCACTGGAAATAATTCTGAACGACAAGCTTTGACCAAAAATATTGAGAAAAGGTTTTATACAAATGCACTAAAAAGGAAAAAATTATTTCTCCCAATGTTTCATCAATGTTGTTCTGTGAATTGAAATAATAATAATTTTATTTTTCAACATTTGGGTTTAATGTATTTCAAAGATATGATATGAAGTGTAAAATAACTGTACTCTTTATATCCGATCTTAGTTCATTCCTTAAATGTTATTGTACCATGAATATGACATGAGATATGATCATAAGATTTTGTATAGTTTAAAAAAAATATATCGAATGTGAAGATAATATACTTCTAGCTGAAGAGCAGAATTGTAAAAGTTTTGTCTACTTTAAATAAGAAGAATGGCTATTTGTGTATTTAGAGCGCAAAGTGATTGATTGCCGCTCGACAAAGAGAGTTACCGCGCGACGCGAAGCGAAGCGCGGTAATCTTTGGAGAGCGGCAATGCCACTTTGTGCTCGAAATACACACATGATTTTTTCTACAAACGCAGTTCTTAGACATAAAAACGATAGACACTTCATTCAACATAGGCACATAATATTACCTATGAGAAAATTTACACTCAATAGTAATCCCAAATGTTTAAGCTATCCAAATATCCAATGATTTACATCTCTAACAGAAGGAAAAAGGGAATCAACTTGCCAAAAAAAATTACCAAATTCCGAGATTCGAACCCACGCCTAGACCGAAGTCAGTTTGATATGCAGATTCTCTAACCTTGACACCACCGCAGTTTCTTAGGGTGCTTCGAATTTTTTGTCTTTAATTTTCATCATGCTAGATTAGGTTCGTTTTCAACAAAAGCTAGGGAGATCGAGCGTTTTTTCAATATTTTCGCTCTAAAGCGGAAAAGCTGTCAGAAAATGACATATCTCGGAAAACGTCAACTTTGCGTTGAGATCTGAAAGCGTCAAAGGCTACTAAGAAACCCATTACAGAGTGCAAATTAAATCAATGAAACTATTCCTTTTTGCGATCGTATGAGAGGAGAATTTGTACCAATATTTGTCCTTTTCTTTGGCCAATTGAAAAATACCTTTCTCCGAAGGAATCTTGGTGGGACATCGATTTTATGACACTAAGGTAAACATGATTAAATTTCCACAGATTTATTGTCTACGCGACATGTTTCGAAGCGAATGTAATACATTAAATTATTCTACGTTGAACATTATACTTAAATGCCCTTCTTATCTATTGAGGTAATTAGGATCTACCTAAAATAAAAATAAAAATTGACAATACAATGTAGGCATATGTTGAATGTGTTTTATTATTTACATAATTTATACGGTGTTCACGTACGCGGCTTTTGAATGGTCTACCAGTGTGGCCTACATATACTTTGGAACAAAATCCACAATTCAATTTATAAACTCCTGATTTTTTAGATTTTTGTGTTTTATCTTTATTATTTTTGATAAACCTTTCCAACGTGTTATCTGTTCTGAATGCTACTCTTAAATTTTGTTTTTTCATAAATGACGCAATTTTTTCTGAAACGGGCCCGTTTCATTCAAAAGCCGCATACGTGAACACCGTATGAATTATGTAAATAATAAAACACATTCAACATATGCCAATCATATTTTGGAAGAAGACCATGAATTCGATGAAATCTTTGAAATCCTTTATGGTGAAAATAAGTGTATTAGACTTAATTATTTAGAATTCTTGGAAATTAATAAATTGAAAAATTCGAATCGTTTACTAAATGATCAATTGGACCTTGATAGTTCCCCTTTGTTAAACCTTTTCAACTAATTAAGTAGTAGATATGTTTTGAAATTTACAGGTACCTACATTGTATTGTCAATTTTTATTTTTATTATAGATAGATCCTAATTATCTCAATTGATGAGAAGGGTATTTAAGTAATGTTCAACGTAGAATAATTTAATGTATTACATTCGCTTGAGAAAGATACTGTGTATCGAAACATGTCGCGTAGACAATAAATCTGTGGACATTTAATCGTGTTTACGTTAGTGTCATATAATATGAATTTCCATCAAGTAACGGCCACGTCAATCCAGAACATCGATTCGTAATTGTGACGTAAGTCCTGCGAGTCTATTTGTCTATTCGGTCTGTTGATATGCATGGCATATAGTAGGTTCCATATAGAAAAAAAAACTTAGTTTGATGTAGATGTAAGCATTATACAGGGCGATTCAAAATTAGATGTAAATATTTCAAGGGCGTATTGTTGGGATCAAAATAAGACTTTTTCTTCAAATCAACATGTGTCCTAAAATGCACCCCCTCCGAGCTACAGCTCCTGTAAGTTAGGAAAAAAAACAAGATTATCTAAAACTGTGACTATAATAAAGAATCGAATCTTCTGAAATATGGTATATCCCTATTTTTTGGACACTCTATTCTTTTTTTCCTTCAAAAATTATGTAAACCCAGTTTTGGGGGAGTTGGAGGGGGGTCCACACTTTTATTGGCCCAATTTTTATGTTCAAAAAGAGAAACTGCGAATTCGAATAGCATAATCTTATTGGCCATAAAAAAAACTAAGAATTCGGTTTCTTGAATTTTTGTCGTACAACTAACCGTTTGCCGGAAAATCGTAATCAACGAAAGGGGGGTATTTTCACAATATCAAACTAACAAAACATGTATTAGCTAATTTATTCAAAATTCTATGTGAATATTTCAAAAACGTATTGTTGGGATCAAAATAAGACTTTTTCTTCAAATCAACATGTGTTTTAGGACACATGTTTTGTTAGTTTGATATTGTGAAAATACCCCCCTTTCGTTGATTACGAATTTCCGGCAAACGGTTGGATGTACGACAAAAATGCAAGAGACCGAATTCTTAGTTTTTTTTTATGGCCAATAAGACTATGCTAGTCGAATTCGGAGTTTCTCTTTTTGAACATAAAAATTGGGCCAATAAAAGTGTGGACCCCCCTTCAACTCCCCCAAAACTGGGTTTACATAATTTTTGAAGCAAAAAAAGAATAGAGTGCCTAAAAAAATAGGGGTATGCCAATTTTCAGAAGATTCGATTCTTTATTATAGTCACAGTTTTAGATAATCTTGTTTTTTTTCCTAACTTACAGGGGCTGTAGGTCGGAAGGGGTGCATTTTAGGACACATGTTGATTCGAAGAAAAAGTCTTATTTTGATCCCAAAAATACGCCCTTGAAATATTTACATCGAATTTTGAATCACCCTGTATAAAGAAATTAGTGTTTTGGGATTCTTAACATCTTTGCTGTTCCTGATGACAAATTCCATAATTTAATTTGTTCCGTTTGCAATTTTATTAATGTGTTCTTTGAAACTAAGTTTGTCGTCTATTATGATCCACAAATCCCTTATCTCGCTGAATTATTGGTTTGTGCTTGATTGCATGCTGGTAATTCAGTTTGTTTTTATTATCAATCGTGAATCTTATATGATGACATTTTTTCGGATTGAGAGCAGGTGCATTAATTTCACAGAACTCAGAACAGTATATTCTGTAACAAGGTTAGAATGAAAAATCGATGCGAGTGGAACCACGTGCATCACGAATTTTCATTCTAACCGAGTAGCAGACTATATTTTCTCCACGATCAAAGATAGGAAACGTGACAGCATAATTTTGACACTTACTCTCAAATTTTGCCACTACGATGACAATCAACTGCGTCAAGGCTAATGTTATTATTGCTAACCAGTGTGAGAATATTATTCTATCACAAGAGAGAGAATGTAAATACATTTAAATTGCATGGGGGCAGAGGTGTTGCAGAATATTTCTTCAATCTTAAGAGAGAGAATTCCAGCATTCTGTAATCAAATTTGATTTCAGAATTGGCAAATTCTGTGATGATCGTGGAGAAAATGTATTCCAGTCCAGTCACTTTGATCTCTTATCCCGTAAAAGATTTTAAGGTCATCTGCATACACTGAACATTTTAAATTGTTGAAGCATTTGATAACACCGTTTATTAAAGTGATGAACAGGAAGGGACCCAAGTGGCTACCTTGAGGTACTCCAGAAGAGCATGAAAATGATCCAGATTCAAATCCAATGATTGTAACTATTTTTTTATATACGACTGAATCCACTTAGATAAATTTTAGCTTTCCCCAACTACAGTGAGTTTGTTCATTAGGGTATGGTGATTTACTCTATCGAACGACATACTGAAGTCATTGTGTTGGAGTTAGAAAATGAGAGAATCGACATTTCTAAATCAATCTTTTCGTATTACGCAGACATTGAAAGTCATTACGATGGAAATTTTCATGCTAGTCAGTTCATATGGACCGAATATATTGTAATTATTGTGGCAACTATTGTGATGGAGTTTGAAAATCAGATTGAATATCAATGAATACATCCCCTCCTTGCATTAATCAGTCATTGTGCTGGAGTCAGAGAATGGGAGAATCAAAAGATTGCGATATCTTAAGGTTAATCATTCTTTCGCATTACGTAGACAATAAAAAACGAATATCAGAGAATTTTTTGCCCTGGCCAGTTCACATAGGTAGAATATAAGAGGGGGGAAAATGGTAAAATTGTAATGCTCTCAGTCTAATCAAGGTTTGAACACGGTTAAAATAATTTCCTGTAAAATTTTTCTAGCTATTCAGATCTCATGGGTTGAGTATCGATGAATGCGTCCCCTTCTTGCATTTATCAGTCATTGTGATGGAGTTAGAAATGGGAGAATCGAAAGATTGCGATAATTACAAGTTAATCAATCTTTTCGGATTACGAAGACAATAGAAACGAATATTGGGGAATTTTTCATCTAAGGGTCAAAAGTAATGTAATAAATCTCTGTATCATCATTCCCAGTTATTGTGCTGGCGTTGGAAAATCAGAGGGAAAAACCAGTGTTTTCAATTTCATCGCGTTTTGAATGCGGTTAAATTTATTTTCTCAGTTGATTTCCCTTGCTGGACTTAGAAAATGAGATAATCGAGAGATTGCGTTATTTCAAAGTTAATCATTCTTCTCGCATTTTGTAAACACTGAAAATCAATATTGGAGAAATTTTCATTCTAGTCAGTTCAAATCGGTAATAACGCCCTGTATCATTATTTTCAATAATTGTAGCGGCATTAGAAAATTCTACGGAAAAAATAGTGAAACTGTAATGTTTTCGGTCTCATTAATTACGTTTTGAAGACAGTTAAGATCATTTTCGCAGCTTATTTTTCTGGCTGCTCAGGTTGGAAATTGAACTTTGCATTTATAGGCCATTGTGCTGGAGTTAGAAATGGCAGATGTTACTCATCATAAACTCACCAACACTGTAAAACTATTACAATATTTACTTTTTTTATTGTTTGTTTAAATTTTTTTACCTCCAAACTCTTCACGATCGTGAGAATTTTATTGAACATTTTTGGTGTAAAGAGCAAACACCACCTTGGTAAAAAGAATCGGTTTTACGCCTACAGTTTTTGATTTGAGATCTTTTTCTTTAGCAATGACTCAGTGTTTTTGTGTAAATTCGGGAACTTCAGTGATTTTTGGTTAAGATAATTTTTAAGAAAAAAAACTGAAATGAGGTGATGGATTAAAAAATTGAGAGATTCCCGTGGGGTAAAAAAATAAATCTTTCATGAAATCAATGGTTTTTGCATGAAACCGATTATACGATATGAAAATTTATATCTGATTGGCGCTGTAATGAGAACGGACAGGTGCTGTGTTGCCAATGTTCATCGAGTTCATTATCTGCACTCCCAGTCTTTATAAGTATGCCTAAAAACTTTAGCTGGAAGGGGCGAGGAAGAAATTCGACTGTTCGGTGTGACGCGCTCTTAAGTATAAAGGTCCAGTTTGAGTTTTTTCAATTTGTTGAATTGTGTCTTTATTCCGTTACCATTTCTTGTGTCATAATTATGAGTTTATTTGTGGGTAATATAGTTTGATATGTTTTTTACATATACCACACAATGTTAGATGCATAAAGAAGAGCACGTCAAAATATTTAGTTCAATGAATGTTGACTTCATCAAATTTAAGATTTACAATTATTGTGGTTGCTCTCCGCTGTAGGCAGAAAATTATGTCTGTTACAGTTGAGTGTCTGTAACTTATAATGGCATAGCTTATGAGACATTCTATGAGAGAGAAGTATGAATTGAAGAGTTTTTACCATTTAGAAAAACACATTGTTGTCTATTTTCTAGGAAGGAAGCTATTGTTATAAAATTTGTAGTAGGCTAGTTTATCCAAGAGAATATAAAAGACATGCAGTCGAATGCTTTAGTGAGATCGCAGAATATACCACCGGTACATTCTTTGTTATTATAGCCTTTACCTACAATAGGTATAATAGTCGGCAAGTCTCTAACAGAAAACAACCACTGCCCCCTACGACTGTTGAATTATATCTGCTAGATTCTTGGCAAAGTATTCTACATGCATAACAAATCCAAGTTATGTATAAGTTAAAGTAGAATTAAAACGTCCTGAAAATTGAAAATAAAAGATAATGAAGAAAGGAAATAAAAATATGTAAATTTTTAATATTTATATTGAAACAAAACTGTTGTTCAGTCTTTTGGAAAATTCTCCTGATCTTATTATACATAAAATGTCAATACTCTAGAAATGGTAGGTCAAAATCCACATACCAGCAACTAAAATACATAAATCAAACTTACACTATTCACACAACTCACAACTGTAATAATAGTATAATTCCAGCACACGATGTAACACGTCCACATACAACTACTAACTCAAATGCTGGAATTGGAATGAGGCCAGTTTTGCAAAAATGCTGTTGAACAGGTGCGGCGTTAACTACTGATTGAGCCCGAACTGCTCGAAAATCAATAAGTAGGTGAACAGGTTTCATTTTCGTAGGAACACCATGCTCTACTGCAAATAAATTGTTGTATTATGCCTGTAACATGAGTCTCTGTTGTTATGATATACTTTTCAGAAACCGAAAGTTGATAAATATGAATATACACTTTTCCAGCGCTAGTGAAATGTTGACCTGCCATTATACAAAGTAAATTATCTAATGTTCGAATTACTTGCTGTATGTAAACAATATCACAGCTACAAGTTCATGCGTTCAGAATTCTCATTTTTTAGAGATAAAACGTTATTCTTTCAAATACAGGTATTCATTTTCTTACCACAATCGAAAAAAAGTCAGGAAAACATTTTACTTGGACCATTTTTTTCCGTGGCAAGAACTACTTTGCAATGTTCTCCCAATCTCGACGCCAAAATATGTCACAAACCACATGATTGGCAAAACCAGGTATAATTCAATAGTCGTAAGGGGCAGTAGTTGTTTTCTGTTGAAGACTTGCCGAAGAATATACCTATTGCATAGGTTAAATGCACAAGTCTGGATTACCTAATCCATTTTTATTAATAGACTAGTGGGATTCTGTCAAATAGTGTCATTGAATATTTTCTTCTGGAATTATTTGGCTTCAGACGAAGTCGACACCATAGTCGGAGTGCTCTTTGAATTTTGGGGTCAAAATATTTTTCGATTAGGTTGAGTGAGCAGCCCTGCGCCGATGATTGACAAAACCATGAAGTGTTCCCCCATGTGGGTTGAGACATGTTTTGGCGTTGAAATTGGGAGAACATTGCAAAGTAGTTCTTGTGGAATACTTTGTCAAGATTCTAACAGAAACAATTGGATTGTCGTAGGGGGCAGTAGTTGTTTTCTGTTAAAGACTTGCCGACGATTGTATAGGTTAAATGCAGAAGTCTGGATTATTTAATCCATTTCTTTTAATAATCCATTTTCTAACAATAATGTAATTTTCTAACAATAACGTCACTTTGTTAATAGCATCAGTAGCAGATAGAGATTTTCTGAATCCATACTGAGGTTTCTTCAATTTATTGACATTTTCAAAATGTTCTACCAATCCAGTTTTTGAGGCTTTTTCAAAAAATTTCTAGCTGTAGGAATTATAGCAATTAACCTGAAGCTATTGCTTATATTTCGAGAACCTCTTTTGTTTAAAGGAATTATTAGACTTTTTAAAGGAAATTGGGAACACACATTCTTCTAAGCACAGATTGAATAGTTTTGTCGATGGAATAACTGATAAATTATCGATACATTTCATAATTTATTTATTATTTAATGATGACAGGGTTTGACTGGAATATTCCTAATGACAAAAAAAATCCTCATTAACACTGGTAGAGTGTACCTAAAGGCATTGCCTGTGCGGGTAGAAAACGACTATTATTATTTGTCACCGTGGCGCTTCAGAGCGACTTGTCACTTTTCAGCAGTAGAAATCCTCGGAACAGTACCACAGTGTATGGATTACAAGCAAGTATTAGACGCTGTGATTGGCATCAGACGAGTTACATCATATTTACACCAATCAATAGAGCATAAAATGAGTGATTTTTGAACTGAAATACTAGTAGGAAACCGACTATGCCATCACATGAAAGCAGTCTGAAGTTATATTCTGTTATACAATACAGAAAAACTCAAAATCATCTCCACAATTTAATATCTCCATCTAGTGTGGTGCAATGGTAGAACGGCAAAGTTTATCAATCAGTTAAACCTTATCAGTGGGTAGTACATATTTCAAACCTATATAGGTTCAACTTCAGCTAATTCAAAAATTATGGAGAAGAAAAAATATATATGAATAAATGTACATGAAATGGAGGGTTGTTTGTCACCACATGATACCAATAAAGGTCTGTGCAGTAACAGAAAAACCTGTTTAAGATTTAAAATGACATCTTGAATGTAATGAAGGAGGCCATCGAGACCTTTTTTTTCCTTTTTGAGAAAGAAAATTGGAAATTAAGCATCATGTGTTACTGAAATTGACCAAAGTAACCATCAGTAACACATGTGCCCACTGATGCCTCATTACCAATTTTCTTTCTCAAAAAAGGGAAAAAGGTCTCGATGGCCTCCCTCATTATATTGAAGATGTCATATCAAATTTCAAAATAAAACAGATTTGTCAGTTACCAGACAGACCTTTATTGGTATCATGTAGTGACAAATAACCCCCCATTTTATTTACATTTATTCTATCTATTTTTTCTCCTCCATAATTTCTCAATTAGCTGATGATGAACCTATACAGGTTTGAGACATGTACTACCCACTGATACGGTTTAACTGATTGATAGACTCTGCCGTTCTATCTTTACACAACACTAGATGGTGATATTAAATAGTGGAGATGATTTTGAGTTTTTCTGCATCGTATATCCATACCACTCCACTTTGAGTTATGGACTTCTACTACGTTTTCGACTCGCAAATGCCATTTATTAATTTGGTTTAACCATAAACAGCTAAATCCAATTTTTTTGCTTATAAAATGAAAACTAATCGAGCAATCTTGTTGCTCCACTGAGAAAAATTGTAGAGAATTGAAATACGATCAAAATGGGATGTTTTCAGACCCGATCGGATCGGTGATAGTAACGGAGAAAAACCGAAAAAACATGACTGAAAACGGATGAGCCCGCATTAGTGGCCTAGTGGTAGGAGAGTCCTGGAGATGAGGGAATTTTTTTGATGAACGGGTTACGTGATAATACGCTTCCCCTCATCTCCCGCTCTCTCCTACCACTCGACCGTTTAGAGTCATGTTTGCAAGCATTTTTCACCCATTTCGCAACATTGTCCGCAAAACGAGAATATACGTTTGATGTTACTTAACTTGTACTTTTGGACTATCACCAGAGAATTCAGGTACGCTAGGTAATGACACATGAAGTACATACGATTCAATACTTTCATGAGAAGGGCTAACCCTACTTCTAGAAAAATGGCAGAGTTATTATAAAAATAAACGAAAAATTTTGTTCGTATTTTAATTCTCTACAATTTTTTCCATTGGAGCAACCAGATTGCTCTATTTGTTTTCATTTTATTAGCAAAACAATATACAAAAACACATTTTTTTGTATTTAAATGTTTGTAACAAATTGGTAAATTACAGTTGCGAGTCGAAAACATAACAGAATATAACTACGGACTGTCTTCGATGTGATGGCATAGTCGGTTTCCTATTAGTGATTTTGTTAAAAAATCACCCATTTTATGCTCTATTGATTGGTGTCACAATATTTAGGGAGGTGGCGAGCAAAATTTCGATATAATCGCGATGATTATACTTTCAGAAACATCGAGGACCGTGTCTGCCACCATGGTGGCGCTGCATTGTCAATTGACAGCGTTTCGAGAAATAAAAAGAAAAGGTGTGATACAGTATGCGCACATGTCTGCCTCTGAGGCTGATGATCGCAATTATCCTGTAAATACAGAAACTTGAAGAGGCAGACATCCATGACTCTGATTGTTGTAGTATTTCATTTTTCAAGTTATTTTTATGATAGCATATACAGTGCAAACTCGGCAGACCTGAATTGTTCGATTGAAAACAATGAGAAGGATCATGGAAACATAGTCTGCCAGCATGTTGCCTCTGCGTTGTCTATTGACAGCGCTTCAAAAATGTAATAAAGGTTTGCTACATTATGCGCACCTCTTCAACTGATCTTTTGATTTGTTTTAAAAAACAAGAAAATCGAAGAGTGTTACGGTTTGAAATCTCCAGTTTGGTGGCTCAGGTAACGCAGCGATAATAGTGCAGGACTCAGTCCTCAAATTACCCTTCAGATTAAATAATATGCATCAGCTATGCAGCTTCTGCAGTCTAGCTTCAGCTTAAAGTGAAAAATGAAACAGTATCAGGTTTAGTGCATCAACTATCAACTGATGATCGAATCTAGTAAGTGGTCTATTCAGATATTCCCCATTTTCGGTGCTTAGAGCCCTACAAAACAGCATTAATCACCTTCACATTATCATGAATGTGAAGCTATTCTTACATTTAATCAGGTTAGGAAACAGCTGAGTTCGATATATGAGCAACTTCCATGATGAGAATAAGCAAATCAACCTTTTATTTATTGTTTATTTGTTTAATCATTCTAACCTAAATGTCAACATTAATGTAAACAATGAAACTCAACATAGAACAATTCAAATTACAAGTGAACTACTTGATCATGATTTGAACTAATCTAAAATCACTGATCCAAGTAATATCATGAGCAAAAGAACCTCAACATGATAAGTGACAAGTTGTTAGAACCCTACACAGGAAAACCCTTTTTTTGTGGAAATCCTTTTCAACCTTGGAGAGGCACATGGCCAGAGGTAGCTCTTGAAAGACAGAATTTCTCTCACCTTTGGTGGATTTGGCCATTTCAATTAGTAGTAACTGAATAAGATCTCCTGTAATCGAGAAGATTAGGAGAAACACTTAGGTGGATCTGTATTATTCCGTTCTCTAAAACATGCTTCACTCCAAGACATCACTTTAGGCCACCCACCACCACAGGCCTGTTAGTTCCGGTTCCCCCGTATAACTGGACAATTGAAGACCAAGCTTTATCAGCCCATTCAAGCCTACTTTATTTCTGAAAGGCTTGTTAATTACTCGCTATCTCCTCGAGGTCTCCTCAACGGATGCCGAGTCTTGCCAGAGACGAGCGAACAAGAAGACATCTATAGCTATCATTCAGGCGAGCTCTTTCCATTTATTTGCTTATCCGCTGTACCATTGACAATTATTGCTACCTAGCTTCTCACAATATATTGCTCACTGCTATATTAACGGCTTAGCTAACAAGTATTGCTTACAGCTATTCTTTTAATATCCCCGCTTTGGCGCTAGTTTAAGGTGACTGGTTGGTGCTGGAAAAGATATCACAATTGCTTATTTTGCTATTAACCAGAATTTGTAGTGCTTACAGTAGTTAAGTGAAGTTGTGCTCTCCTATGTATATATACATTCGGGTAGAGTACCTGGTATTAGGTGTATCAAACAATAGTTAAGCTTGCACTTATCTTGCTTCCTGAGCAAAGCATCTCTTACTAGTATTACCAGTCCTGAACTATAATTCTGAATAATTCGCCCTCTCCTCCCAGACTCCGGTTTATACCCCGAATCATATTGTGGAAATGTGCTGAAAACAATTACATACCCAGCGTTAGATTATTATTGAGTATTATTCCACTCCCAATCTACCACTGAACTAACCGAACATTTTTCCCGTTCCACCTATTTGTGTTGCCCCCATTTAGCTCTCCCTGTAGCAGGGATAAACGAACGTAACAAGAGACAGACATCCAGGCCTGTGATATTCCAAAGGCTTTTGAATTTTTTTTCTCAACTGACGCTCGCGCCTAGTTACCAGTACAAAATTTTACGTTTACTGAATATTACTGAAAATTCCACACCTAACATTTTCGACCAATTGAAGGCCTGTATTTTTTATCATTACCATAGCAGCTAATCAAATTCGCCTCCATGTCGCACTGAATTGAAGGAAAACTTTCTGAGGACTTTGTGTATATCAAAAATTTGAAAGAATGCCTACGAAAAAGATCCTGTTGGTGATTTGGATCCGAATGATTGTGGCTGGGTACAAAAAGATGACGCGATCTATTTCAAATGATTCAAAGGAGAACATCAACTGCCCTGGTTCTATAGCTACGTCATATCAGAAGTTGAAGATCCCGAACATCAATCAGGAAACAAAAAATCGTTCAGATGTATAATGTAAATTTCGTGCCATAAGATTTTCAACACGTTGTGTATTTTTCAGACGAAGAAGGAGTCATGGACGAAAACGCCGACACAAATGATCGGCAAGGTTTCTCGGATGACGATGCTTCATGAATATTATAGCTTTTTTTACTTTATAAAAAAATTTACTCTCTAATGAAAGTTTCAAACACATTTCGTTTCTGGTTGGCATTAAAAAAAAAAATATTATTCCATAGATTTCAGCTCCAGAAGTTGAAGAGCTTTCTTTACATTTCAACTCCGTACAGTGATAATGCAGAGCTCTGAATGTCTGCCTCTTCGATTTTCGTTGTTTTCAGGATGATTGTGACCATGAACTCCAGAGGCAGACAAGTGCAAATGATTCAATACACCGCCCTTTTTTAAGCAACTTCAACCCGCTGTAACGCGGAAACGCAGCGACATAGGACCTTAATTGACTGAACCAAATCAATTCATTGTGATCTCATCTGCAATCCACCTCGATGTGAAACTTGTACTAATCATATACCGAAATGATCCCAACCTCCCTAACTATAAGGTAACTGACCGTTTCTCGACTTCTCCCGAACCTGACTTAGGAGTTTGAACCAGGGTTCAATGCAGCTGAATGTTACACATTAACTGCCTATTCCAAGTGTTTTGTTTTGTTGAGATTTTAACATTTCTCAGTCTGAAAATGCAAAATCAAGTACTGTGCAAGATAAACATTCCCAATAAGCATAAAAGCCGTATTACATTTGCAAGTTTCATGCCATGCAAGTTCTGTGCAAATCCAATTCAGTCAATGCGCATGCGCCCGTGCAAGTTTGTGGAGAGTTTCATGCCATAACTAAAATTTGAAGAAATTCTAATATATTTTACATCAAGTAATAGTATTTTTGTCACAAAAACCGATATTTTTCGATATCCATGACAATGTGTATGGTCAAAAGATATAGCAAGTAATGTACATGTTTGTTAGATGAATGGGATTTTAAACACTACTACTTTCAAAGATGGAAAATACCCTTCATTCAAACAGAATTGCGCAACTTGCATTAATGTAAGAGACGGTGCAAAGCGAGAGGCATGCAATTCTCTCTCTTCCACAGAACTTGCATGCCGTGAAACTTGCAAATGTAATACGACTGTGACAAGAAAAAAATTTTCTCCTCAAAGCATACCTTTAATCCATATCGACCTATTTGACGTTTCACTTGTTTCGTTTTTTTTTCATCTTCCTGTAGAATCTGATATAATTTGATGGAACTGCCTAGTTAACACAAACATCTAGGAGATGTTGCTTTCTTGATTATTATGGTTACAAAATGAGTGGTTACCACTGAGTGATGCCAAATGGCTCATTACGAGTCACATATTGCATCACATTTTTATGTCTCGAACTGACCAACGAGGCACCGAATATACGTTTATGCGATAATAATGGAAGTCACTTTGTGATTCACTGGTGTGATCTGAAACATGAATATGAATCCCACTACAAACTCTAAAACCATTCTTTGTTGACTGGGTGAATGAGATAGAATGAAAAGATCACTGATGAGCGAAGTTGTTTGCACATTTCTTTTCTCATTCATTACCAAATCGAAAAATTGCCCAATGGAGGAAGGATCAGATATCAAATCCAGTTCTTCATCAATTAGTTTTTATTTCGCACATCACTCTTATGATTTTATTTCTTCTAAATATCACAGTTCCCTTCATTATAATCATCGAGAATATTCAGCTGAGCAACTGTAATGCAAGCGCGTTCATTTGCCTAATGACTGGCCTATTGTTCCTGGACAGGAGTAGCATTTCTAGACGCAAGATATATGTTCATTGTCCAGGATGTCCAGCAAGCGCTGTATCGGTGTGGATGCGACCATCAGATTAATTAGCAATTTTATTTTTTCCTACGTTGCCGCCTTTGTCGACCCATCGAACAGCTTGTCTCTCTGGAAAAACCTGATTTTTAATCTGATATTGCGCGAACCCCAAAATTTATCATTTATATTGTGTGATGAATAGAAAGAGCGTTTTTGTTGCATGGGCAATGATGTTTTCAGAAGGGAACTTGAATGTATCAACTGAATATTTATTTAACGTCTTATCCATTAATTGAAACAATTACACGTATGAATGTATTGAATGTATTAGCAATACATAACTCCAAATAATATCAACAATAATTCTGATGAACTCTTTGTTGTTAAAAATTTATTAGAAATGAATCCCTCCAAAATGTTTTCCAATGATTCAACGAAAATTATTCTGACAGGACTGGTTCAGATAAGGGTACTTTTATCCGCAAAAGAACTTTAAACCTTTAAAAATTCATTTATTTTTCCTTAAATAGTGAAATATCTCGTGAACCGTAATAGATACAGGGTCGGTTAAATTATGGCACAAAGTTGCCAAAAATGCCTTTTTAAAATTTGGAAAATTCCCAGTAATTTCGAGATATCCGTAAAAACCTACATTCCACAAACCCCTTTTTCTTTTTAATGTTACTTGAAGAACGTTTTCGAAATGAATGACACTTTATCACAGAAACTTTTCTTTTCCTACAAGATGGAGTTTTCAAATTTGAAATCCGACGTTTCATCTTCCAGAAACTATTATCAAAAACTTTTTTTTTTCAATAAGTACCTGGATTTTTTTATTTAATTTTTTGTTGCCTGCTCAAAAGCAATGACCAATCACAAATTTCGACTTTTTTAACGTTTCTAAAAAATCGGCAGTTTTTTTTTTTTTATATTTAATATGACACTGTTTTATTTCAATATTACCTGAAAATGGAAAAACCGGCCTTTATATTCAAACACGAAAAGTCACACTCGCTTCTCAAATTATGACAGCTTAATGTTTAAATTAATTTGATAGAGCAAATATAGTGTTTTTAAACCATTAGCGCCCAAATAATTTTTTTTCTATTTGTTTATGTTTTTCGAGTGTTTTGAAGAAAAAGTAATGTATTGTGCTGAAAAATAATATTTTTGTCAATATTAGTATTTTAGTGTGGAAAAAAAAACACTTATACCATATGGTATCCGTGGGCGTTTGAAAACATTTTTATTACGAAGTTGACAAAAAATTTTTTTTTTCAATTGTTTTATTCAAGATTGTACAAACAATTACAATTCAGATATATTACATATATAAAAGTAATAAATTTATATGAACATAGATTAATACAATACAATACTTAATACCTAGCTTATATCTATATATACATAATATACTTGGAACTTGAACAAAGAACTCCTAAGCAATGTAAAAACATTGGTATTGGAGATTTTTTCATTTCACATTTTTCACAAATTCAGCAAAGCAAGACTCAAATACTACAAATAAAGATGATAGTATACCTAACTACTGAAATAAGTATTCTTTCAATGATTTATTGAATTTTCCAAGATTCGCCTGAGTTTTTAATACTGTGGGAAGGCTATTGTAAGTTTCTATACTTTTACTAAGGGGGTTCTGAAGTGTTACATTTAATCTGACATTGTCTAAGTAAATATTATTGTGTGACCTAACATTGTGCGAGTGGATTTCATTCATGTATATTACCGGTGTGTTGCATTTATGTTGTTTTTCCAGAACCTTATGTACTAATTTACATTGTTCTAATTGTAAGATTTTACTGATTGGTTGTATTTTCAGTTTTTCAAATAGCATATCTGTCGGTGTTCTATAGTTATAGTCAAAAAGGACTTTAAGAATTTTTTTTTGCAGAGTTTCCATCTTATTAAAGTATGTAGAACCACATGTTCCCCATACTGGTATTAGATATCTAAAGATTGATAGGAAGTAGGCCTCATATACTCTGTGTCTATTATAATTCGAAAGGTAGTCTTTACATCTGTATAAGGCACCGATCATAGGGACTATCTTATTGGTTATGTGTTCAAGGTGATTACTCCAATTCATTTTATCATTGAGTATGAGCCCCGAGTATTTCACTCTTGGTACCTGCTCAATTATCATTCCATCTAAATTTAAAGTAATTGGATCAATCATCTTGTTCTTTTGTTTCATAATCATATAGTTAGGTTTTGATACATTTAATTTCAAGTGATTGTGTACCTATTCAGATCGCTATTAACGTTAGATTCTAACGTATTGATATCATGTCCGCTATACACTAGAACTGTGTCATCTGCAAATGTATAATACTGTGCCGACAGTCCTGACAGTTTGAGGTCAAGAACAAAAAGTGAATAGAGAAGTGGCCCTAGAACGGATCCCTGGGGAACTCCACAGTTATTAATAAGTAAACAGCTGTTGGTTTCATTCGTGGACACATATATTCTTCGGTTTAAAAGATATGATTTCAATAATTTCAGCATTCGTCCATCAATACCCATTTTCTCTAGTTTATGTAGTAGTTTCTCATGATTTACCACATCAAATGCCTTACGTAAGTCTACAAATACAGCTACCACTAACTTTTTCTTGTCTAGGCTTTTTGATATGTTGTTTATCAAATCTACGGTGGCACTTAAGGTACTGCTCTTTTCTACGAATCCATATTGAAAGGGGTCAACAGATATATGCTTTTCCATGAAACAGAGTATTCGTTTTTTATAATCATTTCGAGTATTTTTGAGAATATACTAATCAGTGCAATAGGGCGATAATTGTTCATTAGGGTTTTTTGACCTGACTTATAGATTGGACATATTTTACTTACTTTCAATTCATCTGGGAACTCCCCCGTGGACAGAGCCCTATTGACTAATTTAACTAATATTGGTATAATTTGTGTTTGGAGATTCAGTAGATCTAGGACCGTGATCATATCATGACCTGGCGCAGCATTGCGTTTCAGTTCATACAAGATGTTTGTTATTTCCGTTTCATTTGTAAGTTCCAGTTCAATACTATTATCATTTACCATATCTTCAAACCCCTCTAGATGGACTTTTTCTCTTGCCGCTTCTTTTTTTACCTCTTCTATAATATTCATACCTACACTTGTAAAGTATTTGTTGAGATTATCTGCTATATCACTGTGATTGCTTATCATACAGTTATCTATTTCTGAAGAATCTATATCATTGTTAACATTTATTTTATTCTTTACAAGGTTATTGATAAATTTCCATTGCTTTTTTGGATTGGAACCGGTTTTCTCCCATTCTCTTTTAAAGAAGTTATATTTGAGTTGCTTAATTTTGTTATTAACTAGATTTTTTAGCTTTCTAAAATTATTTTTGAACTCTGTATTTTCAGGATGTCTTACCTTTAGCTTATATGTGCTATCACGTTGTTTTGTTAATTCGAGTAGTTCTTTGGTCACCCATTCATTATTTCCCCTACATTTGATTTTTATCGTGTGTTCTGATTTACTTTTTGATATAGAAATTAGGTTGATTAGTTCTTGGTGTGTAGTTATATTGTAGTTTTTAGCAATATTTTCAAATATTTCTTTGAATTTTTTGACATCTATTTTTTTTCTTTCAAACATTGTTTTTGGTAAATAAATTTTAGTATTTGTTTGCAGTTTGACGCATATCCTCATGTGATCAGATAATGAGTTTTCTTCTATATCGATTAGACATTTAGATTTCAACTGACTACTGCAGAGCACATCAGGCGCGTGCCTAGGGTAATTTCATGGGGGGGGTAATCACCCATTTCAGGACCAATATTTCCTACGTTTTAAAAAGTTAAACTTCAGTAACACTAAGGCATTCATATTTAATTCTTAAAAAAAATTAACAAAATGTTCTTTAAAACAATAGCTCGAATATGAGAGAGTGTAAAAATAAATAAACAGAATATATTTCAAAATGAAAACAATAACTCAAAAATAAAAAAATGTATAACTAAAAATAAATAACAGAATAAATATTCTTCGAAACGAAAGCAATAACTCGAATATAAAAGAATGTAAAAATAAATAAAGAGAATATCATTCAACACAAAAATAATAACTGAAAAATAAGTAAATGTGTAACTGAAAATAAATTAGCAGAATATTCTTCAAAACGAAAACAATAACTCAAAAATGAGAGAATGTACAACTAAAAATATATAAACATAACAAAACAGACAAAATAATAAAAACAGGTTACCTATAAATGATAAATGAAGAGTATCAAATTGTAAATTCCATATTTGTTTGTTTTTTAGCACTAAATCTGTCAATGATATTATTTATATTAATTTTCATATCCCGATGTATATTCAGCAAGGCAAGTCCTGTTAAACGAGTGTCCGACATGGTTGATCTAATATAGGTTTTCAGTCTTCTTAAAGTCGAGAAACTGCGTTCTGCCGAAGCGACAGATACCGGTAATGTCACTTGAATTTGTAAAATAGTGTAAATTAAAGGGTAAATATTTTTATCACACTTCAATAATGAATCGATTCCAGCATGAGGTTTTTCATGACAATTCTTCCATTCATTTATCCATAGTTCCAGTTCTGATGATAATCTACGGTATAAAGACGTTTCAGATTCACTTGTAGTTATTTGGGACAAAAATGCTACCAAATTGTTTTTACAGTTTTCCAGCTGTACATGTGAATGTTCCAAGCAGATGGAAGGTACAACATTTGAAAAATAGAACACAGCTTTATTGTTGAATCTGAATTTTAAATCCTCTATAACACTATCAAGGACAGGAAAATAGACAGCGATTCTATAATAATCCTCAGGATTATTACATTGCACGTTTGTTCTCATGGTTTGTTTACCTACCACCCGTGGCATAGTAATGTCGATCTCTAACATTTCGTGAATCTTCGTTATGTCTTTGTAAATTTTATTGAAATTATCGTCACCTTTCTCTCTTTTATATTGCAATGTTTGTAAAACATTCGTAATGATCTTCTCAGCATACAAATTATCTATAGTTTTAGTCTGCAAAATTTTACTCAAGTTTATTGTGAGTCCTAATACATCTGATAAACAGCATAAACTTACAATGAAGTTGGTGGAAATCAAGGATAATTTCAGACAAGCAGCTTTAGATGCGGAATCTCTCTCCCTCCAATTTGATATGAAATCAAGGGATTCAATGATACTTGAAAAACTTTCTCGAAATCGCTGAATTGATTCATGTCTTTCAACCCACCTTGTATCACATAACTTTTTTAAATTCTTTCCATTAACGTGCAATAGAACACTGTGTCTCTTGGAAGATGAATTGAAAAAGGTGATGACTTCTTTCATGATACCAGTAGCATTCCTTATTGACTGAACATTTGAACTCTTCGAAATAGATAAATTCAAGGCGTGATTACTGCATGGGCACTTCAGAGCATTTTTCAATTCTTGTTGCAATTCTTTAACGGCGCCTTTCTGTTCACCCAACATTAAATTGCACCCATCGGTACCAATTCCCACACAATGATCCATATTCAAATTCAAATATTTCATTAGTTTCACGACAGTTTGTGCTAAAATTTTGCCTGTCATAACTGGTTCTATCGAAGGTTCATTGTAATTAGATGCGTGACAATTTATAAAACCGACAAAATCTTCGAAAATTTGATTTTTTGAAACATACCTGAGTGTGACAGATATTTGTGAGATATGACTAACGTCTGTAGTTTCATCAAATATAATACAGTAGTACTTACACTCTGTAATCCTCTTCAATATAGTAGTTATAATTTCCTCTTTACAATATTCGATCAGTTCATTTTGAGTTTTTGCGCTGATGTACGTTGCTTTTGAAGATGAGTTTTTCAAATGTTCTTTCAGTACGGTATCTCCACTTTCGACGCGAAAACGTAAAAGTTCTCTAAAATTCCCTTCATTTGCAGTGGGTGAAGATTCTACATCTAAATCTATATCTTCAGTTTCAGAACTTTTTATCCCAATAGCTCCACTATCTCTATGTCCTCTTAATGGAATATTCTGCCGACCCAAAAAGATAATGCTCTCAATAATAGAAGTGAGACGCTTCCTATTTTCGATAATTTGTTCTCGTCTTTCAGTGTCCAACATATTAATTACCTTGTTTTTTTCGTCACAGTAGTTCTTGGTGAAATTCCTTGCATTTATTACTGATTCTTTATGAAAGCTACTTTCTTGATGACTGACCAAATCCCCGTCTTTTCCCAGTAATTTGGAATATTTGCATAATGGAGTTTTAATTAGTTTGTTTAAAGGGGTCTGTTTGTGTTGACCACCGTACTTTGCGAATAACAGGCAGTATTTGCAGAATATACCTTTTTTCGAAACTGAAAATGTTAACCATTCGAACAGCTGGAAATGTTTCTGGGACAGATAGCATTTCACGTCCTTGTTTTTCTTTGTGTGTAATGAAAAAGGATATATGAATTCTTTGCCTGGTACCATAGCATATTTCAAAATGTTCATTTTCTGCAAGTCTGTAATCATATCCTGATCTAGAACTTTTCCAGCATCCATATCATTTTCAGACATACACACTTCGCCTTCTTCAATTTCCATTTCTCTGGAGCTGGAGTTTCGTAACTGATTACCACAATCTCCAGTTTTTGAAACTGTTGAACTTGTAGATGGCTGATTATTAATAATATCATTGATATTGATATAATCCACGCCCTCTGATTCCTTTTCGTTTTTAATTTCTTTTTCTTCCTCCTTTTGCTTTTTTACAACTATGAAGTTATCTAACGTGTTTTGGGACCTCTTCATTTTCGAATATCGACAATAACAACAGGTACACCAAAGTGTCGAAATCCTGAAAATAGTTAAAACAGTAAGTAATTATACCTACTCAGTACTCACTACTAAAATCATTATTCGGTTCCGGTATGTCGCGCCCAATGCTACAAAGTTAAAAATCTCACCTTCTTGTTCTAAACAACGATAACACTCATAAATTTTATTCCATATAAGAATAGATAAAAATGAAATGATGCACCCTAGCATAGCCAACAAAACACAATGAACGACGAACTTATTTCGGCGTATTCCCGACTATTTCATTTCAAGTATATAATGTATTTACATAAGCACCTGCTTCGTGAATTCGGCCGTCGTTGTGTCGGCGAACAATGCGCCACCCTGATTGCGAAATTTATAATTTAATGTTGTGACTAGAAGCCTGAAGACTAGAAGACAGGTGTGAAAGCCCATCGTTGTGTCTTCATCATCATCATTTTTTAAGTTTGAAAATAAGGAATGTTCAAATTTTTTCATCATCATCGTGGTCATGGGGGGGGGGGGGTAATTACACCATTACCCCCCCCCCTCAGGCACGCGCCTGGAGCACATGATCTATTAAGCATAAATATGTCTTTATGCTAAAATGCAGAGTTTCCTATTCAGTATGATAGGAGGCAAAACAGTTAATACACGAGATAAAAAATTGTCAATCTGACCAAATCATTTGTCTGGAAGTAAATTCTTTGTGATACTGATTCGACTACTAGGAACCTTCGTTAGGTATACTTGACCGATTTCTCTTCTGAAATGTAATGCTGATATTTTATACATTCTTCTATAGAGATACCAAGCATTGTGTAATGCGACATCAATGAGCAATGTAAAAATGGGCCAAAACCACTTTTTGCTGTATATTCCGATGCGATAGGCGATAAGCAGCAACTCCTTGGTACATAAGATCCGTTCCTCCCATGTTATGTTTGTAATGAGCCACACGGTGAGGGCGAGAAATCATCACGTTTCTTTTCTTTCTGACAATATCTATTTACCATTCCTTCTGACTGAACACCAGCACTTGTAGATGCTATGGTAACAATCGAATTGTCCTTCCCCCATACTGAGATCTTCTTTTTCAATTACATATTCGTATTCCCCACATTTTTTTCTTTTGAAATTGTTTTCCGGTAATTGGACACGATCTAGGTATTCTGTTTAATCGATTTGTGCCTATTTCCCCATAACCCGAATATCTAAGATAGGCCAATAAATTCAAGCATGTAAATAATTTATCGATGTGGATTATTTGCGATAAATTTGGTTGTGGCAGCACCTTTAGCATCAGTACCATCGGTGCTCATAGGTGCCTCATCTGGTGTCATCATTTGAATCTGGCGGTTCCACAAATATTTCATAAACTTGTAGGACCAAGTCTTCATCGTCATTGAGCATAAAGCTTGCAAAAGCAAAAATTCCTTCTGAAATGATAGAAATATTTATTTGTTTCAACAAATTAGCTAGAAGTCATTATTATCCAAAAACGCCCACGGATACCATATGGTATCAGTGACTTTGAGAACATTATAGTGCACCCTGTATTATACGTATCTTTTTCATCTATATACAGAAATATTCTATAATTCATAAGCAATAAATAACTGTAATATATGTTCACTAAAATGAAACAGAAATAATTGAAAAAGTACTTACGATCACCGAATGTCCATTGTTTTGTGCACAACAAAATCACCCAATATGAATCACTAGTACACCACTGCGGAGACGTCTCAAAATACAATGTCAGTTACAGTATATCAAAAGCAACTGTTTACGAAGCACAAAAACGAATTTGCATGATACCATATCTTCAAAAATCATTGTGCTGCATTGGAGAAGAGGAAGATGATTTGGTATCCGTGGGCGTTAATGGGTTAATTCAGAAAACCCGGATATGGTTCGGATTTACTACAATGTTGAAAAGAAATTCCCCGTGAAAGATATTTAGAACATTACCCAGAACGTCAACAACCACATTACAAGTATTTCAATAGTTTGAATAGGAATTAGGATGATTTTACTGAAAATATGAACAGGATGTTCATAAAGTCAGTTGTGGAATCATCTGCGACTGAAAGATGAACTTTAAACGGGCGTGAAAACAGCCACGGTTTTTTCATCCACGGTTTTCGATTTGGCAACACCGCGCAGTTCTATAGCCTTCACGTAAGTTACGGCTCTTGGACTTTTACGAAACCAATAAAATAGCTACTCAAATGGTAGATATGTTATTCTTAAACTGGATATTGGTAGAAGTTACAGATCACGAAAAAAAAAAGATAATATGAGGCGGTGGTGTGCGGCTCAAAATGTAAAACTCATACTGAAAAATTATCGGTTTATGGCACGCAATGTGAATAAGTGAAAAACAGTCTTTTACATATCAACTTTTATACCGCACCCCCAGAAGTCATTGTCGGGCCGTCGTAAGGGGTAAAGATTTTTTTTAAATTCCAACTTTTAACTGAAAACGAATATGGCGATGGCACTCGAAATGAATGGGTAGATAACAATTATTTGCAACCTTACTTTCACCCACCACCTCCAAAAGTCATTGTAGAGCAGTCAGAAGGGGTAGAGAATTTTTTAAAAATTCCAGTTATTTACCGAAAACTTACTAGGCGATGGCACTCGAAATATATATGTAGAAAATAATCATTTCTCCCCCCAGAGTCATTGTCCCTCCCCAAAGTCATTGTCAGAACGTCAGAATTTTAGAAAATTCCAATAATTTACCAAAAACTTATTAAGCGATGGCACTCGAAATGAAAAGGTAGAAAATAATCATTTGCAACCTGACTTTCATCCTTCACCCCCAAAAGTCATTGTCGGGCCGTCAGAAGGGGTACAGCATTTTTTGAAAACTCCAATAATTTACCGAAAACTTATTAGGCGATGGCACTCGAAATGAATAGGTAGAAAATAATCATTCGCATCCTTACATTCATCGTTCACCCCCAGAAGTCATTGTCGGACCGTCAGAAGGGGTACCGAATTTTTTGAAAATTCCAATAATTTACCGAAAACTTATTAGGCGATGGCACTCGAAATTAATAGGTAGAAAATAATCATTCGCATCCTTACATTCATCCTTCACCCCCAGAAGTCATTGTCGGGCCGTCAGAAGGGGTACAGATTTTTTTGAAAATCCAATTTTCTTCATAAAATATATTAGGCGATGGCACTTGAAATGAATGGATAGAAAATAATCATTGGCATCCTTGCTTTCATCCTTCACCCCTAAAAGTCATTGTCGGGCTGTCAGAAGGGGTACAGATTTTTTTGAAAATCCAATTTTCTTCATAAAATATATGAGGCGATGGCACTCGAAATGAATGGAGAGAAAATAACCATTGGCATCCTTACTTTCATCCTTCACCCCCAAAAGTCATTGTCGGGCCGTCAGAAGGGGTACAGCATTTTTTGAATACTCCAATAATTTACCGAAAACTTATTAGGCGATGGCACTCGAAATGAATAGGTAGAAAATAATCATTCGTATCCTTACATTCATCGTTCACCCCCAGAAGTCATTGTCGGACCGTCAGAAGGGGTACCGAATTTTTTGAAAATTCCAATAATTTACCGAAAACTTATTAGGCGATGGCACTCGAAATTAATAGGTAGAAAATAATCATTCGCATCCTTACATTCATCCTTCACCCCCAGAAGTCATTGTCGGGCCGTCAGAAGGGGTACAGATTTTTTTGAAAATCCAATTTTCTTCATAAAATATATTAGGCCATGGCACTTGAAATGAGTGGATAGAAAATAATCATTGGCATCCTTGCTTTCATCCTTCACCCCTAAAAGTCATTGTCGGGCTGTCAGAAGGGGTACAGATTTTTTTGAAAATCCAATTTTCTTCATAAAATATATGAGGCGATGGCACTCGAAATGAATGGAGAGAAAATAACCATTGGCATCCTTACTTTCATCCTTCACCCCCAAAAGTCATTGTCGGACCGTCAGAAAGGGTACAGAATTTTTGAAAATTCCATTAATTTACCGAAAACTTATTAGGCGATGGCACTCGAAATGAATAGGTAGAAAATAATCATTCGCATCCTTACATTCATCCTTCACCCCCAGAAGTCATTGTCGGGCCGTCAGAGGGGGTAACGAATTTTTTTTAAATTCCAATAATTTACCGAAAACTTATTAGGCGATGGCACTCGAAATTAATAGGTAGAAAATAATCATTCGCATCCTTACATTCATCCTTTACCCCCAGAAGTCATTGTCGGGCCGTCAGAAGGGGTACAGATTTTTTTGAAAATCCAATTTTTTTGAAAATCCAATTTTCTTCATAAAATATATTAGGCGATGGCACTTGAAATGAATGGATAGAAAATAATCATTGGCATCTTTGCTTTCATCCTTCACCCCCGAAAGTAATTGTCGGGCTGTCAGAAGGGGTACAGAATTTTTTGAAAATTCCAATAATTTACCGAAAATTTATTAGGCGATGGCACTCGAAATGAATGGGTGGAAAATAATCATTGGCATCCCTTCTTCCATTCTAGTATAGTATAGATCGTTTTTAAATTCCAATTTTTCGCCGAAAGCTTAGGCGATGGCATGGCATTCTCTTTCACATCTATTAAGTCGGATTTATATAACTCTCTCGTCTATGGTATGAATATTTCCCAGAAATTTCGTTTTTTTTTTCATCAAAAGATTTTTTGTACGATAATCTCAAATTCGTCGGTTATCTTGGATTTTCTTCCACATGAAATCTAGCCAATATACAGAAGCGAACCAAAAAAAAATTTGGAGCTGCAACCTGGAATTTATGAATTTTATAGAAAATCGATTATCTCGGACCCAATCAACCTATCTATTAGTCATCTATAAAACCCGTTCATAATCGCCGACGCCAGTACTCTCAGATCAACTTTGATTAGAATTGAGCCATAATCATAAAACTTGTGGCCATATCAGAGCCGCCATCTTAAATTCATAAATTTCGATAAAAATTCATAATCTCCTACACCAAAAAATCTACATAGAAATTTTGAATGGAATAAGCCTAAAATTACAAAAGTTGGAATTGCTATTTTAATTAAATTCATGAATTTTTATGAAAAATTCATGATCCCGATAACCCCCATATACCAATTTTCCGTCACATATATACAGTTAAATAAAACAGTCTCAAAAGCTTGCCGCACAGTTGAATACAAAAGCGTCAAACAAGCTTCTGAATCTGTTACTCCCAGAATATTAACATACGTTACACATCGAAATATATTATTTTTAACTACTCAGTGCATTCGAATAAGAGTTTCTCTTAGAAGTATATTTTTTTCTACTTTAAATTATATTTCAAGTTTTTTAGTCCTAAAGCAAAAATTTATAGGAACCACTATCTTGAATTTCTGAATGTTGACAATGTAATCATATTATCCGACCTCAAAATCTCCCACATCCCAAATTTGAATGGAATTGTTCCATAATCCGTCATCTTGACTTAATGAATTTTCACAAAAAAAGTCATGACCTCCAACCTCAAAATCCCCTACATACCAAAGTTGAATTTACAAAACTCGTCTCCATCTTGGAGCAGCCATTTTCAATTCTTGAATTTTGACAAAAAAATCGTCTTCTCCGACCCTAAAAACCCCCACATACCAGTTTTGAATAGAGTCGGAACATAATTAATAGAACATAAAAAACACGTTTTTAAAATTACGCTTATATTGAAATGCACTAAAAAGGGGAAATAATTGTTTTCCTGGTTATCAAAACATGAACAGTATGAGTAAAAGCGTGGAGCGCTCAATCAGCATCGCGAAATGTATAGTTAGTTTCTTGGCGCTCCACGCGTTTACTCATACTCTTCATTTTTGGATAACCAGGAAAACAATTATTTCAGTGCATTAAAATATAACTTTTAATTTTTAAATTTTGTCGCCATCTTGAATTATTTAATTTTGATACAAGAATCATAATCTCCCACCTACCCTGAAAACCTCCCAAATACCAATTTTGAATCGAATCGGATCATAATTACTCGCCCGCCATATTGGAGCCGCCATTATGTACACCTGCCAAATTTCAAATCAATCGGATAATTAGAAGTCTACAAATTGGTTACATGATTTGACCGTAACAACATCATCAACAACAGAGTGAGTTAATATATGCGTGGTAAAAAACACGTCCAATATCTTGAAACAGCCATTTTATTTTTCTGAAAAAAAATGCACTCTCACCGGAATTATGAATATTTGCCAAATTTCATCTTACCTTTCAGCAAATGCTTGAGAAATGCATTACAACTTTTGAACTGGAAAGACTGACAGAGTAACTGACATACGAACGAAGCAAATTAAATGAAAACTCGTAATAAAAAAACTCCAATCAAGTACACATGCCAAATTTAAACTTTTTAGAACAGGTGAAAGGGCAAAGTTTCATTGTTTCTCACCTATTCAGTTCGAGCGCTATCACCTTATGATTTTAAGGTAATTTCTCTTAATTTTCAAGAAATTTTATAACTTTCTTATGTCCGACAATTATATTAGGAATTGAGTGATGCCACCCATTCATTTCGAGTGCCCTCGCCTCATATATTTTATGAAGAAAATTGGATTTTCAAAAAAATCTGTACCCCTTCTGACAGCCCGACAATGACTTCTGGGGGTGAAGGATGAATGTAAGGATGCGAATGATTATTTTCTACCTATTCATTTCGAGTGCCATCGCTTTATGAGTTTTCGGTAAATTATTGGAATTTTCAAAAATTCTGTACCCTTTCTGACGGCCCGACAATAACTTTTGGGGGTGCAGGATGTAGGGAAGGATGCAAATGATCATTTTCTTCCTATTTATTTCGAGTGCCATCGCCAAATAAGTTTTCGGTAAATTATTGGAGTTTTCTAAAAATTATGTAACCGTTCTGACGGCCCGACAATGACTTTTGGGGGTGAAAGATGAAAGTAAGGATGCCAATGGTTATTTTCTACTCGTTCATTTCGAGTGCCATCGCCTCATATATTTTATGAAGAAAATTGGATTTTCAAAAAAATCTGTACCCCTTCTGACAGCCCGACAATGACTTTTAGGGGTGAAGGATGAAAGCAAGGATGCCAATGATTATTTTCTATCCATTCATTTCAAGTGCCATCGCCTAATATATTTTATGAAGAAAATTGGATTTTCAAAAAAATCTGTACCCCTTCTGACGGCCCGACAATGACTTCTGGGGGTGAAGGATGAATGTAAGGATGCGAATAATTATTTTCTACCTATTAATTTCGAGTGCCATCGCCTAATAAGTTTTCGGTAAATTATTGGAATTTTCAAAAAATTCGGTACCCCTTCTGACTGTCCGACAATGACTTCTGGGGGTGAACGATGAATGTAAGGATGCGAATGATTATTTTCTACCTATTCATTTCGAGTGCCATCGCCTAATAAGTTTTCGGTAAATTATTGGAGTTTTCAAAAAATGCTGTACCCCTTCTGACGGCCCGACAATGCATTTTGGGGGTGAAGGATGAAAGTCAGGTTGCAAATGATTATTTTCTACCTTTTCATTTCGAGTGCCATCGCTTAATAAGTTTTTGGTAAATTATTGGAATTTTCTAAAATTCTGTACCCCTTATGACGTTCTGACTATGACTTTGGGGGGGGGGACAATGACTCTGGGGGGAGAAATGATTATTTTCTACATATATATTTCGAGTGCCATCGCCTAGTAAGTTTTCGATAAATAACTGGAATTTTAAAAAAATTCTCTACCCCTTCTGACTGCTCGACAATGACTTTTGGAGGTGGTGGGTGAAAGTAAGGTTGCAAATAATTGTTATCTACCCATTCATTTCGAGTGCCGTCGCCATATTCGTTTTCAGTTAAAAGTTGGAATTTAAAAAAAATCTTTACCCCTTACGACGGCCCGACAATGACTTCTGGGGGTGCGGTATAAAAGTTGATATGTAAAAGACTGTTTTTCACTTATTCACATTGCGTGCCATAAACCGATAATTTTTCAGTATGAGTTTTACATTTTGAGCCGCACACCACCGCCTCATTTTATCTTTTTTTTTCGTGATCTGTAACTTCTACCAATATCCAGTTTAAGAATAACATATCTACCATTTGAATAGCTATTTTATTGGTTTCGTAAAAGTCCAAGAGCCGTAACTTACGTGAAGGCTATGGAACTGCGCGGTGTTGCCAAATCGAAAACCGTGGATGAAAAAACCGTGGCTGTTTTCACGCCCGTGAACTTTAATCGCTATTTTGTAATACCTATCTAAAAGAAAACAACTACTTCCCCGGCTAAAGCCACGCTGGATATTGAACTACATCTGATAGATACTGTGAAAGACCCTATATAACTTGAGAAAAAAAATCTGAAAGTGAAAATTTGCATTTTTTTTCAGATAGTTGGTTATTTCTAAAATGTCAAGTTTCCATTGGAGATTCTTCTCTATAAATGAGATAGAGGGGAATGTTATTCAGAAGTATCACTCACAGAAAATCGGTCATTTCATTGATGCGTGAATTGCATCTCTTTCGCTAGGCCTCCAATACATTTTGTTCATATTTTCAATAAAATCAACATTCCATACCCATGACAGGTTTTATGTCAGAAAAATATTTTCAAAGTGTCACCGCACAAGAAATAGTCCCAACAATTCCATCATAACAGTGTGAAATTTCTTCTGAAGAGTATGATTTCCAATTCTTCCGACCCCCTGATGATTTTAGAAGAGTGAAATAGATTTTTGTCTACCAAAATGTATTGGAGGCCTAGCGAAAGAGATGCAATTCACGCATCAATTGAAAAGAGCGATTTTCTGTGAGTGATAGTTCTGAATAACATTCTCCCTTATCTCATTTATAGATAAGAATCTCCAATGGAAACATTTTAGAAATAATCAAGTTATATAGGGTCTTTCACAATATATCTATCTGATGTAGTTCAATGTCCAGCGTGGCTTTAGACGGGGAAATAGTTGTTTTCTGTTAGATATTACAAAAAAGTAACTTCATTTTATCGTAGGTTTTCTCCATTTCCAGAGGAGACATGTATTGGTGCAATTTTCAATTGAGACTGTTTCCCTTTACAACAGGAATTAGGATCTTTTCCACAATTTCAGTTGTTACTCTTTAAAGGAGTGAATCATCAACAACAATTTGGTCGCAGAACGTACGGTACAGTTATTATGGTTCTTTTATTGGCGAAATTATCGTGGATAAATGAATTTTTTCAACTTTCGCCCCCAATAACAAAAAAACTGAGGGGGTGAAATAATTTCCTTATCACTTTATGATGGGATGAATTATTAGCAACAATTTGGTGTGAGTTGTAAGTCTGCAGAACGTAGGGTACAGTTTTTATGGTAATTTGTTTGTCGAAATTATAATGGATAAATGCAATTTTTCATTTTTTGGCCCCGCTAACGAAAAAACTGATGACATGACAATTATTTCGTTATCAATTTATAAAGGAGTGAATAATTTACAACAATTTGGTATATGTTGCAAGTCTGCAGAACTTATGGTACAATTATTATGGTACTTACTTTGTCAAAATTATCGGGGATAAATTGAATTTTTCAAATTTCGCCCCCGCTTACGAAGAAACTGAGGTAGTGACAAACATTTCATATTATCTCTATTATAGAATAAGTAATAGGCAACAATTTGACATACATTACAAGTCTGCAGAACGTGTGATACTGGTGTCATGATAGAAATATCATCAATATCAATATCATCAAAACGAATAATAATAACTGATATCTTTTGCATTGCAGTGTCCGCAGATACCCTTCCTCATGCAAGTCAGGGATTCGCATTTGAACATTATCTGGGAGGCTATTTCTTCTTGTGTGCATAGTGTGGAGTATTAATTGGTGTATATCGAGCATGTGCAGGTGTTTTTGCCTGCTAGAAGTCCTACCACCTTTCTGATATACTTCCGGTTCAGTTCGAGGAGATGTCTTCTGGGACGGTCGGTTGGCCCCATCATCGTTATTGCCATAGGCGTTCTCCCAAGTGAATTGGTGATGGTTCTCAACCCATTTCTTCGTGTCCTGCCTAATGACCCAAAACGGGATGCTGATGCTGCCCCGCTCTTGCCAGGGCATCTGCGCTCTCAATGTTATGTGTTCCTAGGTCGCTAAGGTTTTTCTGAGACTCTCAAACTAGTTTGCAAGAAAACCTGCATGATTGCAGGGCCTTTATTGCAGCCTGACTGTCGGAGCGAGAATTACTTTGGGTTGGTTTCTAGGGCCCCTCCTTAGAAACTGTCTCGTGCAAACGGAAATAGCCATTACTTCGACTTGGAATATTGAGGCTTAGAATAATGTCTTGTCTTGGTCTCTTCCCGTATATTCCAGCCCCTACTTCATTGCTTGTTAGAGCTATCTATGTACCTGATTTGCCCTCTCGACAGCATTGGCATTGCCTTTAATGTGACTTCCCACCTTATGTAATGTTCGTGTATGTTCCATCAAAGGAATAGGCTTGAGTCATTTTGTCCGACGGCATCTCAGATGTGTCGATTTTCATTATTTCCATTATGATGGAGTTGCCTAGGTTATTGCCCCTCCATTGGACCAGGCAGTTTAGTCTGGAGACTTCTATTTACGCCTCTATTCACACCTCAAATGCAGACGAGGGAGGTTTGGTATTACTTCCAGGCTAATCGACGATATGTTGGACATAGCACTAGTGATACCGAGCATGGCCGGTCTTTGTAAACCAGCCAGCACCCCTTTAGTTGTCACATGCTCAACATTTGGCCACCACACCAGGGCTCCATACGTTTTCGACGGCCTCACTATCGCTGTGTATAGCCAAAGGAATTGTTTGGGTCCAAGTCCCCAAGTTTTGCCAAATGAGCGCCTGGCCATCATTAGTGATGTCCTTGTCATTGTAAGCACTTTTTCTAGATGTTTGTTCCAGGTGAGCTTCGAGTCTAGGTTTTACCACAGATATATTGTCTCTCCTGACAACTATAGCCTCTGTTGGTATGTATGTTCCTGTTCCTGGTGAAAATTACTATCGTGGTATTATGAGGGTTGACCTTATGGTTCTCCCTCATGAACCACGTCTATGCGTCTGTGAGAGCTGATTGCATCATATTAATACATAACGAGCAGTTCCTAATACTGATCGAATTCTCCATGGTAGAGTTATTAAGTTTTCTGTGTTGGAATTCGTATTTGAGAATTGCTTGCTAATTTCACAGATTTCGTGGATGAGAATTCGTTGCTTACTACACACCGATTGAATTGCTTAGGGCGAAAGAGTTGAAGCTGAAGATGAAGGAGCTGTTAAAAATGTAAGTTTTGATATGAAATGATAATATGCATTTTATTACATGCGATAATATTTCACGGAAACGTTTTGGTTACGAAAAATCCTCGAAGTTCCACACGACAATTTGATCTAGAAATAAATATTGCTAGTAGCCGAATACCAGATGATTCCTAAAAAAAACATAAGTAACACAAAGTGCATGTCAGCCAAGAACTTATACCAGGAGATAGTGAAAGAAGGCTTGAATTCTGCAATTGGCTTGATAAAAAATTGCAACAAAATGAGAATTTTTTTCAATAACATTATCTGGACTGATGAATGCAATTTTTCTACGAGAGGCCTTTTCAACAGGAATAAAGAGCCTGACATGATTCAATATTAGTTTCCCAACATCTGTTAAATTTGCAAACATTTTCATATGAACGAATGAAAAAAATTGTTATTTTTTTTTTGATAATTGTACATGCCTTCTAGAAAATTATTCCCCACATTCGTGACCTTTTGCGTAACTTCCATAATCAAATCAGGTTGCAAACACAACTTTTTAGGACATGGCACTGGATACATGTATTTCTGGGGCTCGACAGATTTTTTTTATTTTTGGATATATCATTCTAGGTCAAAAGAAGCAACTTTCTTCAGTAGACTTTTTTTCTGACCCTACAGGGTGAGCTACACAATTGGGTTTTCTTGACTTTGAATGGTGTGCATACTCACAGGATGAGGCCGAATACGCGATTTTTCTAAAACCTGCTTATCAATTTCTCGCCCAAGTGTGGATTTTTCATTGAATTTTTCGAAGCCAAAAGTTCTCCCGAAGATGCTCGTGTTAGCAATGTGTTTAACTTCTCAAGGAAACACCCTCGTATCTTCCGTAATTTTTGACGAGGAACCACGAAATTTTCAGAATCGATAGATACACTAGGAATGAATTCACGATGAAAAAATGGGTAGTTCCATCGCAGATACGGGGGCGTTTCCATGGGATGTGAAACAAATTAGAATTTTTCAGGACTGAAAATTTTTCAGGTGCATTGGTAGTAATTTGAAGATCCTGAACACGAATCCGAATGAATCTTGGGTCAATTTGGGTGGTTCCATCGCTGCTGGCGTGCAGTGCATATCACGTAGGATGACCCCTATTATGCAGTGAGTTTATTCCTAATGTACAGGTCGACAAGCGTAAGGATGCCTCTGAGATGCGCAAACGATAGAAAGCGTGAGTAGATGTGCGACAAAGATCGACTACTGTTTACGGCTGGTTATCATCGGAATGTACAATCGGGAGAGAAATTTATCTGCAACACGTAGGTACGTAGGTTCTTATCTGAATTTTCATTAATTCCTAATGAACTGTTCGAATAATATAATTGTCTGTGGTCACTGGACCGTTTATGAAAATTGCATAATTTTCCCGAAGCCATAAGTGTAAATAAAGTACGACTAGAAAAAGAATGCATCGCCACACAATATCAGAAATAGGTAAATAAATATAATAAAGAACACGAGGAACATACAGAAGTTGACTAACAATATCACATGACCTCTGACCACTGCCAAATCGGCATTGTCCATGGTAACTTTTGATTTTTTGTTTCTCTTTTTATTTGGAGTTGAAAATTGTTGCATTTCACCTTTTTCAATTTTATTCATTTTTGAATTAATTTTCCTAATGCATCTAACGCAAACTTCCGTTGCGGCAGCAACTCGTTCTTGAACCTTCACAAGAGGAATACTGGTTTCACCTATCATTGCTTCTGCCTGCATAAATTTGATGACATTACTGACAATTTCCCTACTTTGTCCACTCAGAATCTTATTTCTCTCTTTACTCTTTGAAGGCATTTTCAAACACAACAAACTACACTATAACCTATCTAATAATATTTCAAAACTATACACAACACAACCACAACACAAGGATTTCAAATTCAACACACAATCAGAATAACGCCACAATAATTTTATTCCACTGACTGTACACTCACGACGTTAACTGCTTGAATTATGCAGAGCGATTGAGCTCCTGCCCCACTCCAGGGTTGTGTCTACTGCGCAACCAATTCTCGGAGGCATCATTACGTTTGTCGACCAGAATCTATCGATTCTTAAAATTTCATGTTTCTACGTCTACGCGGGTGTTTCATTGAGAAGTGAAACACACTGTATATGGGTGCAAACATGTAAAAAACGAAAATGTTAATACGAGCAACCTCAGGAGAACTTTTGGCTTTGAGAAATTCAATGAAAAGACCACTCTTGGGCGAGGACTCAAGACTTAATAAACAGGTTTTAGAAAAAGTTTTTATGATTCTCTACCTATAAATGCTGCTGTTCTACAGGGATCCATTTTAGCACCAGCACTGTTTCTCTTTCACATCAATGACTTGTAGGTAGCTAAGTACCTCATGCCAGTGAGATTTGCGGATGATAGTACCCTTCATACCGCATTTTCTTTCAAAGTTCCTTCCTAAAACTAGAAGAAAACGGGAGAGGAATGTGAACAATTTGAATTTGGACCTAGCAAAAATTCTAGAATGGGGATCCAACAACTTGGTAGAAAAGGCCTACACAGAACTCATTGCTAATGACCATAGCAGTCGATGTGAAAACACCAAAAAAAGTAATTTTTTACTATGATGACAAACTTGGACATGGTCGAAAAATTGGGAATCGATAGAGTATATTTTGTAACTCTTTTTTTAATTTTTCTTCTACAATATAACTACAATTATTTATAATCTACATTTTCGACAATGTTGCCGGCCTTGTACGATGGGAAGTTTTTTCATAGTTTCATTGAGTACTAAAATACAACTTTTGTTATAGTTTGCAATGTTTTGCAATTTTTTCCCCACTTTTGATCTTGAATTGATTGGCCTATATAATACGAATAGAATTTTCATCAAGAAATTGTAGTTTTCGGTTGAAAATAGAACGAGGCATGAAGGATGTGAAATCAAAAGTGGATGTTCAGAAACGATAGTGCCCTTCAGTGTCGCCGAGAGAGTTTATCGGAATGTAAAACGTAGAGGGAGTGAAGGGAGCGAAAAAAGACAATGCTCTAAACTAGTGCCGCTCTCTCGCGACTTACATCTAATAGAAGAGCGAGTGAAAACAAAATGACGATGCCACCTCTTCGCGGCCCCGAGTGTGAGATGTATGCATTAGACTTTCAAAGTGTCCCGGCCGTTACCGTGGTAACGCAGCCTCGGCCTGATATGACGCCCGGGCAATTTAATAAGATTCTGCGTCCCGGCCTCGCGAGCCGTCCCCGCCGCCCCGTTATTATCTTGACAGGCGACCCCCTAACTCGTCTACTTTTCACCTGCATACCGGACGGTGCTGCCGCTTGATTGCGAAACAAAGAATTACCTCCAGTCCACCGACATTCGAAAACGACACATTGTTACGTGAAGTAGAGGGTGATCTCGAAATAAATCTACTAAAAAAATCTGAACATTCACTCAGATTTAAACAAATTCCTATACCTGGAAACACTAATAATTTAACCCTATATTGTGACGTTTCATCTAAAAATTCTAGGCCATTTGTACCTTCAACATTTCGTAAAAAAATTTTTGATAATTTTCATTCATTTTCACATCCTAGTATTCGTGCGGCACAAAAACTTATGAGTCAACGGTTTGTCTGGCCAGGTATCAATAAAGATATTAGATATTGGACGAAATACTGCATTCATTGTCAAAAAGCAAAAATAAACCGTCATACATCGGCATCCTTCCAAAAATTTCCTGATCCAGACACGCGTTTCGATCACATTCATATTGATTTGGTTGGTCCTCTACCGCCTTCTCGGGGATACAAATATTTATTAACTTGTATTGACAGATATTCCCAATTAGATCAAAAGCCACCAATATGAAACCCTCCCCCACCCCGTGGGAATTTATTACTTATACTTTTTTTTGTTGGTAGCACCTACCGGATGAAGAATTGAATTGTTTGCCTCTCTTAAATTACAGCATATTCCGGAAAATAAAGAAAAACTGAGGAATAAAAAAAAATGTTTTGTTTAAGTTTAATTTTACAAAGGGGTAGGTAATTAGTTACCATGTTTTTTTTATGAACTTGTTTGGTATTCATTTAAGGTCTAATAATGAAAAAAAAATAAAAAATCTCAACAGCATATGATTTTATGATATCTTTTATAATCAACTGTCATTTTCTTCATCCTCGTATATTATGTCGTCTAAGTTTTGTACTTCTGGTTCATCTTCATCTTCAAATTCGTCTGGCTCGAAGGTTTCTGGAACGTCAAGCAGTTCGAGTGGCAACGGATCTCCTTTAATCCAATCGAATTTGAGTTCACCATTTTCCAATTTCCACCCATGTCCCACTGGAGTTGGTGTGGAGGGTTTAGCTACATGTGCGTTATTCCATAAGTAACATTGGTAGTTGACACGTTTTATGTGGTTTTCTAATGACGTTGTGCATGGAGAAAGTAGACTTAAATCTATACCTTGATTGTTGGGCAGAGAAAATGCAGTTGTGGGAGAATACTTTTGTATTTAAAATTATTATTATTTATTTTTCCGGTATATGCTGTAATTTGCAAGTGGCAAACACCTAAAATCTTAAAGTACATGTCAATACAAACAAAAAATGTATGTGTCGAAAATTCCCACGGTGGGGGGAGGGGGGGTATACAACAGCCTCCGCTCTAAATAATAATAATAATAATAATTTGTCTTTATTTGTCCTCAAAAAGAGGTCAAATGGGCGAAGTCTAGTCATGACCAGACGAATATAGTCAATTCCTACTCAACTCAACCCTTCACAAAAAACTTAAAGAAAAACAGAAAAAAAAAGAAATATAGTTCAGACGAATGGTTACTTCGAATATGAATTGATTTCTACTAATACTACCTAATACTATATTTAATGTCTAACTATTCTCAAGAACATACAAATTATCTATCAATACACTTTAGTAATTAAAAGGAAAATGTTTTAACAAGCAGTAGCCTATAATGATAATAAACAATATATATACATACATATATGAGGAGAGGAAACAACAAAATAAAAAAAGAACAATGATTATATAATACTGATCGATTTTGTCAATATTAGTTCACGTAATTGGTACTTGAAAGAATTTTTTGACAAACTTTTCAATTGGCGAGGGAGGTAGTTGTAAATGCGGGAGCAGTCGTATGTAAAAGACCTTTCGTAAAACTTTGTTCAGTGTTTTGGAATGCTTAAATTATTTTTATGTCTGACATTGATGTTGTGAATATCTGTTCGGTAAGTCAACCTTCGATGTAGGCACTTAAGTGTTTTGCTGGTGACGACTTTATGATAAAAACAGGCCTTATGTAAGAATATTCTTTGTTTCATGGAAAGCCACTTTAAATGGCCTGAAGCATTTCCATTTTCTGATATTTCTCGGAAACCGTTGCAATTACTTTAATATCAGGTTGGATACCAAGGTTTGGTGTTCCTTCTATTATAACAACTGATCAAGGAAGACAATTTGAATCATTTCTTCAGAAATTTGACTAATTTTCTTGGAATTAAACGAATTCGTACTTGTGCGTATCATCCTCTGAGTAATGGTATTGTTGAAAGATTTCATGGAACATTAAAATCTTCCTTGAGGTGTTATGCTGATGCTTCTCAAAATTGGGTTGATTATTTACCGTTTTTTTACTCGGGTTTCGTTCGGTTATTAAAGATGATATGGGATGTTCATCTGCGGAAATCGTTTATGGAACAACACTTCATTTACCAAATGAATTTTTCGAATCATCCAGCGAGCTTGCTTTAGATGATTCGTCATTTGTTACTAGATTGAAAATGTGTATCAAGAACCTCAAACCAGCTTCTACGAGAGAACAGTATAATAAAAAGATATTTGTCTCTCAAGATTTGTACAACTCAACATGTTTTTATTAGAACAGATTCTCTACTCAAAGCTTTACAGCCAAGGTACACTGGTCCTTTCAAGGTCATTCAACAAAACGAAACATTTTTCACTATAGATGTAAATGGTGATTCTAAAACAGTATCTATAGATCGTTTAAAACCAGCATATCTTGAGAACTCTTTCATAGAAATTCAAGGTAGATTGCCAGTTACACAGAATTGAACAATATTTCAAAAAAAGTTTCTTGGGACTCAACTGTGGTTGTTCTTGGTTCAAATCTATATATTATTTTATTGTTGTTATTATAAATCATCCACTTCTATTATCATGAATGAGTATTTTTTTTTGAAGGTGGCTATGTAGTATCTGTTATTTTGTCGAAACACTGTAGTTCAATTCATCATCATGAATCGTCATCATGGTAACAAACAGGAACAAAATGATAAATAAATTATTTTGAAGTTCTACAAATCATTTTCACGCCTTTTCAATTTTTATAGAGATTTCTCAATAAAATATAGAAATCCTCTATAGTAACAAAATGAGTAAAGGTACTAATTCTACAAGCAAAAATATGAAAAAAGTTTTTATAAACATAGATCCGCAAATGCTTCATTAATGAGCAATGGCTCTTCGAAAGTGGCCCCCAAAAACTGATTTTCATTCAATACCATCTCAAGAACCGGAGTCGGTTGGATCAACGGCAGCGTTGTCAACCATACCATGATTATAGTATTTGTACGATAATTACAACTTCATGTACTATAAAATTAAAGTGAATTTTGTACTGAAATTCCATGTTTTTTTAAAATACAACAATTTGTAGAATCAAAAAATCATAAAAATATACTGAACGTTTTTGCAATACCTATACTGATCACACTACTGAAAACTTCAACAACAGATTCGAATAATTTGGAATAGAGATTTCTAGTGAATCCTTACAGAATCCTCACGAAGTACCATTACTGTACTTTTACTTGCAAGTCAATGGAAATACTTACATAAACAGTAATTACTCACAAATTGGCATCACTGTTTCTAATGGCTTTGGACACCCGAATGAAAAGAGACCAAATTCCTAAATTTTTCAATCCTTGTTGCCAGGGAGCGTACTCTGTGATTAGTCACTATAATGGCAGGGAGTTTAAATGTCATTATCAACTCTAGAGCTACTAGCTGATTATTTACAAGGCCGAACCCAGATGGTTAAAATAAATGACACTTATAGCCAGACACTACCAGTTGCGATGGGTGTACCCCAGGGTACTGTCATGGGTCCAATTTTATTCCTTATATTTACAGTTTGAAAAATATTGAAGGTGATATTGTTTTATTTGCTGACGACACGGCATTGATTTTCTGTGGTGACACATGGAACATTACTTATGCAAAAGCACAAAACGGATTGAACCTTATATTATCCTGGCTGAATTCTAGTCTCCTGAGTCTAAACATCGACAAAACAAAATTCTTGACCTCAACAATCAGAGACCAACCACCAGAGGAAAACATTTTCATACATAACCCCAATTAGCAAAATTCTATAATTTGTTCTTGTCCACGTATAAAAAACGGATTCAATAAAATATCTGAGTGTTATGCTTGACCAACATGTACGCTGGGACAAACATATAGATTTCGTCGTGAAAAGACTCATTTTCAAATTATATCAACTCAGAAACAAACTAAATAAACATTTACTACTAATGACATACGATGTATTAGCCGAATCAGTTATTAGGTACTGTTTTATTGTTTAGGGTGGACTGAATAAATCACATTTACATAATCTTCAAGTCATACAGAACACCTTGATAAAAATAGCACTAAAAAAAGATACAAGATATTCAACTGAAAGCTTATGTAAGGAGGCTAGTTTGTTCAATATCAGAAAATTATACACCTATCATTGTATACTATGGATGATGAATTCACCTCTTACATATCTGACACACTTATACGACATCCGAGCCAAGTCCGAGAGAACAATTACAGCCGTATGCATATTCAATTCCAGCGACTCGCCAGAGTTTCGCCGCTCGCTACACAAGAACTGTAATGCACAGTCGAGCTCCAAAAAAGTGTTACATCGCCAGCGTTTCACCAAAATGTGACTTATCGCGTAGTTGTCACTCTTTTGGAGCTCGACTGTGCATTATAATCCTTGTGTAGCGAACGGCGAAACTCTGGCGAGTCGCTGGCGGTTGACTATGCAAACGGCTGTTAGTGTTCCTTTTTGTAAAAATGTATATACCCGAAGGTTTATTACTTATTTCGGACCAAAACTGCTCAATCAAGTTCCCACTGAACTTAGGAATATAAAAAATATTAAAAAACGCAAGGAAAAAATTAGATATTTCGTTGATCAAAATGTTGATAGTTTGAAAGAAACATTTGAATCAATATACTGAAACATGCCTGAATAATTTATGATTTAATTTAAACCTGTATCCCTTTCGCATGATTGTCTAATCCAGTCTCTTGTAAGTTGATCATTGACTTTTGTTTTAATTTTTCACTGATCGTAATGAAAAGTTAATTCTTACTTCCATTTACGGTTGTGTCCAGATCTAGGAAAACACGCAACACAAGCTCTGCTTAGGCGTTTCCCAAGAACTGAACACATCCACTAATTTATTTTTATTTTAATTTTTACATTTCTTACTGTAATTGCTATTTAAGATAAGCCACATCATCTTGTTTAATAATATGTATCTGCATTGAATAAACTGATTGATTGATTGATTGAATGAACTGTAGCTGTCTTGTCATTCAAACTTCCCGCCATTATAGTGACCAATCACATATATCTATTAACTACGAATATTGATAACACGTCCTAAGACGCAATGTAATCAAATTGAAGCCAAAAACATCTATCTTACCTTTTTTCAAACGGGCGCTGAGAAACTATTTCGCGTGCTGAATTCTGAATTACGAGAAATGTCATAATTTTTTAAGGTTCTGCTTCTTTCGACATTTTCAACCGTCCCATATTGAAAATGGGCTAACATTTTTCTATAATGTGGATAAATGAAGAATGAGAATTATTAAGACTTCGTGTCATTAAAAAAACGATTCATTGATCTATTTGTAACTCTAGTAAGTAAACTTGAGGAACTACATGGATCGGGTATGTGAACAGTTGTTTGAAAAGGAAAATCTCGTTCCAATTCGGCCTCATAACTGCAGAAAAAAATTGTTTGCTGGTAGTGACGTATTTTTGCCTCCTGAACACGAACTTGAAGTAAAACGCGGCGATCTTAAATTCTTTCAGGCATAAATCTAGAAATTTATCCTCAGGAATAAAACCCGTACAGCCCTCTTATAATTATCACAATCTACACTTGCTCTCTGTAACCTTATCCAGATTATGAGGTTATGTTGGAATTTGCCGAATAAGCACCACATAAGAAATGCTTCTCATATCTTCGATAATTGTTGCTAGATGCACGCTAGAAAGAGATAAATAAACAAAATCGTGTCTTTGAAAAGGAATCTATGTTATGGCATCACCTAGGCTGTTCTTATTATCCATACTCGTAGTTAATAGATATAATATGATCCCCTGTCAAGCAGGATGGAAAAATTAAGAATTTTTGTCTTTTTTTAATTAGTGTATCCATAGCCATTAGACATCTCTATAGAATTTCCAGCGCCATCTAATAGTTTTATAATAAACTTCATTTATAATAAAATCTAAAATATCAATATAGTATTAAAACCTGACACATTACAAAATTTCTAAAATTTCTGTGGAAAAATAAATTCCAATTTGATGCCAAGGGGGGTAGGCTCAAAAATAAAAAAAACGTTGTATTAAGATTACGTAGATAACATCTGTGTATCAACTGATGGAGTCGATTTCCAGCGCCATCTGCCAGGAACATGAGGAAATATTGAATTTTTCAAACCGTCCTGTTGTGACCCCTACCGTCTTAATCCGAACTCGATGGTCTGATTTTATTCTGAATGTAGTTGCCTTGACCCAATCTTATTTTTAATATAACACACAATTCCAGTAGAAAATACAATTACACAGTGCACATATCAATAATTAATACATATTGAGTAAAATTAATAAAATAATTTTTCTCTAATAAGCAATTCCTCAAGTAGCGGGAGAGTCTGCTTATATTTTAGAGATCGTAGTTCCGAATTCATCAGAAGTTAGTTGAATTTTTGTTTTTTTTGTCAGCAGTAATAATTGTACAAAAAATATTGTACAATTGTATTACATTTATTAAAAGCACTTTTTTTCGAATAGCTGCTCCACTCTTAAATGTTCGTTTCGCAATGTTCCTCACACATGCCTCTTTTAATTTTAAGGTCCAATTTATGCACCGTTGTAATTATCATAGTCTTAAACACAGTCACACTCTTAATCGTACAATCAAAATTATTAAACTGTATATTTCAGAAGGAGCATTTATACAGTTTTTTAGTTTTGTCTCAATCATATTCATAAGAATTTGACCCCAATTGATCTCAAAGGTAATAGGGAAATTTTGCAACCATTTCATTGAGAATACCCTCTTCCAGGCTATTTTTTTTCGGAAACCCAATAACAATGAGCACAAAACGATTTTTTTTATGACATTTGTCAAATTATTAGGTATCGATGCACATGCGCGTTGTATATGTCCTAATCATAAATATAAAAATTGAAATTTGACAACTTTGTAGGTCAAATTCTTATAGACCGTTGGCCTATGACACTAGAAGCACAGTTTATATAGAAGTAGGATAGTTAGTCAACCTTATGGGATCAATATTGGATTCAAATGGATGCGACATGTAGATGGCGACAGTGATCTCGCATCCAAGTCATGTCGTAACTTCAGTGATCTGGCCTCCAAGTCATGTCGTGACTTGATTGAAACAATGGGACAGCATAAAAATCAGGGTTTTTTGAAGAAACCTGCATTAAAATGATGTCAAATATTCATGTTTGTAACTAATCACGCTAGATGACACTCGCGTTTGTGTCAAATACCTTTTCCACAGGCATTGACTAATTATCTTACTTCTTGTTGTAAAGAGAAACATTCTCAATTGAAAATTGAACCAACTCATGACTCCTCTGGAAATGGAAAAAACCTACGATAAAATCGTAATATCTAACAGTAAACAACTACTTCCCCGGCTAAGGCCACGCTGGACATTGAACTTCATCTGATAGATATTGAGAAAGGCCCTATATAAATTTAGAGAAAAAATCTGAAAGTGAAAATTTGCATTTTCATTCAGATAGTTGATTATTTATTAAATGTCCAGTTTCCATTGGAGATTCTTATCTATACGAGGATGTATTGATATCTAGTTAGCCTAGATCAGTTACTATATAAATAAAATATTCTGACATTGAAATTTTGTTTGGTTCTATAGTAGGCTACAAATTTTTCAATATATCCTCATAAATGAGATAAGGGAGAATGTTAATCAGAAGTATCACTCACAGAAAATCGCTCATTTCATTGATGCCTGAATTGCATCTCTTTTGCTAATCCTCCAATACATTTTGGTCGACAAAAATCTATTTCACTCCTCTAAGATCATCAGGGAGGTCGGAAGAATTGGATAACATACTCTTCAGAAGCAAATTCACACTGTAATGAAGGAATTGTTGGAAATGTATGGGAGGCCTAGCGAAAGAGATGCAATTATTCACGCATCAATGAAATGAGCGATTTTCTGTGAGTGACACTTCTGAATAACATTCTCCCTTATCTCATTTATAGATAAGAATCTCCAATGGAAACTGGACATTTAATAAATAATCAACTATCTGAATGAAAATGCAAATTTTCACTTTCAGATTTTTTCTCTAAATTTATATAGGGCCTTTCTCAATATCTATCAGATGTAATTCAATGTCCAGCGTGACTTTAGCCGGGGAAGTAGTTGTTTTCTGTTAGATATTACAAAAAAGTTACTTCAATTTTATCGTAGGTTTTTTCCATTTCCAGAGGAGTCATGTATTTGTTCAATTTTCAATTGAGAATGTTTCTCTTTACAACATGAATCCCTTCCAAGAGAGGTTGTACGATGGAAAATAGCGACTAAATTCCAACTTTCAGTCGCAGATGATTCCACAACTGACTTTATGAACATCCTCTTCATATTTTCAACAAAATCATCTTACTTCTATTTAAACAATGCTAGAAGTGTCGATTATCTACGAAGGTGTGCCCTTCAAGGGCTATGAAGATTCAGTTGGATTATCGGGAAAAAAATGGTTTGTTGGATCGGTACCCGGTCGCCCCCTCCCTGTTCAATCAACTTCTGGTTGAAAGCAATGTTGAAAACTTTATTATAGAAGCAGCTGTACAAATGTTTTGGAATAATTTTTGTTCCAGATAAATTAACCGGGCTCTAGCCGATTTGCATACGTCTAGGTCAGTCCCCAAGGGCGGCGACTGGAAGTTACCCTTCACCGACAGTTCCCTTAGACTATTAACGAAGGAATGCCCTTTGGTTACACCCTTCATTACGACCCATCATTCAATGTTATACCTAACATTTGCATTCAATTTGGGTGGGCGAACTTAGCCGTATTCGAAGGAAAGGTGACGACATTGACGTCAGGGAGGGGGGCGACCGGGTACTTTTATGTCCCTTGAAGGGCATATCTTCGTAGATAATCGACCCCCTAGTGTCATGGGCCAACGGTCTATTGTGGTTATGATTGAGACTAAAACTGAAGAAATTGTTTGAATGCTCCTACTGAAATGTACATTTTCAGTAGTAATACTGCGAGTGATTGAATTTTCACGATAAGTCTGTCGATTAATTTCTGAACGAAACTGAATTGCTTGGAGAAAAGACCACGAGTCCGAAAGACGAGTGGTGTTTTCTCGGAGCAGTTCAGTTGAGTACAGAAATGAATCGCCAGAATTATGAGATATATTCAATCGTGGAGTTTTATTAGACTATTTCACAAACAAAGTGAAAGGTAAAAAATCTGAAAGGCGGAATTAGAAGAAATTAGCAAAAAAGTTAAGAAGTTCATCTGAGAACTCATTATAAAGTTTAATAAACATGAAACGTTGATGAATTCGACAGAATTTATCCCAAATCTGCTCATTTTTAAATGCCTGCATAGCGTGATTACTTATATTTGACATTTAACTGTCACATACACGTCAGAGTCAAGAGTCAAGTTTGATATTATCGATTATTTCACTTATGCTAAAATAGCGTGTTATGATTGGTTGAAATTTTTGTGTTGATAAATGAAATCATGTTTTCGATTTTGTAGTTCGGCTCTTGATTGGCTACTGGATATGTATATGATGTGTTTTCGATTTCGTAGTTCGATTCCTGATTGGTTATTATTAAAACACAAACTTACCACTAGCAAGCTGCTATAATGACTACACCAAACTTTGACCAAAACTAAATAAGCACTCACTATTAATTCATATCAACAATTTTCGACAAATTTTGCATACTCGTTGATTAATCAAATCACTAAATCAAAATGTCATCAAAACATAACCTCGAGCGAGAAGCAGTAGACTAGACATGCAATGACGAAACTACGAATGACGCGCTCGCGCTCTGTCATTGGTAACTGAAATAGAGGGATGTTTGAAATATCAAGTAAATGTTTTGTTAGTTGCATAATTTCAGATCTAAATGCGGGATTAATGTTCCTAGTTAAATTGAATAGTAAATAAATAAAAATGGTTTCGATTTTATTCATGAAAGATTCTTAACAGATATAACTCGTTTTATCGACGATTATCGTTAATTCTTTCTCGGTTTCGTATCAAATTATGTTGCTTTAGGCAACCACACTCGCGCAAGCGCTCGTGTGGTTGCCAAGCAACATAATTTGATTCTCAAATTCAAAGGAATTGCTATTTCGATAATCACCGATACACTTGTGGTATTACCTACGATAATCCGAACTAGAGCTCCTGTGCTCCCAAGTGCGTGAAGTAGTCATTTTCAGTTTATAATTAAGACATTTGTGCATAAAGTGTATCATAAATTATGTCGGTAAGTGATTCGGTTTCATTGAACCAATTTAGTTTCATTCCTCAGTTTCAAATTTTGTTTCATTGATTATTATGATCAATAAGTGAATATACAAATGTATACAATTTTTGGATTTTCTGGACTTCTTCGTGCATATAAATTTGATTTTATATCCACAAACAAACAAATGTTGAGATATTTCGATAATTATTTACATGTAGAGAATTGTATCCATACCCGACATGAAACGTAATTATTCACAAGAACCTGATGAACCTCCTGCAGTCGCTTAGCGCTAAATTATCAGATTTGTGTCACCGGTCGCTTGTGGTATAATTGCCTTACCGTGGGTAGCATTCCTAGGAGGTGTCCTACCAAGAACAACAATGAAAATGTATGGACACTGGTCATGGTGGGCACTGGTGCATTACCGATGGAATATATAATTATTTATCGATTTGATACAAATGAATATTTTCTCCTGGAACTTCATTGAGTAGAGTTTTATACAATGCTTTTCTTTAATTAGCCCCCCTTTAATTTTTTGAACAGGTCAACTAAAAAAATTGAAACTTGGGATAATGAAATTGATGCATGAATGTGTACTTTATTTTGGAGTAAAATTGAAACATGAAACTTTCAAGATGGCGAATGGGAAAAAATTAAATGGAAATGAGGGTCTTGTGACACATCCCTTTGAAGCTCCTGACGAATACTTCACAACCCTAGAATATAATCAATATCTTCACCTCCTACAAAATGGCGGAACATTTAATAATTACCAGAAAACATCGACGTTCAACTTCATAATTTGAGGAAATAAGCTGAGTTCAGTTCAGAAGACGCTGGAGTGGTTGCTTGAACAGCCTATACGATATTTCACGCCGAACATTTTTGAACACAGTAACGTCGACATTTCTACAAATATTTATTATTCGCTGCCGTATATCCAATATTGAAGCAGGTTCAGTTTCGTACACCTGTTGCTTTAAATAGCCCCATAAAAAATGCTAAAGGTGTCAAATCTGGGGAGCGGGCTGGCCATTCTGTAGAGGACCTCGACAGCCAACCCAACGACCAGGGAAAGTATTATCCAAATAGTTTCTTACTTGTTTGGAGTAATGTGGTGGTGCTCCATCATGTTGGAATACAATATCTATATCGAATTCATTAGGATTCGTTTCGACGATTTCAGTGATTAGAGGGTCAACAGTAGTTTCCAGCATATTCAAATACAGTTCCTCTGTTAAATTTTGTTCAATGAATAGAGGTCCTACAATACGGTTTCCCAACATTCCTGCCAAATAGTTAATTTTTCTGGATATTGAGTATGAGTTTCCCGAAAAACGTGAGGGTTGGTGTCACTTCAATAACGGCAATTTTGTCTATGAACATTGCCGTTGAGAAAAATGTACATTCGCCACTGAAACAAATGTTGTGGAGATAGGTAGCAGGATGCCTTGCAATGGTTTCCGTCATAATTTCGCAGAATTCTGTTCTTCGATCAGGGTCATCTTCAGTTAACTGGTGTACCATTTTGATTTGTTTTACACAACAGGTTAACAACTCTGCAAGCTGTAGATAGAATGGAGGAGAGCAGAAGACTGCCAAACAACTGGCGTGCCTTGCTCATGCTCGATATCACAAATTTTTTCAACTGCGCAGGATCGGAACACATGTCGGAGTTGAAGACCAGAAATACATCAGAAATTCTGATAACACTTGATGGCAGAAGAGGTTCAGCCCTGGGCCCCACGCTGTGGATATATGACGGAGCGTCGAGGATAGCGCTGCTAGAAGACTGCCAACACATAGGCTCCAGTAATACTGGTTGAGGTTAACTTCAAACAGAAGATGATAGGGATGGTCAATAGATCCCTCAACAAAGTAAAAGAATGGATGACAGCATTCTGAAGGGTCCCAGGCAGGGGAAAACGGATAGACTTTATGGTGGATGGAACACATATTAAGCCGAAATGAAACGTCCGCTACCTCGGGATAACAATGGACCAGCAGGGGATCCAAGGAGCATTTGGAAGATACTAGATAGATAAACTGAGCCAGGTGCATGCGAAGCATATCCTATGGATGATTCCGCATGTACCAAACGTGGCGAAGAGGGGTGAGTTTTAGTGGCTTACACCACCAGCTCGAGAAGCTGGTACCCGGCGTTCCAAGGTTTTCTCACTCCAACAAAAAAAAATAGTTCTTATATATTTCTGAAAGAGACAAAGATTAACAAGAAGAATCTTGAAAGTTCCAGTTGCAGTTGTCACCCGAATAATACCGTCATTTCCTTGATGAACAGCCGACACACAAGCTACGGTCCAGTGCACATATGAATACTAATAAAAAAAATGTTAAATCAGGGAAATCTATACACGTGTAGAAGGGCAAATGAATCAATTTGCCCCAATAACAGGATTGACACCAACTTTTTCTTTGTACCATTCTTCAGGTTTTCTGAGTAAATTCATAATATTTCATAACTTTACAATTGATTTGACGAATCGGACGGTTATATGAAACATTTGACGACACAGAATATGAACATCATCATTAAGTTTTTTTATTTATATTTTGACTTGACTGATACTACTTTATATAGTTGTACAAAAATATAGGATATAAACAAGGAAACGAAACAAAAAAATTATTCTAATCACTAATAATTTTTTCAAATCACCGAATTCCCTGAGTACCAACGGAATATTGCCCGAATTCGTTGATTCTTCCCAGACATTTTTGATAAAATCGAATTCCCTGACATTTCCAGGATTTCCAGGTTGGTGGCAACCTTGCAAAAGTTACGGCCTTTACTGATAGTTTATTTTGTCAGTACCTCATCGTACTGTTTGTTAATTTGCACTGAATTTTACAATTGAATGGATTTACTTGAAATAATAGTATTTCATTTTCATTGGAAGGTTACATTAAAATCATAAACAGAGTAAATTTCCTCCACAATATTCAAACTTTTAATCAACGCGTACGTAGGTATTCTTTTGACGACCTGGACCGAAAGTGTTATACACGTTGCAACAACTGCCATATCAGGTTTTGTTCAGATCAGGATATGGTAATACTACTGTGTCAGGAAGTGGTCCAGAGTGAGAGCAGTGAAATCTTTAATCTGAATGGGAACGGTATTGAGCTCATTATAGAATAAAACTTGACAACCCAAAAAACGATTTTAGTAGTAGCAGGAGAGGTGAAACTCCAAGTAGTTATTTTTTTAGTGTTTTGGCATCGACTGCGCTATGGTCGTTAGTCTTTTGTTCTGGGTAGGCCTTGTTACTAACCCCATACGCCACTTCAGGAGCAGCACTGTTAATTGAAACGCAACAGTGGATCGTGCAGGATTATTGAAAATTTATACAACAATGGACCGAGATGACTTCCCTGCGGAACACCAAGAAACATTGTAATTTATTTTCGAAGTAGAACCCTTTGATATAACCTTTTGTGTTCTCTCATTCAAGTAAGATGCGAGTCATTGCAATATACTCATCTATTTCTTCAAATTTAATGAATAAAATAGAGTGGTTAACAGTACCGAAAGCCGTGAAGAAATTTATGTATATAGCATCAACTTGACATCGATCCTCCAAGGATTGCTTTTACTGTGTCATGTTCGAATGGTATCAGATTTGTCGACGTAGACCTTCCCTTAACCCTTTATATGGTATTGGGACACTACTGTATCGCCCATGCCTTGGCAAAAGCTCATTGGGAGATTTGTGCTCCGCGTGTATTAATTGATGTAGGACTCTGCATTACAGATATCGACGGCTCAGTCCCATTATTTCAGCTGCTGCTTGAAAGGTGGCGGTGAAACTGGCTTAAGTGTGAAATATTTATTCCTGTGCCCATAGGCAAAAAATTAACGTAATAAACTACTGAATTTTCGTTTTTTTTCTTTATAGCTTGTTCAATGGTCATGATTACCTACAAATAATACTACTTTCCGAGCATTTTCAAAATTTTTCGTTTCGTGTGTTTGTAGATTTTGAATATATTCAATTTCAGTAGAGTAGTTGCAAAAATTCCAGTGGCGAATTTTTGCACATATACTTGGGACAAAAGTGCCCATCAATTTCGGGTAATTTTTGAAAAACCTGGATAAACTGCTATCAATCTGAACAATTTTGGTGAACTCCAAACAAAATTTCATCGCAAAAATTTCAAACGCCACTCTTTTGCTCTTTTGACCCCATGTTGCTCATCTATGAATATTTGTATATCTTATGGCAAATAAGTTTTATTGCCACTCTTGAAGATTGCTATAAAACTAGATTTCCGTCCCTGTTTGTAGAGATCTTTGGAATAATTCAAGTAATGGGACTGCCAAGGTGAACAACAATTTTTTTAGCATGAGTGGAGGGACATTATCTGGGTCAGGGCTCATTATAATGTCCAAATTTTTGCCTTGTAATGAAATGAAATGAGGGCTCATAAACTTGTCACCCACTTTAAAAAAAATGTTTAGTATCTAAACCGTTTCTTACGTATACACTAATTGGAAATGGTCTGCAAATATATTCGCTATATCATCACCCGTGTTCACGTAGGTGTTATCTAAATACATATTTTGGGGTATATACTGATCAGTTGTTTTAGTGTTTATGAAAGTCGAAAGGTATTCAATGTTGTTCTGTATATTATTTTCAGTTTTTGCAGTGTATAATATGTTGGAAATATTTGAAACCAATATCTTCCAGGATAGCTTTTGGGTTTCAAGAGGCAACAAATTGGTACTGAGATATCTTTTTGGAAAATCAGTTTTCAGATGCCCAACTACCTTGCAATAAAAACAGTGCCTCTTCTCAAGCCTTTGATTGATCTGGATTTACTTGCAATTCTGTTCTACTCGTCGAAGGTAACTCTGATGAATCCATTTGAGTATACAGTGTGTCCCACTTACCATGCTCACCATAGGTATCTTTTTAATGGTAACAGATGCGAGGTCGGTTAAATGACACCAAATGTGGAGTTTATCAAGGCCAACTAAAATGTGAATAAATATTTTGATAAAATCTATTAGTTTTTGTTTTATACGCAAATAACAAATTTTGATCATTTTCATGTCTCTTGCAAGTGAATTTTGACCCACTTCTGGCGGTCCCAATAACTTGAAATTTGGCACATATTCATAATTCCGGTGACAATGCACTATGAAATTTTTATTGAAATAAAAAATAAAAAATGGCGGCTCCTCCAATATGGCGGACGAGATTTGTGATTATGGTCCGATTCCATTCAAAATTGGTATGTGGGGGTTTTTGAGGGAGATCATGTGAAATTACTATTCAAATATTTTCATAAATAAAGAAGTTACGGAGGAGACATGAAAATGATCAAAACCTGTTTTTTGCGTATAAAACAAAAACGAATGGATTTAATCAAATTATTTTTTCACATTATAGTTTGCCTTGATAAACTCCACATTTGGTGTCATTTAACCGACCTCGTATCTCTCACCATTAAAAAGATACCCATGGTGAGCATGGTAAGTGGGACACACTGTATGCTCAACAGATTGTCCTGTATAATTATTTCTCTTTCCAAAAGTATATGAAGAATTCGCTTGAAATTGGCCAAACTTTTGATGAGACTGACTTTTATTTACATTAGATTTTCCATAAATTCGTTCAAAACGTATTATTTCGTGTAAAAGATCATCATAGATCATCAAATTTTTGCAGCAATTAGACCTGGAATAATGTCTTTATTTGCTAAACGAATCAAAAGTTGTTCTTTGGTATCTTCAAAATCATAGCCAAGAGTTTGGCAAATCATAACTTTATCATGAAAATAAGAGGAATCATATTCTGACTTACCCTGTATTCTATTTTTCATTTTGTCCCAAAGCCAATCTTTGCTTTCTTTCAAGTCAAATGTTTTTGAAAATTTATTTTTGAAGTTGTCAATATTCTTTATATCCGCCGCCTTTTCCATATACCATTTCTTTGCTGTTTCAACCAATTGAATTTTGGCTGTATCTAGTTTGAATTCTTCCGGCCACCTATGAAGTAAAGCAGCACATTCCACCGTTTTCAACCAGTCCATCGCCTTCTTTCCTAGACTCTCGCCATCGAAGTTCTCAATGCTTTTGCTAAAATCGGGCATTACCTGAAACTGCGTTTGAACCTGGGTTTGTGTTTTCTTTTCCAATAGTTTGAGGAATTTCTCTTCACTGGCTAATCTTGATTGTTCCATCATATGCATCCATCATATCCATAAACTTGTCCATGAAATGCATTTGATTTGAACTTGTGACACCTTCTTCGCTCTTCATTGTCACTTTACTTTTGCGAATAACGATTTATTCTCCTAAAAACTTGGTGTATCCTTCGGCTTTCCTTTTCCTTCTGTTCAATGTTCTCCGATTCTCTACAACTTCTTCTCCGCAACTGCTTCTCTTGACCATTTCTGATTTATGTTGGAAATTTGCAACCAGTATCTCCCAGGATAGCTTTTGGGTTTCAAGAGGCAACAAATTGGTACTGAGATATCTAATAACGTGAACTTTAATAGAAAAATGTCGAATACAATATAAAAGTTTCTCAAATCTTAAAACGTCTGCCCTGAATGTTTTTCTTCTCTCCCTGGAAACCCTTATCCTCGATTTGGTATCAACAGGGTGACTTGGAAATATCCAACAAATACGTAACAGTCTCTGGTATGGATTAGATAACACTCACATGACAAATGATCTAATAATATTTTCATTCGAAACATTATAAAAAGAAACTAACAACTAGAAAACAAAAATGATGCCAAAGGTGCAATGACGGCATTCCAAACTCCCAACATTCTATACTACTATTTTTCAGAGGAAGTCCGTTTTTCCCCAACTTGTAACAAATCACATCCAATTAAATTAATCACTGCCACCCCTTTCTATCACACTTTTTGGCAAATCGGCGGTAGAGCATCAGAAGTGGGACGGAAGACAAAGCAGACTCCAATGAGTGCAAAGTGAGCGTTAATCAGTTTGTTAATTGAGGCGGAGGCTGCAGAAGGGTTGGTCCAGCGCGCGCATATCTTCGACTTCTCCAATCTAGCCGTCCCCGATTAATTAAAGGAGTAAACGAACAACGCCGCCGCCGTACTTTGCCGGTCGGGGTGAGAATTAACTACGCTGACCTATTGGAGAGAAGCCCTCGAGTATGGGAGCGGCTAATAAACGAGGACTACAAAAATTATAACAGAGAATTGGCGGAAACGAAGATTAATACTTTGGGAATTTCAGCAACGCTTCAGACATTAACAGAGTAAATGAAACGAGTAATTTCGACAAAGTCGAAAAATCGTTCTGTCTTCACTTTCCTACAAAATGAAAATTTAATAATAATACTAATAAAGAGGAGGAGACACGAACTGAATATCATTTGGGAGTGGTCACTGAATGAACTCTTCTGATGAAATTTCATTTTGATAATAATCGGATTAGTGTCGAGATACAGTTCATTAAGAGGTAACGATATATTCGGAATTCATCGAAATAAATTTTTGTCGGATACCGCTGAAAGAAATCTGAAGTTTTATCAAGGGATGATATCAATAAACTTATTCAAGATGCTGATAACGAAACAAATTCACTTTATAAGGTACAGATATAATAAAAATTTGGTAAGATTAGTAGTAATTTCTATATTTTTTATTTGTAGGTTGTCCTAATTTTGGGTATCAGCGGTTCTTGTCGCCGTGAAGAATTATTTCAAATTACTATTGATGCCATTGAAGGTGCTGGATCTATATTGATTGTTAAACTACCTGATACGAAGACCTATTGCGCAAGAACGTTTACTGTTTCAAATTCTGATTATACGGAGATATACCGCAAGTATAGAGCACTACGGCCGCCTCATACAAAAAGTAACAGCTTATTTTTGAAATATTTGAGAGGAAAATGTATTAACCAACATGTGATAAATAAAATAGAAGAAATTCCCAGCTTGATTGCAACATAGCTTGAAAAAGACATGAATAAGAGCTACATAGGTCACTGTTTCAGGAGATGCTCTGTAACTTTTCTGGCCAATGCACGGGGCAACATTACATCAATAAAACGTCACGGTGGCTGGAATTCTGCCTCCGTAGCAGAAGCATATATAGAAGATAGTTTGAATAACAAAATGGAGATTTCTAACAAAATATTGAGTTGTCCATGTTCTTTCAAACAAATTAAAATATCTGATAAAGTTGTGGAATTAACTCCTCAAGAAATATTTAACGTTTCTAATCAGCAGCATCATGGAATATCTTTGGGAATTTATGTTGGATGTGATTGTTCAAACTTTACCATCAATTATTATTCCAATGAATGAAATTGTTTTATGATGATTATTTCATTCATGATGAAATAGACCAATCATACACCACCATTTTCGAATATATTTTGTTTAAATAAGTGATTATTTCACAAGATCTGTTTAATCGCGATTAAACTTTCGTCCTAAAAATTGGTTTTCATTGTGTCGCTTTTCAGGGATTCTTACAATTCTTGGCAACAGTTTATAAAAAAACAATAATTTCTTAATCGTTTGAATGACCTAATATCGATTTTCATCAGTGAAAAATCCATTTTCGATAGGATTTCTAGACAAATATTTTGACATAAGGCAACGAAATTAAGTCAGAATTTGAAATGTTTATACATGCAAAATTCTTAGCAAAGGCTTCTTCAATGCACTGTTGGGATGCGTAACCAAAGTAATATATAAACAAACATCATCAAGGAAGCGTTTCATTCTAAAACGTCTCGTATTAAAATGAATTCACGTTTCAGTAATATTTCGTGTGAAAATATCGATTTGGCAATGCATAATAGTACACCAGTCAACACTATGAAAACTCATGTTTCTGTATGGCTACAGTTTTCCGACTTTTGTAAGACAAAAGATTTACTCTTTCAATGAATATACTAGGATTGATGAATTGGCTGTAATATTGACAGACTGGGGGTTTAATATGCGGAAGAAAGACGGAACGGAATATAAAAATAAGGTTTGGTGAAGACAATGTGGAATATAGTAGCAGAAAAACTGCAAGAAATTTACCACGTTCAATATAAGTTTCAATCCATTTAAAGATATAGTTTTCAAAACTGCCAGAGATGCAGGAAATGCGAAACGCAGAATTCTTCAATAAAACTCAATAAAAATAAAGGAAAGCTCTTATGGTTTAAGTGATGAAGAACATATACCGGGTGGCTACGGAAGTATTTCCTACGGAATATCTCAGTTATTGTATGAAGTAGGTTTGTGAAATTTGGAGCGTCGATATAATGACATAAGAGCTAGAATTTGAGCATATTGACATGTCGAAGTTAACTTCCGGTCTGACCGGAAGTAACATCAACTTTCTTATTTTAAATGGAAACCCTATTTTTTTTCTTTTCGCTTTATTCAGCATTCAATTCCCTTTCTAATGACATATCACAAGTTGGTATCTAACCAGAAACTAGATCAGAAAAAAATTATTATTGAAATTCACCGAGTAGGCCGTGGAACCAAAATGAAAGCCAAAAATTGAAAAGTTGGCTATGGAAACCATACGTCACTTGATAACAGTTGCTACTACTATGATATTTTATTTTCATTCGTCGGCGTTATAAAAAGCCGCCAAAAAAAATATTGGAAAAATTGGGAAAAAACAATACTCTGTAGGTCCATAACTTAAATAGGAACATACAACTTTTTCTTGCCTGTACTATTCAGCATAACCATTCCTTTCTAATGATATAATAGAAAATAATTTTTTGAACTGAGATACCGAAAAATCCAATTATTATTCTTCAAATAACAAAACAGATTATCGCCATACGCAAAAATAAAATTAAAAATAATGTGCAATGATAAATTATATCCTGTAGGTTCTAGGTTAAATAGGAACATAAACGTACTTGGTCTGTGCCATCGTCCATAGATATTCTAATATCTACCTATGGACGATGTTTGTGCTATTCAGAATAATCATTCCATTGCAATAATCATTCGAACCAAAATATTAACAAGTAGGCTGATTAAGATGTATTTTGGAATGAAACTAAAAAGAAATGAGAGCTGTGACGTTCGAAGTAGTGTTTTTGATTCTGCCATTTTAAAAGGGTTTGGAAATCGAAATCGAAATCGAAATTAGTGGAATATTCAAAAAATGCCCCGTTATTCACGAACCGAACAAATTGGCATGCTTCTCATTTATGGTGAATGTTTGAAAAATTCTTATGCCGCTGAACGATTTTATTTAGAGCGATATCCAGGGAGGCAGCAACCGTCAAGAAGGTATTTTCAGTGGCTTGAAGAAAAATTAAGAACTGAGCCTGATGTTCACGAAGACCAAGAAGCATTTGTTATTAATGAGGAAACTGAAATTAATGTATTAGCTTTAGTACAATATGATAGCACAATTTCCTCAAGGCAGATTGGCGCCGAATTAGCTATAAGTAAGGACTCTGCTAGGAAAATTTTGAAAAAACATCGATTGAAATCCTTCAAGTATCAATTTCATCAACATTTGTATGAAAATGATGGTGAAAGGCGCCTGGAATATTGTAATTGGTTCCTTCGACAAAATGCTGAGAATCACCTATTTAACTATTATATCTTGTTTACGGACGAGTCAAGATTTACCAACAATGGATTATTTAACAGGAATAATATAAGGTAGGTACTGTACTTTATTTGGATTATTGTCGATCGTCGAAGTGTAAAGTGCTAAAAGTGTGAACGGTCTTTTGTTCCAGGTACTGGGCGATAGCAAACGAGCACCGGTTTCGACAAGGCGGCTTCCAGGAGAGATTTGGTGTGAATGTTTGGGCAGGAATAGTTGGAACTCATATTGTTGGCACCATTCTTTTTCAAGGCCAACTAACCGGAGAGAGATACTTTAATTTTTTAACGAATGAAATTTCGGAATTCATTAACAACCTACCAGCGGAAATAACTGAGAGAATGTACTTCCAGCAAGATGGCGCCCCTCCGCATAATTCAAGAATAGCGTGAAATTATCTTCAAAATCGCTTTCAAGAGAGACTTATAACAACCCATGGTCCAGTCAGGTGGCCACCAAGCTCACCTGATCTTACTCCGTGCGACTTTTTTCTATGGGGGCATCTTAAAAATAGGGTGTATTCCACACAGCCTACAACTCTACATGAGCTAGAATTAAAAATTCGTAGAGCTTTCCAAGATATCACGCCCCAAATGTTGAGAAACGTTTTACATGAAAATATCACCAGAGTCAATAAATGTATTGACGCTGAGGGAATGCATTTCGAACATTTGTTTTGAATTTATTTTATCTTTAATCCTATCAATTTGAATTTTTTTTTTCGATAAATCTGTTTTTTCATTATTTGAAGAATAATAATTGGATTTTTTGGTATTTCATTTCAAAAAATTACTTTCTATTATATCATTAGAAAGGAATGGTTATGCTGAATAGTACAGGCAAGAAAAAGTTGTATGTTCCTATTTAAGTTATGGACCTACAGAGTATTGTTTTTTCCCCAATTTTTCCAATATTTTTTTTGGTGGCTCTTTATAACGCCGAAGAATGAAAATAAAATATCACAGTAGTAGCAACTGTTATCAAGTGACGTATGGTTTCCATAGCCAACTTTTCAATTTTTGGCTTTCATTTAAGCTTCCACGGCCTACTCGGTGAATTTCAATAATAATTTTTTTCTGATCTAGTTTCTGGTTAGATACCAACTTGTGATATGTCATTAGAAAGGGAATTGAATGCTGAATAAAGCGAAAAGAAAAAAAAATAGGGTTTTGATTTAAAATAAGAAAGTTGATGTTACTTCCGGTCATACCGGAAGTTAACTTCGACATGTCAATATGCTCAAATTCTAGCTCTTATGTCATTATATCGACGCTCCAAATTTCACAAACCTACTTCATACAATAACTGAGATATTCCGTAGGCAATACTTCCGTAGCCACCCGGTATAGTTGAGTTATGGGGCGAGAATACTCCCGAGGGATTGCAAAAAAAACTCTACCATATAATATCCGTTGAATTAGCGTGGAGAGGTGGCGATGCGACTTTCTGTCTAATAAGATATTTTAAATAATTTGAATGGAAATTCTACAGGTAAAATGTTGAAAAGCGTTTCTGTCTAGGAGTATTATTTTTTTCTTGTTGTAGGTACAACCCCATATTCACTAAAACTGCAGAAGGAGGCGATAAAAAGCTTACGGACAGCAAATGGTTGGTTCAGAGTACTACAGAAACAAAAATGTGATCTGTAATATTTATTATTCAAAAAGCTTCTCAGCAAAAGAGGCAATAATATTAATTCTGATAGGTTATTCTTCGAAATGGATCCGAGAAGCACCACAGACAATCGGAATCAAGAAAGCAAAAATAACTCACCATTCTAACCGATCAACAGCAGTTAGTAAGCTAGCTAAAAGTGGAGTTCAAGAACAGCAACTAATCCAAATCACAGGACATAACAGCGCTTCTTCTATTAAATTATATCTTCAAATGGATCCCACTCATCATCTTGATTTAATTAACAAAATGAGAAACATGTATGATATTAAAACAACCGGTCTATCAACAACTGTCAACAATCTATCAGCCTCTGTTCCAGCTTCAACTGTCCAATCGTCTTCATTAAATACCAATGCCTCTTCTAATATAAATAGCAATGAAAAACAAACATTTGTGACCCATACACAAATTGCAATTTTCAGCTATAATATCCCAAGGACATTGATAACTAACGAAATAATTTTATCAGAGTTTTCGAAAGCACGTTATTTGGTAACATCCCGACGCCGAAGGCGGAGGGATGTTAACTAAAATAACGTGCTTGAGGAAGCTGTGATAAAATTATGAGTTATTTATCAATGTTCGAGGGATATTCGGTGAGAAAATTTTTTGCAATTCGAACAAAATTATTTATTGAACACACAGTTATTAAAAGGACAATTCGTATAATGATATTCCGTTGATCTTGCTGTATTCGCCTCGGTTACTGCATAGGTGTTTCCACGTATACTATTGATTATTTGGTTATGATGTTCCTGATCAATATTCAAATAAGATTTTATAGAATTTCAATTATTGTGCGCAGTAATTTTCAACAATTGTTGTTCTTGAACTCCACTCTTTGCTAGTTGACTGACTGCAGTTGCTCTATTAGAGTGATTGGTTATTTTCCTCTGTTTCGTATCCAAGCCAATTGCTTCAGCAGAAGATTTCGTCCATCCGTTGATTATATTTCTACCCAGAGGCATATTGTCGTACCAGTTAACGCTTTCTGTCGTCCAGTGACGATTTGGCCTTAAAAATAGTCTATTTGTCTTGATATTTGTGACTCGTTTTGATAATAATGAATAATCTGACAGGACAAGCATTGTTATCACTATTTTGAACTAACCATTTGCTAGAGGCACAGTTCTTTGAACCCCCTTGGCAGGTTTTACTGAAAATTGGATTATATTCTATCCTATTAGTTGGAGATCCATTGTTGTCCTTTTCGATATGAAAATAATCAACTAAGCAAGCAGCACCTTAACCACCTCTCCAAGCCAATTCCACCGCTGCTATGTGATAAAATTTTCGTAGGAGTCCTATAGGGGTATTTTCATCCTAAAAGTTTATAATTTTACTCATTTCCGTTGAAGTTAATGGTACTGAGCTTGTTTTGCGTTTAGTGGGATCTGTTTGTAAATTTCTTCGTGCTGCGTCGCGTGCATTCCGCGCTTGTTTGAATGCTACACTTTTAAAGGGGTCTAGCATGATATTATAATACTCCCTGTAATACTTTTCTTGTAATAATTTGCATGTTATATTCCATACAGTTAGTAGCCTCCTTAAACTCTGTGATATCCTTTTTTCTCATATTAATCGCCCAAGTTCTTCTAGAGTACGATTTCCATCCAATTAATAATTTCTGGCGTCACAAAACTCCATAAATATTTTCCAAGTGTATTTTTTACTATTGACAGTATTTTTGGTGTATTTTCTTCAATGATTTTGTCAATTGCCGCATCATTTTGAACACCAAAGTGAGGAAGTGACATTTTCGAAATAAATTGAATTACTGAAATGTCAAACAACTTTATTGTGTTGGTTGCTTAGCAATGTCATGACATAAGTGATAACTACCCGTGAAAACTATCCATGGGTATAGTTATCAGAAGAGTGAAATAGATTTCTGTCGAGCAAAATGTATTGGAGGCCTAGCGAAAGTGATGCAATCCACGCGTCAATGAAATAAATAATCAGCTATCTGAATGAAAATGCAAATTTTCACTTTCAGATTTTTTCTCTCAAGTTATATAGGGTCTTTCTCAATATCTATCAGATGTAGTTCAAGGTCCAGCGTGGCTTTTGCCGGGGAAGTAGTTGTTTTCTGTTAGATATAACAAAAAAGTAACTTCAATTTTATCGTAGGGTTTTTCCATTTCCAGAGGAGTCATGTATTGATTCAATTTTCAATTGAGAATGTTTCTCTTTAAAACATGAATCCCTTCCAAGAGAGGTAATCCTGTACGATGGAAAACAGCGAATAAATTCCAACTTTCAGTCGCAGATGATTCCACAACTGACTTTATGAACATCCTGTTCATATTTTCAATGAAATCAACATGCCATACTCATGACAGGTTTTATGTCAGAAAAATATTTTCAAAGTTTTACCGCACAAGAAATACTCCAACAATTCCTCATTACAGAGTGAAATTGCTTCTGAAGAGTGTTTTCCAATTCTTCCGAACTCACTGATGATCTTAGAAGAGTGAAATAGATTTTTGTCGACCAAAATGTATTGGAGGCCTAGCGAAAGTGATGCAATCCTCGCGTCAATGAAATGAGCGATTTTCTGTGGTGATACTTCTGAATAACATTCTCCCTTATTTCATTCATAGATAAGAATCTCCAATGGAAACTGGACATTTAATAAATAATCAACTATCTGAATGAAATTGCAAATTTTCACTTTCAGATTTTTTCTCTAAAGTTATATAGGGTCTTTCACAATATCTATCAGATATAGTTCAATATCCAGCGTGGCTTTAGCCGGGGAAGTAGTTGTTTTCTGTTAGATATTACAAAAAAGTAACTTCAATTTTATCGTAGGGTTTTTCCATTTCCAGAGGAGTCATGTATTGATTCAATATTCAATTGAGAATGTTTCTCTTTAAAACATAGTTTCATTGGTTATTTCGACACACATGACTAGAAATAGACAAATTTGATAGGATAATTTTTTGAGCAAAAAATTTTCAATAAAATTCTTTGTTGTTGGTATAAATCTACCTCACTCAAGAAATAATCTTGTCGTATATCACACGACCTATACACTTTAATGGATTAAACTATCAAAATATTTTTTGCATGATTGTGCTTTTTGATAAATAATTTCATGCACAATAATTTTGCAATCTCGGGATTTTATTAAATTATTTTGCATTCAACTATTTTCTAAGCAAAATCATGCTCAAAATATTTTGATAGTTTAATCGATTAAATTTATAGGTATTGTGATATAATCAATTAATAATTGACTGTCAAAAGTCAAAAATAAATCCTTGAAAAAGTAATATTTCATGTTTGTTTTGTGAATTATTTTGGCAGTGAAAAATAGTGTATTAAAGTGTAAGTGGATAAAAAGGTCTTTCAAACACGCGCGATTTTTCGAGCACGACGGCGCAGCCGGAGTGCTCGAAGTAGAGCAAGTGTTCGAAAGACCTTTTTATCCACGAATACTTTACGCATTTTTTTTTTATTGGTGCACTTTGAAATCATAAATACTGGTTTTATTACTACAAGAAAATGTTAACATGTATGTGAAATGGTTGAATTCGTGATGTGACATCAGTATACCTTTCGTTGTCATGGAAATGAAAAAAACAGAAATAAATTTGCAATTTGTCATCAAAGATTGATTGTTGTCACTGTAGTGCCTAAATATGAATTCTGATATCGATTCTTTGAAAGGTAAAGCAGAATCGCGGTTAATACGGCAAAAATCTAATGATGCGCATACAAAATTAAATGGCAAGTTCATGAAATGGATGGCAAAAGCAAAAGGTAACAGATGTAAATGAACGAGTTGTTTATTTGACGTTACAACTTACTGCTGTCAGATCAATAATCGAAGAGTTGTCATTCAGACTTCACGTTTACAAATTGGTGATGTTACCATAAAAAAAACAAAAAAAAAGAGGCATCAATAAAAAATAGTTATTTATTATACAAGGGAAAAAAGTATTAGATTTTAGCTCGAGGTTGTGTTGTCTCCCGACGCGAAGCGGAGGGAGACAAAAAACCAAGAGCTAAAATCTAATATTTTTCCCGTGTATAATACACTATTTTTTTCTGTGGCGGGAAAAACTAAATTGAAAATATATTGAAGTCAGAATATTATCGATATGAAATTTGAATTTTTAAACTAGTAAGCTGTTGTACGTATAGCGACAATTAGACCAGCGTTGCTAAGGAAAACTTCAAAGTAATCAAACATCTGTCAGTTTAATTCTGTGATTTGATTTGAAAATTGCGAACTCAGTTTTTGTTTAATAGTTATTTTGAATAATATAAAGTTGAAAAATGTCTGATTCCGAGTTTTCTCTGACTCCACCGGATTTGGTAGAAGCAGCGAAAGTAGCGTCACGAAAATTATTGCAAGCTAGATCGCGGAAAATTTACGAAACCGCGTATTCAAGATTTATGGAATGGAAGATGAGAAAGACATGCAGTTCTTTCTACGAGACTGTGTTATTGGCTTATTTTTCGGAACTGGCACAACAACAAAAGCCATCAACAGTGTGGTCGAATTATTGAATGATTAAAAGCATGTTACGATCCAATAATAATGTAGACCATTTCAAAATATTTCAAGCTGATTACATTTCTGAAACAAAATGGGAAAGGTTACACGCCCAAGAAAGCTGCAATTTTTACGAGCACACAAATTAGTGATTTTTCAAATAATGCACCCGATGAAGTTTATTTAATGGCCAAGGTTGTTGTTGTATTTGGGATTGCGGAGCTTGTAGAAGTTGTGAAATCAGCCAGGTAACATTAGATGATATCAAAGATTCGGGAAAGTTATTAGTTGTGAAACTGAAGCAAACAAAGAACGATGTAAACAGAAGATTTGTAGTAACTGAAGAATATATTAAATTTTACAGAATGAACATAGCCCTTCGTCCAGCAGCAGCAAAGGATCGCCGCCTGTTTTATGCATATCGCAATGGAAAGTGTATCAATCAGGTTGTGGGTAAAAAAAAACTTGAAAATGCTAGCTCATATACAGGTCATTCATTTCGAAGATCATCTGCTACACTTTTAGTTGAATCTGGGGGAGATTTGATGACACTAAAGAAACATGGCGGTTGGAAGTCATCAACGGTCGCAGAGGGCTATGTTGATGAATCGGTGGCACAGAAATTGCTAATAAAGTGTTCAGAACGTGTGGCAGTGCTGAAATAACACCCGATTTGCGACCAGGTACATCAACGGCAGTTGTGTCCATGTCTTTGTTTGTTTATTTATTTAATTGACTATTGCTATATTGCAACAATGTAATCTTTGGCAAAATAAATGATATCTATCTATCTATCTAGAAAAAAATATTATTTCAACACAAGAAAATCCGACTGTTGTACCGAATAGTTCAAGGAACATGTCATTCATGCAATGCACATTCAATAATTGTACTTTTGATATAAAGGAAATGTAACTTATGTTCAATAAAATATTCTAAACTTAAGTATTTTCCTTTATCTATGTGTGAATATGTCCGGGAAAAAAGTACTCACTTTTTTCCCGGGGAAAAAAGTTATTTCATGAAAAGTTATATTTTGTTACCTGACAAGAGAGATAAAATGTCAAATTTTTTTCCCGTCACAGAAAAAAAGTCTTTTTTTCACGGTGAAGAAAAGTGAACATTTACGCATCAATAGAGATGCAGAAATGTCAAGTTTTTTGACAGCAGTACACTAAAAATGTTATTTACTAGTAGGTGGGAGTTGACATTCGGAAGAGTTAATTATTACGTCTCAGAATTTTTTTTCTAACTAACTACCCATCGCAAATCATTTTCGGAGTAACCGATGCCCGAAAGGTCTCTACCGAACAAAAACTTCCACTTGCCGTTTCTTCGTTTGAAATAACGAGCGCTTTCATAAAGCTCGTCCACTTGTAAAACATTAGTATGGACGCCCGTGCGCATTCGCGCAGAGATCAGCAGCCGCAAAAGGGCAAATTATCCGGGCGCGAACCGCCGGTGTCTCTTTCGCATTGCCTAACAAAGATGGGCATAAATCACGCCCGTGGACATTAATTAGGTCCGAGACACGACGTAATATGTAGATGCATGTTCGGATTAATTCAAGAGCTCACGGGAGTACTTCGGGATTATAATTTACCGTTTTTTACTATTATAGTCACGCTGATACGAAAATTTACTAAAATGTCCAAGTGAAATTACCTTTTCATTACTGGATTTTTATGAAAAACAGATATGGGGCAGCAGACGCGCCTGATAGTCACTTCACTTTCGGGAGAAACCCAATATCGTCGTATAACTAAGGGTATGGTTCGTATATCGCAAAAAAAAATTCAGATCGGTAACTCGCGGTTTATAAGTTTTGAGATAACCGGTTCCACATATACGGATCGCTTGTCACTTGCCATTAGTCAACATCTTGAACAAAACAGACTAAATATACAGTGTGTCTCACTTCTCATGGAAAGACCCCCGTATCTTCCGTAATAATTGAGGTTGAATGATGAAACTCTCAGGACTAATGAATATGCTCAAAATGCACCTACCACCTGAATGGGGTTGGCCTACGTGATATACACTGCCCGCCAATCGCGATGGAACAACACATTTTTACGGTAAAACATACTAGGGGGCAAAATAGGCTAAAAATTCCTTCAGATTCGTGATCAAGACCACCAACTTACTACAGATACACTTTTTCTCTGAAAAAATTTCAGTCCTGAAAAATCCGAATTTGTCTCACTTCTCATGGAAACACCCCCGTATTTTTCGTAATTTTATACGTAGAACCCTGAAATTTGCAGAATCGATAGATACACTAGAAATGAACTCACTGCACAAAACGGGTCATCCTACATGATGTGCACTGCACGCCAGCAGCGATGGAAAAATGGGTGGTTCCTTCGCTGCTGGTGTGCAGTGTATATTACGTAGATTGACCATTCCCGTGCAGTGAGTTCATTTCCAGTGTATTTATCGATCCTGGAAATTTCATGGTTCTACGTAAAAAATTACGGAAGATACGGGGGTGAGACAAATTCGGATTTTTCAGGACTGAAATTTTTTCAGGGAAAACGCGTCTCTGTAGTAAGTTGGTGGTCCTGATCACGAATCTGTAGGAATTTTGATCCTATTCTGCCCCCTAGTATGTTTTACCGTAAAAATGGGTTGTTCCATCGCTAGTGGCGGGCAGTGTATATCACTTAGGCCAACCCCATTCAGGTGGTAGGTGCATTTTGAGCATTTCCATCAGTCCTGAGAGTTTAATCATTTTACCTCTATTGTTACGGAAGATACGGGGGTGTTTCCATGAGAACTGAGACACACTGTATACAGGGTGTTTCATAATAAATGCGCAGGACTTCCGGATGTGATAGATCGTGATAGATCTCTAAAGGAAGAGCAGAAAGGTGGTTCCAAAGGAATAACTTGACATTAAACTCGCAGAAAACTCAAAATCTGATAATATCAACCCATCAGGGCGGGGATTAGCGCAGTGGTTAGGCGCTGGCCTGGTAACCGAGAGGTTGCAGGTTCGATTCCCACACGGTGCGATCTTTTTTCATTTTCAGATGTGAAAGTCTGAATGGTTGAGGCTCGTGTCGGCTGGGTATAATTTTCCACGATTCACTGTTGCGTTAAAAATTAACAGTGCTGCTCCTAAAGTGGCGTATGGAGTTAGTAACAAGGCCTATCCAGAACATATGGCTAATGACCATAGCAGTCGATGCCAAAACACCAAGAAAAAAAAATATCAACCCATCCTTCTTGTCATAATGGTGACGCGTAAGGTTACTGGGAAATCACATTGGATGAGAAATTGATTTGGCACCATCACATTGACAATCTACAGAACAATTTTTCAAGCACAAACTTCCTACTCAGACAACTTCGAAATCTTGTCAGTTGGGGAACTTAGAAGACTGTTTATTTCTCCTTGTTCCACTGTCACCTAAACTACGGAATAGTTTTATGGGGAAATTCTACTCATTCTACTAAAATATTTTGCCAACAGAAGAAAACATTGAGAATATTAGCCAATGATGCATCCTACAGAGAACACTGCAAACCAATATTCATGGCATACGGCATAATACCCCTGCCAACTGTATATATTTTCAATGTCTTGCTAGAAATTCACAAGCTATCGAACACGCTCACTGGGGCTCGAGAAGATGTTCACGGCTACAACACCAGAGGTGCCACGTAATTAAGGAATCCTAGATTCAGACTGCGTCTCTCAGAAAAACTCATTAAACTTCAATTTATACAACTTTTTTTTTCCTTCCTCGGATGCTGGTCCTTTCACCAGCTACACCTCAGCCTCTTGGGCTTTTTGTGTTTTCCGTGTTGGTTTTACAGCACCCACTCCGTAACTCTGGTCCCCTGTACCAGTCTGTACAGGTTCTTCACAGGTTGGCTGTTGTATTCTTCGGGAGTTAGATTGTCTCTTGCGGTCTAATGCCTTGCATTCTGACAGTATATGTTTGGCTGTTTCTGTCCCTTTACCACATTGTCTGCAGGAAAGTTCTCCGTTGTACAGACCCATTTTGTGCAGGTATTTTCTCATTGGACTGTGACCAGTGAGAAGACCCGTTATTGTTCTAACTTGATTCCTGCTCAGCTTGAGTAGTTCTTCAGTTTTGTGTTTTGTCGGTTCTTTAATGTATGTTTTTCCGTGGTGCATGAGGGGGGCTTCGTGCCACCTCTCCTTTTGTTTTCCCGAATGCATCCTCGAATGTCGGATTTATTAATCCCGAGTGCGGGTTCTGGGCCAATATATGGAGTTGATGAGCCCTCTCTAGCTAGCTCATCAGATTTTTCACTGCCCTCGATACCGCAGTGTCCTGGAACCCACATCAAAGTTAATTTGTTGTGTTCTGTGAGAACACTGAGTTCTTCTCGGCATTCCCTTACCAGTCTTGATGTCACTTTCGGGTTCATAAGAGCCTTCAGTGACGCCTGGCTATCGGTGCATATTTCTATCCGTGCATTGTGCATTTCCCTCATATTGATTTCTCTCGCGCATTGCAAGATGGCGTACATCTCTGCCTAGAATACAGAGGTGTTTGTTCCTCGTGAGACGCTTATTTGGGAGTTTCTCCCCTCACTGTATATTCCAGCACCAGTTCCTTCTCTGGTTTTGGATCCGTCCGTGTACCAGATCCTCTCTCCAGGTTTGCCCCTGATATTGTCGTCTGTCCATTCCCTTCGATCTTGCAAGATAGCTTCGAAGTTGATGTTGAAGAAGTATCTAGGAGTCCTGTGGTCCGTTGGTTTCATTTCAAGAATGTTGCCTCCCACTATTTCCTTTATCTTGTTGTAATCCGATCTGGTGCTCGTATTTTGTAGCCTCAGAAGTCCCATGATTGCTATGTCAATCGGTGGGAGGTCCAACAGTACTTCCATGGCTAATGTTGGTGTTGTTTTCATAGTTCCCGTTATAGTGAGGCATAAAAGTCTTTGTATCTTGCTCAACTCAGCCGCGGCTATTTTTTGTGTTATCTTTGTCCACCATACCAAAGATGCATATGTAATCATGGGTTTCACCACAATGTTGTATATCCAGTACACCATTTTGGGATTTAGCCCCCATGTTTTTCCGTGTGCCCGCCTGCTAACATCAGTGTCATTTCGGCTTTCTTCTTAACTTTATATTTAACTTCCCCTGACAGCTGTATTAGGGTACCTTGTAGGGTCAGAGGTCCTAAGCTCTCTAACTTCCTTCTACAGGTAAACGGTACAATGGTTGATTTGGAGGGGCTAATAGTTAGGACCTCCTTATCTATCCATGTACTTACCAGATTTAGGGCTGATTGCATTATTTCCCTAACCGTGGTGTTGAATTTGCCTTGGACCGTGATGACTATGTCATCTGCGTACCCAAGTGTTTTGTGTCCACCCCTCTCCAGTGTGAGTAGCAGGTCCTCCACCACCACGTTCCACATCAGTGGGGACAGGACACGCCCTTGCGGACAACCCCTGGTGACCTTGGCTGCCAATGTTTCTCCCACTAAAGAGGAGTGGATAATTCTATCTCTTAGCATGCAGCATATCCACCTGCAGCAGGTCTCATCGATGCCTTTTCGTCTCGATGCCCTTGAGATTGAGTTAAGAGATGTGTTGTTGAATGCTCCCTCGATATCCAAGAATGCACCCAACAAGACCTCTTTGTTTCTTAGTACAGTTTCCACCTTCTCTACGAGTTGGTGTAGTGCCGTTTCTGTAGATTTGCCTGTTGTGTAGGCATATAGGTCCTTGTGTAGGGGATGGTTTACCAACACCGTATCCCTGATGTGCCTGTCCAACAGTTTTTCCTGTGACTTAAGGATAAATTACATAAGACTCATTGGCCTCAGTGCCTTCGCTTCCTCCTGTGCCGTTCTTCCAGGTTCAGAGAAGAAGACCACTGTGGTTGCTCTCCATGCTTTTGGTATGTATCCCAGTGCTAGGCTGGCCCTTAGTACCGTGCATAGTTTGTGTGCCAGTAGGACGATGCCTTCTTGTAGCATGATAGGATAAATGCCATCCGTCCCTGACGATTTATACGGTTGATTGCCCATTTCGTTTTTTCCACGTCTATCACTTTCTTTTTGACCTGCCATTCTTCCCTGGAGGCCCACGAGGGAGGTCTCAGTTCTGAATGTCTCCAGGCCTCAGTTGATATATTTGTGTTTATTGATCCAGGAAAGTGTACTCTGTACAGTTCTTCCAATGTATCTTTTCCATTCTGCGTGTACGCCCCTGACTCTGTCCTAATGGTTAGAATCATATTTATACAACATACTTCCGCCAAGAATAAAAATCCTCAGCTTTCTTAAATTCAAAAAAACAATGAAGCGATTTTTTCTCCAACAGTGTTTTTAATCACTTGATGAATATATGCAGTCAAATCACGATGCAATTATACTCAGAGTATTGAATTTAATGTGGAACACGTACATGATCTAAAATTGCTTATAAAAGTTTTAATGCTATAGGTGTAGGTATCACCTCCCAGGTATTCTGTATGGAAAATTGGGCTCGCACAAATAATTTATGTTTCTACTTAATTTATCCACAATCACCTTATAATTGAAGTTTTATCCACACTTATGAACCGTATAAAGTACCACTTTATCCACTAGTGGAATAATGAAATTACTTTATTCCACTAGTGGAATAATGAAAAATACAATCTTGAATATCAATCACATTTCACTTATTTTCACCAACTTCACAAATTTTTACAAATGGAGTCGATAAACAATCGAAAATACATAGCAACCATTCAACACCTCCCGATATCTTTGTATGTTATTTCAATGATTTTTGAGGGGGTGACAGCCGCTGTCAGAGCAAAACGTCAAATCATTTTGTGATGAAAAATTTCCGCGATTCTGATTCTAAATGAATGTGTTTGTGAATAAAACGTTGTATTGCTTGCATGCGTGTTTTAGATACATTTTATTTGCTTAAGAAATTTAAACGCTCGAGCTTCGCTCTCGCGTTTAAACATTCTTGCGCAAATAAAATGATATCCAAAACACTTATACAATAAATAACTATTATATTTGAATGTTTTTTTAAAATCTGATGATTTTCTTAAAATTCTACCGTTTTATTTATACATACTTGTAAATTTACTATATTCTTACTTGCTACAAATATTGAATGTATGTGATGTAGTCAAATAAACTATCTATTCTTTAAATACGTGTACTGACAGAAATCTTTCAAATTCATATTTTTTATTCAAATTGTCTTTCATCCACTGGAACATCTCCATTTTCGAATTCAACAAAACCGATTAGTAATTTTATGGCTTCTTCTGTCCAGGTAGATTTTGTAACCGAAGTAGAAGCATAAATATAAAATCTGTGAAAACAGACTCATTATGACTTGAAGTAGATGCGGTGGGCTCTGTAAGTTCCTGCAGAATAGATCTACATACTTTTCTTAAATCAAAGACTGGAAACAATATCACTCTCTAAAATTTCATTCGAAGTTCCCACATCATCATTGCAATGACTACACTTTTACAAACAGTCGCCCTGAAATAAATGCGTCAAATAGCTATTTGTGTATTTAGAGCGCAAAGTGATTGATTGCCGCTCGACAAAGAGAGTTACCGAAAGACGCGAAGCGAAGCGCAGTAATCTTTGAAGAGCGGCAATGACATTTTGTGCCCGAAATACACTTATGATTTTCTCTACAAACGCAGCTCTTAGACATAAAAATGATATACACTTCATTCAACATAGGCACATGATATTACCTATGAGAAAATGTACATTCAATAGTAATCCCAAATGTATAAGCTATCCAAATATCCAATAATTTACATCTCTAACAAAGGAAAAAAGTGAAAAAACTTGCCTAAAATTAAAAAAAAAATTACCGAAGCCCGAGATCGAACTCACACCAAGATAGAAAATTCATTTTAGTAGAAAGCATCTCTAACCCTAACACCACCGCAGTTCCTTAGAGCATTGTTTATATAGAAGATAGTTAGTCAACCTTATGGGATTATAATTGGATCAAAATGGATGCGACATGTAGATGGCGATAGTGAGTTCGCATCCAAGTCATGTCGTAACTTCAGTGATCTGGCCTCCAAGTCATGTCGTAACTTGATTAAAACAATGGAAAAGCATTAAAATCAGGGGTTTTGAAGAAACCTGCATTAAAATGACGTCAAATATTCATGTTTGTAAGTAATCACGCTAGATGACAATCGCGTTTGTGTCCAATACCTTTTCCACAGGCATTGACTAACTATGTTCTATTTAAACAATGCCTAGAGTGCTTTGAGTTTATTGTGTTCACTTTCCATCATGCAAGAATAGATTCGTTTTCAACAATAGCTAGGGAGATCGATCGTTTTTTCAATATTTTCGCTCTAGAGTGTAAAAGCTGTCACAAAATGACATTCCTCGGAAAACGTCAACTTTGCGTTGGGATCTCAAAGCGTCAACAGCTACTTTGGTAAGCGGTAGTAGAAAAAATATTTTTCTTTCGTCAGAAAACAATAATTACCTCTAATGCTTCCAAATCCAAAGGCATTTTGCTGAATACAATTTTACTTTTTGGTTCAAAATTTCAAAGCTGTCAACTTATGCAATGCCTTAAATTAATGACAAGCGGTTCCCGAAACTACCGACGAAAAAGTACGGTAGCTCTGGTGACAGATAATTCACCGAAGTTTCAGGAAATTGTCACCGATTTTTCAGGAATTTTATACATACGGACCACCAAATTACTAACCAAAGTAACGAAGAATATATACGGACCATCCCCAAATGTTTACACTATACAAAAATATTTAGGCTGGGACATTAAATTTAGGTCTGGAAAAAAGTTACAGGGCCTAACGTGATTATATTCTTGGGATTTTTGAAGCTTCCATCCTATAAGTCACATAACACCAGAATGAGTTGACGTAACTCAGTGCGATTTTGACAGATGAGAAGCTGTTTTAATTTAACTATAGATATGTGGAAAACAATTTTCCATTCTGGAAAGTACTAGTGTTGAAAAAACACGTGAATTAGATAAAATGGTTGAAAAATATCAATAATTTTCTTCCTTATTTGTCTCATCAACGGAATATTATTTTCAAATAAAAAAATGGAAAGATTCATTAGATGAATAGATAATTCAGTACCTATATTAATTTTTATAAGCTTGCAACCATTCAGCTACCTGCTTAATAGGCCCGGCTGTAGATAAAAATAAGAGGCTCTTTTCACACAAAATAAAAGACGCAAACGGCCTCTACCTAGTAGGGTAAAGTGGGGATTACTGGACATGCAGGTTAACTGAACAACTCACAATATTAGCCATCTCTTGGCAGATAGCAGATTCTACTATCTTACTACTTGATCAAACACAGAGGTTCCTTCTTCTCACTATGAAAATATTCTTATAATACTGTCATTAGAAATTACATTTCAGGTTAGATTTGTTTGGGCTGACATAGTAAATTCCGAATTACGAATTGTTTTCATTCTGTCGTCACAATCTTCATATTTTTTTGTGTTATTTTCTGATCAACCTAGAGACGTAAGTATCTACTATTCTTTTGTCTATGTAGTTGTTTTTTCTAATTGAAATAAAGATGGTAGTCTTTGCTTTTATCGAAGTAATAATATGTGGGGTTAACTGAACAGTACTGATGGGGGGTATGTGAACCATGTCCAGTTACTTTTCTCGGACCCTATACCTTTCATTTTCTTCTTTTCAGAAAAATTCATGCAGAATGCCACGAATTAGGAAGCGAACTACCAAAAAGAGGTCGTACTCCAAAGAACAGCTAAAACACGCTGTTGGGGTGGTTTTAGAAGAAGTGTGTTCTGTGAGAAGCGCTTCGATTCGATTTGAAATACCGAGAATAACATTTTTGATAAAAGCAGGGATGTTGATTTGAATTCAGTTAACTTTCGGCCGAAAAATTAACATTTATTAGTTTTTGCCCAAGCAGAAGAATGCATGCTTAGAGGTTACATTCTACGTGCCTTTGAATTCTGGCTTATGAGTTCGCAGTAGCAGACAATAAACGTATTGCTGAAAGTTGGTCGGAAAAGGGCATGGCTGGTAAAGAATGGCTGTTTGGATTTCGTCAAAGGTACAACCTCACATTACGAACTCCTGAACAAACCAGTTTGAGCAGGGCAACTAGTTTTAATAAAACGAATATTGAAGCATTTTTCAAAAATTTGTGTGAGCTTAAAACTAAATATAAATTAGATGCACACGACATTTATAATCTAGATGAGACAGCTGCTACTACTGTTCATAAACCTCCAAAGATATTAACCAAGTCGGCCAAGTAACTTCAGCGAAGCGAGGGACTCTAGTTACTCTGGTGGGAATTATTGGAGCCACTGGAAAATTCGTTCCTCCATTTCTTATTTTTCCACGGGTTAGTTATAGAGAACACATGCTGCATGGTGCCCCGCCAGGAAGCAAAGGTGTTGCAACACTTTCAGGATGGATGAATAGCTTGTTGTTTTTACAACATTTTGCAGAACATGAGAGGCCTACTAAAGAGAAACCTAAACTTATTCTTCTAGACAATAACGAGAGTCATTTGAGCATTGCGGCAATCGATTTTGCCAAAGAAATCGGTATTCTAATGTTAACGTTATCCCCCCATTGCAGCCATAAAATACAGCCTTTAGTCAGTGTTTTTGGACATTTCAAAATTTTTTACAATGCTGCTTTGTGATAAATGGATGGTGAATCATCCTGGTAGGCCTATCACCATATATGATGTAGGAGGTTTAATTGCAGAAGCATTTCCGCAAGCGTTCATGCCAAAAAACATTTGTAGTGGTTTTAAAGCCACTGGAGTAGAACCCTTTGATTATCAGATATTTTCTGATCTTGATTTTGCATCGTCTTATGTTACTGATAGATCGAATCCAGTCAATCAGCCTCGAAATTTAGAATTGGTGCAAGAAAAAATAGGCAAATTTCAAAACATCGTTCGCCTGATCAATCAAAGATTCAGAATGTGTTGAATGAAATACCGGAGGACAACTGTCAATTACAAGGTCAGCAGTATTTTCATCCTGATTTGCTTCAAAACTCCGAGGCTGGACTATCAAAATGTATTACCCCTGAAGAAATACGTCCTTATCCCAAAGCTGCACCACGGAAAACAAATACATCTGCACACAAGAAAAGAAGATCGATGGTTTTAACCGATACTCCCGTAAAAAATGAACTGGAAGAGGAAGCGCGAATTCGCGAAGATAAAAAGAAAAAACGTACTTCAGCTACTGTACAACGGAACAACGTCAAGAAAAGAGTACTGGAATCCAGTTCGTCATCTGATGAGAAAATCATAGAATTTGACGAATCATCTGATTCTTTTGAAGATTTCAGCGAATTTGAAGAAATAAATGAGCCTTAAGTAGGTGATTGTTGCATTGTTATTATACAGGGTGGGTCACGGTCGATGGTACCTTAGACGTTTACGGAGAACGGGACATAGGATCATTCTGAAAATTTGGTTTCTCAAGTAGTTGCTCTTGGTCTATCGATCTAAAATATTTTCAGCAATGCAGCGTTGCCGCTTATACCAGAAAGTAGCAGCATCTTTGTTATTTCCAATGGGTCACCCTGTATATTACCGCATTTTTGAACTTGTCATTCCTTTCTGATTATTTCTGCCCCATACTCCCCTATACCTATCTTTAACGGTTTTTGAGATATTGGTTATTTTCCATATTTTTTATCCAAAACAGCTCGAATTGAATGTTTATTTCTGCGGTATTTGAATTCTTAGGAAGTTGCAATTTTGTGTTTAGTTCATCAAGATCATGTACATTGATTCTGTATAGAGAAGTTTGTTCTGCGTTATACAGGGTCGATCAAAATTCATGATCTTACTGCTAGATGCGAAAAGGGTTGAAAGTGCGTTTTTTTAAATGGAACATCCTGTATATTATGAAATATCCTGAAAAATGACTAAATTCCCTTCGAATTGATATATCATATTCCTATACCTAAATAGCCAGAATTCCGAAATAATAGCGATTTTCACTTGTAATCTCCCAAGTGCTTGAATTATTTCCGGAAATTTTAAAGAAAATTCATGTTCGAGATAAATTTACGGCAATTAATTCAAGCACGAGGAGGATTCGGTAAGAAAAATTCACACCGAGAAATGAAAATCATCCAACAATTCATAAAAAATAACTAACGATGGTTTCACCTGAACTATTTATAACCACTGAAATATTGATATGTAAAATACTCAACAAAATTTTCATCAATAAATGTTTGACATGTGACATGTGACATTTTACATGTGACAAGTTGATATTTTGCTTTAATGTACAAATGGAGGTCTAGTTTTCATATGAATGGAGATAATTATGTATTTACTAGATATTTGGAATGTGTCTGAAAATATTTTCTCCACGATTATTGCGGCCTATGAGTCGCTAGGTCGATGGGAACATAACGTTTTAATTTTTTTTGTTTCAAATTTAAACACATTTATTGATGAAAATTTTGTTAAGTATTTTACATATCAATATTTCAGTGGTTATAAACAGTTCAGGTGAAACCATCGTTAGTTATTTCTTATGAATTGTTGGATGATTTTCATTTCTCGGTGTGAAATTTTCTTACCGAATCTCCCTCGTGCTTGAATTAATTGCCGTAAATTTATCTTTGAAAATTCATGTACTCGAAAATTTTCCGGCAATAATTCAAGCACTTGGGAGATTACAAGTGAAAATTGCTATTATCTCGAAATTCTGGCTATTTAGGTATAGGAATATGATATATCAATTCGAAGGGAATTCAGTCATCTTACAAGATATTTCATAATATACAGGATGCTCCATTTAAAAAAACGCACTTTCAACCCTTTTTGTATCTAGCAGTAAGATCATGAGTTTTGAACGACCATGTATAACGCAAAACAAACAGAATCAATGTACATGATCCTGATGAACTAAACACAAAATTGCAACTTCCTAAGAATCCAAATACCGCAGAAATATACATTCAATTCGAGCTATGTTTTGAAAAAAAAAAAATGGAAAATAACCAATATCTCAAAAACCGTTAGAGATAGGTATAGGGGAGTATGAGGCAGAAATAATCAGAAAAGAATGACAAGTTCAGAAATGCGGTAATATACAGGGTGACTTATTTGAAATAACAAAGATGATGCTACTTTCTGGTATAAGCGGCAACGCTGCATTGCTGAAAATATTTTAGATCGATAGACCAAGAGCAACTACTTTAGAAACCAAATTTTCAGAATGATCCCATGTCCCGTTCTTCGTAAACGTCTAAGGTACCATCGACCGTGACCCACCCTGTATATGGTAAAACAATGACAACTTTTCGACACTATGTTGCGAAAGTCATTGAAGAGAGCCTAGATTGGTATGAAATGTTATTTTTCAAACGCCACAATGCAACATACAAATTCTCCGAAACTGAAGAACACAATTATGTTCCAAAGAAGGATGTTGTTCATAAATTACCATCACCAGTAAAAAACAGTACAGCAAGATATGATAATACGTGGACCTTTAATATCGATTTGGCTGAATTTGACGACTCTTCATTAATATTGAAAACATAAATGTCTGTTCTGTTATTTTGTAATATTCACGTAATAAAATAGTTCATTCTGCATTTTTTTTTCATTTGGTTTTCTACCTTTGTTTCACTTGAAGTACCCAGTGACCACTTAACCTAACCTTGGTGTTCACTTAACCTGCATGTCAGGTTAAGTGAACAACTTCTCACTGAATCACAAAATTCGAATTATGATCTTTCCTCTATACAATTTTATAAAAAAGTTCACAACTGTTTATTCGCGATGTCTTATCAACCACATATGTCATATACACAAAAATTTACAGAACTTAAAATGGGATATTTCAGCATGTTTTGTTAGATGTGTCCAGTTAACCCCTACTTACCCTACTTCTTATAAGATAGTTCATAAATGAAAACTCCGGTTTTCGCCAGAGCAAAATCTGAAGGTTGACAAACATTATTTCGGAAAGTGATAGATAACACGTGGTTCAACTGTGCGCAAGATGGTTTCTGTTCGATATGTAGTTTTTACACGTTATAAACAATTTAAGGACAAATCTTTCTAAGTGCGCCGATTTAGGGGAAATCATCTTATCCAAACTCTGTAAACGGCATATGGAAGTAGAGATCCATATCTACAATTTGTATATTTTGGATTTTCTCCTGAGAGGTGGGAAATGTGTTGAAAATGTCACTGGAAGTTACTCTAAATGCTATAAAGCGATTGTGCAAAAACTACACAACGCATCGGACAGAAAACATCTTGTGTACAGATGAACCACATATTATTATCTATAAAATTGAAAAATGGTCTCTTTTTCGAGGTTTTCCCAGATTTTCTCAGTGGAAAATGCACCGATCCGTTCGTATGAAAATCCATTCTGTAGGTTTCATAAATCTCTACAAAAGTTCCGATGACTAAAACGATTCCTTCAATAATATTTGAGATATTTCCAAAAAACCAAAAAAATTGTAATTTTTTTCACCATTTTTTGTTTGAAAAATTCCACAAAGCGATTTTGCTGGGGCGAAGACTAGGGTTTTCATTAACGAACTATTTTATAAAAATCAGTATAGGCAATATACGCAAATCCATTATTTTGTAGTAAAAAAAACCTTTATAGCTTGGTCTTTAACGCCATAAACACAGTACGAAACAACATGTTCATTGACCTGATGAGAGCCCTCAAAGTTCGACTGTAATGTTTGCCCTGCAACAAAAGCTTGCAGAAAGCCTATGTTTCGGAATGTACTAGAATATTAGTCCTCCATCTTATGTTATGAAAGAAGGGACAATATCCCTTTTGTTATGGAGGATGCTTATCATCCTGCATTAGATATTACAATTAAAATAAATACTGATAAACATGAACAGAAGCAAAACCTGAAGGAATTTAATTACAACTACAAATAAGCTGAATTTTATAAACTTTGCGAAATTGTGAAGAATACTGAGTGGTCCAATGTGACGATGGAAAAAAATGTTCATGTGGCAGTAGAAATTTTTTATGGTAAATGGAATAATATTATTGATGAATGTGTACCAAACTACAATATGTATAAAAACTCTAAAAAGCATAAGGTTTGGATCACGAATGCAATTAAAGAATTGATAAAAGAGAAATACAGGTTTAGGAAATTAAGATATATATCTGATTACTATGCAGTACAGTTCAACATTTTAAGAAAAAAGATTAAAGCATTAATAAGATTAGAGGAGAGACTATACATTAAAAAACTTGAAAATGGTTTGGGTGCAGAAATAAATAATTTTTGGAATTTTGTAAATGACAGAAAAAAGAATAAATATAGTATTGGGAATTATGTATATAAAAAAAAATAAGAAAATGAAACAGCAGAAGCATTTGCAACGTTTTTTGCCTCTGTTTACTCAAAGACCAAGTCATCATATCAGTCATATTCCGATGGTTTGAGTGGTACTCCTGTAACAAATAATACACTCAATATGCAACTAGTCACAAAGTCTGAATATACAGTGTATCCCACTTACAATGCTCACCATGGGTATCTTTTTAATGGTGAGAGATACGAGGTTGCTAAATGACACCAAATATGGAGTTTATCAAGGCCAACTATAATGTGAAAAAATATTTTGATTAAATCCATTCGTTTTTGTTTTATACGCAAAAAACAGATTTTGATCATTTTCATGTCTCTTCCGTAACTTCTTTATATTTATGAAAATATTCGAATAGGAATTTCACATTCTCATGGCAATTTTTCATTGGGATTTCGAACAAAATATGAAATGTATACCAACTCTTCTAGAATTTGAGATATCAGCACCAACTTTTATTTTTCAAATGTAGGTCATAGCTCACTATGACTTAGTTATGAATAACTTTTTTTTTCTCTTACAGATGATATGTCACAGTAAAAGTTATTTGTTGATAACAACAGAGTTATCGTCATTTATACAAAAACAAGAACAATTTTGAAGTCGCCATCACGAATTTATAAATTTTAACAAAAAAATCATGATCTCCGACCTCAAAAACCCCCACATACCAATTTTGAATGAAATCGGACCATAATCACAAATCTCGTCCGCCCTATTGGAGGAGCCGCCATTTTTTATTTTTTATTTCAATAAAAATTCCATAGTGCATCGTCACCGGAATTATGAACATCTGCCAAATTTCAAGTTATTAGGACCGCCAAAGTGGGTCAAAATTCTCTTGCAAGAGACATGAAAATGATCATCATAATCTGTTATGTGCGTATAAAACAAAAACGAATAGATTTTATCAAAATATTTTTTCACATTATAGTTGGCATTGATGAACTCCACATTTGGTGTCATTTAACCGACCTCGTATATCTTACCATTAAAAAGATACCTATGGTGAGCATGGTAAGTGGGACACACTGTATAGAAACAGTAAAAAAACTGAAACCTAAGAAGGCAGCTGGAATAAATGGTATTTCACGCAATATATTAAAAGGAGTAAGTGAGTGGTTGGCAACACCTCTGCTACATATCTTTAATTTAATCCTGACGACGAATTAATTTCCGAGTTTATGGAAGATAGCTGTAGTTACTCAATTGCACACATTAAATAATTGTTTCGAGTTATTACAAAAAATTTGCATATTAACTAAACAATTGCAACGCATGTGCACGCCGCGATTGTATGCTTTTTGAAATTCGTGATCCGTATAACACCAAAAGTCTTCCTGTGAAAAAGCATACGTTAAAAAATCGTTTTGAGATACCAACTTCCTTTTTACATGTTCAGTTGATAATTTCGGGGTCTTCTACGCGAGAGAAGAGTACGCTTTTTAATTTTCGTGGGTTTTTCAGTTCAAACTGTCGGAAAAATCACTTTGTATACATTAAAAAATATTTTTGTCATTAAAAAAGAAACACAATAGGGATTTTCCTAATGAAAAATGCCCAGTCTCATTAATGGAACCGATGATAGAGATTGGCAAAACATGCTAAATTGACGCTTTTTTGGACCCGCGCTGTATAATAGGTGGCTTGTTTTATTTTAACGACCGACTGACTGACATGTCATTTGACTTTCTTCAATGCTATTAAACTATTATTTTGATACTGATCATCTAAAAAATAATACTATTGCATAAGAGAAATTTACTATGTTTTGGTAAAACAGCAATTTTTATGATTTTCAAAATTTCATATCTCCGAAACTGGACATAGAAACTAATTTAAAGGACCCCGCAAACTCCTTATGGAATTTGGGTCCCGGTGGATTTTTTTGAATTTTTGGTATGATGTAGTCCATGTAATTCTCAACCATTGTTACCATTGCGCCAACCCAAAAAAATGAACAGTTTTGCTGCTAGGGGGCGTTGAAATCACTCCTTGCGCAGATTAGACTATTTATTTTTGAACCCGGTAACAATAGTTCGACTTGTTTTATTGTTGCTAATGTTGCACAATATTGTGCTGTTTTATAAAAAAAATTCTTACCCCCTCCCCTTTTTCCCCCAACTCCTATTACGAAACGCTAAAAAAATATTTCTCGAGTGTCTTCAAATGTATCGTCGAATGTTTAAATATGCCTAAATAAGGAAAATAGCAGTTTTTTATGATTATCCCCCTACCCACAAAATGACACAAAACGAAAAAATTTCGGTGGATTTTTCTGAATTTTTGATATGATGCAGTTCAAGTTATTTTGAATAGAAATTAATTGTGTGACAAACCCCAAAAATGAATAGTTTCGGTGCTAGGGGGCGTCGAAATCATACCTTGCTCAGAATAGACTATTCATTATTATAGGCGGAAACAATATCTCTACATATTTTTGTTTTATTTTATGCCGAACAATTGTGTAAAACCTTCCCCTTATCCCCAACCCATATTTCAAAACACGAAAAAAATTCATTCAGGCACCACCTCAAATTCAAATTGTGGATGTGTAATTTTTATTTATTTTCAAGATATCGCCCAATTAATTGATATTCAAAAATCATGAACTACGCCCTACTAAGAAGTCAGCGAACTCCACCAATATTTTTCTGAAGGAAGGGAAAGGTGAAATTAAACTTCCTTAATTTGAGCCGATTAAAACATTTATTTTCATAGAGCATTTACAAGTAGTCGGGAATTAATTTGTTTCGTGTTTTAGAATAGGCGTAGGGGGTAAGGAGGAGGTTTTAGATTTTCAATTTATAAAAAATTAGACAATTGATCAGCATAATCTAAAGTAAAATCCGTAGAGCTATTATTTCCGCCTATAATAATGAATAGTCTATTCTGAGCAAAGTATGATTTCGACGCCCCCTAGAACCGAAATCATTCATTTATGGGGTTTGTCACCCAATTAATTTCTATTCAAAATAACTTGAACTGCATTATATACAAAATTCAGAAAAATCCACCGAAATTTTTTCGTTTTGTGTCATTTTGGGGGTGGGGGGATAATCATAAAAAACTGCTATTTTCCTTATTGAAGCATATTTAAACATTCGACGATACATTTGAAGGCACTCGAGAAATATGTTTTTTGCGTTTCGTAATAGGAGTTGGGGGAAAAAGAGGAGGGGGTAAGATTTTTTTTTATAAAACAGCACAATGTTGTGCAACATTAGCAACAATGAAACAAGTGAAAATATTGTTACCAGGTTCAAAAATAAATAGTCTAATCTGCGCAAGGGGTGATTTCAACGCCCCCTAGCAGCAAAACTGTTCATTTTTTTGGGTTGGCGCAATGGTAACATTCGTTGAGAATAACATGGACTACATCATATCAAAAATTCAAAAAAATCCACCGGGACCCAAATTCCATAAGGCGTTTGCGGGGTCCTTTGCACGTGTAACGGTGCAATAGCAATAGCAATTTTTTTAGCAATTTTAACGTCTAGTGACTTGTACTACAATAACCCAAAAAATTATCAAAATTGCTGAAAGCCATTTTTCTATGTAGGTATTTAGTGCGGGATTCTTTCGAGATATTTTCAATAAAGAAAACAATTTAATTACGAGGATAGATTGAAAAATTCTTAGCCTACTAGAGAACCAAACAAAATTTCAATGTCAAAATATTTTATTACTCAACATATTCTCCTCTTAATTGGATACATTTATTACAGCGAACCTGCAACGTCTCTAGACCTTTCAAAAAAAATGTTTCTTCTTGCTCTGCAAACCAGACCTCCACAGCTTTTATTACCTCCTCGTTGGGAGAAAATTTACGACCTTTCAAACTTTTTTTCAGTTGAGGAAAGAGATAATAGTCGGACGGAGCCAAATCAGGTGAATAAGGGGGGTGTTCTAGTAACCCCAACCCTAAATCACGACTTTTTTGCATGGCAACATGAGATTTGTGTGCAGGGGCGTTGTCCTGCAAAAACAAAATACCTTTGGATAGCTTTCCGAGTCTTTTATCTATAATTTTTTTCCCGTAGAGTGGTCAGTAATTTCGAATAGTAATCTCCGGTTATTGTTCTTAGGTCTTGGAGAACCGGAGTGTCGCCATTCCATCGATTATTGCTTTGTTTCTGGATCGTAAAAATGTACCAAAGTCTACATCGTTTTCAAATCGAGCACAGATCGAACGCGATGCTACTACCCTTGCACGCTTTTGGTCAACATTCAAACATTTGGGGATCCATTTTGCAGCAATTTTTCTCATGTCCAAATTGACGTGAATTATTTGATGAACGCGTCCGTATGAAATATTCAGTGCTTCAGATATCCGTTTTAGCCCAATTCGACGGTCTGTTAAAATGATGTCATGAACTGCATCGATATTTTCGGTTACTGACACAGAAACTGGCCTTCCCGATCGGTCCTCATCTTCAATGGAAAATTTTCCTCTTTTGAAGCTTGCAGTCCAATTTTTCACGGTCACATACAAAGGACATTGATTTCCAAGGGTATTAAGCATATCTTCGTAAATCTGCTTACCTCTTAACCCTTTTAAATACAGGTACTTGATGATGGCTCGATACTCCAATTTTTTGATTTTCACATATTTTTTCTTTTAATTCATTGCGTAACTCTGGTTTACTTTTTTGGTGTCAAACTTTACACTGACACTTCTAATAAGTTATTGTTCGTTTCTAGGGTAACGCAATACTTTGTTTATGCAGGGAACTGGTCTAGGCTAACTAGATATCAATACATCCTCGTAGATTGTATAAGTGCAAAAAAATTTACAATTTGTTTTACAAGAATCTACTCCACTGCCATAAGTCGAATTTCTTTAAGAAGCTTGAAATCATGAATTTGACATCGACATTATTACTGAAGTATAACACAATAAACAAAAGAAATCTTGAAGTATGAGAAGTCATGAAAGACGATCCTGTCACCTAATAAATATTCCGCAATCTTTCCTAATTTTTGTAGTCCTCTAAATTTTACTAGTTTTCAGCTGTGTAGATCAATAAATGTAAGATATTCCATCCAAATCCACTAACGACATTGAAAAGTTTTATCGCTGAATGCCATCTTCAATTTTAGCATTTATACGGTTTTTGTAGATAAAAGATTCTCGAAAGGCTGAAATCTCACTGGACGAATATGTAATGTGTGGCCTCTGTTTTCTGCATAATCCTTATAAGAGCATGAGTAGACCCGGTCCACAGACGAACTGACAGCTGTCAGTCAATCCCAATCACATCCGTCACCACGCACAGACTTCTTCACTGCCTTGCAATCAGAAGTGATATTCACAGCGACGTATCATGAAGAGCGATTCGGTAGAAACTATCGCAGAGGCTCACAACCCTCAATACTTTAAGAAAGGAACCAATTCCTCCTTTCTCTTCGTTCTAGTTATATTCTTCGATAATTACAGAATTGTCTTCTTCCTGGAAACCAGAAGTTACAAACAAAAATAAGAAAACAATGCAAACTTTCACAAAAGATGTTTTTTCTACAAACGTCAAAAAATGACAAGGTTCGCGCATTGACAACAGTATGCGAAGTGGCACTTTTTTTCATTTTCATTCGTTACCATGACACCGTGCTCGAAGTAATGTGCGAAATATATTTCGCACACTGCATGTAAACTATATGGGATTTTCATATTCTAACCTATATGGTCCTCAACTCCTCAATCAAGCAAAAAACAAGAAATCGTTTATTTATTAATGTAGAACAATAATTAAGGCTTTCAAATTGTGAGAGATATTTTTCTGGCTTTATTTGCTTCACACCACTCTTTAAATTGCTGATATGCATTTTCATACTGCCGCCTCGATTTCTCCGGTAAAAGGTTGGAAATTACGGAATTGGCCGCATCTATCAAGTTAGGTGGGGTTGCTTAGTTCATCGTCGCTCGAAATTTCCATTCTTTTACAATAATAAATATCACGCACGAAATTGACGCGAATAAAAAGTCACTCCAAAATAATTATCAAGAACTGTCACTTTGAGATAATTGTCAACAAATGCCATTTTATTTCCATAGTTACAGTAATTACTTGATTTGGAAAAATTATTTAAGTCAGTTCAATACTATTTTTCATAGTTTTTACTTATTTTAGAACAATATTTTTGACGTTTGTAGAAAAAAATTTTGTTTGCATCTCATGCGCGAAATACTTTGGTAATCTCGACTATTTTTTTTAACTCGGCTGCGCCTCGTTAAAAAAATTCAGTTCTCGATCACCAAAGTAGCATTTCGCGCACTAGATACAAAAATAACTATTAGTGTTCAATGAAAAAATAAAATAATTGTCAAAAATGTAAATTATAAACAATTATGGTTCTTTGGTAGAGAAAAAATGCAAAAGAGTAGCAAAATGACGAAATGGCTTTTTTTAGCCCCCACCCTGTTAACTTTCAAACGGTTCGACTTACAGACATGAATGAAAAACCAGTTTCTAGGTTTCGTGTTGGGCTCTCAGAGGAAGAACAGATGATGGTTTTATTTCGCCAGACGAGAGTTGACAATAAATGGGCTAGAATAAATTTTTACAGTTAGATACAAAAGATTATTATACCAGTATTGAAAAATTACAATGTCCAACAACATGGACAGAAGTAGTAAAAGGAAAGTTACCTACCTAGAAAAAATTACAGGCACAGAAAAATATGTTCCCATAGGGATATACCTATTGATAACTTCAACAACGAGTAATTACTTAAAGTCTTACTCAAAGCACCAGAACCTCAGTGTCCCGAATCGAAAATCCTAAAATTATGCGAAATAGTATAGTGTATAGTAGTAGTATAGTAGTATAGTAGTAGTAGTAGTATAGTAGTAGTAAAAGCAATACATTCCCGGACGACAATGTAAATTGTTGGCCGAGGCGTTAAGCCGAGGCTAACAAGCATTGAAGTCTGGGAATGTGCTTTTACTACAAGGTACACATACTATTTTTTCTGAAATCGCAATCAGCATTATCAAAAACTAAGGAATTCTAGCAGGCAAAAATTTTCCCGTATCGTTTTCGATACGGGAATAGTAATTTACGTAACAAGTCCTGAAAATACTGTTTTTTTGGACGTGTTGCGTACACTATTTTTTCGGCAATCATGTAGAATAACAAATCAATGAGACGCATTTAGTGTAAGAGATGAAGAGATGTCTACTTTAACCTATCTGTTAACCGGATGAAACGATTCCAAATTTGAATATTTCGAACATTTCAGTTCTTATTTGTATTATATATTGAAATTCGAACAGAAGATTGGTACCAACAGAAACATTCTAATTCTTATTTATATTAATATTTGTTTTAAAATTAGATCACTTCCCGGCCTAGTCCACTTCCCGGCCTAGTCCGGGACTAGGCCGGGAAGTGAGTCCGGGACTAGGCCGGGAAGTGCTACTTTCCCAAAGAAAAAGTGTCCGGGAAGTGAACACTTCCCGGTTGCCAAAAATAGAATTTTACGTAACAAGTCCGGAAAATACTGTTTTTTTGGACGAGTAGACCAAATTCTAGGACGAGCGTTAGCGAGTCCTGGAAGTCTACGAGTCCAAAAAAAATGTTTTCGGACGTGTTGCGTACACTATTTTTTCGGCAATCATGTAGAATAACAAATCGATGAGACGCATTTAGTCCAAGAGACTTTCACCCATCTGTTAACCGGATGAAACGATTCCAAATTTGAATATTTTGAACATTTTGGTTCTTATTTGTATTATATATTGAAATTTGAACAGAAGATAGGTACCAACAGAAACATTCTAATTCTTATTTATATTAATATTTGTATTAAAATTCGAGCACTTCCAGGCCTAGTCCGGGAAGTACGTACTTCCCGGACTAGGCCGGAAAGTGCTACTTTCCCAAAGAAAAAGTGTCCAGGAAGTGAACACTTCCCGGATGGTTGCCGAAAAAGTACTTTCCCGTACCGTTTAGGTCCGAAAACGGTCCGGGAAAGATCGTTGCTTAGCAACGGACTAAAATACTAGATTAGCGTATTTTGAGGCCTGAAGTTGCTTCGAGAAAGTGGGCATTCTTGAAACGATTTCAGCAAAATGATATTCTGCCTTACAAACTGGACATGATGAATTCACCGCAGGTTGGTTTAACAGAAAACCTGTCAATAAAATACTGTCATACTAACATGATAACAACCATACATGCAGCAGCTGACACTCTAGGTTCGCAAAGGAAAAAGAAAATAACTCCAGCTGTACCTTGAAGAGGTGAACACATAGTTTTTACTACACGAGTTCAAAAAACGTTAAGAAAAACAATGAGGGTAGGAGTTATACATGAATCCGTTGACCTCTGAAACCAATAAACGATAGGAACCCACGTTGACGACGTTTATTAGGTTCTCTATCCCATGGATGATTTGAAACATTTATTCTAATTTATAAAAATCATTGGCGGCGACCGTTGTCGTCCGACAAAAGGGTACAAACCCGACTGACAAAACTCACGGTTTTATCCCAGTTCACGTACTGCGATTTTCTCTATGGTCCTTTCCTTAATGCTGACTATGGAAACAAAATACAAAAAGTTCAAAACTATTGTGTTCGATTCATTTTTGGGCTTCGTAAATTTGATCACGTAAGTCATAAATTGAAGGAGCTCAAGTGGCTCAACATGGAGAATCGTAGGATATTCCATCTGGCCACTTATTTGTATAAAGTAATGTTGGAAGGCCCTGAAGAGATAAAAACTAAACTTATGCCCCGTTCGCCAATGTATTCTGTCAACATCAGAAATAAAAACACCATAACCATGCCTCAACACACAACAGCTCTTTTTCAAAAAGGTTTCACATACAACTCCATTAAACTGATCAATTCCTTACCTCCTGACGTCATACACCTTAGCAGAAATGCGTTCAAATCATGGTTAAAACAAAAACTTTTGAGTAACCTTTAGATTTTTCCTCATTTGGTTCACAGTTCCTTCTTGTTCTTTTTTTTTTCAAATGGCTGTACATTTTTTAGCTTGTTCGCACTAACACTTCGGGATAATGATCGTTATGGGGTTGGATGTAAGAGTAGCTTAGGCTAAATCTCGCCCAACTAGCGATCAGCCACTGATTTTTTGTATTGTTTTTGTTTTAAGAAATAAAGACTTATTATTATTATTAAATAGGGCATCTCTACAATGGTATCACCGATACTACTTTTTGAAATAAAATACATTGTGATTACTTGAAAAGGGGGCGGGCAAGCACATCAATTTGAAAATTTTAGATGGAATGGGGGGGTCAAGTGATACATCTTTGAAAAGAGCATTCAATACTCTTGTCAACCATTTAAATTTATCCGGATTCCGTTCATATTTTTTTTACCATGTTCACTCGAAATATCAAGTATAAGTGCGGATCTGAATGGTACTCTTATCTCGATAAATTTGTACGGTTTGATGTGGAGCAATGGAACAAAAAAATATTTTGAATGGTTTTACCGATACTAATTGAGAGAAGATACATTGCAATTACTCGACAGATGGCGCTAGGGGCACATCAACTTGAAAATTTTGATATATATAAATTGCGCCATGTCTTAATTAATATAATTATATGTATCGTTAATAATTTAATTTCAAATTTACTACATCTCCATGCCATTTTGACCTGTATAATTTCAACTGAAGATGAGCATTTCTATGCTTGAAAACATGTTTTTGATATTGTTATGTTGATACAAACCCACTTTTAACAATTGCCAAAGCTGCGTTGACAACAGCACCCCTTCTACACTAGGGGTCAAATATATATTGTGGAGACGACTTCGAGTTTTACCTAGTTTCTTTGTAAGTAATTATTTTCTAGAAATCATATAAAAATTTTGCTACCACCACAGATTTCGGGAACTTTGTCAAATAAAAAATTACTCCCTACGTTTTCGACCAATTCAAAAAACTTTTGCATGATTTCCATAATCAATTCAGGTTGCAACAAAATTCTCTGCTATGCTTTTGAGGGGTTTTCTCCGAAAACCTGTGAGTTTCGTAAACAAAAATTATTGTTGCATGTTCATCGAAACATTTGTACCACCAATAGATCGATTTTGGGGTGATGCCCCTCATCAGTATAGGGTAGGTATATGCAGAAAACATAGTAGTCGTGCTGGTGGACACTTCGAAATCAAGAGGACCCTAGCTAGAATTCGGGAACGATTCTATTGGGTGAATTGCCGTCGAGATGTGGAGGAATGGTGCAGGAGATGTGATGAGATGTTCTTCAACTCAAACTAAAAGTCGAGGAATAATGACCTAGTATTCGTCTAGTGAACTTTTTGGAATGTCATCCAGAAATGTAAAGGACAAACTTCTTCCAGAATAAGTCGACATATTTCTTGAGCCTGTGAAAAAGCATACGTTAAATAATTGTTCAAAGATAGCTGAACTTTTTGCAACTTTTGAATTGTCTTTTGAATAGTTCTACACGCCCGAACAGTATGCAAATGAAAATACTGTCAATGGGCCATATGAACTTTATATTCAACCCGGTTTTAAGTATTAAATAATTGTTTCGAGTTATTACAAAAAATTTGCAAATTAACAAAACAATTGCAACGCATGTGCACGCCGCGATTGTATGCTTTTTGAAATTCGTGATCCATATAACACCAAAAGTCTTCCTGTGAAAAAGCATAAGTTAAAAACTGTCGGAAAAACCACTTTGCATACATTAAAAAATCGTTCGGAGATATCAGTTTTTTTTGCAAATTCAAAATTGGTTGGTGCCGCCGCTGCATGCGAGCAGTCTAATATACAGGGTGTTATTTAAGTACGTGGCCAAACTTAAAGGGGTGATTCTTTGAGTGATTCTAAGACGAAAAGTTCATATAAACATAGGCCCGGTAATGCTTCGTTTTCAAGATACAGGGTGTCAAAATTTTTAAAAGAAATCGTTTTTGTCGTAAATATCTTAATAACCCTTCAACCGATTTTATTGAAATTTGGCAGTGTTATAGAAGGTCGTAAAGGGCGAATTTAACCCTAACTATATCAAAATTATCATGTCCAGTGGCGTCCCGGAAGGCACTGTAACCAATATTTTTGACTGAAAACATGTGCGCCACTGATTTTTTTGCAATTTTTGTATTTGTTTCACACGGAGCAACTGAAATTACAACTTTTTTATATCTAGAATTTTTTTCGTATCTTGCTTTGTTTTTGAGAAAAAACATAAAAATCACTTCATTGCACGTCCCTGGCACAACACAACACAATAAAAAATTGTTTTTATATGGTTTTTAATGATTACAGGTGAATATGTTATGCTTAAAAATTGTTTGTTTCATTTGGCCAGTGCGTGCATAGTGGTAACGCCGGAAATGCCAAAGCAACATCAAACAAGAAACACCCTTTATTAAAACCACACTGAAACAAAAATGGTACCTAGGCAATTTGTTTCTGTAAGAATACATTCAATAATAACTAACACAAAACTTACAATAGTTGCTCAAAATGTCCTCCTTCAACTTCAATGCAAGTATTAACTCGTCTTAACATCGATTCCTGAACACGTTGAAATATTTCCGGCGTATGTCTTATCTGATCACATGAATCCCGTATTCGTTGGATTAATTCTTCTTCAGTGTTGACTGGAGTTTTATAAACGAGGGACTTTAAATGTCCCCAAAGGAAAAAATCCAAGGGATTTAAATCCGGTGACCTGGGCGGCCATGACTGTGGACCTGCGCGACCGATCCAGTTTTCTCCATAAGTTTCATCCAGAAATTGACGTGCTACTATGCTGAAGTGAGGTGGAGCCCCATCGTGCATGAACCACATTGCTCCTCTTACTGCCAGTGGGACATTTTCTAGTAGTAGATACAGGTAATACAAATTCCAAAAAATGACAATACTCTTGACCATTTAATCTCGGGGGTAAAAATTGAGGTCCAATGAGATAAACGCCAACAATACCAACCCAGACATTCACGGAAAACTGCTGTTGATAATTATTTTCTATAACCGCATGGGGATTTTCTTCTGCCCAGATATGGTTGTTATGAAAGTTCATAATTGAATTGTGGGAAAAACACGCTTCATCGGTAAATAATATAGTGGATAAAAATGTCGGAGATGCAACCTGTTGTTGCAAAAGCCACGTAGTATAAACAACTCGCTTGGGAAAATCCGCAGGAAATAACGCTCGAACACGCTGTATGTGGTAAGGATACAGTTGGTACTCTTTCAAAATCTTCCATACAGTAAAGTGAGAAATGTTTAATTGTTGTGCAATTTTGCGTGTGCTTGTATCGGGGCAACGCTCAACTTCATGTAAAACTTCTTCCTCTAGCGCCACTGTTCTTATCGATGCAGGTCTCCCAATAAGAGCAGCCGATCTTTGAAAGGTGCCTGATTCGCATAGCCTTTCATGTATTCTCACAAATGTTTGCCTATTTGGAATATTTCGATGAGGATATCTTTCTTGATAAATGCGTCTAGCCGCTCTGGAATTGCCTTGGGCCATTCCATAGACAAAATGCATATCGGCCATTTCCGAGTTTGTAAACCGAACCATTTTCAGATATCAGTAACAAATTTTATATCTCAAAACTCTTGAAAACACTTCAAATAATTACTATCAAATAATTACGTATGTACCGTTTCAATTTGTGACAGTTATGAAGTTAAATTTGTTTGAACATTTGTTGTTCCTTCCATGGCCCTCTTACTTTAGTTTCAAAACAATGCAGTAATACATAACATTATTTGTTTCATCGAAAACAGGTAATATGAGCGAAAAAAATTAAAAGATGACTTCCATGTAATATTAATTGTTTAATCATAAATAAAAATGTCTTTATTGCATGTCGAAGGCAAGTGCTGCAATTCATACATACATATTTTTTTTTCATTGCATTAATTTTGATAGAAAATTCTAAGACTAGAATAGAGTATTGATATGAAAAAATATTAGTAAGACCCCAGTTTTTGATGGTTTAGTAGTTGAAATGTTTTATTGTGTTGTCACAGGGATGTGCAATGAAGTGATTATTATGTTTTTTCTCAAAAACAAAGCAAGATACGAAAAAAATTCTAGATATAAAAAAGTTGTAATTTCAGTTGCTCAATGTGAAACAAATACAAAAATTGCAAAAAAATCAGTGGCGCACATGTTTTCTGTCAAAAATATTGGTTACATTGCCTTCCGGGACGCCACTGGATATGATAATTTTGATATAGTTAGGGTTAAATTCGCCCTTTACGACCTTCAATAACAGTGCCAAATTTCAATAAAATCGGTTGAAGGGTTATTAAGATATTTACGACAAAAACGATTTCTTTTAAAAATTTTGACACCCTGTATCTTGAAAACGAAGCATTACCGGACCTATGTTTATATGAACTTTTCGTCTTAGAATCACTCAAAGAATCACCCCTTCAAGTTTGGCCACGTACTTAAATAACACCCTGTATTTGATGAGAACATTTATAAACCGATAATAATCATAATTTTAAAAAAGCACACGTTATAAAAACGTTTCAAGAAATAAGTCGTTACCGGCCGGTCTATAAAGAAGATGCGTGAGTTATAACGTCTCATCTGAAATCGATTGTGGTGATATATTGAATCAGCTTCATTTCAATACAAAACCACGAGCCACACGGAATATTAACCTCTTTTACCAAACTAATTCTTCAATGAATTCTCCCACTTTCTTCCCATTTTTGATATAGACATCTTTGATTTACCCCTCACAACTATCAGAAGATTAGCAACGGGTGTTTTTCTATAATTAGTAGAAGCATCTAATGTATACATTTCTCCTCTTACCTAGCTATGAGTTTGTGCATCGGTTATAATATTTTTATCATCTCACTATTATCACTATTACTATTAATATTATCAACCTTTACAATTTGATAAGAAAAACGTCATAATGTAATTGAGAGTTGCATACCTGTTAATGTTCAATAATTATTGGAATGTCTAGACAATAAATAAATAAACTTAAAGAAGTTTTGGGGTATGTTCCTTTTCCTGTTAAATGTATATGGAATGTTTTTATCACCTGAATGTGGTTTTGTAAATCTATAATTCATAAAATAAAGTTTAAGGACAAATGTTAACATCAAATACCGGCTAGACCTTATAAAATAATACTTAAAACTTAAATTTCGTAGGAACAATATATACGTCATGAATAGATGTAGGTTTATAATTGAAAAGCTGGATAAATGTGGCAGAGTGGTAGTGAACTTAACTGAAATGAGTTATACAATAAATAGGTGTTCCAAGTGATTTATTCATCACCCACGTAAGGTGAGACAGATGAAGAACGCAACCCTGAGCTTGAAGCAAATAGTACGGGTGGTACTCACGCTCCATCTTTTCAGCATAGTGGAAGAGTAGAGTATTTTCCAGAAGTGGTGATTTATTCATATTTTATCTTGCAAAAGTCATGCGTGAGATGCAAAAAAATGTAAACTCACATCGTAATGAAACAGACTCGCATTCCAAAGAATTAGCTAACTTAAAATACTTCATGAACATTCGTAGTGTCAACAATGAAAATCATCTCTTAGAGCTTGAAATAAATGAAACAAGTTATATTATGTATTATATACTTCATCGCATTCGTTGAAACGTGGGCCAAGAACGACGAGGTGTGTAACGTCGAAATTAATGGCTACAGTCTGGTTAGTTATAATATTAATTGTAATAATAAACTCTTTCATTCGTAGGAGAGAAAATAATAAAATAACATTCAAAACATCAAAAGGCAGAGTCAGCTTTTGTCCGAACCGCAATTTATCAGACAAGTACTTTCTTCCACTCAACCATAAACAAAGATAACAATAATAAAGAAATAGAGACATTACAGAAAGCAATATAATATTAATAATAGAAAATATGACCAATGAAAATTAAAAAATAATAACATGGATTGCTCATGTCAGGAGTGGAGTGGTAGACTCGTCAATACTTCAAAATACAAGTTCAATCCCTTCAGGAACTCACTAAACAGTTTTGCGATAACTTATGTTGATAATTTATGAAGTTAGCCGAGATATGAACCGAACGTTGATATTGTGAACGTCAGTGCGGAAGGTGATGTTTTCGTATATACAGTGACCGCCAAAAAGTATGTACCATATGGGAAAATTTTTTTTTATTGGAGTATTGGAAAAAATATTCTGGGGAAAAGTTTGTGCATGTCCGATAACCTAAAAATCGATTTTGACACATGTCACGTGATCGCTATAATGGCGGCAAAATGAAAAAAATTGCAATGCAAAGGCAAAAAAGGGGTAAGATGGCAAGATATCAAAAAAAGTTATTTGAAAAAGTCACTTTGAATTCAATTTTATTCACATAAACGAAGTTTCAAGAGATAATTCAAATAAATTGAAAATAGCAATTTTTTAAAAATATTTTCCCATCTATTTAAAAATATTATTTTTTTTTCTTATGAATAGCTTGACTATACTGAAACATTTGCATTTTAATACTAATGACAAAACTTTCTCATTTTCTCCACACCAGAGGGCACTAAATTGAAAAAATGGGAATTTGTCAGAACCCTTGCTGTTACATCGGTTCGTATCTAACAGTTATATCCGAATCACGACCATTGTGATGACATGACAATCCAAAAACATGGTAATTTCCAGATTATAATCAAGTTCCGATGATAATCGTGCATGAGCGTTTCACTTCGCACATAAACTTGAAAATAGTGCGTCAAATTAAAGATTCTTAAAGTTTATGTGCAAAGTAAAACGCTCATACTGCATTATTATTGAAACTTGATTAAAATCAGGAAACATGGTGTTTCTAGATTGCCATATCAACACAATAGTCTTGGAATTCTGATATAACTGTTAGATAAGAACCAATGTAACAGCGAGGGTTCTGGCAAAAACCAATTTTTTAAATTTTTTGCCCTCTGGTGTGGAGAAAATGAGAAAGTTTTGTCATTATCATTAAAATTCAAATGTTTCAGTATAGTCAAGCTATTCATAAGAAAAAAAAATAATATTTTTAAATAGATGGGAAAATATTTTTAAAAAATTGCTATTTTCAATTTTTTTGAATTATCTCTTGAAACTTCGTTTATGTGTATAAAATTGAATTCTAAGTGACTTTTTCAAATAACTTTTTTTGATATCTTGCCATCTTACCCCTTTTTTGCCTTTGCATTGTAATTTTTTTCATTTTGCCGCCATTCTAGCGATCACGTGACATGTGTCAAAATCGATTTTTAGGTTATCGGACATGCACAAACTTTTTCCCAGAATATTTTTTCCAATACTCCAATAATAAAAAATTTTCCCATATGGTACATACTTTTTGGCGGTCACTGTATATGGTGGTTTCTGAGTTGTGATTATTTTATGAAATTGGGCACAGACATGCAATATTCTCTTACTCTCGAAATTTAGCCATCCTAGTTCATTCAAAGTACAAGATATATGAGCTCGTCTGCCTATTCCACAAATTAGACGAACGCAAGAGTTCTGGACGAGCTGAATGCGTTGCACATCTTTTTTCGAAATGGCATAGTCCCGCATTTATGGATAGGCAAAATTCCTCAGAAATTGTTATTTCAACTCTAAATCCGAGTTCAATCGGGTATTATCTTCCAACAGGTCAGTTTCTGGAAAAAGACAAATAAATCTGCGTGTCGTCGGCATAAAAGTGACACTTGCTAAATTGTATATGGTAATGGCCATGGGTGGGGAACGCAAGCGTCAGCGACTAGGCCCCAGTGCGCCCTTTTCGCAATCCCCGGCATATTCACTCATCCCATAGCGGATACCTGCTCGAACCTCTTCGACCTTCTTATGAAAGTCGAAATATTCTTCCATTGCAATGAGTGCAATTCCTCCTTCTTAATAGTGGCAGCTCCGAAGATGTATTGTCTGAGTCTGCCATAAATACCACATTCGCACAGGAAGTGGCAGGAGTCCTCCTCCTCACCACATTCCGCGCATAGTTGGTCTGCCTCAACTCTGATGAGAACCAGGTGCCTCCTGAGGTAGCAGTGGCCGGTTGGAACTCCCACCAAGAGTCGGAGTTCTTTGCGGCTCAGCTTCAGTATCTTCTATCATTTTCTATCATCTGCTTTGACTGCCTGCATCTGTCTATCCTTCTCCACTCTTTTCCTAATGTATTAACTGCCCACTCATTGGGTGCCGTTGTTATTTGTCTCCTTGTAATGCCGAGTGCGGGTTCGGGCCCGTAGTAGGGTTGCCCGGCTCCTTGCTTGGCTAGCTGGTTCGCCTGCTCGTTGCCTCCAATCCCTGCATGGCCCGAGACCCACATCAGCGTAATTTCCATTTCAATCGCAAGTCAAATCACTCTCCAGGGCATCTCTGCACTCCCAAACCAGTTTTGATCTGGTTCTGGTTGCATTCAGAGCTCTGATAGCGGCGTGACTGTTGGAGCAGACATATACATGTCATTCTGGGCCGGACCTCACCTTTTCCATTCTGGTTGCCTCCAGGATGGTATACACCTCCACTTGGAAGACTTGTCAGAGAACTTAGCTCAAAGGCTCTTTTCTCTCCGTTTTCCAAGTAAACTCCTGCCCGGCTTGTCCTTCCTCCAGTTTGGACCCGTATGTAAAGCAGACCAGGCTCTCTGGGGGAAAGATCACCCTTTCCTCGTCCCACTCTCTACTGTCTGGGATCTCTAGCAAGATGGCGGTTTTCCACCAAATTTTATCCTCTGCCTGTCTGACTTTGATAGCGGATAGTGGGATTTCTTTCTCCGCTACCACAGCGATTTATGTGTGCCCTGTGTACCCCTCTCCTCAACAGGTCTCCGAGTGCCGTATTTTCAGATAGGACGCTATCGCTTCCTTCTTTATACAAGTTGGGAGCGACGAAGTCAGACCCAGCAGGGCGTCTAGGGCTGCCGAGGGGGTAGTCCTTATCGCGCCGGTTATTCCCCTACAAGCCAGTCTTTGAATTTTTCCCAGCTTGTTGGTTGTGATTATCTGGTCCACTCCCGGTCACCAGACCACTGCTCCATATCAGTAGCAGAGAGGTAAACAGTCGTAACTCCACTTTTAACCGATATGGAGTTAATATAATTTTCGAAGTGCACGTTTTCCATTTGTTATTGTGGAAAAAAATCGTAAGTCCCGCTTTGCTGGTTGTCTATATTTTTAATTTTGGAAAGACAGTAACTCCATGTATTAGTGGGGCAAAGAATAGTATGTCCTTTTTCGTTAAGTTTACGACACAATATTTTTAGTGGTAAACAGTAGTAACTCCACGAAACGGCGTGTTGCTGATTTAGTAGTGCGTTTTAGTATTTTTTGGAAAGTGATAAAAGACATAGAATGTTGACAAAAATTGTTTCTAAAAGAGTTAGTGCCATAATGGAGCAGGTGAAAATTGCAAATAATAACATTGGATGTAATTATCAATAACATGTTTTTTAAAGTAAGGTTATGTTCACATTTCTAATAAACTTAGAAGTAAATAAATTGGATATTCTATTGAATGAAACTAGAATACTTTATAAGGTTGTTTATCGACTTGATACGGAAATCTAAAGTATCTAATACTGTCTGCTGTTATGATATGCGGAAAAAATGTAGTTTTGATGGAGATACGATCTTTTATCCCGCTCAAATGAACGTATTATTTTAAACTGAATTCATTGTCACTATTACACATTGGTAAAGCATGTTTCGAGTGATTTTTATTTGGGTTTATTTATAGGTCCAGTCTGCCAAAAGGAACATCAACTTTCAAGAAAACCAGTTAGTGACGCGATCTTTCATGATTATGGTAATACATTATTTTTTTAAGTTTAAAAAAATATAACTTGAATTTTCCTCAGATCAGCCGTCCACTTCAAGACAAAGTCCCAAAAAGTCAGTTTTAGAAGACGCGGTGTCAGAAAATATACAACCATCCACTTCAAGGGGATCTCTTCTAGAATATGTTGAAGATAGTGATGATAGTTACAAGGACCCTAACTACTGTCCAAGTAGCGACAGTGGTGATGATGATCAAGAAAACGTTCATGACGAAACTGACAATGTACTGATTGCTGCACATGAGACAGAACAAGAGGAAGTATGGGATAAGGAAAATAAGGCAGTACAGGATATACAAAAAGAAGTAGAACAGAAAAAAAAAGTCAAGAAAACGTACGAAGCACATCGAAACCGGGCGGAGTACAAAAATAAATAAAGCAACTTTGAGAGGAGAGGAGCATATGACAAAAAAGGGGAAAAATATTGCTGCGAAGGCAGTTAAGTCAGGCTGTGCACCTTGTAGAAGAAATTGTACTGAAAAGATTCCCGATACAATAAGAAAACAGATTTTCAAAGAATACTGGAGTGAGGAAAAGACTTGGGATGTTAAAAGGCAATTTGTTTGTTCGCACGTTGAGTCAAAACCCACTGAACGTCGCAGACCCAAAGACAATAGTAAAAATAGGAAACAACAAACAATTATCTACTTTTTCCATATACCTTTTGAAGGTTCAACTAAAAAAGTTGATGTATGTAAAACGTATTTTCTGATCACTTTAGGAATTTCAGAAACAGTTGTACGAAATGCTTTAAAAAAACAGACGGCAGGTTGCTTCGTTTCCAGAGATATGAGAGGACGTCATGTGCCACCCAACAAGCTACCTGAGGAAGTTCTCAATGGAGTTAGAGCACATATCAAATCTTTTCCATCTTACGAAAGTCACTACTCTCGAGAAAAAAGTAAAAGACATTATTTAGGGCCAGAATTAGGCAGAGAAAAAATGTACAGGTTGTATCTAGCCAAATGTGAAGAAGACCGCATTCCTAAACAACAAACAGCCAAGCTTTGGATATATAAAAAATGTTTTAATACAGAATTCAACTTGTCATTCAAAAAACCGTCAGCTGATACATGCGACTTATGCGACAGTTTTACTTTAAAACTTAAAGAGTCACAAAATAACGAAAAAGCACTTATCCAACAGGAATATGAAAATCATTTGAAGGAAGCAGATAGGCGTTATAAAATTAAGAGAAATGATAAAGAACAGAGTAAGGATTCAAAAGACATAACAAAAGTGATAATGCTAGATCTGCAAAAATGTCTTCCGACCCATACCTTTCAAACAATCAAAGCTTTTATTATCTGAAGCTATGGACTTTAAATCTGACCATTTATGATTCAACAAACAATTCGTCATATTGCTTACTATGGGATGAATCTGAAGCTGGGAGAGAGGAGGCAATGAAATCGCATCTGCCTTGATCAAATGGACTAAAAGCATTATTGCTAATTCTTCCATAGAGCACTTAACTATTTGGTCAGATAACTGCCCCAGCCAGAATCGTTACATTATTGTGATGCTAAGTTATCTATGGCTATTGAAAATCTGTCCCAATCTGAAAACTGTCGACCAAAAATTTTTATTGAGAGGTCATACTCACATGGAAGCTGATCATGTACACGCGTTGATTGAAAGGACTTTGAAGAAACAACCGACTATGGAAATATGCACTCCTTGGGACTGGCAACAATTAATAAGGTCAACTGCATCTGTCATGAAACTAGATATTCCCGATTTCAAACATGTTGAACACTTGTATAGGCAACCTAACGCTCCTTTTATCAACAGGAAGAAAAATACGAAAAAAGAAGATTTTCTAATATCAAACGTGGTTCATTTTCGAGTTGAAGCTGCTCATCCTAACATTATATTTTACAAGCTGAATTTTGATGAGGAGTTCAAAACTTTAAATGTCACCAGATCTGTTCGAAACCCAGCGCCATTGCCCGATGAATTAACTAGTCTGCGCTGTAACTTAAAGGGAATAAAACAGAAGAAGCGGGAATATTTGATGAAAAGTTCAGAATGGGTTCCTCTGCAATTTCACAATTTTTACAAAAATATTCCAATTTGTAAAGCAAAAGGTCCAGATAGTTCCGATAAAGAAGGCAGCGAATAAATTTTGCTTTGTACAATTCATAATCTTTTTGTGTTCATTATTCATGCTAGGGATGAGCAATAAATCTGTTTTTGCAATATAAGACCTACATTTTAATGATCACCTGTTTTTTCAAATAGAGCTAAAAAGTCCAAAATCAAGTACGGCTGAAATAATGGTATTGTGTACTAAAAGTGCTTGAAAAGTTAAGTAGCATACCATAATGACAGCTTAGTACAGTGTTTAAAAATTAGTCAAATTTGAAAGTAAGTTAGCATTACAAGTGTTTTCTTCTTTATTGAAAATTTGTATTTATGGACATACCATTGTTTACCTCTCTGCTACTGATATAAGATTCTGGGTCTCATTACCGCCATATATGATGGATTGTATATGCTTATAGAATTCACGTGTATACAGTGTCATCCCCAAAGTATGCACCATATGGGAAACTTATTTATTAAGGGTTTATCGACGAAAAGTTATTCTTGATAAAAGTTTGTGCACCCCCTAAAACTAAACATACACCAACAAAATACAGTAAAACACACGTAATGTACGAGGAGCCTGATTTTGATACAAGAGTAAAATACTCTTATTTTGAAAAATCTCAGGAAATGTTATTTAGAAAAGTTGTTCAGCATTTAAAAAATACATCTAGTTTTGAAGTCATGGCCATCTAAGTGAAGTTTTATTTTTTATCCCATTTTTTTTAAAGGGGGAAACGAAAAAAATAATTTGTTAAAACGATAAATAGACAGCATCCTGTATACGACGGTTTATTTTGAAAGCCTGTAATATTACAAATTACACAACTATGGTGTTAACTATGGTGTTAACCACGGTCAATTTTGTGAGGAGTAAAATAATTTTCAAATTTTTTGTTGTAAAGTTATTTTTATTTTTGTTAACACCGAAAATTACTCAAAATTATACAGTTTTGTAACAAGAACTTAATATTCAATAATTTCAAATCACAAAACATCAAAATAAAATAGGTATTTCGGAACAAACTCATTGATTTTCTGAAGCATGTTTCAGATAGAAGTATTTTACATCTCATTATGATGTCCATCACGCAACATGCAAAGTTCGGTTCTTCTTACACAATCCTTGACTGCATTCGTAATGTGCTCCGGTTGAATGGCCCTGACACAATTAGTAATCACATTTTTTAAATGTTCTCTATCCCTAAATGGACGATGTTTATAAACTTCGTTCTTCAATGAACCCCATAAGAAGAAATCCATTGGGGTTAAATCTGGTGAGCGCGCTGGCATTGGATACTCTGAGTAACGTCCTATCCATTTTCCATTGAATGTTTCATTTGAAAATTGTCGTATTGCAACACTACAGTGAACACTAGCTCCATCTAACTGATACCAAATTCTTTCTTTTTGTATACGCGGCATTTGATTTAAAATTGGTAATAAATCTTGTTGTAAAAATTGCAAATATCGGTTGGCATTAAGGTTTCCATCAATAAAGAAGGGACCAATCACAGTATTGTTTAACAGTCCACATAAGACATTTACCTTAAATGAGTATTGGTCCTTGCACTCTATAGTGAAATGAGGGTTTTCTAAAGCCCACCATCTACAGTTCTGTGAACTTACGGTTCCATTAGTTGTAAATGTTGCTTCATCAGTCCATAAAATATTTATTGGGAACCGTCCGTTTTCTTCGTATTCTCCCTGATACCATGCGGAAAACTCAAATCTTATCCCTTTCTTTTAGGGTATTTATGAATTTTGGTTTGAAAGCTTTGAATTTATTTCTTCTTAAAATTTTTTGTACGGTAGTAATAGGTACATCAAGAGATGTTGATATTTGTTTAATTGATGTTTTACCATTTTCGATAACACTTAAACACACTTCCTCTTCCACTTCTCTAGATACTTTTGCAGGTGAGTGAGGTTTTTTAAAATTGTTATTAATACTGCCTGCTTCTTTAAATTTATTTAAAATACAGGTAACTGTAGTGTGATTTACCTTGCGATTAGGATGCCTGGCATTAAAAATATCTGTAACTTGTCTGCTTGGAGTATTTTTCCCACTCAACAATATAATCTCAACTTTTTCTTCTTTTGTAAGCATCTTGATATTATTTAAATAGTACTTATTATCAATTGTTAACAAAATAAACAATAACAATAATTACGTAATGAATATTCAGCAAATATGTCACGTACTTAATGTCAAACATACGTTTGGTTTCAAAGCCAACTTCAAACACTTATTTTGGACAAGAAAATCTCCAGAAAATCAATGAGTTTGTTCCGAAATACCTATTTTATTTTGATGTTTTGTGATTTGATATTATTGAATATTAAGTTCTTGCTACAAAACTGTATAATTTTGAGTAATTTTCGGTGTTAACAAAAAAAAATAACTTGTTACCAAAAAATTTGAAAATTATTTTACTCCTCAGAAAAATTGACCGTGATTAACACCATAGTTGTGTAATTTGTAATATAACAGGCTTTTAAAATAAACCGTCGTATACAGGATGCTGTCTATTTATCGTTTTGGCAAATTATATTTTTTGTAGTCCCCAAAAAAAAAATGGGTAAAAAAATCACTTAGATGGCCATGACTTCAAAACTAGATGTATTTTTTAATGCTGAACAACATTTCTAAATAACATTTCCCGAGATTTTTCAAAATAAGAGTACTTTCTTGTCTCAAAATCAAATATTTGAAGGCTCCTCGTACATTACGTGTGTTTTACTGTATTTTGTTGGTGCATATTTAGTTTTAAAGGATGCACAATCTTTTATCAAGAATAACTTTTCGTCGAAAAACCCTTAATAAATAAGTTTTCCACATGGTGCATACTTTGGGGATGAGACTGTATATAATGAAGAGTGAGGAGCCCAAAATTGAGCCCTGCGGAACGCTATTCTCCACAGTCAAGAACTCTACGATCTCTCCTTCGACCATAACTGTTTACATTCTGTCAGATGAATAGCAGTGTAGTAACGATACTGCGCCTGTAGAAAAGTGACAAAATAAATGACTTTATCTAGAGAGAAGGAAATATGTGTTTGTCGATGCAATGGTTGAAAATGTGGTGTTGATTTGATCGGCACCAGAAACTTTTGATTTGAGGCAGAACTATCGGTCAATTTTTCTACCATGGTTCTTTGACTGGACCCTGTTACAATAATTTATTAACAAGAGTGTTGGGAGAGTTTTTCGATGATCTTGAACTGGAGGCTCGTCAGATGATCTGTTTTCAGCAGGATGGTGCCCAGCACATAATTTCAGTGGCGTAAAAAGAATGTTGCGACGCTGTTTTCAAATGATACACCTACATTTTTATTTTTGGTGATTTCTGAAACATGACGTGTACAAAATGAAACATAATAATGTAGATGAATTGAAAAATTGTTTTGAAACCGTAATTAATAGAATTGATTGCCGAACTGTGCTGAATGCAACACGTAGTGTCAAGAGAAGTGCCCAAATATGTGTTCGACAAGAAGACGGTGTTCTTGATTATTCACTCCATACTTTATGGTGTTTTATCAAATCTGATTGTTATGAATGTTTCCTTTTAATAAAACTGTCTTATTTTGAATTTTAGGAAAAAAAGTCATATGAGCTTTTTTGTTGAGAATCGAAATGCATGATAAAATATATGGTGTTCCGTGTAAAAAAATCATTTTATGAAATATTTTGAAAACGCGGCTGTCAATTTATTTGTATGTGCAGCATCGAGAAGGCCGTTGAAAATGTCACTAGTTTGCCTATTTAACCGAATTCGTAGCATCAAAGTGAAGGAGTTGGCAATGGTGCTGGTTTAATTTGGAACACCAAGTATATACATATAGTTCGTCTCTCCGGCCACTTGTACATGTCTAAGTGAAAATTTCAGTCTTTGGAAAAAGAAAATCATATTTTTCTTGTTTAAATAAGCATAGTAATAGTCCAAGATCAGCTCGAAACAAAAATAATTTTTTGTCATTTAAAAAAATAACTGGTCTGAAAGGGTTAAATACAGTTTCAGCAATACTACAATCAGTACAGGATGGGTCGATTCCTAAATATCACATGCTCATTAATTCTTAGAACAATCTACGTTCCAATAAGGAATGGTAATTAAACGCCAGTTAATTACTGACTGTAAATAATATTTTAAGTGCCGTTTTAACGCACCTCTTAATGTCACGCCTCGAAATTTCAAGCTACAACTCGAAATCGCTAAAAATACAATATACAAATTCAAATAAAAAGAAGTAGTCGTAAATGTCAATCTTTATTTCGCCCAAGAAACATACGTTGTTCCATTTGCAATAGGATGATGGGATCGAAGTTGGAAGAGAGGTTTGGTAAAGGCACGTCTCTGCTCGAACCACTCTTCATTCGTAGTAATTTGAATTTAAGTACATAACATTATGATGGTTGTGTTATTGAGAGGATGTGGGTCCAATGACATAAAGCCTCTACTGTTGTGGCTGAGTAGGTTGGGTGATGGTGAAAAAATTCCGCACAATTCAAATCAGCTGAAAAGTTGATCCAAGTTTTGAAAATGCATGAGGAAAGTTATTCTTCCTAGATAATTCAGACATGAACAAAATACCAGCAGGTTAGTTTTACTAATTCGTTTGAAACAACTACAGTATAGTGAAACATGTCGTGGGTTTGATGAAATTTTTGTGTCAATCAATTAAATCATATCAATGTCATACAATGATCAAAAGCGAATTATCAACAGAAATATTCTAAGCCTGACATCATAGATTTTTTGATAACCGCAGTCCAGTTTTTCTTCAAATAATTCTTCCTGACTAAGGGAAAAGTTATCTAATAATACAATCAGAAACATTAATTATGTGCAAGCAACTTAATTCTTATTTTCAGAAATACGTTACAAAAGTTTGTGACTTATTCTACAAAAGTGGTGAAAATAAAGAGGAATCTGATTGAAAGAAATGCAAATTCTTCAAGAACTAGGCAATGAATTCAGTTTTGTGAACTCATGATTGAAAGAAATCGCGCTGAACCATCCAGAAAAACTTACAGCCGTATGCATAGTCAATCGCCAGCGACTCGCCAGAGTATCGTCGTTCGCTACAAAAGGATTATAATGCACAGTCGAGCTCCAAAAAAGTGACAACTACGCGATAAGTCACATTTTGGCGAAACGCTGGCGATGTACAACTTTTTTGGAGCTCGACTGTGCATTATAGTTCTTGTGTAGCGAGCGGCGAAACTCTGGCAAGTCGCTGGAATTGACTATGCATACGGCTGTTAATGTTTGGGTAGGGATATTAGGCAATGCTTCAAGTGGCCCCTTGTTTATACCAGGCAATTAAAGTGGCGAAAGGTATATGGATATGCTGGAAAACCATAAAACCCCTTGATTTTGCATGGATTAGAGAACCAAATGGACGACCAAGGCAATCCATCTCTAGACGAAGATATGATGTGCTTTCAACAAAATGGAGCACCTCCTCACTATGAAGCTACAGTTAGGCACTGGTTGGATACTAATTACAAGAACAAATGGATTGGAAGGAGGTGTCCTATTGAGTGGCCACCAAGGTCACCAGACATATCGCCACCTGATTTATTTCTATGGGGTTACTTCAAGTTAGTTGTTTATAAAGCTAAACCTGCGTCAGTTGGGGTATTGCGGAAAACAATTTCTCAAGCATGTCGCGCTATTACCAGATCAACATTTGCCAAAGTTCGTGCAGAATTTGGAAATAATGCTGAATAGTTGGTAAGAAACACAACAGTCGGGAAAAACCGAATTCAAGAGAAAACAGTAATTGCAAAATCTAATACGGAATTATTGTTGGAAGTGTAGGGCGTCATATTTAATTTTTTAGTTGAGGTGTCAATACCTGCGACCTATAAGGTCTATTATGTCCCCTTCTGCTGCCCAGCCGTTTCGGATTTCTCAACTACTAGAGCAGTTCCTTCCGTCCTATGGCTTTTAAAAAGTTCAGGATATTGTATGGCTTCAGGTTAAGTAGATGTTCCTCTCTATTTCATATAATCCGATGTATTTTCCCTCGGAAGTTGCAAGGTAATGCATTCTGCTTGCTTTACTTATCCGAGTTACTTAAGGTGCCTTCTCAACCGGCAGAGCCTTGTTAGAATTTCCCTTAGTATTCTGAGCACATTTTTACTCTTGCTGGTAGGTACAGTCATTTAATCTCCTCTTGTAGTTTTCTAATAGCTATTTATGTACCAAGTGCGTTATACAGGGTGTTTCATAATAAATGCGCAGGACTTCAGGATATGATAGCTCGTCCAAAAATATGAAAAAAAGTTTCTATTAACTTACCCTCTAAAATGCACCATTTTCGAGATACAGGGTGTTGAAATTTAAAAAAAATAATCGTTTTTTGCGAATATCTCTGGAACCGTTTATCGCACAGAAAACAGATTTCATAGGCATTTTCTACTCATAATAAGCTATGTTTTGTGCGGATTTTTTATTTTTTCAAATTCATAATTGGTGAAAATTTTGAAGGGATATGGGTGTTTTTTTCTCCAACTTCTACGCCACTGGAAAAAGTACAGTTTTGAGCCTCCTATATGAACCGCCAATGTTTTCTACACAAAAAAGCTCATAAGTTGACCGTTTTCAAGAAAAATCAACTTACATGTTGTTCAAATAATGTTTTTTCCTCGAAAAATTGCTGCTTGCATTGAAGCTAACGGCGGACATTTCCAACAATTCAACTGAGTATGATTGTTATTGTTTTTTTTTATTTTCCAATTAAGGAGTCAACGTTTGGTTTTGTTACTTGTTTTAACTTTTAAATAAATTTTGTATAATTAGGAAAAAATTATTTAAAAAAATTTACCATGTTTTTCAACATGAAAGTTGATTTTTCTTGAAAACGGCCAACTTTAGAGCTTATGACCAAGAGTACCTTTTTTGTGTAGGCGGCTCAAAATCATACTGTTTCCAGTGGCGTAGAAGTTGGAGAAAAAAACACCCACTACCCCTTCAAAATCTTCACCAATTATGAATTTTAAAAAATAAAAAATCTGCACAAAACATAGCTTATTATGAGTAGAAAATGCATTCAAAATCTGTTTTTTTGTGCGATAAACGGTTCCAGAGATATTCGCAAAAAACTATAATTTTTTTTAAATTTCATCACCCTGTATCTCGAAAATGTTGAATTTTAGGGGGTAAGTTAATAGAAACTTTTTTTCGAATTTTTGAACGAGCTATCACATCCGGAAGTCCTGCGCATTTAATATGAAACACCCTGTAACGCTCGGAGGGTAACGTTCACCCGAGGGCCTTTGGATCTAGTAACGCTCGTGGTGCATACAGGATTTTATTTTTCACGAAAAAATTATCTTAAACGACGTTGTTACTTCATAAATTTCTTCTCATTGTATTTACTGCGTTCTGGTCGGCAAATGAGCACAAGTCAGCTTCTATGCAATAGGGAATATGCAAGTGATTTAAATTTACTTGATTTTTTTACCTCCGATACTTTATTGTCTTGACATTACACCTACACCATTACTTTATCATTTAGTTTGTATTCAACTCCATAAAACTTTAATAAAAAAGTGCATAATAAGCGCGCGGAATTCAAATTTGCGAAACGCATCACCATTGGCCGAAACGAAGAATGACGTCACATGGCACGTTATGACATTTACCTTTTTCATAGAAAATTTGTTTTTATTTATGTATTTGTAATGTTTTTCATTACATAGTGCGATTTTGAGCAATGACTGAAAGTGGTTTTGTCAAAGCACAATCCGACAATACCTGAACTGATAAGTAGTAATAGTTTTTAAAATGATAGATTTTCTTTTGTAATTTAGGTGAGGCAGGTATAAACAGTTATCTCCCGCTTGATATACAAAACAATTATGCATACAAAACTTACTTCTGATCAATTCACTTCATGTTAACTATCGAAATATAATGTATTCACATTGAAATGATCTTCACAACAATGTAAATGTGATATTGGAGATACTTCGCCTCTTCTCATAACCTCACACCATAGCTTACGTATTTTCGCATCTCTTGAAAATACTTTATTTGGTGTACTTATAATTGTGTTTTGGCATTCCGGTACTAGACAATACCTATAAAATGTTTTTTTTAGCATTTTTCATTATCGTAATAGCGGTTAAAACTGCAAATCCCTAACCTACTTAATAACTGTCAATAGTGTCAATGGCCATAAACATAGAAAGGCTTGTTCATTGAAGACTGCTCTGGTTGATCGAGATCACTTTCACATATGTTCATCTTCTCTCTAACACTTGTACTGCATTTGTCTTACTCTTTTATAAAATACTTCAAGCAAGTAGAGCAATCAGAGTACGTTTCAACGAACGACACTGAAGAAGAACAACACTGATCGCGCCATGTGACGTCATCTATAGCGCGCGAAAATGGAGGCGTTCAAATAGGTCAAATTCAATCGGTATTTTATATATTATTTTAAAAATTAATTCCAAGACTTTCAACCGTATTTACATTTTTTACTATATAGTAACAACGTAAAAAATTGATTAAACAAATTTAAAAAAATTATGCATATTCCCTATTGCCATGGATTAATATCTTTTATTTATTTTACATTATTTCAGTCTGAAAAATATAGTGCAAATAGTCTATGAACCAAATACTCACAGCTGAAATCAACATTGATTTTTGAAGAAAACATTAATATATCAGCATTCAGTCAACTGATGGCCTTTCTGAAAGTTAAATCAAAAGGATACATTCCTAAAAAATCAAAGGTGTTGGAAGGTGGACAAGTATTACTTTTCATAAGAAAAGCTTCAGATGATACTTTTCTGCTACATAAAGTTTTCTGGTAATGGTCGTATTTGGAGGCTTAAGACGTGATGAAATGGTAACGATGACAATTGATGACATCGAAGACAGAGGAGCCGTTTTACTGATCAAGGTATACTAGAAACCAAGACCTGCACCTCAAAAAGTTTCACCAATGTTGCAGAAAGCGAAATAGGAGCCTTGAACTTAGGTAAAAAGTACATTGCACTACCAAAAAGGATGTAAATAACGTACGTTTTTTTTAACTAACAGAAATTGCGTTACCTGTAGGTAAAAATACTATAGGAAGTGTTCCTTCTATCATAGCGAAATACCTTAATTTGGAAAACCCGAAAGGTTACACCGAACATGGTCTACGCCAAACGTCGTCAACGCTTCTTGTTCAAGGTGGTGCTTCGTTTGAAACACTAAAATTACATGGAAAATGGAAGAGTAGTACGGTATGGCGGAGAGCTATATTGAAGAAAGTATCTCTTCGAAGAACAAAATTGCTACAATGATAGCCCATTCCGTTTCCGAAAAAGAAAATGTTAACGTTCCGAACGAAACCGAATGCACATTGAGGAGTCCATCATCGGTCATCTCACAGAACTTCAAACTTGGTACTAATTTTTCAGGAATATTTGAAAATTGTAATTTCTAATTGAGAGAAAATAATTAGTCCCTTTTTTATGTACAGTTATAAATAAAACTTTTCCGAGTAATTAATTTATAGAACTACAGAAAAAAACATTTAGCGGGCGTTAATGATTCATAATGACCTCCATAACGCCCCGGGCGTTATGGGTCTGTTAATAGCAACCGTTGCCAAGGTATTATGAATCAGTAATGTATAAGTAAAAAATAAAAGTATTTTGGCTTGTCTTATTCTTTGTGATTCTATATAGTATTGGTAACTTTTGTTATATACTTATATTTAAATTCATCAAGAGTTGTGCTGGTAATTATTCCGCAAAGGGGTTCAGGCCCCAGAAATGCTGTTTCAGCCCCGTTTTTGCGATTACGTCTGCTATTTGATTACCCTCCTCTCCAGTGGCCCGAAACCCATAGGAGGGTAAGTGTTTTTCTTGCCTAGTTCATAGTCTTTGAACAATTATCAATCAATCAATCAATCAAAATATGCTTTATTGTCTGAAGAATACTAGATCTTATTGACAAAGTCTTTGTAAATATATATAACTCTATGTATAAATAAGGGTACAAAAATAAATAAGTATAAAAAATGTTACATTTAAGGCACACAAGTCATAAAATAAAATAAAATTCGGTGTATACATACAAGGAATGATCACAATTACATACACAATTACTGTGCTGGTCAGCAGCTAAAACGAAAATATAGCTCTTATAAGCACCACCTATATCGCCACCTTTATCACAGTGAAAACTAGTTCTACACAAACTTGTTTAGTTTGAAATCTGAATTTGATTAAAGGCTTTCAGCATAGAACTCTTCTAATGAATAAAAAGCTTTTTCCAGTAATAGCTTTCTTACGGAATTTTTGAATTTTGTTTTATTTTCTATGATTTTAATTTCCTTGGGCAAATGATTATATAATTTTTTCCCATTATAAATTATGGAGTTTTTGATCAGAGTCGATTTTGGAATGGGTAAGGCTATATTGAACGTCTGTCTAGTGCTATATTGTGCAACCTTATGAATTTCATTATTGAATTTACTATTGATTAGACAAACTGTTTCTAAGATCAAAATGCAAGGAAGTGGTAAAGTTTTATTTCTGACGAATAGGGGTTTACAAGAATCGCGACACTTAGCTTTGCACATATATCTTATTGCTCTTTTTTGCTAGGCAAACACCATATTGAATAAATACTGACTACACGTCCCCCAGAAACAAATGCCATATCTTAAGTGGGAGTCGACTAGAGCATAATACACGCTTTTTGCCATATTTTCACCCAGTTCCCATGAAGTTGTCCTTACTGCATAACATCCAGATACTATTTTTTTCATCAGTTTTTAATTAAAAACTGTACTTTGCACTTGCAGAAAGCCATCTCAGATATGGAATACAGGCATGGGGCGCAGCTGCGCGAATATAAATAAAACCACTAGAAATCTTACAAAAAAGGTTCCTGAAAATAGTTATCTCAAAACCGCGTAGATTTTCTTCTGATAACCTATACACTACATAACAGATTATGGATATTCGCCAGCTATTTTACTTCAATGCGTGTATAACATATCATTTTAGTGCAGATAAAGCACCTCATCCCTGCCATCGGTATGAAATCAGAGGGCGCCAACTACTTATAAAACCATTGGTAAAAAAAATCGCTATCACAGAGGAGTTACTCCTACATCGGCACTAAAATATACAACTCTATTCCCGGAAACATAAAATCTATTAGCAACAAAAAAAACGTTCAAAACACAACTGAAAACTTTTTTACTCCAGACTCCTAGATTGTATTTTAGTACCTTAGAGTCAAAATGATGATAACAATGACTGAATAAATAAATGTCTAATCTCAACCAAAATTATAAATTATATTCTACTGCTTTTTCATTGCGTTTTTTGCATCTTATAGTATTTTCATATTGTCTGTATTGTATTTTATAGTATTTCATGGCTCTTTATGGAACTGGTGCGGAATAATGATATACGAATATTTTTATTGTATTTTATTGCATTTTTATTGCGTTTTTTGCGTCTTATTGTATTGTATTTTTATATTGTCTTTATTGTATTTTATAGTATTTTATTGCATTTCATGTACATACTACATTTGCATTATCTACTTACTTCTGATCGGAACAAGTGATTACCAACTTTATTTATGCTTATTTCATATGTATTCTTAAAAATTATTCTTATTTTATAAATAAAGTTTATTATTATTATATATTATTATATTAATAACTAATGTGTCTGATCTGGATCTTTGGTTCTATCACCATTTCACATTATTGATTCTTTCGTTCAGTTTCACTTGTCCTAGTTATTTTTTCTTTACGTGCGTAATGTGATGTTTCAGAAATTATTTCATCAATAATCGGAAAATATTGAATCAAGCCGAAGTTACCACTTTAATTTCACACTGATTATTGCAAGTCACTACAAATTTTCTTTATCGCACTTTTGATAATTGGAGACGAGATTAATTTTCTCACTAACAATGAAATTAAGATTAAAACCAGATGCAACCGCGCATCCCTAATGACCTCATTTTAATATAAGACCTACCTCGCATCTTCAATCCTTTTTTTCAGCATCGTGCATTGGGTTAATGTGAACATGTTCTTGATTTGGACAGTCACTATTTATTATGATGCTGTAACGAAAATAATAGTAGGAAAATTTTATGAATGGCGTTCGGTGTTGTGACTCCTTGGAGATAATTACGAAGAGAGAAGAATTCGAATGTTTTTATTTTTGTCTAACCTGTATTACTTCAACACTTCTGCGGATAAAAAATAGTTGCCTCTATTTAAATGATCATTGGTGTACCTAGTAGATTTCTTTTGGGTGTGACCTTGCATATACATGAAAGTAGAGTGGGTTCAGTTTTCGATGTTCGTATGATCACGAAATATGGAAAACGAACAGTACTTTGTTGATATGGAAAACAGATATTCAAGTATGTTAACCTAGTATAAAACAAAAATTCACACATTATTGCATTGTTAAGGTATGTACAAACCAGACAACAAAATGTTGCCAACTGTTGGCAATATGTTGACGGATGTTGACAACAACCTGTAGCTGGATACATGTGGTCAACAGTGTAGGGCGTTCAAACCAAAACCAGTTGCGCGTCCATACTAAACGCAGCATTGACTTAAAAATGGACCGGTCTACTGCTGCTGGTGTTATTGGTGCCCAGAAACGAAGAGAATGGGACAAGCATTTGGCTGAACTCTGATTTATTGGAAATCTGATATAAAAAAAAACAATTGAACGTCGCGATTATGGGCCCTCTGGTTTTTTGTTTTGCGGAAATGCCCTGTTGCCAAGTTGGTCACTTCGGATTACTGGAAAACTGAAATGAAAAAACAATTGAACGTCTCGATATTGGACCCCAAATTATTCTTATGGTACCTACTATTTTTGTATTGCAGAAATGCGCCTTAACCAAGTTTTGGTATCTTTGGATTACTGGAAATCTGATATGAGAATAGTTCCAAGTGGATATACCATACTATTCAATCAGATGAATTGCGCTATGAAATTAGAACCTTGCAGAAATGCGCCAATGTTGCCAAGTTGTGAACGCTGCAAATTATGAAAAAAAAAGATTTGTGGAAATTTTGGTAGAAGAATATCAATACAACTATTCATTTAATCAATTCGTACAAATAATTTTCAGAAATTACTTGTGGAAATTGCCGAAGGCGTGTCTTTTTCTTTCGGTAATTTTTAAAATGGGAGCAAAGCGAGCATCTTCTATGATTTTATCTTTTCATACTAATTATAGTGATCGAATTACCAGCAACTTGGATATCTAGGTTAGTTAGATTAGGTTAGGTTGTGTCCAAAATGTCTATAAAACTTCTCTGAATGATTTTCCATAACTTGGCATTGATGCATTTCCGCATTGTCCACATTTCCTGGCATCCGTTAATCCGAAGTGACTACCTTGGCAACAGCGCATTTTTTCAAAATAAAAATGGCATCCTTAGACTAATAATTTATATCAATACTACCCATTGAAAATTTGTTAAAGCTTCTCTGAATGATTTCCCGCATCCATAACTTGGCAACAGCGTATTTCTGCAAAGCCATACATAGCAAGATCTACCTGATGGAAAAGCTTAATGTCCACTGCAATCTATGTTCATATCAGATTTTTCGTAAATCTGAAATAATCTACTTGGCAACAATGCATTTCCGCCAAACAATAATACTAGGTACTATCAGAATTGGCAGAAGATTTATAATTAAATTATCTGATCTAAATTTGTATAATGTTCTTTTTAATGATTTCCTGCTCCCCTAACTTGGCAACAGCACATTTTCTCGAATTCAAACTGTCATAGCAGGGACCACCTGAATAGAATAATGTCCACTTTGATGTAACCCGAAGTGACCAACTTGGCAAAAGAGCATTTCCGCAAAACAAACATGGTAGCATGGTACCATATCAGAATCGCCTGATGGCATAAAATCGCGATATTAATTTTTTAAACATATTTCCAGTAAGTAAACCAAATTTTTACCAAGCATTTCAATCAGTTCTACCAGTTGATGGGATACATGTTGTCAACACATTCTACAAACTTCACGCTCATTCCAAAAACACCCTACTTGACGAACTTGTTCCATGACAACAAATCTCATCTCCCGACCGTTACTTGTGCCGTTCCACAAGGATCCGTACTCGGCAAAAATAGCAAAGTACCGGGACCGGTCTGCTGTACAAATTCAGACTTTTTGATCCATGTAGAGGACATATATGCGAGTATGAAAAGTATGTTCGAAAGAAAAATACTCTTGCGCAAAGTAGATAACAGGCCGCCATCTTGAAAAATGACAGTGTATGAAATAATGAAATCACATGGGTTTGTGGGCGACTGTGACTTTAACTTTAAAGCTAGAATAATAGTAATTCCATGTTTGTGTAGAATTTGAAGTCACAGTCGCCAAAAAACCCATTGTGATTTCGTACACTGATATTTTCCAAGATGGCGGCCTGTTATAATAATAGTAATAATAATAATAAATGATCTTTATTTTACTTGGCGGAGTTTAGCAGAGCTATTTTTCCACTCAACCAAGAACAGGCACAAATTGGAAAAATTACATTCAAAATAAATAATCATTAAGCATTATGCACAATATGATGGTTACAAGTATAGGTAATATGTTACTTTCATAACGGTAAAGTATAAATATTTGTGAAGTAGGGTGTTTTTGGAATGAGCGTGAAGTTTGTTGAATGAGGCACAGCCGGGTTCAACAAAACTGACAACATGTATCCCATCAACTCGCAACAAATTGATAGATACTCGGTGCCGATGTTGGGCGGCAAAATAATAATAACAATAATAATAATATAATATAACGTCTTTATTATTTTCAAAAATGGCTTCAGTGATATTTGAACAATAAATCAATATAGAAAATAATGGGCGGAGTTCAAATTTTATGGTGAAATACCACAAATTTTGTTCTTCCACTCAACCGTGTGAAAGCTGTGTAGCAATTTTTTTTAACTGAAGTTATTCTGTTTGAAATTCAGTGTATTAAAGAAAAGTGTAATACATAATATATACATATTATATTTGTGATTCATTCAATACAAGTTTGTATGATGCTTTTAAATTCCGGATATTGAGTATCTTCATTCTCTGTGGTAGGTGATTGTAAAGATGAAAAATTTGGTAACTGAATGATCGCCTAAATAATTCTGTTTTAAATGGAGGTATTGTTAGTAGTCCTTTATGTCTTACATTCAAATTATGAATATCTGTTCTGAACCTTAATTTTCTATACAGGTACGAAGGTTTCTTGGTAACAATAATCTTATGAAAGAGCACAATAGAATGAAGAACTCTCCTGTTATTCATATTCAGCCATCCTATTTCATTAAGTTTATGTGATATTCGTTGCCGCCGTCTGACGCCAAATGTCAACCGTAAACAGCAGTTTTGCACTTTTTGTATCTTATTTTTGTATTGTAATGTGAGATTAGGCCCATAAAGAATATCTGCATAATTGAATATAGATAGTACAAGTGATTCACATAACATTGTCTTAACACATTGAGCAAGAATTTGTCTGTTTCCATAAATAATTTTGAGCGTTGCATAAGCGCGTTGTAAAAGTCGATTGATATGTTTTGAGAATCGTAATTCGGTATCAAAGCGAACACCAAGATTCTTTGTCTCATTCACTAGAATAAGCGGTTCATTATTTAGAGTGATGTGTATAGAATCAGACATTGTTTGTGTTTGAATCCTGGGACCAAAGAGCACAACATTTGACTTTGATGGGTTTATTAGCAGGCAGTGGTCAGTAGCAGCATCTATGAGAGCATTCAAATCTCTATTTATGAGCTCACAAGCAATGCCTTTTTCTGGTTCTGGAAAACTGTAATATAACTGAGTGTCATCCGCATATAAATGAACTTTGCAGTTGTTGAGATAGTTTATGAGACGGGAGGTATATATAGAAAACAATAACGGCCCTAGGATTGAACCCTGTGGCACTCCTGATTTGAGAAATCGACATTCAGAACTGTCTTCACCTATGCATACTTTTTGTTGTCTATTCCTTAAGTAAGCAGACATTAGCGATAGTGCATCCTCTGCAAAACCTATATATTTCAATATATTCAACAACAAATCATGATGAATTGTGTCGAATGCCCTACTAAAATCTAGCAATATTAACACTGTACATTGTTTGTTATCAGTAGCCTTGAGTATATCATCAGTGATATGGAGAAGAGCAGTTGTGCAACTATAACCTTTCCGAAAACCCGATTGTATAGATGGTAATATAGAAAAATGTTCAAGGTGGATTTTGATTTGTATTTCCATTGCTCTCTCAATTATTTTTGATAGGGTTGGTAAGATACTAATTGCACGTAGGTCTTTGAATTCGGATGGGTCCTGTTTCTTCGGAAGAGCCTGCACAACTGCTGTTTTCCATGCTGTGGGAAATACATTTCGTGTTAAACAGAAGTTTATGATATGTGTAACGTACGACACTATGTGAGGACAGCAAAGTTTAATAAGTGTGATACTCAAACCGTCACAACCTTTCGCGTTAGTTTTAATTTCACTAATAGTTTTGTATACAAAATAATCTGAATCTGAATTCGAAATTAGAATTAACAAGTTTATTGTTTACATAGAAATTCATAAGATCCAGAGAAGGCTTGCTGTTCGGAATGGAATCAACAAAAAAATTATTAATATTAGTTGAATTTTTTAGACTCACAGGAATATCAAAAGATTTTTTTTGGGATACGAGCCCATTTGATTTGGGGGTCTTCCACGTGGCTTTGGTAGTTTTATCATTGAACTGATGTATAAAATATGCCTTTTTTTCTCTTTTTATTGCTTGACTAGTTAAATTGCTCATTTGTCTATAAAACTGCAAATGAACTTCAGATTGGTTTTTTCTATATTTTCTGAGAGCTTTATCTCTTTCAGACATCATCAGCTCAATTGTACCCGTTAGCCAAGGAGCTCTAGCTTTGGTTACTCGAGAAGTTGTCAAAGGAATGTGTCGATCAAATAAATTATTCAAACAGTTAACCAAATATGATACTTTTTCGTCGATATTTTATTGATCGTATATTTGAAAGAAAGCAGTATTAAATAAATCTCTTTGGAAAATATCCTCTTTAAAGTTTCTGAAGTTTCTGTAAGTGCACATTTTTGGTTCTCGCTTTTCACCACCTATCTTAATTTTACAGAGTACAATTGAGTGATCCGCAATGCTGTGAGATATAACACCCGTCTCAGTTAAAGTTTCTTTATGGCCTATAACGTAATCAAGCAAGGTAGCAGATGTTGAAGTAATCCTAGTTGGAACATCTATATGTTGATACAATTCAAACTGGTGAATGACTGAGTAAAACTTTGTCACAAGATTATTTTCAAAGTCAAGAAGATTCAAGTTGAAGTCCCCCATACAAACAATGTCATCTAATGTTGGAAATATCGATATTAAACTGTCTTCGAAGTCGTCTATGAATGTGTTCGTATTCTGTTCATGTGGGTTATATATGATTCCTACTGCTATATTTTTTTTTATTCTAATTTTTATCCAACACTGCTCACATGTATAATTTTGATTACTAACAATAACCTCATAATTCAGATCATTTCTCGTATAAATGCACAAACCTCTTCCATTAGCATTACGATCCACCCTATATAATTGATAACCATTTATTTTCAGTTGACTATCAGTTACCGAATTTTTCAACCACGTTTCACAAATCAAAAAAATATCGAAAGAATTTTCTATGATGATTTCTTCAACATCACGAACAGAAGGTAATAGTGATCTCGCGTTTAAACAACCAATTTTCAAGAATAACATGATTTAAAAAAGTATCGATACGTCGGTATAGCTTCTAATACACCTTAAAATATAAAATGAAAAATAATCCTAAATCAATGTAGGTACTGCAATGAAATAGTCAGTTTTTTTAAAGTCAGCTGACAAGAACTTGAATTTTACTGGGTTAGACTCAACTGCACTAGTGCTGCTTTCTGTTTTAGCTAGCCTACCTTTTTAATAATGTTCATATATCTTATTCGGTATAAAACACAAGGGCATGATATCATATATCAATACCTATAATATTTATTGAAAAGGTAGACCTTATATTATACACACGTGCATTTGAATAATGTATCTAAAGAAAAAAAAATAGTTTTTTTGTAACATTATCGAGTAGTAAAGATGACAATTGAAAACTATAAAAACTATAACAAAATATAAATGTTCTGATAAGAGGAGGTAATATCAATTGTGATTTATGAGAAAAAAAATATTGAAAGAGAAACATTTAGAAAAACATACAGTTGAAGAAAAAAAATAATAATAATAATCAATAAATTATAGAATCAAAGTCTTGCAAGATCTTCCAGTGTATTTATCTTTCTAACCTGTCCATCATCGCTACATTTGATGAAAATGCTTCCTGAATTCGTCCAGACTCTTCCAGCAGCACCTACTTTCTTCAATGACTCTTTCACTATTTTCAACTGTATATTAGATAAATCCTCCTGATAGCAATTTTGGTTTTTTTCAGATGTTGCTTATTGCTATATACCAGATTCTTGAGAAAATTCGTAGAGTACTTCACCATAATCGGTCTGTTTGCATTAATTCCTTTCTTTCCAATTCTGTAACATGATTCAAACCAAGAATCATCTACTTTCAGATTCATTTTTCGAACACATAAGTCTTTAACAATTTTGTTCTGGAACACCATACAATCGGATATTCTTACTTCTCGATATTTGTTCCTGCTTTTCTTGATGTTCCAGTAGGATCTCGATTGTTTCTTCTTGCTTTTTAAGTTTCTCATAAATCTTTTTATTTTCCTCTTTCAACTCTTGTAGTTCTTTAGTGTACTTTTTGCCAACTGTCTCGGTTATAGTAGCAGTTAACTGAGTGATGAATTCCTCTGAGGAGCACATTTTTGTGACTAAAGATTTAACAGCTACTTGCAGTTTGTCTTCGCCCTTGACTGTTCGAGGAGGCATAATGAAAAAATAAAATGAACTTACTGCAGTTTGGTTCGCAAGAAGTATTTGATTTTCACTGGGAAGTATGATCACTAGCTGTCACTACTGGTCCTAAATTTTCAGATTTTAATTTGCACGTTTTCTCACACTTTTTCACTTTTTAAGAGCAGCACTTTGGCAATACGTCTACTCTCTTTCAGACATACACAGCTAATCTGAGAGTTTTGTTGCGCATCGCTCAGTCGGACGGTGTTGTGAAAAAATATGTTCAAAAAGAGTAGAGAGGTTATTTTCCAAGATGGCGGCCTGTTATAATAATTATAATAATAAATGGTCTTTATTTTACTTGGCGGAGTTTAGCAGAGCTATTCTTCCACTCAACCAAGAACAGGCACAAATTGGAAAAATTACATTCAAAATAAATAATCATTTAGCATTATGCACAATATGATGGTTACAAGTATAGGTAACATGTTACTTTCATAACGGTAAAGTATAAATATTTGTGAAAAAATAAAATAAAAATTAATTATATGAGATTTATTTGTGATCACTGTTTACAAGTTAGGGTTTCCCTAAGTTTGGCTTTAAATGAATGTAGTAACAGTTGTTTGATATCGTCGCCAATTGAGTTATACATTCTGTATGGTAGTCCAAATATCATTCTGATACATGCGTTCTGAACTTTTTGTATCCGAGATGATGTTATGAGATCAAGACAAGGGCCATAGACTACATCACAGTAATTATAATAATACCGTAAGATTTTCTTATAAGCAGAGCAACATGATTTTTAAATTTCAAATTCTCGTCTATTTTCATGCCTAAAATTTTAAATTCTTTTTCGAATTCAATAAGATGTTGCTCCACCATCAAAGACATGTTGTCTATGACCCTTTGTCGATTTCTGTCTTTACCAAAGACAATTGCAGCTGACTTATTTGGGTTCAAAACCAAGCTGTGATTTTTCGATATCTCTACAAGTTTTCTGATGTCTTCATTGAGTTCATTCTCCAGACTTAAAAGTTGTTCTACTTCAGATGATATATTTAGATTTGTGTTATCAGCGTATGTATGAATTGACATGTGGTTGATTACCTGTTTAAAATCGGAGATATAAATTATAAAAAGTAAAGGAGCGGGAATCGACCCCTGAGGAGCTCCATGCGATACATTCAATTCGGTTGATATATTATTATTTATGGAGACACACAGGAATCTGTTGCTCAGAAAAGATTCAATGAAGTGACAGGTATTATGGCTGAACCCAAAATATTTCAGTTTGGCACATAAAAGTTCGTGATTCATAGTATCGAATGCCTTACTGTAATCTAATGATAAAATTATGCTGATTTGATTATTTTCACATCCAGAAATTATGTCATCAGTGATTTTCAGTGAAGCACTCACAGTTCTATGATTTTGGCAAAGTCCTGATTGTTGTAGTGGAAGAATTTTTTTTTCGGATACAAAACTGTAAATTTGTTCGTAGACAGCTTTCTCAATTACCTTTGATAAAGCTGAATGAATATTTATTGGTCGCAGATCGTTCATCATGAGAGGGTTAGATATTTTATTTACAGGCAAAATAAGGGATTTTTTCCATGAATTAGGAAAAGTGCTACTGTAATGCAGTTGTTTATCAAGTGAGTTAGGACTGGTGTGAGGTATGGTATACACAGCTTCAGCATTTTTGTTGATATCCCATCCGATCCTGTTGCGTTTGATTTTATTCGATTAATCAGTTCTTCTATTTTCTCGCAATCGATATTATGTAATTCTAGATTGGAGTCGACATCAAATTGATTGGAATTATAAAAATCAAAAGTTTCGTTTGGAGGCTGTAAAGCTGCTTGATTGACCGATGAAATGAAATATTCATTTAGCTCGTTTGGATTACACAGATGAACAGGCGTTTCATTTTTCTTTTTTTGTGCAACAATATTGAAAAGATGTAATGTACTCCATAGCTCTTTAGTATTGCGTTGTGCATGAATGAAATTTAAATACCCTTGTTTTTCCCTTCTAATAGACCGTCAGATAGTGACAGATTTAGGTGCCCCATTTTCACATACAAGCCTTGAATAGAATTGAGAAGTACATCGATGTTGAGTAAAATGGAGGGAAATTTACGAGTGGCTCCTGGGGAAAATATATGGAAAATTCGATTTTCCATATTTTAACGCGAGCCGTGTTCATCTAATCATTAATTAGTAGAACCTGGCTTCGGAAGATCAAAGGCTTGAGTGTTGAAGGTGGCTAAAGGGTTAAAATAAGGCTGTAATCTTGTAAAGAAAAATATAGATTTTAACAGATTTTCCCACGCAAGCCCTTCGAAACTATGAAAACCTACATCGTCACTAGACCGAAAAACATAATGGCTTGAGTGGCGCGAATGGAAAAGTAGATTTTGTCGTTGGAAAATTTAATGGAAATTCTTTTTGATTTTTCCATATGTTTTCCCCACGAGCCACTCGTAAATTTCCCTTCATTTAACTCAACATCGACTTACTTTTCAACCCTATTCGAGGCTTGTATGTGAAAATGGGGCACCTAAATCTGTCACTATCTGACGGTCTATAGAATAGAATAGAATAGAATAGAATATATTCATGTAAACAATAAAACATGTATACATTTGTCAAAACAATCGGTATGTGATAGAAATCACCAAGAAAAATGTACTTATAAAGTATAAAATATATACAAACATATAAATCGAGTTGTCAGACATGTAAATGATAACATAAAATATAAAATATAAGACAACAAACAATAACAATATTACCTACTCACATGCACATACGCCAACATGTGCAAAATAATCATCTACGGAATAAAAGCAGTGCCGCAGTAAGTATTTCCGTATCTGAGATTTGAAAGATGCAAAAGATATATTGTTTTGCTTGAATTGTAGTGGCAGAGCATTGTACAATTTTATACTCAGATATCTATATGAGTCATGAGTTTTAGCAAGTCTAAACAGCGGAGGACAAAGATCGTTTTTTATTCTTGTATTGTAAGTGTGAAGATCATTGTGCTGAGTCATTATATTCGAGAGACATTTTTTCTTAGTATGAATTAGGCACTCTAAAATATAGCAACATGGTAAGGGCAATATACCAAGTTTTTTAAACAGAGGTTTACAATGATCGTCATATTTGCTTGATGTTATTATTCGAATAACCTTCTTCTGTGCAACAAATATTTTATTACTATAACACGTGTTTCCCCAGATGATCAAGGCATAAGTCATAACGCTATGAAACATTGCAAAGTATGCCATTCTCAAATGGTCCATATCCAAATTCAGCCTCAGTTGTCGCAGTGCATAAGTAATTTTTGCTAGACGTTTACATAAATCCTGGGAGTGGCGAGCAAAACTTAACTTGCCATCTAATGTTAACCCCAAAAGCTTCAGCGGAAGAGGTGTTGCTCAAGTTGAGGCTCTGCGTTTTACTTTCGTTGAGGAATAAGTAATTACATTTAAACCAGTTTTTCGAAATGTGTTCCGCTTGGTTGAGGGTCTGTAATGCATTATTCTCGTCGGACCCACTCGTTATATAAGTAGCGTCATCAGCGTAAAAAATAGATGTGATCCTTTGATCTAAATTGTATGACAAGTCATTAAAATATATTATAAATAATAGAGGTCCAAGGACAGAACCTTGTGGAACACCAAAGTCGACTGGATGACTTGTTGAAATTTGATCCGAGGTTTTTACGCATTGGGTACGTTTTTCCAAGTAGGATGAAATAAGATTTAGGGCCACCCCTCTGATCCCGTATCTCTCCAGTTTTATAATCAGAATATCATGACGGATTGTGTCGAATGCCCTAGTAAGATCGTAGAATCTTGCTTTGCAAAATTCACGACGTTCAAAACTGTCTGACACTGCCTCATAAAACGCACATAACGCTGAAATCGTCGACTTCTCCGCTCTATAACCGAACTGAGTTTCTGATATGAGTTTATTTTTCTCAAAGAATGCACACATCCTCTCCTTGAGAATAACTTCGAAAATTTTTCCTACCCCTGGTATGATAGAAATCGGTCGGTAACTTTCTGGGTTGTTGACAGTTCCTTTTTATAGATGGGTGTTACTTTAGAAACCTTGAGAACATCAGGAAAGATTCCTGAACTCATACAAAGGTTGAACAGATTCGCTAGGTGAATCGCAATAGTATTGTTCATGAGTTTCAGAAGAGCTGTGTGTAAACCATAGATATCAGGTGCTCTAGAATTAATTAAATTATCGACAATTCTAAGTATTTCTGTTTCATCCGTCGGATACAAGTAAAAGGTAACATTATTTAGTGGAATTTTTTGCTAAAATTGATCGGATAGGTCATCGATTACGTTTGCAGAATTTTGCATCAGGTTTTTTACGCAATCCTCAAAAAAATTAGCGAAATCTTCGGCTGATATAGTATTTTCATTTTTCAAATCATTGGTTTTCCCTACATTTTGATTTATAATTTGCCAAGCAGTCTTCTGTTTGTTTTTCGATTCAGATATTGTCTTATTATTGAACTTAACTTTTTCCCTATTTATAAGATTATTATGTTCTTTTTTCAATTTGTTAAGCAGATCAAAGCTTTCCCGTGTTCTTGTTACTTCAGCAATAGTTTGAATGGCGTTCAGTTGTGATTTTGAATTTTGGATTTCGGGAGAGTTCTCAGCGAACATGTTGAAGGTTTTACCTGATATATTGACCATTTTTTCTGGGAAATGGTACTAGTAAAGTTCTGTCAGAGATCCTATTATATAGGTCGCCTGTGCATTAGGATCTAAGTGAGAAATTTGCCAAGTCAAATTATCGATTGCAGCGGTAAAACTTGAAATGGAGTTTTTTGTCATTGGTCGACATAAGATGCGGTTGTCAGATTTCGCAGTGGAGTAATTTATCGTGAATAATATCCCTCTATGATCAGAAAAGTGAGGTTCGATGACTTCGAGGCTGAGGCTGTCGTCATTCAAATCAGTAAATAGATTATCTACTCTAGTTCCACCAGATTTTGTTACCCTAGTGTCAACAAAAACTTTTTCCTGTATGCCGTAGGTGAGAAAAATATTTTTGCATTCATTGGTATTGATCACGCAAAAAAAAACTGAACTTATAATATTCCCGGTATTTATACTATTTCTTAGGGAGAGTTCCAACACTCAGTGTTCCTTTTATGATCATATTTTCGAGTTCCTCCACTGATGGTTTCGTTACTTGGTTGTAAACCATTATTCTTATTTTACCATCAATTGTCCAGACATTTTTAGACCCATAAATAGATACTGCCGATGAAACAGCTTTGCTGCGGAAGTGGGTCAGGTCCTCTTTTATAGTAATTTTTGTGCCCTTAATCTTTTTCTTAGAGGGATACACCTTCTTGATGTCATACGATTTGAATTTCACTAGAACAACTTTGCTTGAGATTCTATGTGAGTATTCCATATCACTCATATCGAAATCTGTTAACTCCAGAGAACTGTGAATAAAATCCTTAATGAGAGTATTCACATGCTCATTTTCTGTATGTTCTATGCCATAAATTCGCAGATTATACCTGCGAGTGTACTGTTCTAATGCATCAACCCTGTGGTCAATATTTTTAATTGTTACACTATTTTTCGATATATTTTCCTCAAAGTTTTGCAGAGTGAGCTGCAAATCGTTAAATTTTTTGTCGATGGTCGCAGTGGCATTGGCAGATAACAATAACAATAGAGTTTATTCATAATAGATTACAATTTTTTTTAATAATACAATATATAAGGTATAAATAAATTAGTAAATTTCCTCACGAAGTGGAACTTGTAGTGAGGTTAGAAATATATATATATATATATATATATATTAAATATAAAAACATTAAATTAAACAATTTCTTCAAATAAAATTATTGAAATGAAATTATTGAGTTGAAAGATTCATACATTTATCATGTTGTGAAAAAAATTACGATCTTATTTGAATATCCAATCCTTCACTTTGATTTTGTATGAATAAAAAGATTTTGTTTTTATAATATGTTTTGGAACTATATCGAAAACTTTTCCTATAATATTTGTATAATTTCTAGTGGATTTATTTTTATTGAGTTTACTTTTTAAAGTTATATCATTTTTATGTCTAGTGTTATATGAGTGATTACTAAAATTGCTGCAATTTTTGTTTTTGAAGATATAAATCAACATTCTATATACAAATAACTGAACAATATCAAATTTTTTACTTATTTTATAAAGAACATCAGAAGAAAACATAAAATTTCGATTATAAATTATTTTTAAAATGTGTCTTTGTATCACTTCCAAATTATACATTAAATTTTGTTTTACTCCACCCCATCCAAGAATGCCATAGGTCAATTGAGACTATATCAATGAAAAATATAACATCTCAAGATGTTTCATTGCAAGAAATTTTTTCAAAAACTTGAATTTGGGAAGAAGACATCTCAATTTTTTCACAAGGAAGGAAATTTGATGGTCCCATCTCAAATGTCTGTCAAATTTGATTCCTAGATATTTTATACATTCAGTCTCATGAATTTTAAAGTTACTGTCAATTTCAAGTGGGCCTAAATTTGGTAAAGAATTTTCAAAGCAGGTGAATGGGAGATAATAAGTTTTATCAAAATTTATTGTAAGTAAATTTTTGTCAAACCAGCATTTAATTATTTTAAAATCTTCTTGTACAGTTTGTTTCAATGCAGTCCAGATAGAAGCATTATAAAAAATAACAGTATCATCCGCAAATGCATGAATTTTTCCATTACACTTTAATTTAAAAAGATCATTGAGAAAGATATTAAATAGTAATGGACCTAAAACACTGCCTTGCGGTACTCCATAACAAAAAGCCATTGGATCACTAATAGTTTTATTAATTTTTACTTGTATTCTATTGCAAATATAACTCTTCATTAATTTGTAAGCTATTCCACGGAAACCAATAAGTTCCAGTTTTTTTAGCAGTATTTCATGACTTACTCCTGGGGAGAACATTTGGAAAATTTGATTTTCCAGAACAGAAATAAAAGGAGTATGCTGCCCATATCTTCACGCGAGCAGTGTTCATCTAATTATTAATTAATAGAACCTGGCTTCGGAATACCAAAGGCTTTAGTGTTGCAGGTGGCTAAAGGATTAAAATAAGGGTGTAATCTTGTAAGAAAAACACGAGATTTTGACAGATTTTCCCACACAAGCCCATCAACTATGAAAACTTGCATCGTCACTAGACCGAAAAACATAATGGCTAGCGAGAAAATATGGGCAACATACTCCTTTTGTTTCTGTTCTGGAAAATCGAATTTTCCATATGTTCTCCCCAGGAGCCACTCGTAAATTTCCCCCCTTTTTACTGAACATCTATGTACTATTCAACCCTATTCAAGGCTTGTATACGAAAATGGGGCACCAAAATCTGTCACTATCCGACGGTCTAATTCCTGTTGAGTTCTCCAAATAAAAAAGTTACAGAGCCGCGAATTCCTGGTTGAATCACTCGGTTTATGGTGAATAAATATTCTGTTCTGCAACAAAATTCACGATAGATGTTCGATTTTTGCCACTTGGCGCTGACATCTAATTTTGAATCCCCAATACCCATTATGTGAATAGGAATTATTCAATATTGCATTCAATCCTAGAAAGTAATAGTACCCATGAAAGAACTTCTAGAAACAGGCAGATCAGATTACATATAGTTTTCCATTGAAAGAGTCTTAAAAATTCATCGAAACTGAAATTGATTCTATTAAAAAAATCTTTTACCGCAAAGCCGAGCAATCGGCTTCATACATACAGTGAGTTGCAGGATGGCAGCATAGTTCGGCAGCTCTCTTAATAATAATAAATAATCGAGTATTAATTGGTTTGATATATTGCTGGCATTACTGGTTTTTGCTGCATTGTCCTTTGTGTGAAATCCGACTCGGCTTTTTGTACGGATCGCAAGGGAATGTGTCGTTTCGTACGGTGTTAAGTTTTTAGCCAAACAAAGGAATAACTCTTTTTGCTTGAACTCGATATTTCACTGATAATTAAAGCAGATAATTATTAAAGGGTAATTATTTTCATCATGGAATATCTGTTTTTAATTGGAAATGCTTTTCCCAGGAACACGAGATTGCGCAAAAAGTCTTAATGGGTATTAGTTAAAAGAGTTAGGTACACGGATTGAAAATTTTAAATCATTTATTTATTTATTCATTAACGGGTAGCACCCAATTCATAAATAAGTTTTTACAAAGGTGTAAAATTAAACCTAAAAACTATATGATTGAATATTTTAGTTAGTATTTACCAATTAAGAAACGACGGCAATTTTCATTTCAAGCTACTTTCGGAGATATTAAAAAGATCCACTTGAATTTCATTAGTATTTGAAATAATTCTGGATAATGGTGTGAGTGTTTTCCATAATTGCATCTATGGAAATCAATTGCAGAAGTCTGAGAGTTTCGAGTTACTCTAGAATTAAAGACAGGAGATGTGGACAATCAACATTATAGTTCAAAATCTTATGCAGATATCTAATGTCTGCATAAACTCTACGAATGCTCAGTGTCTTTATTTTTTTGTAGTACAGACTTCTCTCAGTTTTCAAATAGAGTGTAAATAATGCAAATATTTACTGAGTATTATAGAAATAACTTTACTATTTTGTTGAATTGGTAAATATATATTTGACAGGTTTTGTAACAGTTTTTGATAATCAATAATAACCTTTTTTTACATATATAGAGTCGTCAAGTGAAACATTAAAACAACTTATTATAAACAGAGTGTTTTCAGAAATAAAATAAATATCAGTCCCATTCCTAACATTCTCCCCCTGTTACAATTTGTAAACGTCAAAGAATTGTAAAATTACCAAAATGTAACTAAAAATTGAAGCGATGCGGTTTCTTCACTTGTCTACCGGCTCTGGTTAGTGTGACTACTCCATCGTCTGTACTAGACCTCTCTTCTCTGTGATTTTGTTCTCTTGCTGTTGACTTTTTTCAATTTCATATCCTTCTGTTTCTTCATCTGCATACTTCTCTCCACGTATATAGCTGCTCCTGTTTTCTTCCGTTCTTTTTTGCAAATCTTTCGTTTCCTCTAATCCGAGTTCCAAAGGATACAGTCTTTGGAATGAACGGATTATTTCACCATTCTTGACTTGGCTATTCTGGCTTTATTGTCTCTTCCAGGGTATATTTCCATAATTTTTGCTGTTCTCTTCATATTTTCAGCACCCACATAAACTACGTCCCCTACTTTCAAACTACCTTGTCTCCTCCGGCCAGTATTGGCAAGTTCTGATAAATACTCTTTCCTAAATCGGCTTCGAAAATCGTCTCTGAGCTTCTGAATATACCTATAACGTTTTATTAAATCGTTCTCGTTCTGTCTAAGTCATCAAATTCTGGCAATTCACTAGATCGAATGTCTGTAATAAACATGGAAGGGCTTAAAGGCATCAAAATGTTCTCTTCAGAAAAATATGTCAATGGACGCGTGTTAATGATGGCTTCAAATTCGCACAATAATGTGTTGAGTTCTTCATAATTTAAAGATGACTTTCCAAGATTTCTTCTCAATAATTCTTTTATCATTCTCACTATCCTTTCCCAAAATCCTCCCCACCACGTAGCAGTAGGTGGATTGAAAAGCCACTTAATCTTCTTCACTGATGAGTACTCCAAAATTTTCTGCCAATCAATTTTATTCATAAGATTGTTTGTACCAACGAAATTTGTTCCATTGTCTGAGTATATGACAGAAATTCTTCCTCTGCGTGCTGTAAATCGTCTCAAACATAAAATGAAGGTTTCAGTGGAAAGTGATTCTGCCAGCTCTAGATGAACTGCCCTGTACACAGCGCAAGTAAATGAAACTATCCAACATTTTTTACCTTCTTTTAAATATAATGGACCGGCCAAATCCACTCCCACTATTTCGAATGCTGATCCACAATGTATCCTGTCTCTTGGCAATGAGGCAAATGGTGTGTCTACGAATTTACTGTTGTACCTTTTGCAAATGATACATTTGGAAATAATTTGTTTGACCGTTCTTCTTGCTTTCACGTAATATATTCAACAAAGCTTGAACTCCTGCATGTAAGGTCAGTCTGTGTTGTTCTTCAATGAATTTGTGAATGATATCATGCTTGTATGGTAGAAGTATTGGATATTTGAAGTTATACGTATCTTCTCCTTCAGTTAATGATTCTCCATAATCCATTTTTATCTTCTGTGATCTGTAAATTTTTGATGTGATTTGGGTTACTTCCAAAGGATTCTAGCTGAATGGACTTCAATAGATGCATTTCAACTCTTTCTATTTCTTCGAAAGTAAGTTCTCCCCTTATCTTCACAGAAGTCTTCATAGAATTGCTTGAATAACGGAAAATCCATCCTATCATCCGGACAATTTTTGAATATTTGGATAAATAATTTAAATCTTCTGGAGTGTTCACTGGACATAGTATGGTTTGAATTGTCTTCTTCCTCTCTTCATCAATTTCTTGTTGTGAACATATCACTTCATTCCGTGGCCAATATTCTGGATCAGTGTACAGCCAGCTTGGACCATTCCACCAACTACTTTCCAATAAATATTTCACAGTGCATCCTCTAGACGCAACATCTGCTGGATTCATTTTTCCAGGAACATGATTCCAGTCTTCACTCTTGCTGAAAATTCTTATTTCCTTGACCCTGTTCGCCACAAACGTGCTCCAATTGTTATTAGATTTCACCCATGTGAGTGCAACCATGGAATCGCTCCAGAAATATGTTTTTATCTCCCTGAATTCTGATATTTTCCTGATTGTTTGATATAATGTAGCTCCTAAAAGCATTCCTAATATAATTCAAGTCTTGGTAGAGTCGTGTTTTTTTGGTGCTATCCATGCTTTAGCTAACAACAATCTGATTGTTGTGTTTTCACCAACGCTAGACCTCAAATATATGCAAGTTGAATAGGCTTTTTGACTTGCATCACAGAACACATGAATGCTAGTCGTTTCTGAATCCTCCAAGTTAATATTCTCACATATCATTCGAGGAATTTTGCATAAACTGAGTAAACTGATTTGTTTTAACCGTGCTTCGAACTGATTATTAATATCTTCTGGTAAATTTTGGTACCATTCAATTTTACTTTGCCAAGTTTCTTGTAACAAAATTTTAGGTATAAGTGAAACTGGACTGAGGAATCCTATAGGATCAAATAATTTTTGAACTATTGACAGAAGGCTTCTTTTTGTCAATGGAAAATCATTTTCTTTTGTCAGAGATCTGATATCACAAAAAAGTGTATCTTCTTCAGAATTCCAAAGTAAACTAATACTCCTACAATATTTTCTCTTGAATCTATTGAATTTGGTGGTTCTTCTAATTTCAATGCAATGTGAACCCATCCTCTCAAATTGAATTTGGCAGTGGACATTAATAGTGTGCAATCTTCCATAAACTGTTTCAATTCATTTTCATTCCTAACACTTGAAACACAATTAGGTATCAACGTAGAAGGAATCTTTGAGTTTTTCTGCAGCTCTTTTTAAATGTGCTGGAGCTCTATTCAAATGATATGAAATTGTTGCTGATAGAAGGAAAGTACTAGATTTAACTCCAAACACGACCCTACAATGTCTATAAGTTTTAGTTTTTTGTTGGGAATAGTCTGACCACCAGAAAAATCGTAAAAAATCCCTATCCTCTTGTTTCAAATCTATTTGTAGAAATGACTTTTCAATATCAGAAATAATCCCAATTATACCTATTCGGAATCTGAGAAAAAGTAAAGAAATCAATTCCAAGAAATTAGGTCCTTTTTCTAAGTCATTTAATGAATTACCCTGTATATCCTTTGCTGACGCATCGAACACCGGACGAATTCTCGTTGTTGCGCTGGATTCCTTGATGACTGCATGATGAGGTAGATAATGTACTCCCTCTTCTCTATTTTCATCATCTGTGACTTCTTCAATGATCCCCAATTATTTCCGTTGCTCGAATACTTCCTCATAGGCATCGAACATTCCTTTGTCGACTAACCTCTTCGTATTCGACCTCAGTCTCTTCTGGGCCAAACTTCTATTGCTCAGTATTGTGGAATGACCATCAATCCAAGGCAAGTTGACTTCATATCTGTCGTCTCTGCATGAAATGGTGTCGTAGAATCTTCTCAGAGTGTTTTCGTCTAGAGCTTCCTTTGTCTTCACTTCTGAAGGATCCTTAATTCCTAACGTGTCTAAATTCCACAAATCAGTTATCAGAAAAACCGGAAAATACACTCATATTGCATTTGGGAAAATATTTACCCATGATTGTCCACCCAAGTCTAGTTTCAACTGCTGTAAGTCTGTCATTGATATTTTTAATGTTGCCTGTCAATAGAGTGCCCAATATATCGGCTCCTAATAATAACTCAATTTCACTTGGTACATTTTCGAATTCAGTGTCATAAATTATTATATTATTACTTCTCAGATAGTTTATATATGTAATATAGTCTAGTCTTGAAATATTATTACATATTTTATTCTGCTCTAAGACATCTAATCTGCATTCAAAAGAGTTAGATATATTTTTTATGACAATATTATACAAAGAGCGCAGTTGAGGTGTTGATAGTATAATTCTTTCTTCGCCTGATTTCTTTAAACGCATGTGCTTGACAACATGGGATAAAACATAAGAGCGTTTTGATCCCGAATCTAAAAGTGCTCTCGCCAACCTTTCTTCACCTTCACTGACAACCTTTACTATAACTGTTTGTAGTAAAACTGAAGGTGAGAAATTACTGATGAGAACGTTATCTGTTCTAACGTACTGAATATTTTCAACGCTCAGAACACTATCGACTTTGTTTTCTTTCATTTCATTGTTGTTGATTTTGGTATTTAAGTCAGGACACATAATGGGGTAATGTTTTTTCGAACATATTACACATTTGACATATGCTCTACAATTTTTTATTGCGTGATTTTGTTTCAAACAAGCAAAACAACATCTTTTTCTAGTGACGCATTCTTTCTTTTCATTGAAAGAAAATCCCCGTGCCTTTATGCATTCCTGACTCGAATGTGATTTATCACAAAATAAACAAGTTGGAATTATCTTACTCTTTCCTAGTTCCTTCGCGTTTCTAGAGTAAAGAGCTGCTGCTGTGTATGATTTGCTACTCTCACCTTGCGTAGTTATTCTGAAAACATTACCCTTCTGATGGTTTGACTCATTTCCAAATTCTTTCTGTACTAAGTTGATCCTCTCTTCAGATTCCACTTCACTCGTTAAAAAATCCAATAACATTGATAAATAATCAGAATAAGTGTTAGTAACCTTTGGATCACCCTGTATAGAACTTTTTTGTTTGATTTTATTGACGTTTCTGTGCCTTTCCCAAACCTTAATCAAATCGGTTGGCAAAGCAGATTCAACCAATGGTAGTAGCATTGACGCGTATTTTTCCTTGGTTACCCCTAAAGTTTCTAAAGCTCTAAGTTGAGTTTCTAATTTGTCGTAAAGACTAGATAATGACGTACCTGGTTTCTCCTTTGTAGCTTGTTTCAAAACTAAATTTAGAAGCTCTCTAACATATACCTCAATGAGTAGTTCATCTCTAGCGAACCTTGCTTTCAACTGGTCAGTGGCGACAAGATATTTTGCTCCAGAAGGCGGGAAACTGTCTTCTAATTCATGTGCTGGTGAACCATCTTCCATAGATTGAAGTAGATATTGGAATTTGTCTTCAATGTCTATATCTTCGTCTTCATGAATTTTTCTGTACTGACCCCAAAAACCCATCCAATTCTTGATATTTCCATCAAATTTTCTTAGTTGAATTTTTGGTAAATTGAATTTCCTCTTGTTTTTCTCGTTCGGGCAGCTTCCATTAGTTTGAGTATCATTTTCGAATCTTCTTAATAGGAATTCACATTTTGATTGATAGTCGAAATATTTATCCCTATACGAATGGGTTTCTTGATATTCTGCATCCATTATTTCATCTCCAATCGCTTCGGAAAATAAAGTTTCTTTCAGATTATCGTCAAGGCAGCTCAATCTTGCAGTTGTATCCTCCAGGTACTTTAGGAGAGACTCCAACTGGCATTTCTCTATAGGCTTTCTTATCTTGATTTCTGTCTCCAATGTATCAACTTTGTCGCAAATGATGTTTACCTGTCTTCTGATAAAACCCCTTTCTCTCTTTATGATGTCCATTGTGGGGTCCTGTCGCGGTCGCCAAATGTAAATAATGCAAATATTTACTGAGTATTATAGAAATAACTTTACTATTTTGCTGAATTGGTAGATATATATTTGACAGGTTTTGTAACAGTTTTTGACAATCAATAATAATCTTTTTTTTTTTACATATATAGAGTTGTCAAGTGAAATATTAAAACAACTTATTATAAACAGAGTGTTTTCAGAAATAAAATAAATATCAGTCCCATTCCTAACATAGAGGTTTATTTAAATTATAGGCTAGATGTCTCCTAAATTTGTTCTGAGTTTTCTCTAAATCATTTCTATGGATTTCATATGTTGGTGACCATACACTTGAGCAATACTCCAATACCTAACAATAATAAACGGTTTTTATGGAATTAACATAAGTGAATTCTCTTGTGGTCCTGCTCACAAAGCCCAGCATTTTTGTCGCCTTATTGACAATTTGCTCAAAGTAGAGATGGAAGTCAATTTTGGGGTCAAAAAGAACAAAAGTTTGCCCTTGTGAGAGCTTCACCATCAATGTTCTACCCAGATTCAATATGTTCAAGTGATCGATAAAAAGACATAACATTGCATTTGTTTACGTTTAACTCCATGTAAGTTTCAGTGCACCATTTGACAATTGAAGTGCGGTCCTTTTGAACATTCTCACAATCTTGTTTGTTGTTAACATGGCTAAAGATTTTAAGATCATCTGCAAACAGCAAAATTTTGAATGTTTAATTATTCCTTGAATATCATTGATGAATATATTGAACTAGAAGGGACCTAGGTGGCTTCCTTGTGGTACTCCTGAAGTGGCGTGAATCTCCTCCAAAGTGAAACAATTGACTTTTACATATTGATTTCTGTCTCGAAGATAGCTTGCGAACCAGATCAGTAAATTTCCATAAAACCCTATCGCTTTTAATTTCTCAAGCAAGCAAGCATGATTCACTGTATCGAAAGCTTTGGAAGTCTGTGTAAATTACATCATCTTGATGCTTCTGTTCCAAGGCACTCAACACAAATTGTGTTATGGTTATCAAATTTGTAGTTGTTGATTTACCCCGGCAAAAACCACGCTGCACTTGTATGATAACTTGGTTTAATTACCATGTTGAATGTTCTACTGGGTCCAAAAATTGATTCATGAATGAAACATGATATGAATTCTTTTGAATTTTCATTCATTCTAGTGGATATTGAAGTTGGTTTTCCATGATGTAAAATGGAATTTTTCTGATAAAAATCTTTTTCACTAAATCAAATCGAATTAACAAACATCCACTTTCACAATAATTTTTGTATTGGTACAAATGACGTTATGGTATGTTTTGAAAGTACAAGCAGATAATTAGGCACCTTTCATAAATATGTCAACACTATTCATCCAAACATAAAATTCGAAATAGAAATTCAATCTATTTCTTAAATATGACAGTACTGAATCGAGGAACAAACATCACTTCTCAATTTTTCATAAACCTTCCCATACAAACATTACCATTCCATTACTAATGTTTAGAAAAAAAATTAACAAAGAAGGAAACATCACAAAGCAAATAGCAGTCAAGAAGTAACCCCACTATTAGGAACGATGAGAGTAATTTTAGAAATTTAAACTATTCAGGATCAGTTACACAAAAATCAGCTTTATTTTTACATAAATATAATTTCGGAATAGACTATAGAACAAACAACACATTGGGAAGGTTTATCAAAAATAATAAAGATAAGACACAAAAATCAGAAAAATCAGAACTGAATTGTGGATCTTACCCCAAAGTTTATGTAGGTCAGACAGTTAGGCCATTCAAAAGCCGAATACATGAATATCGTATGAGTTATGTGAAAAAGAAAGTAAATTCAACATATGCCAATCATATTTTAGAGTATCATAAGTTTGATGAAAACTTCGAAATTCTCCATGTCGAAAAAAGATATCAAGCTTAATTACTTCCTAGCAATGAATAAACTGAAGAACTCTAGAAGAATTGTCTACTTGATGAGTGATATCAATGACTCATCTTTGTTGAATTCATTTTCTTAATGAGTAGTTATCAGGGGGTTTCCAGGTACATTGCATTGCTATCAATAAGTTTTGTGAGGTCTGAGAATTTGAGTTTAGATCAGCTAGATTCCCACTACCTCTTAACAAAACAAAATCTCTTTCTCGTTGTATAACATCTGGTGTTCCCCAAGATCATATACTTGGCCCAATACTGTATATCGTGTACACTGCTCAGTCGACAGCTAAGTAGAATAATATTCATATTTACGCCGATGATAAGCAGCTGTACTTTCCTTTCAAACTTGATAATTTTACTCCTAGCATAGAAACAATGAACAAAAAAATTAACCAACTGGTTGCCTTGTCAAAACAACTTGCTCTGAAAATAAATATAAGCAAGTGTTCTGTCATGATGTTTGTAAGACCACATAGAAAATCCAATGTTGGAGCAATGAATATAAATATAGATGGAATGCTCTACCTATCATAAGCAAAAAGAATGTATTAATATTCAATTGTGAATGAACATTATTTGTTGTTTTCCTTCATTGATACCCTGCCACAGCCCACTACTCAATTCAACATAACTATATGAACCTGACTTATGAAGGTAGAGATATTCACGATCCTATTAATATTAATCGCTTTCTGACATTACTCCAAAGAGATGATTGGTCGGAAATGTTTCAATTAAATGAAAATGCAAACAAAAATTTGAGAATTATTTTTGTTTTTTTAGGAACCATTTAAATCTTTCTCAGTAAATGGATCAAATAAACACAAGCGAAAACTTTGGCTAACTGAAGGTAAAACTGAGACATATATTTTCTCACCTTGAAGGGTAATATCTAACTCAAGAACTACTAGTTAAAATATAAAAAAATATATAGAAAACTACTGGATACATCAAAGAAACTGTAAAACTCGAAGTTACTGGCTAATTCGAAAAATAGATCTAAGACTGCTTGGAATATTTTAAAGTCGAATGAAAAAGAACTAAAACTGCAATACAGATCAACAATCAACATAAAAAATTAGATAATTGTTACGTTTCAAAATGCATTATATCATTCATTCTGGCACTTTAATAATTCTATGATACATTCAAAAACGAAGACAAGAAATGAATTAATAGTTTTATTGCTAGTATGGAGCCACAGTTCAAATTCAGAAGTTTCGAAGTATCATAAGTTGACCATAGCAGGCCTTACGGTGAAACCTGGAAAATAAAGAAAACCTGTATTAGTGTTGGTATATTATATATATATATATATATATATATATATATATATATATATATATATATACAGGGTGTCAATTTGAAAACTTCCCACCCTTAATATCTTCCTTCCAGTAAACAATATGAGTAATCGAAAAAACAGGTCAATTTTATTGTCAAGGGGGACACTTTCACGGACTATTTGTAGCCCTCGTGGTTCAACCCCCTAGGAGGGGTAGATGTTACCCTTAGAATTTTAAATGGGAAGGGGGGTCAAGTGGCACATCATTTTGATGGGCGTTCAATTCTTGTTCCAATGGTACCCTGACTTATTATTTTGTGATGAGCATTTTCCGAAAAATTGCGTTCTAAACTAACAGAAGTAATTATTAGAACGCCTATACTGAGATGCATTATTGTAATGACTCCCTTTAATAAAAATGGTTAGAAGAGTAGGTGGCACCGCTCCAACCCTTGAATGACAGGAATAAATTTATTACGCATGGGATTTTTTATTTGGTGGTTATTTTCCTTCTACACAATAAAATTTAATTTGCGAGAAAGACATTTCCAACATAAAATCTACTTACGCTTATCTTATTAGCTGTTCGAAATGTTGTCCATATTGCTCTAAACAGTAATACAGTCTGTTTTCGAACTCCCCTCTAACATTACGGAAAACTTCACTAGGAATTGACCAGCATGCTGCTGTAATTCGTCTTTTCAGTTCGTCAATATCAGAAGGTTGTGTTTCATAAACAACGGATTTAAGATGCCCCCAAAGAAAGAAATCTAAGGGTGTTAAATCCGGTGATCTCGGAGGCCATTCAACTGCTCCCCTTCTGCCAATCCATCTACCCGGAAATCTCTCGTTTAACCACTGTCGGACGGGAAGAAAATAATGAGGTGGAGCACCGTCCTGCTGGAAATGTAACAGATCCTCCTGCAAAAGTTCATTACCTTCTGCATCAATTTGAGTTTCTAGCTCGTGAGTTATAAGAGGATCGATAGTCTCTTCAAGCATATCAAGGTACAGTTTGCCAGTCAAGTTTTCTTCCAGAAATAATGGACCAAGAATGGCATTTCCAAGAATACCAGCCCAAACATTAACTTTTTGTGGGTGTTGTGTATGCCCTTCCCGAAAAATATGTGGGTTTTCGTCACTCCAATAGCGACAATTTTGTCTATTAACATTGCCATTCAGAAAAAATTAACACTCATCGCTGAAACAGATGTTTAACAGAAGATTAGGGATGGTATTGACTCGATGAGACATGATTTCACAAAACTCTATTCTTCTATCATAATCATCCTCGTGGAGCTCTTGAAGAATCTGCATTTTATATGGATGAAATTTATGCATTTTCAATGCTTTTCTTATAGTCTCGCGTGACATTCCCGTCTGTTCTGATACTGATCGTAAGGAGCTCGTGGGCTCTGCAGCAAATGTTCCAAAAACTTCAATTTGAGCTGCTTCATTTAGTACTCTGGGGTTATTTCTTTTTTTATTTGTCACTGAACCAGTTTCGTATAACTTATTCACCAAATCAAGCACATACCGGTGACTTACATTACAATTTGGATGTCTTTCGTTAAAAAGACATGCCGCCCTTCGTGCGCACTTTCCAACTTCGCCATAAATTACAATCATTTCAATTCTATCTTGAAGAATGTAAACCATTTTTACACTTTTATACACTTATTAAAGTAATTCCTAAACAGCCCAACAGGTACAACGGTATTCACAATACTACCACATAGTTCAAATTTGCTAACCAATTTTTTGCCGGAAAACAGAAACTTTTTACAGCAGAAGTAGCAAAAAAGGAAGGCTATCGTACAATTTCTGCGATGACACTTAAAAATTCAGCATTTAATAAACACAACTTTACTACCATCTACGTTTTACTATTAGACTACTTTTTTATGTAAAGTGTTTGGAGCTAATGGCTAATGTTACCCCTAATAAAGGGTTGGAACGGTACCACCTAATATTCTAACCAGTTCTGGCCAAACCATACATCTCAGTATAGGCGTTCTAATAATTACTTCTGTTAGTTTAGAACGCAATTTTTCGGAAAATGCTCATCAAAAAATAATAAGTCAGGGTACCATTGGAACAAGAATTGAACGCCCATCAAAATGATGTGCCACTTGACCCCCCTTCCCATTTAAAATTCTAAGGGTAACATCTACCCCTCCTAGGGGGTTGAACCACGTGGGCTACAAATAGTCCGTGAAAGTGTCCCCCTTGACAATAAAATTGACCTGTTTTTTCGATTACTCATATTGTTTACTGGAAGGAAGATATTAAGGGTGGGAAGTTTTCAAATTGACACCCTGTATATATTACGTTACCTCTAGGTACTCAGGGTTCACTGCAGCGGGTCAACGATCCTCTTCCAGCCTTCTGCTTCTTGTATTGCTGACTACTCCCTGCTATGCCCAGACTTTACGCTGTAATCCATGTATCTACCATGTGTCTCACAGTAATTTCTGATTTACCTGAAACAATTTCAGAAGATTCCAAGCGCCAATTCCGTTCACAGCAAATGTAGCTGCCATCCAACCTTATTTTCTTGATCTCCCTGTATTTTCCAATATATATCATTCGAATTTTAAACAATATTTACACAATATCCTGGGCTTGGAACAGATGTAAACATGTCAGTTGTCAGGTTCCATGAAGCAATCTATCAATCATCATGTCAAAAGGGCTGATAATTGCAAGTTGACAGATTGAGATTCTGTGATCTTACTCGGTCATTTTGCCGCAGATTTTCAACTGGAAAGGTCGTCTGAGGTCCATGTGTTGGCTCATAATCGCACTTTGCGGATTTTTTTCCAGTTTTAGTTGAATTTCAAGTAGAATTCGAAGTAGCTTGTGAATACAGGGCTACACACCGTTGTGGATTTGGTCATTCTACCTAAAATTCTCTTGGCAACTTCATAACCACTTGAAGGCCACACCCCAGCCAAGGTATGTCTCAGTTTCTCACCACTAGTTCCTTTTATTAACCATCCTTCATTCTTCAACTCGCTCTCTATGTTTACCAACCTGGGATATCGAAATCACGCCAAGTTTAAATCTTGAAACTCTTTCAGGCCTTTTTATTTCCCACGTGGAACACTTCAACTTCTTAGTAGTCCACCACCCTTTCCCCCAACGGGTACACCTCATCCCTAAAGGGGTACAGACACCGACATTACACGGAACCTTGGGGCCCCCCTTCATCTCGAATAAGAAGTGCTGGAACCCTACTCTCCTGACTGCCTGCGTACCTGGGAGAGCAACCCGAGGAGCTGGAGGACTGCTGCACAACTCAGATAAGCTTTATTACCACCTTCCACTCATTGCTTGCTTGTTATTATTTGCATAATCATTGACGCTTGCTTTGCATGAAATAGCTATTCGCTTGTATTTTGCTACTGTACTATCATTATGGAATCGTGTGCACTTCTTGTATGGTCGATCATATAAAAGGTATCAGAAATTGGTTCTGTTGAACCACTGTGATATAAACTATAATTATTATGGTCATTTCTAATCATTAATTTTATATTGTTTATAATTGTCGATACATCCACTGTCAAGTGGAGATAGTTAAACTTCTTCCCCATTTCTTCTTCTTAAAATCAAAACGGCCTCAGGTCGCTCAGGCTTGCGGGCCACTCGACTACTACCAATTACCCAAATTATCAACGCCCTCTTGTGAAGCGCAATACACACTCTTACCTAGTTTGGTTTTCATTTCAATCACCCACCCCATTAGCCTGGCATTGAATCGTTATAGAAAAAACCCCTTGCCACCTTCCTCTTCCACAACGAAGAAGGCCGGTAGCATAATGACCAATTCTGAAGAGGTGTTGAATTGTTTCATGGATTACTTCAGGAACACACCAAGAAATCTCATTGAGTACAAATGGTTTGTGCTAGCAAAAGTGATATGACTCTTATAATATAATGTAATAAAATAATGTCCATTCTTGTTATCTCATTTCTGCTACTTAGTATGAGGACATTTTTTTCGTTAAATATAATTTATTTAACACAAACCAGTTTGGTTTTCGTAAGGGAATGTCTAAAAGTGAAACTGTCACGAAGTTTTTTAGTAGTTTTTACCAAAATTTAGATGAAGGAAAAAAAGCTTTCAGAATTTTCTTAGAGTTGAGTAAATCTTTTGATCTGGTTGATCATGAAATTCTTCTCGCAGAACTTAAAATGTATAGTATACGGGGGAAGCCTATGAATACTTTAACAGTTATTCAAAGAACAGAAATCACTATGTAGAGGTAAACGGTGAAAAGTTAGTATCTACGCCTTATTTCATTAGGGTACTACAAAAACTTCTTGTATAAAGAAAATACAGTGATACGTGCTAATGCACTTGTTTCACGAATATACAGGGTGTCCCAACGAAAACCTTCCACCCGGATTTACTGGGAAATGACAAATTATTTTCGGAAACGCGAAAACAGGTCGATTTTAATTTCTAAGGGGACACATGTTAGTAATGGATTTAGTCGAGCAACTTCATCCCCCTGACGGGGGCGGCTACCCCTTTGCGAATCATCATAGGGAACGTGGGTCGAGTGATACATCGTCTTAAAGCTCTCTTTATTCTCTATCCAAACGTCTATAATTTTTTTAAAATCAAATGAATGGTAACTGAAATTAGTGTTGTTGACAGGTTCAATGTAAATAGTCAATATCTTACCTGTTCCTATTCAAATTCAATTTATGAACTATATTTTAAGACTCAATGAGTGGACAGATAGACAATGGCAACATCCCATCCGGTCAGGTAACCCAGTCACCCCACGAAAAACGAAAACAAATTAGTCAAAACAAAGTAAGTAGCCAGGCTGGGACTATTAATTGCGAAGATCTTTCAACCAAGTATCAGTTTTATGTCGCTATTCGCGAATACAACATTACAAGCGGAAGATGCCCACCCCAATTGTGAGCGAAACGTCCAAAGGAACCTCCTCCACAGAGGTGAACCGACCACGGCACTGAAGCCCGGAAACCATATTTCTTAGTTTTTGTTCTGTTGACTTTTTCATAGACAAAAAATACCTGTTTTTTATGGTTCTGCTGCGTGTATGTTCTCAGCATGAATTCACAGTTCGCATGATTCTTATGGAAATATCATTTGATTCGTATTCTGTGAGTTAAGTTTCTGCCTGACAATGGTTTACGCTTTAGAAGAACGAATTGAGTTAGTGAAACTTTACTACAAAAATGATGATTGTCTAAGAGCTGCAGCTAGAATTTTCAATACAAGGCATCCAGGGAAAAATGCATCTCATACCTATGTTCAAACGTTGATTGAGAAATTCGAAAGAACTGGGTCTGTGGGAAACCAGAAACATCATCATGAACGTCTGATAAGGAACGAGGCTATTGAGGTAGCGGTTTTGGGACACGTGGCTATGGATCCTACTCAAAGTATTCGAAGCTTGGCTGACGCGTCAGGTGTAGCGCGATCGAGTATTCAGAGAATTCTCAAGTCACATCGATTCCATCCATACAAACTAAAACTTGTACATGAACTGAACGAAGACGATTTTGACAGACGTCAACAGTTTTGTGAGGAAATGTCTGAGCGTCTGAGAACAAATCCCAATTTGCTCTTCAATATTTGTTTTTCAGACGAGAGTACATTTTTTGTTAATGGAAACGTGAATCGTCACAATTGCCGCTACTGGAGCGATACCAATCCCAGGTTAATACGTGAGGTCCACACACAAACTCCGCAGAAGTTGAATGTTTGGTGTGGTATTTTTGGCAAAAATATTATTGGACCACTTTTTATAGATGATAAATTGAATGGACAAATGTATTTACATCTTCTTGAGAATGCCATCGATCCCATGATAACGGATATTATCGAAAACGATGGAGATTATTCGGAAGACAACCTCCATTTTCAACAAGATGGAGCACCACCTCACTATGCAGTGGCGGTTAGAAACTTTCTGGATGAACGATATACCAATCATTGGATAGGGCGACGAGGACCAATTGAGTGGCCAGCTAGATCACCGGACCTCAACCTGTTGGATTATTTTTTATGGAGGCATCTCAAAAGCAAAGTTTTTGCCACTCCGCCAGAGTCACTAGAGGATCTACGTGGTCGAATTGTAAACGAGTGCGGCAGAATAACTCCAGAAGTATTGGAAAACGTTAATAGTTTCGAAAGTAGACTTTATCATTGTATGGAGGTAGGAGGGGCTCAATTCGAGCAATTAATAAATTGAATTTCGATAAGAACAGATACGATATTGATTATTTAAATTAAACTTATTACCACTATAATCTCAATTACCAGTCATTCGATTTTGAAAAAATATAAACGTTTGGATAGAGAATGACGAGAGCTTTAAGATGATGTATCACTCGACCCAGGTTCCCTATGATGATTCGCGATGGGGTAGCCGCCCCTATCAGGGGGATGAAGTGGCGTGACTAAATTCATCACTGACATGTGTCCTCCTAGAAATCAAAATCGACGTGTTTCAGCGTTTCCGAAATTAATTTGTCACTTCCCAGTAAATCCGTGGGGAAAGTTTTCGATGGGACACCCTGTATAAATACCTAATTACAGAACACAATAAAATAGTTAAAATAAACACAGATGAGATTGAGCATAACAATAATGTATAAATAAAAAATAAAACAATCACACATACACCTACCAATAAACACAAAAACTTTTATTTCGGAATATAAAATAGATCTATTAGAAAATTGAGACTTGTATCAAGAAGGAAAAGGAAAAAAGGTAGTGCGAATCATTTTAAAATTATTTGGTCTCATCAATAAAAAAATCAACAAACGAACAAGGTCATAAAGACATAAAAACAAAAAAATAGGAAGCAATCATGATAAGGGCAGGTTATCAGTTATAAAATATATTACCTACTTATAAACATAGGTAATAAAAACTAAAAATAGAAGAATACAGATGAACAAATTATGAATTACTCGATGAGTGCCTGAACAATTGTTTGGAGAAACGTAAGAATATTAGAAAATGATAATTTATTTCAAATGATTTACATTAAAAGATTCATATTAAATGCCAACAATTTTTGTTTTATTATTTTTATTAACCAGATAACATTTTATTTATTCTCAGTTCTCAAATAAAGAACGTATCATTTGTCTGGGATTTTCTTTTATAAACTCTTTCAACCGTTGTTTGAATTTTCTGCTGATTCTTATACCTTACAAATCAACTGGGATGCTGTTATACAGGGTGTTTCTTAAGTACGTGTAGAAAATTTAGGAGCGTATTGCTGACATCAAAATATGAAGAAAAGTTTTCATAAACATATGTCCACAAGTTATTCGTTTCTGAGATACAGAGTGTCAAAGTTGTATTCTTATTTTTATTTTTTGTGAATAATTTCAAAATAATTTTGATATTTGGGTAAAGTTTGGTATCTGGGAATATTTATTATTTAGTTTATGTAAAAAATATTTTCTTGGTAGAGGTCACTGCGAGCAACTGTTTTCGAGTTATTGAGATTTGAAATAATCGATGCAAGTGATTTTGAATGACAAGATTTTTTAATTCAAAATAAATTCAATTAGAAATTAGTTTTTTCACAATTGACACAAAATTTGATTTTGTCATTGAAAAATCATCCCAGATACCAAACTTTACTCGAATATCACAAATATTTTGGCATTTATTCACAAAAAACAAATATAATAATTAAACTTTGACACTCTTAGAAACGAATAACTTGCGGACATGTGTTTATGGGAACTTTTTTTCTTATTTCGACATCAGCAACATGCTCTTAAAGTTTCTACACGTACTTAAGAAACACCCTGTATAACTTAGGTGCTAAGTAAGGGAATATTCTCTGTGTTGTAGATTTAATCATCAAGGGTGGTATATAATGAGTTTTTCTCCGAGTATTGTAGTTGTGGGTTGGGAGTTGGTTTTGATGCTTAATGTCATGATATTTTATGCATGTGAAGAAGAAGTGTAATTGTCTCAGGTCTAAGATTTTGGATTCAGTATGGAGTGGGCCCGATGAGTATCTGGAGTTTTTGGAAAATATCAATTTTATAAATTTTCTCTGTATTACTTCCAACTGGCTCAGATTAATTTTCAGTGCCCCCCCCCCCACACCATGCCAGAATTCCATAACGCAAATGACTTTCTATCAGAGAGTGATACAGAGTTTTCATTTGATTAAATGGTAAATTTTCTTCAAGTTTTTTTGAATTTATACAATACGCATCTTAATTTTTTCACTACGTACGTTATGTGTGAGTCCCATTTCAAGTGATAATCAATGATGACGCCTAAGTATTTAATTTCTTTGACAGGTTCTATAAAAAAATTTTCATTGTTTATTTTTATATCTAGTTTGCTGAGACTAGATAGACCACGAGAGTTACAGCTGAATGGTAACAAATTCGTTTTCTCTGTGTTGATCATGAGTAGTTTATATTCAAATCAATTTTTCACTGAATGAAAGTCAGACTCGGCTTTTTGTTTCAGGTTTTCCCAGTTATCAGACCTGTAGAAAATTGCCGTGTCATCGGCAAATCCAAAAATTTCCCCGCTACTGTCGAGTGAAAACAGTCCATTAATATAAATGTTGAATAGTATGGGTCCTAGGACTGTTCCTTGTGGCACCGCTAACTACGCCATCAACACTCACAGCCTGAGTTCTCTCGCTCAAGTAGCTCTTGAAGAGTTCTAAGCAATTGCTTCTAACACCAACGTCTTCCAATGACTGTAAGAGTAGGTCATGGCTAACAGTGTCAAACGCTTTTGACGAATTTACGAATATGCATAGATATGGACTTTCATTCAGAGCTTCCGTTATTCTTAATGTTAATGCAAGAATTGCATCCTGGGTTGATGTATTTTCCTTGAATCAAAATTGATTATTAGAAATTATTTTAAATTTGTTCAAAAAAGAAACTAATCTGTTTTTTATAATTTTCTCCAAGGTTCTATTTTGGGCTCACATAAAAAATATCTCAATGACTTTCATAGCGTTCACTTATGTATGTATGCTGATGACACATCATTGTTATTAACGGGAAAAAATATCACTTCTACAGATGATAAAGCATCTGAAGAAACTAGGAAAGCTCAATAATTGTTCTCAGATAATGGCCTATTGATGAATGACAAGAAACTGTGCTATTACGTTCAAGGACTAATTTCGATCACAGTTTGCTGGTTGATTCATTCATACATTAATGAAACAATTCAACAATAGGAGACAACATTTTTGGGCGTGAAAATGGCTGAAAACTTGAAATGGAACAATCATAAATATGGTTTGTAAAAAAATTGCTCCAATATTTTATTGCATTCAACAATAGCCCTGCAGTGTAAGTAGTAGATCTTTATTATTACTACTATCATGCACATTTTCACTCTAATGGAATTGTGGCATGGGGAGCATCTAGTGATTGCCTCAGGATATTTGAAGTTCAAAAAAAGATGTTACATATATTGCAGGAGTACGTAGACGAACCAGTTGTAGGACTATTTTTCAAATCCTCAGAATCTTAACACACATAAGTACATACATTTATGAGTAATTGCAATATGTAGACATGATGTTTTTGATTATCAACACAAAAATGTCAACCAATCAAATAACGCGTATTCTAGCATGAATTCACGAAATAACCATTGTTTCACTTATGAGTTATACCGAAACTTGTCTTGCAGCAACTGAACAAGAATTCCGCCTTGATAAAGCGATAGACATATCATGAGTAATATTTTTTTTGTGTAGTAATGAAATAAAACTTAAATCAGACACGCTACGTCGTCTTAAAAATAGCTTCCACGGTAGCTAATTGCCTTCAGTAGCAGGTAATAATACAATTTTTTGGATGAAAATATCAAGGTAGTGATTAAAATAATGAAAATCACCGTCTCATTCCAGATGAATAGAGGTATCGTTACGCGAATTTCATCACAATTAAAGGGAATAATGAAATAGGTTTTTGTACGAGCTCACCAATTTTCCTAAATTGTGCATGGAAGGGCAACTGATGAGAATGAAGATAAAAACTTCGATTGTTTGGAGATAACAAAAATAAAGTAGTACTTAAGAATATTCTTAACAATCAGTTCCAAGAACATCTAATGGAAATGGCCATATGGTAATATTTCTTTTATTTATCGACCACGTAAATACAATTTTAAGGTATCGGAATACATTTATACTGTGGACAAAGTGTGACATCATTTATACAAGGTGATTAAAAAATAACCATTTTCAATATAGCAATATCAGCTGACGTCTCAACATGGCGATCATCAGTTGATGATCAAAGCATTTGAGTTTGAGAATTTTTTTGTGGTTAATTATGATTTGTATGAACTTCACAGAGATTTAGTTATCCTATTATTTGATGATATATTTTAATTGAGAAAACGAATAAAGCACCACGCACACATCTTTTGGGAAAAAGTATTTCTGTGAAAATGGCTGGATTTTTGATATGTTGTAGCTGGAACTATTCTGACTAAAAGTCTTCATTGGCCCAACTGGATCGCATGACTAGATTCGTATTTTAATCATTTAAAGTTACTTAAAAATTATTTTTCAAAATTTCTTACTCTGATTGTTTAAATGATTGTTAAAAACAAATGCATTGTTTATAAGATATTTGAATTTCTGTTTCTGGAATTTCAATCAGCAATAAATATTATGAAAAAATCATTTCTTACAAAAAAATGTATTGCCTAAAAACCCATTTGTTGATCAACTATTTTTGTTTGCTACCAAATATTAATATCAAGGAACCATTTGTTTTTTCCATCATAATTTCCATTACTTTCCGATATTCTGAAAATATATTTATTTATATTTTCTTTGTTTATTTATTAAACAATTTGTTGTAAACAAATGAATTTTCACTATACAATTTTTTTTTCAAATTCTGCTAAAAATAACAAAAACAACCAACCATGTGTCATTTGTTGTGTAAAAAAAATTTGTGAGTGAAGTTATGACCAAATTAACTTAACAGTTTTTAATATATTCAATAAAAGCATTGTTAATGACCTAACAAAAATAGTAACGCACCCTGTATCTGAATGAAAGGTAATATTGGACAACTGAATTCATCAGAACGTTACCATATCTTTCGTTCAATCAACAGCAGTAACGAATAAGTTTTTGTGTTAAAAAACGACCAGTCAATTGTTTTCAGTATAGGGGTGTAGACCAAAATTTTAAAAATTCATATTCCAAACAGAGAGAGTCATCAAGAAACAAAACACGTTTTCATCAGGTAAGATAGACTAAAGCTATAATGTCATGCCAAAATATACTTTTTTTGGTTCTGGAATAGTGCTAGAATGAAAATACCGAAAAACGACTTTTTTTACTATTCCCTGTAAACACCCTAATGTACTTTGTTACGGGTTTATTTTGCACTAGAAAACCCTTTCTGTTTTGATACAATAACATCAGAAATTCTCTGTCATTAATACACACTTTCCACTCTGTACGCCACTGTTTCAAAATGACAACTTGGTCGTTGTCAAGTATAGCTTGTACCGAATGTTAGTACTTACCTTTACCGTACTAGTTCGAGCGGACATGAACCGGCCTTAAGCTAATGACAGTTATCAGTTGTTCTATTTTGCGGTAGGACAGCGTTATTTTGTAAAAATACTTTTGGTTAGTTTAGTCCATTGTGTTGTGTTTAGAACACAAACACCGTAATATTCCTACTCTATCTCTATCTTGTGTTATTGAGGTACCTACTTTACTTCAGAATACTTGACCTTCTTTGTGTTTGGTTCTGATATTGAGAGGCTGGCATTTTCGTCTTGGTTCAGTTGGCAACACTGAATCTTTTGGTGTTTTTTCATTTGAGTCGTCGACCAATTGTTCCAAGGAGTAGCTCCGAGTAGCTCGAGGTAGTTCTTGGACTGATCTCACAGAACACGAACGAACAAGGAAGTGCCTTGTCTGATAGTGACAGTTTTGATGACGTCTGACTTATTTTTGGAGTGACGTTTATCCGATGGGATCTTTGATGAGTGACGTCTTGACAACTGACCTATTTATAATTTTTCCTGAATTTTTGATCATCGTTGATGGATCTTGGGTAAATTCAGATCTGGAGATTTTCTCATATTGTTTGCAATATTTGACGCTCTAGAACGAGAAACTTGCTATCAGACAGCAAACAGATCATCAAAGCTGTTACAAACCCTCCCACTTAATAGAGGTTAGTATTTGCATGTAGGCTCTACTTATGGCCCCATACAAGTGTAATCAGAAGACAGACTGGTATTGTTTATTCTAGGGTGCTACTACTCTGCTACTGCTCTGCTGTGGCTACTGCTCCGCTATATCTACTGCTTTGGTGCTTGACGGTTCTTTCCAATGTTCCACTACTGTGATTGTTCCTGCTCAATTGTAGTTGTTCCATTGTACATCTGTTGTTAAGTATTCCTTCTCCGTTCGTCCACTATTATTGGTATTCTTCGTTGATGTATTCGTCCCAGCTGTACACGTACTTCGATTGATTGTGTGGTACCCACTGCCCAAGTAACAATTTCAGTTTTGTGATAGCCCTCAGAAGGTTCTAAAGACCATAATAATCACAGCATCGATAAAACTGTTTTGTTGTAACGACATCCATAAAACCTCCTTAAAGCTGCTATAAATCTACGAAGGCCCACACCTATGAAGGTTCTCAGGGCTATTTTGAAATGCAAGCATAAAACCTGCTTGCCTTATTCGCAGGATTCTCAATAACCTCCTGAGGATCATTATAAAACCAAATCATGGGGCTGTTATAAACCTGTATGTCATTAAAAAAATCTATTTGGCATCAACATATCTTTTTTTGAATGAAATTGGGTTAGAAAATATTCCATAAATAACTACAGCCAAAACTGATTCAAATTAATCTAATTCTTCAGTTGCGAAAAATAGGGCGACTAATTCATAAGCAAAAATATAATGATGGCGTCCTGGCAGTGATATATGAAGAAAATATAGGTATTCAACAACGTAAAATGTCGAATATCATCTGCGATTGAAATTTTTTTGACAAAATGACATCAGTTAGGTAGTAAATCTGCAACGCGCCCCAATAACAACGCGAAATTAAGAAAATAAACAAAATACCACATAAAATTAAAAAATTATTTTGACTCATATCTTTCCCGGAATGATTTGTACTATATCTAAATACAAATGAATACCAATAATTGTGTATTTCCTTTCCGTCATACACACCAAATTGCAAGACACATGAATTGAAATTAGGCTCTCTTTAGTCCAAATACTCTGGTTGTAATAAAATATGGCTACCCTACCTTTATTTTATTTAGCTGCACATATTGCCGTCATAAAGTCGTTTCTCCTCAAAATAAACCATTTTAAAATAATTTTATCCTAAAAAAGTACGTTTGGTATTATTTAATCCAATTTCCAAAATATTTCAACTGTCAATTGTCAATCCCGCCTGACATTCGTCTTTTCGTGATCGACGTGGTCAGTTTACTCAGTGTCCATACTCCCGTGATAAGTATTTGGTGTCTAAGTCTTGTGAAACGTTTAATTACTATTTATTTTTTCCAGTTATCTTTACCCAATGTGATTTATTTATTACCGGTTAGGGGGAGCTACTAGCATTTAAGTAGAAATAGTTTTATGTTTTGATTTTATAGCGGTTCTCGAGAGTACATCTCAAAACCTTAATAAAACCCCTTCGTTAGTTTTATTACAGAACCATTGCATGGACTTGAGGAGTGCTATGAAACCATCACAAAACTAAGTTTCTATGTGGATTATTTAAATACCAAACAGATTTATCGTGTATGTGTATAAGCCATTGTAAAACCATCATAAAAACAAATATACTTAAAAGCTGAATGATTTTATCTTATAGCCTTCAGGAGTGTTTTGAAACTGATTCATAAATCTGTTTGCTCTGGTAGCGTATTAGGAATAATATATGACCTGCATAAATCAAATTGGGCATTACCTAACCTTCATAAAACTTTCATAAAACTAGGATAAATCCAAATAACATTCAAATTGTTACTTGGGTGTGCACCTGTATACACCAATGCACTGATGAACTACAACTACAATTGGTGAACTGGCATGATTGAGAAAATCTACATTGTATCAGATAAGTTTAGATTAAGACTTTGCCACTAAGGCACATAATTGTTAGCTCTCATCGTGACGTCACAGGCATAGCCCTCACTGGAGGTTCAATATTGATATATGACTAATTCTTTTATTCTGGTCCAAGTTATCCAAGCGTAAGGGAAGACAAAACCTCTATATATTTATATATAATTTTTATACCATTTATAGGTATCTATTGTTTAATATTTTAGTAATATTAGTGCAGTGGGTTGACCCATTCCATCAGGGTGGTTTCCGATTTTTAACTGGCGATAAATCCGTGGCGCTCCGGAAAATTAAACCCCATTTTTCAATCTTATCGAAATCAATTTTTATTGCCGAATCCACGCCCCAAACTGAGCTACTGGGTATGATAGTGGCGTGAAACATCGTTGCACATTCACTGCTCTCCTTTCCTAAATTTCGCCCCTAACAAATCAAATCAAAATATGCTTTATTGTCAGAAGATAAACAATCTTATCGACAAAGTCATGTATCGCAAATTCAAAGATGAAGAACAATATTAATAATGGAACATTAAATAAAGAAATACAAAATACAATAAAATACTGGTACTGGTACTAAAGACATATTAAAATTTGTATACATAGAATAAATAAGAAGTCCAACAGATGCAAACATATCATTCGTTTCAAAAAGAAGGAACATATTTAACATTATTGTTGTCATAAGTTTTCACAACTAAAATATTCTTCCATAATGTAGGAGGGGTGAGTATATAGCAATTCTTTAACTTTTTTTTTAAATAATCCAAATGCTTCAATTTCCCTTAGTCGTGGTGGTAAATAATTGTAAATTTTTAGCCCGTTATAGATAATGGATTCTTTAACAAGATTATTTCTTGGCAATGGTAATGGTAAAGTCATTTTTTGTGATGAGCGAGTATTATGTATTGATAACATTGTAATATATTTGTTACGATTTTTGTGAATTAAGCAGGTGGTTTCTAAAATAAATATTGCCGTAACAGTGAGGATTCTGTGGTTTATGAAAAGCTCTCTACAAGAATCTCGCGGATTTACTTTACAGATAACACTAATGGCCCTTTTCTGAGTGACTTGTACCACCTGCATTAATTGTTTGCTGCACACTCCCCAGAATGCTATACCATAGAGCAGATGTGATTCTATAATAGCATAATAGGCTGTCTTAGCAGAAGTATAACCCAGATGACGCGATATTATCCTAATGGCATAGCATCCGGAAGACAATTTATTGCATAGTTTGGTGACATGCTCGCTGAATTTCAATTTCTTATCAAGGTGTAGTCCAAGAAATTTGGTGTAGGAGACGTTTTCGATGTTATTAGTGCCTAAGTTCAGGGTCGAAATCTCGCAACGGAAGGATAGTAAATCTGTTTTAGGAACGTTGAAAACAAGCAAGTTATCATCACACCAGGATTTTATTAGTTCTAAGTCTACCTGAATATTATGTGAGTGCTCATTTTTATCATGCCAAAGTATGGTTGTATTGATCTTTGTAAGATCGTTTATATAAAGTAGGAACAGCGTGGGACCGAGTACTGAACCCTGCGGAACACCACATTGAGTTGCCTCAATTCGAGAAAGGAAGTTAGTTTTTACTAGTTGATTGCGATTTTCTAGGTAGGATTCGAACCACTGATGGCTGCTTCCTCTAAAACCATAGTATTTCAATTTATCCAGCAGTATTCTGTGACTTACACAGTCAAATGCTTTAGATAAGTCACAAAACACTGCTGCGGCTGCTTCTCCTTCATTAATTTCATTGTAAACTTTTGTTAAAAAGGAAAATATTGCGTCATTAGTGCTCTTTTGCTTTTGAAAACCAAACTGGTCCTCACTCAAGATTATATTTTTAATTAAAAATTCATTAACTCTCTTCTGGACTAATTTTTCAATTATCTTAGCCAAGGTGGGTATTAGTGATATAGGCCGATAATTTGAAGGGTCTGCTGATTTCCCACCCTTGTGTAGAGGTATTATAACTGAGGTTTTTAAGAATTGAGGAAAGACACCTTGTTCGAACGACTGGTTAATAAGAGATGCCAAAATCTCAAGGGCAGAATCTGGAAGGTTAGCAAATATGTTGATTGAGAGTTCATCCAGACCTGACGCCTTTTTATTTTTTATTCCTGAGATGATTTCCTTCAATTCAGTGGCAAATTTCATTAATAAGATTATATTTGGACAAGTCAACGAGTTTTGATGAGTACATTTTCATCCTGAATTTGTCTTATTTCTACTAAGAAAACAGTTTTTTTTGTCAATCCTACCCAAGTACTACGTTTTTACGAACTTTGACAGATTATAGCTCAGAAACGACAAATGCAAAATCATTCGAATTCACACATTTTTTTTAAAGACCCATTACTATAACAATGAAATTTCAGCCAAATTGAACAAGAGCCAATTTCCAATATGTTTTCGTACGGGGTCCTTTCCTTTCATTCAAGAGGAAAATATACATTATTACTAGGAAATATGCATTGAAGAACTGAATGTGGGCTTTAATGTACTCGACCAATCCTAATCTGCACACATTATCTAGTTGAGGTAATAGTAATAATCTGGTAATTGATATACCCTGCAAGAGAACTATTATTTCCACCGCATTGGAATCTCTGCAAGGATGTGGATCTCTTTATTGAAGTGGCTATCATTCTATCATGCGATTAAACGACGTTTACGACGTTTTCAGTATCACTTGTGGATCCCCTCAGTGAAATGCCAGCAAACGAAGGTCTTAAACGGGCTGTTTCCATCGATCAACCACTGATATTATTTAGTAGATATCGATAATGCCCCTCTTATGTAGATTGAAGTTCATTTTCAATGCCTTCCAGTTATCAAGTAAAATTTATTACGTGCAATTGCCCAAAGATATTGCAGGAACGCTATAGACTAGGATCCCACGCCTATTTTCAAAAATGATTAATAACAGGCTGAATCTTCCTGAGTAGCTTCATTTTGCCGAGACGCCCAACTTTTTCCTCTACGAAAATTCTCGATATAGGTAGCTAATAAAATGCGCAAGCGTCAATCATGTCGATTTGGTGAGTGCAAAAAAGTCATTAATAACAGTTAGTTTTTCAGGTGAACCTCGAGATAATTCGATGAAGTACTCGAAAAAACTTTTGTCCTACAAAATGGATGGTAGGACTGAAGAGTCCCCCACTCCCAACATGTACCAATGACGTGGTCATAAAAAATCATTAATAACCAGCGGATTTTTTTACCGTTGCTTGGTTAATATTTGTATAATTGAAAGGTCATAGTGTCCTACAAATTGAATGGTAGGTGTTCCCAGTCCTTCGCTCCGAAATTGTCAATTCCATGGTAAAAAAAATTTTATTAATAACTGTAGGACAATGATAACACATGAAAGGTTAGTGTATTCTTCACCTAAATAATACAGTGTCCTACAAAAGAACGGGTATGTATCGCTAGTCCTACAAAAATAATTCTAAATAAAGAATTATTTTGAAATTGTGGTTTAGCTAATTTAATATAATTTTATTCGTGAAGTAATGTTACTTTCAATGTATAATTGTTTGTTCAATTCAAAAATATCATAATTTACGTGACGATATTCCACAGGCTAAGGGTTTTTTTTATGATGTCAGGATGGTATCAATTTTTTTTCAAATGTTCTAAATACTGAATTAATACATGTCATTGTATCAATACTGTCAAATGTCAATTCATTTCATTTTTATTTGAATTGATAAAGAAAATATTTGCAAAATAATTAATGTCATGGGTTGTAAATCGAGCATCGTAGCAAATGTTTTATTTCATTTTGCTGGAATCTGTACGTTTATACAAAAAAAAAATACAGGGTGCTTCTTAAGTACGTGTAGAAAATTCAGGAGCGTGTTGCCGACATCAAAATAAGAAGAAAAGTTCCTATAAACATATGTCTGCTAGTTATTCGTTTCTGAGATACAGAGTGTCAAAGTTGAATTCTTATTTTTATTTTTTGTGAATAATTTCAACATAATTTTGATATTTGGTATATTCAGTTTGGGCAAAAAATATATTCTTGGTAGAGGTCACTGCGAGCAACTGTTTTCGAGTTATTGAGATTTGAAATAATCGATGCAAGTTATTTTGCATGACAAGATTTTTAAATTTAAAATAAATCCAATTAGACATTAAGTTTTTCATAATTAATATAAAATTTGATTTTGTCATTGAAAAATCATCCCAGATACCAAACTTTATTCAAATATCACAAATATATTGGACTTTATTAACAAAAAACAAATACATGAATTAAATTTTGACACTCTGTATCTTAGAAACTTACGGACATGTGTTTATGGGATTTTTTTCTTATTTCGACGTCTACAACATGCTCCTGAAATTTCTACACGTACTTAAGAAACACCCTGTATATATTTCACACATTCCCGAAAACTGAAGACCTTGCGCAAAAATAGTTGTTCCATTTGATTCTTTCCACCGACGAACTAGAATTATTTGATCATAAAAGAATTGGTGGAGATCATTCAGGAAAGAGTAATGTTGAAGATGCGTAAGACACCGTTTATGTCAAAACTGATGTTGATATTTTGTAACAATTCGAATGAGCCAATAAAATTCAAAATTTGAGACTCATTATGCTTCCTTTCCAGACTCCATTATCTTAAAATGATCTTGATACTTCAACCAAATAAGTTGAAAGGGTAACTATGATTCCGTTACTTGTTACTCTGAAGTTGGTAAGATTTACTTTTGTAATTCTGATGTTGGTGCGTTGACTGAATTTGAGGCATTTACTGTTAAGAGCTATAACTGAAGGAAGTGATTCGGCTGAACTTTGGTTTACTGGAAATCTGATATGGAAAAAACAATTCAACGTCGCGATTCTGGACCCTCAGCCAATTGTAATGGTACCAATTTTGTTTTGATGAAATGCCCTGTTGACATGTTGACCTCTTCGGATTACTGGAAATCTGATAAGAAAAACTCTGTTGAACGTTTCGATTAAAGTCCCTCAACCTATTTTAATAGTGCTATTTTTGTTTTGCGGAGAAGTGACGTTGCCAAGTTTAGGTCACTTGGGATTACTGGAAATCTGTCAATTGTAATAGCATCATTATTGTTTTGTGGAAATGCCCTGTTGCCAAGTTGACCTCTTCAGATTACTGGAAATCTGATATGAAAAAAATCAGTTGAACGTCTCGATTATTAACCCTCAATCTATTCTAATAGTACTAATTTTGTTTTGCGGAAATGCGCTGTTGCCAAGTTTTGGTCACTTGGAATTACTGGAAATCTGATATGGAAAAAACAATGTAATAGTATCATTTTTGTTTTGCCGAAATGCGCCGTTGCCAAGGTTTGGTCTCTTTGGATAACTGGAGAACTGATATGATGACAGTTCTGAGTGGATATCAAACTATTCAATCAGATGAATTGCGCTGTAAAATTTGATTATTGCCGAAGGCGTGTCTCTTCTCTCTGGTAATTTACAAAATGCAAGCGCAGCGAGCATCTGCTATGATTTCACCTCTTCATACTAATCAGAGGAACCACCTGATTGAATAGGATAATGTCCAGTTCGATCCATCTCCATATAAGATTTCCAGTAATCCGAAGTGATCAACTTGCAACAGAGCATTTCCGCAAAACGAAAATGGTGCTACTAGAATCGCCTGATGACACAAAGTGTCGAAGTTCAATTATTTTTTCCATATCAGATTTTCAGTAATCCCAAGTGACCAAAACTTGGCAACGGCGCATTTCCACAAAACAAAAATAATACTATTAGAATAGGGTCTTTGATCGAGACGTTCAACTGTTTTATTATTATCATATTTCCAGTAATTCGAAGAGGTCAACTTGGCAACAGGGCATTTGCGTAAAACAAAAATGGTACCATTACAATTGGCTGAGGGCCCACAATCGCGACCTTCAATTTTTTTTTCACATCAGATTTTCAGTAAACCTAATTTTTACCAGTGATTCTATTGGTTATGTAGAGGAAGATATACTATAGATCACACCGAACCCAAGAATGAATCAGTTGACTGTTGTCTTCCTGAAGATGGTTATAAATGTGCAGATTCATTGGATAGTTTCCTGATGCTGAGTAAATCACACTACATAGAAAATAGAACGAAAGCCCAGAGTGTGTCTCAAATTTGGAGAAGAGAACAAATGACTAGGATTACATCTTCCAAATTTGGATTCATAATTAAACGTAAAAAAGCAGTCGATGAAAATTTGGTCTAAATAACAAACACTAAGAGCAGCCATGAAAGCGGGAATGGATAATGAAGATAGGGCTGTAGCTGAATATGAAACAGAAAATGCAGGTTCCAGATGTTTCCCATGTGAACTTTTTAACCCAAGAATCCTTTTCTTGGCAACGTCATCCGACAGCGATCTTTTCGATACCAGTAGGGGAGACCGGTATCAATTGTAACAAAATTTTGTTTTGATTTTTTTCTAATTACAGTAATCACCAACTTGTGAAAATAAAAACATCCAAGGGTTACTTCAAGCTCTTGGAATGACGTGACATAGTCAGATTTGGTGTAATTCAATTAATTTTAGCTCCAGAAACAGTTTTTTTTTCAAAAACCAAATGTTACTATTGACACCATCTTGGTGACAATAGTAACTCTTGAAGTGTCAATTGTAATAGGAGTATGAATACATGTGAGAGTCATACGAAATTACGTTATTATGAAATTTGATGTTAAGCCCTTGATATATCATTGTGACGCAAATCTTATTTTAATCTAAATGAGGTAAAATTATATCCAATATCATAATTTATTGAGAAACAATACAAAAAATATGAGTTCAAACAACAACATGAAAACTATTGAATGATAACAACGAAAACTGAAAGTAAAGTTCTGGAAAAATATGTGACACAATGTGACACAAAATTAATTTGAATCTGAGGGAAAAAAAAAGGATCGTTTTTAGCACAAGAAGAATGAACCCAGCCTTGACACTTCCTGCACTGCGCCAATCCTCCTTATTACTGCAGTAAGGACCACAGCATACTAAACATATAGTGTCATCTTCAGATGACTCTTCCAATGACTGTTCGACAATCTTTCGCTTCTTTGCGACGTCTGTTATTTTCCTAGTTTTTTTATATGCCATAACGTTTTTTTTAGCGGAAGACACTTTTCTTTCGTTCTATAGTTCTTCCAATAGTTCCTTCTCAGGGGTGTCGGTTATAATTGCAGTTTTGCCTTTTCGTCTGGATGTAGTGCGTTTTGTTTTGCTGAAATCAGCCTTTGGCAAAGGACGAACTTGCTCCGGAGTATAGGCTTTCATAGGAGGTGCTGGAAGTAGATGCAGAATATCTTTACCATTAGGCGACCGAATTGGTGTTGAAGGAGCTGTCGATGTGCTGGGTTGGGGGTTGTTAACGGTTTCTTCGACATTTGATCTAGACGTGTCTTTTTTCACCAAACTTGCTTCAACGGGTCTATCAGTTACACTACAAGGTGCAAATTCATCTTCAGTGAAGATATTCCTATTCAAATGCCATATTCCTGAGCATTTGAAACCTGCAGTGATATTCCTGGGAGTTACAGCTAGTGGTAAAGCGTCTCGTACTATTGATGGTATATTATAAATAGTCAGTTTGCCCGGGTTCATCTTCTTCAACTGATCACATTCATTATTAAAAAAAATTTTAAAGGGCTCATAAACTCCGCGACCAAGCGGTTGCAATTTATAGGACGTATGCGGTGGAAATGTAAGTAAGGTTATGTAGTTTTGTTTGCAAAAATCTATAACAGGAATAGACAGATGCGAGCCATGGTTATCAAAAATAAGCAGGATTCTATTTGTTGCATTTGGTTTCACGTAATTTGCGTAATGTTTCACGAAAATTAGGAATTCCTCTTCTTGCATCCAACCGCTCTTGTTCCCAGATCCGATGCATCCAGGTGGCCCATCTCTTACAAAATTTTCGTGATATCTCTTCAAGGGAAAAATTAACATGGGTGGTATACTGTTCCCTAGTGCATTTATGGCTACACATACCGTAACTAACGTTCGTCTTTCTTGCGAAGTTATTGCACCCACCTGTTTCACGCCTTTTGTTGCTATGATTTTATTAGATTTTTGAACCGTAGTGCACCCCGTTTCATCTACGTTGTATATATTGTTCGGCCCAAAATTGTATCTTTGTAAGACATCATCCATAATTTGCGTAAATCCTTTGGCGTGAGTCCAAAATACAGTTTGGAACAAATTGTGCAGTACTGGCCCAATTGCTGCTCTTGTTCGGGAGTAAAAACTCTATTGTGAGGATGGTAACCAACTTGTGGGTTTTCATTATTCTTCTTAGCAATAACAAATCGTCTGAGAGAAATAGGGCACATTCCATATTTATTGCTGTAGTCTGGACTTTTGCATTTCCTTTAATAACATCATTAGCAGCCTGCTCGTACTACTCTTGAGGAATTTCACCTCTAGTGGTCTTCTTGACTCTAGGTTTCACCATATTTTCACACTGTAACAATTAAAGATCTGAATAAATACTGATAATAGGTACCGCAACTGGTGTCAATTGTAACATGTTACGATTGACACCCTCGAATCTGTTACAATCGACACCAACAGCTCCCCAACCGTTAGACAATCATTTCACTAAGCTTAACCTTCAAATTTGGGAATCAGTGTGAATATTAGCACCAAACCAGTCTGATTTCAGTCGAATAATTGTTTTTGGGGTAGGCTCAATAATAAACTTGCAATCACCGCTCAATTATGGAATGCAATACTTACATTTTAGGCCAAAAATCACTTTCGCACGTTCCACAGGTTAACACACTATTGTTGACAAATTGACAGTACTTCATCCTGAGTAGCTTGTAGTAAGCTAATTCACCAATACATACAATACATACATTTTACTTTTTCTCGACAGATGGTAGGATATATATCAAAGTTACAATTGACACCTGTTACAATTGACACCGGTCTCCCCTACCAATATCTACCATTTGTTGGATATAAAAACATTGGTGTATAGAGGAATATGTAAAACAGGGGTATGTCCCATTTCTTGATAACAATAAGGAAGTATTAGCTTCTTATCCTATAGAAATAAGCTGAATTTGTTACTTAAAACTGTTGAAAGTGATTGTTATAAAAATAAAACTTTGGAAAACTCTAATAATAATAAAAATGAGGGCGGGGATTAGCGCAGTGGTTAAGCGCTCGCCTAGTAATCGAGAGATTGCAGGTTCGATTCCCAGACGGTGCGATCTTTTTTCATTTTCAGATGTGAAAGTCTGAATGACTGAGGCTCGTGTCGGCTGGGAATAATCCTCCACGATTCACTGTTGCGTTAAAAATTAACAGTGCTGCTCCTAAAGTGGCGTATGGAGTTAGTAACAATGCCTATCCAGAACACATGGCTAATGACCATAGCAGTCGATGCCAAAACACCAAGGAAAAAAAAAAAATAAAAATGTTTGGAATATTGTCAAAGAACTGCCAACTCAAAAAAACGCACAGAAATTATAAAAGAACTTGAAATTAATGATGACACAACTACAGAACATAATTCAGAGATGGCCAATGCGTTTGTTGATTATTTCACCAATGTTCGAGCTGTTTTACTAGCAAGAAAAAACGAATTAACAGCAAACAAATTATCAAAGAACAATCGTTATTTCGAAATCAGTGAATAATAATAATAAATCTCCGGGCTTCCACCAAATCACAGCGGAAATTATAAAAGATATCAAAATATCTTCACATCTGGTGTTTTTCCTTCACAATTTAAAAAAGCAATAATTAAACCAATTCATAAATCGGGCTAAAAAAAGTTGACTAAAAATTATAGACCAATATCAGTACTATTCAATATTTTTGGATTGACATGGTCGTTACTTGATGGAAATTCATAGTATATGACACTAATGTAAAAAAGATTAAATTTCCACAGATTTATTGTCTTCGCGACATGCTTCGATACACAGTATATTTCTCAAGCGAATGCATTTCACTGTATTACATTCGCTTGAATGTAAGATACTGTGTATCGAAACATGTCGCGGAGACATTAAATCTGAGGAAATTTCATCGTTTTTTACCTTATTGTCAAAAATCAAATATTGCAAAACTTTTTGAAAGGGCGTTAAAAAACAGGATTACATCTTTTAATGCGTGAATCGAACTGATCAATACCCGTCAATATGGATTTCAAGCTTATAAATCAAAGATATCAAAAAGTTTGGACAATGGAAAAAAGTCTGCTTGTGTATTTCTAGATCTTGCTAAAGCATTCGATACGGTCTGCCATTCACAACTATTAGATGTTTTGGAGGACTTGGATTTTTGAGGGGTAGTCAGAAAATTACCTAAGCGTCAGAAAACAGCAGGTATTACTCAATGGTAGATTGAGTACAGAGTTCACTGTAGAATATGGCGTACCCCAATGTAATGTACTAGGTCCAGTGCTCTTTATACTATACATACATGATCTTTGAAATATTAACTCATCTGGAGATATCATAAGTTTCGCAGATGATACCGCCATAATCTTCGAAGCTGAAAACTGAGAAAATTCAAAAACCATCTTACAGAATGATCTCAAACTTATCAAAAACTGGTTCGATTATAGGGTATTGACAATTAATATCGGAAAACATTTAATATGCCTTTTTCATGATGAAAACACTAATTCTCCATTTAGCGACCTCAAAATTGGCGATAAGTTGAGAATAAAACAGACCAAATCAATAAAATATTTAGGAGTAACCATCGATAAACATCTAAGGTGGAACGTACATATATTGAGACTATGCAATACCCTTATACCGATTCAAATATATCGCCAAATTTTTTGAAGAAATACATCTCAGAATGATTTATCACGCATTGGTTGAATCAAGATTGACATATGGGATAATAGGGTGGGGAAGTGCATTAAAAGAACTTATTGAAAATGTAGAAATTCTTCAGAAAACCTTTTTGAACATTTTACCAAATGAATCCTCTCGATACTCATCTGAATTTATTCACTCCGAATCTAGGGTCCTTGATATTCGCCAACATCATTTCTTCATCACATCTTGTTTTGAATTCAAAGGTAAATCAAATCGAAATATTTCAAAACACCGCTTGCTACAAAATCTATAGAACAAAGATGATTTTCATATTTGGTACCAAGATTTTTCAACTTTATTCCTGTCGAAATAAGAGAGATTTGTTTTTAGACAGGATAAAAAAAAATTAAAGAAGTTTTTACTTGATTGAAACAGACTCATATTACATGAGATTGTGGAAGGTAGTATTATTGTTTAATGAGACTTCTTTCCATTCTAGTCCATTAGTTAAAATGTCTCTATTCAATTATTTCTTAAACCTATATACAGTTTGTCTCACTAAATTGGAACCATATGGAAAACTTTTTTATTATTCATTTTAGGAAAAAAAGTTATTCCTTACAAAAAGTTCTGCATGTTCTAAAATCTAAAATACAATAATTAGATATCAAATTTTTTCAGTCGTATACGCGGTGTGACAAAAAATATGAATTTTACTCAAGAGTAAAGTACCTTCATATTTGAAAATATCGAAAATTCTTATAGAGACAAACTGTATATTTGTTTATAATTTTATGTTAAAAAAGATGTGTGTTAATGATTTGTAATTTAAATTTTCGTCTTCCATTTCTCCCGTGTTTCAAAGTGAGCATGTAATAAAAATGCTTTATTACATGTAATTTCCTCTGGTTTATATGATAACTGTAAATGAATGTAATAATCAGTAAAACGACGTATTGTTATAGTGGAATGACGACAATTTACAGAATATTCCAGGTAATATGTGAATTATCTTTTGTCTAAATGTAATTTTCCGTAACGCTATCGCCATGCTCACCTGCCGGCATTCGGCTCAAACCTCATTCACAGTTCATGTTGGTGGGATGGACATCGTTGGGCATCTAGCGAAGGTAGGTTGGTTTGTGTGAGTGTGAGTAAGGGGGTGCCAAATTGTCATCGAATTATATCTCAGGTGAGTAAATCATTTTGTCATTGTTTGTTCCAAAATATTATGAATAACATCAGAATTTTCATAGAAAATCGAATCGAAACTTCCGTTGTCGCAGACCCAACCGTGAGATAATTTTGAGTATTTACTCGACTTTCAAATCTCAAGTAGATAGATATCATCTCAATTCGATATCGGAGTGTGGGCAATCTTATGAGATCTACTAATTTCGTTAATTCCAAAGTTGAAATATAGTGTAAAATATTTTTTTAAAATAATTGTCTGTGGTACCATATCTGAATGATTTGCGAGTTTCGGTTATTTTCCTTCATTATTCAACAATACATTACAATGTCATGATGAATAAAATATTTTTGATTCCGATTTTATGTGTTTTGCAAATCTCTTTCCCCCTCTACTATTAAGTAATTATAAGCCTATATGTAAAGTTAGTTGACACTACTTGAAAACAATGGTCGGGACACCTTAATAGAAATGTCCGTTAAATCTGTAAATAGGGGGAACATCACATGAAAATACAAGTGATTATCGGGAAAGATAAATTTATATTTCTCCCAAATACTTGAATATATATCCAATAAAACATACTGAAGCATGTATATCAATTGGCACTACTTGAATATAATGGTAAAAAGACCTAAACAAACATATAGAAATCGCCATTGAATATGGAATAATGGAGAATAGTACATACATATACAAGTGATAATCCATGGAATATATTGAAAATTCACATTCGACGTCAAGTTATGACTTTAAATTATATTGCATGAGGTATATAATTTTACATGTTTATGCATGGCAACGCATTACCCATATGGGATCATGTAATCTGATAGTACCCTGATGGTACCCTGTGGTATCGGATAGTTTTAGCTGTACCTATATTTTAATTTGTTTTTAATGTGTGCACTTTTTCATACTGTAAATTTAACAAGCTAATGCTCGGAAGTTGAGGAGCTCGAAAGTTGAGGAGCTCGGAAGTTGAGATGCTCGGAAGTTGAAGGGTCTGCGAAAAGCTCGGAAGTTAAATGGTTTAGAACTATAATTGGACACCAATAATATGAATACGACTAATGCCTTTAAAACTATAATTGGAAACCCATAATATGAATACAACTACCCTAATGCCTTTAAAACTATAATTGGACTCCAATAATATGAATACAATGACTTATGCCTTTGAAATCATAATTGGACCAATAATATGAATACAACGACTTTAATGCGTTCACAACTATAATTGGATACCAATAATATGAATACAACTATTGTAATTTAAAACTATAATTGGACTCCAATAATTTGAATACGACTAATGCGAGACATAACTGTCTTGACTAATTTCCTACAAAAATACGTGTTTTCAATGCATGTCTCAAATTATTCCAAATCGCAATTTTTTTAAGATTTAGAAAATTTGGAGGAGGGGGGCAACGGGGCGGTAGATACAAAAACCGGGAAAATTCGATGGGGGGTGTAATGGTAATGGTAATGGGTGGGGGACGCAAGCGTCAGCGACTAGGCCCCAGTGGGCCCTTTTCGCAATCCCCGGCATCTTCACTCATCCCATGTCGGATACCTGCTCGAACCTCTTCGACCTTCTTATGAAAGTCGAAATGTCCTTCCATTGCAACGAGTGCAATTCTTCCTCCTTAATAGTGGCAGCTCCGAAGACGTTTTGTCTGAGCCTGCCATAAATACCACATTCGCACAGGAAGTGGAAGGAGTCCTCCTCTTCCCCACATTCCGTGCATAGTGGGTCTGCCTCAACTCTGATGAGAGCCAGGTGCCTCCTGAGGCCGCAGTGGCCGGTTAGAACTCCCACCAACAGTCGGAGTTCTTTGCGGCTTAGCTTCAGTATCTATGGGGGGGGGGGGAGGGGTAAGTGAATATTCAAAAATCCGAATGCTCTGCGCCAGGGAAAATTCGAAGGAGAGGAGAAGGAATGGATTTTTAAAAATCCTGGCGCCTCGCGCCCAGGAAAATTCGAAGGGGGCGTAAGTGGATATTCAAAAATCTGGGCGCTTTGCGCCCGGGAAAATACGAAGAGGGGGGAAAATAAATATTCAAAAATCCCGTCCCAAATTTTTCGTTTTTGTGAGATATTTCCTAGACTATTCATTTTACGAACAAAATATTTTCACATTTTTTGTACTTTCATGAGACGATCAAAAAAGGTCAGTTTTGAATCTTGAAAATCTGTCACCATATTTGCGTTTTTGGTGTTTTTATTTTTCAAGATATGAAAAAATGCCATGAAAACTTTTGGTAGACATCTTTGAGTTAAATGAAACTGTTGATTTAATTTTTCGATTATGTGAAATATTTCCTAGACATTGATATTACAGAAAAAATGTATGCACATTTTTTGTAGACTTTTATGAGATGATCAAAAAAGGTGATTCGTAAAATTGGAAAATACGTCGTCATATTTGAGTTTTTATGTAATGTAATTTTTCACTTCTTGTAGATCTGTTCTAGTACATCAAAACTTTTCATATTAATTTTCTCGATATCTTGTTTCGTTTTCGAGTTTTTGAGGTTTCAAAATTTTTTAAAAAAATTTCATCTTTTTTCCACTTTCTAATAGAGTTGGAGAAAAACGGTTTGGAGTATTAGTGAGGCTTGTGAATACGTACGAGAAGAAATTTTAAGATTTCCATTTGTTTCATTGGTACGGTCAATATCTCGATTTTTCATTTTTTTGGAATATTTCCCGTACTATTAATTTTACGGAAAAAAAGAGTCGACATGTTTTGTAGATTTTCTGAAGGCGGTCAAAATAGATTTCTTGATAAATTGACGAAATATCGACCGTTTTCGAGATATTTTGTATTTTCTAAAATTAAAATTTTCATTTTCAGTTTTCTCGGGTTTTCTCAGTTTTCCGATTGTTTTGGTGGAAAATGGTCCACATATATTTTGTTCCCCTATTTGAGCTCTACCTATCGCAGTTTGGAAATTCAGTTTCAATCATCGGTTTGGCGTATTTTTGAAACTTTTACTTTTTGGAAAATCGCCCGGAAAAGCCGTAAGCATTTTCCGATCCTTCCCAAAAACTAAACACTTCTGTAGGACAAATGTGCGTATGAATTTAAAGAATATGGAGCAAAAAAATCAATTCTTGAACCACTATCGAGGAAACTGTGAAAAGCCGGAAAAACGCCGTAAAAATTTTCCTGATTTTCATATCGCAAAAAAAAATTTGAGAAATATTGTCCTCGAGTTATTGATATGGTTCAAATTTCAAAGCGATATCTTCAAAGGTATGGAAATGCGAGCGTTTTGAAATGCCACGACAGACAGACGGACAGACAGACAGACCGACAGACAGAATTTCCACAAAACATTTTTTTTCGACGGGGATCATTTTCCTAGAAGTAACTATGGGTCTAAAACGTCAAATAAAAAAGTTGATGTCCATCTAGGAAGACGGTAGGAAATACAACTTCCTAAAGGGTAGTTGTATAATTATTAAATATTTTTGGATTTGGACTTCGAATTGGAGCCTTTCTTACTGAAAAGCAGATTTCATAATTCCACAGATCTCACTACGTTCGGCAAATAAACGTTCAGCTTCGTCACATAAACTATCACTTTTTCTCCCAATAAAATAATCTACTATTTGCTCGCGCCACCTAATGACATAAAATCAAAAATTCGAAATGAGTAATGAAACGTAGGTCACACACACGCTGGCGTCATTATGAAATTATTGAAGAATGACACAATAAGAACAGGATGAGGTATTTTGTTCGGTTTTTAACGTGCAATCATAAGCGCATTACCTTATAGTAGTGACATGAGTTCGTAATTATAACCATATGTCCAGTGGCTGAGTGTCGTTATTAACTATGGGAAATCGACAATTAAAAAAATTAACGAAGCTCAGTGTATTGTGCAAAGCCCCGGTGATATGCAATTAATGTTCTTTTTGTGAGCATAATTGGAACAGGTATAATTATCTTCCCAGGAATAAGTATTTAGCAAGTAGCCGTCTTGTTGCATTATGGTTGCTCAATAAATTTCTATTAGCAATTCAATAACTTCACATCATAAATCCTTCCACAATTCTCTTCTACTTTATGGAAAAAAGCATTTTTTTATGAATGTTTTACATTAGGTATTAGTGAATATTACCATTACTCAATGTCAATGTATTTTTAGGTGGTCACTGGTAGAGCAATTAAATGGCCACCTAACAATCAGGACTTTACCCCTATGGATTCATTTTTCTGGGAATTTCTAAGAGAGATTGTTGATAATAATGACATTAATAAAAATACTCAAATTATTAAAGACACGATTCGACTTGAAATAGAGAATATGAATGTTGATATTGAAGCAATTTCCGATGCAATCAAAAATACTGCGTGATTTACGTAGGCCGTGCATTAGAAGCTTTTCAACTTGCAGTTGGACTAGAAACTTGATATAACCTAAGTTATGTTAGCTTATCTATTACAGTTTTTGAGATATGTCCATTTCTCTGAAAAAAATACCGCTGTAGTAGTTTACGAAAACACGTCATGTAGCCCGCAAACCGTTCAAAATTAGGAAACCAAATTTATCAAGCAGTTTGCTGGTAGTCCAGGCTAATACTTGATGTCCCATCGACGGTCTAATTTTGTACCACAATATGGGCGCAAGCGATTTTCGAATGTTGCATTATAAAATTGTCAAAAACTCAGATTTTTCAAATGGCACCTATCATTTCTTTTTTAACCACTCAAAAGAAAATTGAATTTTAGGATGAGTTATTTCAGCTTTCCCTATACCCAAGTTCAAGTTCAACCTCAATCGAGTTATTCAATAAAAATCGAGAAATTCCTTATCTTGCCGAATGATTCTGTGAATTATTGCCATGGAAACAAAAGAAAATTGTAATAATTTATATTGCACAATATTGACCATCATTGTTGTCTAAACATTGTATTATTCTATTTAAAATAGATTGCGTAGTACATCTGATTTTGTTGGGATCGATACTGTCACAAGTCTGTATTAGGTTTGAACGTGAGTGGGCCCGTATCAGGTCCTCCACTGCGGCCAATGGCCTATTGTGGCTCAAAGTCTGTATTACTCAACTCATCTATATCGTGAACTGGTGAAGAATAGACCGAATCTTTTACCCTACCCCAAATATAAAAATCTAAAGGGGTAAGATCTGGAGATTTTGCAGGCCACAGAGGGTCCTCGATTTCCCCACCAACGGTGCTCGAATATGGATATCAATTTGGTATACACAGCTCGTGTATTGTGGGGCGGTGCCTTATCCATCTGGTACCATGAACGTGCAGCTCTAGCCTACTACTTTTTGAAGAATTTCTACGTATCTGTCACTATTCCAACTTTCATCATACATAAAATAGCGTACCTCTTGGTTCATTACCAAACAAAATACATTTATTCGAAATTTTACTTGATTTTCAACTTCGAATACCATATGTGGATCTTCAGAAGCCCAAAAATGTTAATTGCGCTTATTGTAAACTTCCGGTTGACAAAACTTTGCCTTATCAGTCCAAATTATGTTATCTAAGAATCCGGCTTGCTCTCGTATTTTCTCACACAACTTCGTTTGGATAATTTTCCATATTAGAATCAATTTCATTTAAGAATTAGAACGACTCGTTTTTACTTTGACAGAATATCACCTTCTCATCTACAGTTGTTTTTTGTTTCCATGGCATACTTGAATAAACACAGAAGCATTTGGCATGATTAGGCACTCCTTGATTTTTATTGAATGACTCGATAGAGGTTGAATTTGGGTATAGGGAAAGCTGAAATAACTCATCATTAAATTCAATTTTCTTTTGAATGGTTAAAAAAAGAAATGCAATTTGAAAAATTTGAGTTTTTGACAATTTTATAATACGACATTCGAACATCGGCTGTGCCAATATGGTACAAAATGGGACCGTCGATGGCAGTCAGGTGTTAGCCTGGACTACCAGCTAACTGCTCCATAAATTTGGTGTCCTAATTTTGAACGGTTTATGGGCTACACGTGTTTTCGTAAACTACTTCAGAAAAATTAACATATCTCAAAAACTGTAATAGGCCAATCGACTTTTGGCATACCCTGTATAGTTGAAGGACTAAAAATATTTGAGGTGGAACGCACATGATCAATTAAATTTTTGTTAAAATTGTTATTTTGATATGCCGTTACCTTAAAAAACTTACTTAAGCCGACGTCTTTTTTTAGTTTAATTAAATTTTTTAGCATTGAGTACCTGGACCAAAGAATGTTTGGCTGCATGTTTTGGAAATTTCTGCAGAATAATCCGAAAAAACGACTTCTTTAAAATTTTAATTCACTTATTTTGGCACCATTTTTCCAAACACAATTTATTCATCTTCCACTTTTGCAGTTTTGGCTACTTCCAAAACTGACTGGCAAATCTTCGTCTGAAGAATACATGAAAAATTATCTTACTGGAAAAACCTGCGACGGTAAAATTGGTTTTGACAAGGTAGTGATTTGACTGACATGTTTATTTTTTCTTTGTTGCTATAGTGATTCAAAGTGACAAATAAATAATCCCAGATGTTTATTATTGTTTGACATTCATTTGATGAGGCGAACGCTTTACCAGCACGGCTACCACTTCTCGTATCTTCTGTAATTTTTTATGTGGAACCATGAAATTCTCATAATCGATAGATACATTAAAAATGAATTCTCTGCACAAAAGAGGTCATCCTACGTGATATACACTGGATGCCAGCAGCGATAGAACTACCCATTTTACCGGAAAGTTATATTAGGGGGCAAAATTGGCCAAAAATTCCTTCGGATTCGTGTTCAGGATCCCGAAATTACTACTAATACACGTGTCCCCTGAAAAATTTTCAGTCCTGAAAAAGTCTAATTTGTTTCACTTCTCATGGAAACGCCCCTGTATCTTCTGTAATTTTTGACGTAGAACCATGAAATTTTCAGGATCGATAGGTACATCAGGAATGTATTTACTTCATAAAAGCGGACATCTTTAGTATCATACACTGCACACCAGCAGCAATGGAACCACCCATTTTTCCATCGCTGCTGGCGTTCAGTGTATATCACGTAGGATGATTCCTTCAAAAATTACGCAAGATACGAGGGTGCTTCCTTGAGAAGTGTAACACACTGTATATAGGTGCAAACATGTAAAAAACAAACATGCTATCACGAGCAACCTCGGTAGAACTTTCGGCTTCAAGAAATTCAATGAAAAGTCCACACTTGGGCAAGAAGTTAAAAAACATGTTTTAGAATAATCGCGTATTCTGCCTCACCCTGTGAGTATGCACACCATTCCAAGGCAACTGATATTTTCCACAACACAAAAATCAAGAAAAATCAACTTACAGACAGTATTTTCCACAATTGACATTAGACATTCAACCCAATTTTTTAGCTCACCCTATAGGGCCAGAAAAAAAGTCCAATGAAGATAGTTGCTTCTTTTGACCTCCAGAATGATATATCCAAAAATAAAAAGAATCTGTCGAGCCCCATGTTTTCAGAGCCATGTCCATTGAGGCATTTTCTCTTAGTAACTGTTGATGAAGAAAGTGATACTAAGTAGACACCGAACCAATGAATGAGTCTGTTGGGTGTTGTCTTTCTGAACATGGTTATAATTGTGCAGAGTTACTGGATAGTTGTTCCCAAACGCTGAGCAAAGCAAACAACATAGAAAATATAACAAAAACCCAGTGTGCTTCTAAAATTTGGAGAAGAAAACGAATGACTAGGATTACATCTTTCAAATTTGGATCCATAATTAAACATAAGGCGCCGCCAGTCAATGAAAATTTTCTCTTCCAAATTTGGCCCAAATGACAAATAACAACAGCCATGAAAGCTGGGTTGGATAAGGAGAATGTTGCTGCAGCTAAACATGAAACAGAATGTTCAGATGTTTTCTTGTTATTAACACAGGAATCTCTCTCTTGGCAACGACAGAGTTGCTTTTGAGACCAGTATCAATATCTACCATTTGTTGGGATAAAATAAAACATAATCCGAGAGGATGGCTCGAACGGAGAGCGCCGGCCTACCGATATCTGAAGCCAAGCAACGCTAGGCGAGGTCGGGCTTTGGATGGCAGACCAACGTACCTCCTTTCGAGATTTTCCCCGGATCGTTTTTTGCTATATCTTGAAAAGAGCCTGAATTATTTAAAGATTTATGGTTTATAAATCGTATAATTATAAAAATATTTTTTTGTACTTTAGTCCCATATACCAACTGAAATTTTTCAACTCCGGTAGTTGAATGTTTCTACTTCACAGATCATGTGATCTATCAGTAGAAATATTTAACTCAGGGCAATGCATAAATGTACCGATGATTCTCTAAAAACTGAGGATATCACCTATACAGGATGTTTCGTAATAAATGCGCAGGACTTCAGGATGTGATAGCTCGTCCAAAAATACGAAAAAAAGTTTATATTAACTTACCCTCTAAAATGCACCATTTTCGAGATACAGGGTGTTGAAACTTAAAAAAAATAATTGTTTTTTGCGAATATCTCTGGAACCGTTTATCGCACAGAAAACAGATTTCGTGGGCATTTTCTACTCATAATAAGCTATGTTTTGTGAAGATTTTTTATTTTTTCAAATTCATAATTGGTGAGAATTTTGAAGGGGTAGAGGATGATATCCTCTCCAACTTCTACGCCACTGGAAAAAGTACAGTTTTGAGCCTCCTATATGAACCGCCAATGTTTTCTACACAAAAAAGGTATTCTTGGTCATAAGCTCTAAAGTTGACCGTTTTCAAGAAAAATCAACTTTCATGTTGTTTATATAATGCTGCGTGCCTTGAAGCTAACGGCGGACATTTCCAACAATTCAACTGAGTATGATTGTTTTTGTTTTTAATTTTATTTTGGAATTAAGATGTCAACGTTTGGTTTTGTTACTTGTTTTAAGGTTTAAATAAATTTTGTATAATTATGAAAAAAATTATTTAAAAAAATTTACCATGTTTTTCAACATGAAAGTTGATTATTCTTGAAAACGGTCAACTTTAGAGCTTATGACCTAGAGTACCTTTTTTTGTGTAGAAAACATTGGCGGTTCAAGTAGGCGGCTCAAAACCATACTTTTTCCAGTGGCGTAGTAGTTGGAGAAAAAAACACTCACTACCCCTTCAAAATCTTCACCAATTATGAATTTTAAAAAATAAAAAATCTGCACAGAACATAGCTTATTATGAGTAGAAAATGCATTCAAAATCTGTTTTTTGTGCGATACACGGTTCCAGAGATATTCGCAAAAAACTATAATTTTTTTTAAATTTCAACACCCTGTATCTCGAAAATGTTGAATTTTAGAGGGTAAGTTAATAGAAACTTTTTTTCGAATTTTTGAACGAGCTATCACATCCGGAAGTCCTGCGCATTTATTATGAAACACCCTGTATAAAGTTAGCGAAAAAATTCGAAAAAATTGAAAACGGATTATTCCATAATTTGCCGCCTTTTTGTGGCTAATTAGTTGCGAAGAAAAAAAATTTTTCGCTCTTTTTCTTTAAAAAATATGAGATGTTTTGCAAACTTCTATTTTTCCACAGTTCTGGAATGTCCTTTAATTTGCCGCCTTTTTATTGCTAATTAGTTGCGAGAAAAAAAAAATGCGTTGTTTCGCTACTTCATATGAACTTAGCGAAACAACTTCCATAATTTTTATTTTTTCACATTTCTGAAGTATCCATAATTTACCGCCTTTTGTCGCTAATTGGTTGCGCAGAAAAAAAACTTGTCGCTCTTTTTTTAATATGCGATGTTTCGCTAACTTCATAAGAAGCGTAATTTCTTTCTTTTCTCACTTCTGAAATATCCAGAATCTGCCGCTTTTTTGTAGCTAATCAGTTGCGGAGAGAAACAACTTGTCTCTTTTCTCACATGAAAATATATGATGTTTTGACAACTTCCGTTATTTTTATCTTCTCTCACTTTATAGGTCTCCAAAAATTACTCCTTTCTTTAAAAAAATATGCAATATTTTGCTAACCTTATATGAAGTTAGCGGGACAACTTCCGTCATATTTTAATGTTTTAATATTCAGCAAACAGTTTTGTTTGTGTGGGTCAAATCTAGAAATTGGAATTTTAACTCCCTTCCTGTTGAGCGATTGATCTGAAATTTCGTGCACACCTTTAATTCTGATGACAATGCAATTATGTATATTTAGTATCATTGTAAATCCAAGAGGGTTACCACCACAAAATGGCGGACATATTGTTTTTCAACCCCGTCAATATGGGTATCAAATGAAAGTGCTGAAATAGACCATGAAAAAATTCCAAATCCAAGATGACCGCCGCCCCAAAATAGCGGACGACATATTTTGTTCAACCCACTCAATATGGATATCAAATTAAAGGGCTGAACATGCTAAAAAGACGAAAACTTCTTTTTTTTCAAAGCAGATTGGCTACAGAGGAAACCATGTACCATCCATCGAACTAATGAAAATGGATCATTTTTGGCCTTAGATAATGTAATGTAAAAAAATGAATGCTTCCATCATCCTGCAAGTTACAGCAACCCATAGCTCGACACTTGCTCATTTTGATAAAAAACTACAACTCCCAACGACTCACTCTGTAATAATATTGCATGCCTCAACTTTGCTCACTTGTTATAAGTCGCAGAGTATATCGGCTACGTAAAATTTGAGGAGGAGACGTCACAAAAATATGGTGTGAGTGAATTTACTTCTGTACGCTGCTTCAACATATTCGGAACAAAAAAGTAATAAATCAAATTCAATTTGCTTATGGTACTACTTACCGCACACTTGTGAAATATCACTTTAAAAGGAATTCAGTTACATAAACATAGGTCTGCGACAATTTTATTTAACGGTTACCTGAAATATGTCATGAATATCTTCTGAATCGAGAACAATTTAATTTTATTCCAAAAGAGATCTGCGACAATTGTTTTTCCGCAACTAATTAGCGACAAAAAGGCAGCAAATTATGGATACTTCAGAAGCGTGGAAAAGCTGAAATAACGGAAGTTGTTTCGCTAACTTCATTTATAAAGTAAGCGAAACAACGGATTTTTTTTTAAAGAAAGAGCGACCAATTTTTTTTCTTAGCAACTAATTAGCGACAAAAAGGCGGCAAATTATGGATACTTCAGAACTATGGAAAAATAGAAATTACGGAAGTTGTTTTGCTAAACTCATATGAAGTTAGCGAAACAACGCATATTTAAAAAAAAAACAAGAGCGAAAATTTTTTTTTCTTTGCAACTAATTAGCGACAAAAAGGCGACAAATCATGGAATAATCCGTTATCAACTATTTCGAAGTTGTCTCCTAAACTACAGGAGATACGTCGAAGCTTAAACTGGGGCAAAGTTGTGTATTCTGGTGCTTAACAAAATACTGTTTTGAAACATGGAAAATTCCGAGTATTTCCGGAAATATAGGGAAAAAACTGAAAATCGAAATTTTCGTTTTTATTTTTTTCTATCGGTATTTGACAACATAGCTCAAAACCAAAAGTACATTTTCATTGATACTTTTTTTCAGCTACACGTTTTCATGTTCAGATTTATTATCCGACGTTTCGTCTTCTGGCATTCATCATCAACTTTTTTTTTCTGTTATGGACACTATATTGTTTTTTTTTTACAGAAATATAGTGATTCTCATTCTGATTTCATTGATGTATAATTTGTTATGATTTGCAGTTCTGAAACTACAGATATTAAAAAAGAAACAACTTAATCTGAGATGGTCATGACTCCATCGAAAAATTTTGTTCAATAAACACTAGTTGTCAGAACTCATAAAAAATCATAAGTTTGCACAAATACTTCAGTCGAAATATACTCATTCTCAAATGAAGAAAAACGAGATATGTTGAAACTTTATTATAAATTTGATAGGAATAGTACGAAAACAACACAAATTTATTTTGAATTATATCCGGAAAGACAACAGCCGGATAGAACATTATTCAGAATTTTGGGCAAACACTTGGCTGAGTACGGTGCGTTTCAAAAAACAAGAATGAAATCATGAGATTGTAAAAAATGTTCGAAATGATGGCCTTCCTCTTGAATACATAACCGAGCTCGTCGTCTCAAATTAAGAACAGCCCTAACAATATCCCTTCTTCTGATAGACCTGAATTGCGTGATGATATTGTCTCTAAGTTCATCTACTGTGTCATATTATTGCTCTCCATAGATTCTGTTCTTTAAAGTGCGCCGCAAGAAAGTATCCAAAACTGTAAGGTCAGGTGACCTTGCGGGCCACCTCACTGGTCCAGAATTTCCTAACCATACCTATTAGGCAATCTTTGGAGTAAATATTCGCAAACTGCTCTTTTATTGTGTGGAGGAGCCCCGTCATGCTGAAACGTATCCATATATTCTTCGAATTCGTTTCTTAAGAACCGAAGATAGGTTTCCCCGTTCAAAGTATTAGAGAAGAAATGAGGTCCAAGTATTCGGTCGTCATAAATTCCAGCCCCCTCATTCAAACGAAACCGAACTTGTGTCTGACTTCTCTGAAGTGTCGTGGATTATTTTCACTCCAAATTATTTCTATTAAAAACACCACAGTTCGAAAAAGTACTTTCGTCGGTCCAAATAATGTTTTTCAAAAAGTTTGTAGGGTCTACCCTATTCGAGAGCCAGCTACAAAATCCCATCCTTCTCTCAGGATCACCTGGAAGGAAGTAATTTTTGTGAAATATGTATCTTATAACATTTCAAACCACTTTTTTTGAATTCCCTCCAAACGCTCGTCTGTGGCACATCCATTTCTGCCGAGACTTGATTTATCTAAAAAAGTACCAAAAATAATTATACTTCTTCGAATATGGAATGAACAATTATTTTACCTCGGCTAATAAGTTACGTCTAATATTTTGTTCCATACTGCATCCATATTTCATTCTTGGTTTTTGAAATGCACCGTACTCAGCCAAGTGTTTGTCCAAAATTCCGAATAATGTTCTATCCGGCTGTTGTCTTTCCGGATATAATTCAAAATAAATTTGTGCTGTTTTCGTACTATTCCTATCAAATTTATAATAAAGTTTCAACATATCTCGTTTATCTTCATTTGAGAATGAGGACATTTCGAGTATTTGTGCAAACTTATGATATTTAATGAGTTATGACAACTAGTGTTCCAGAATGAGAATCACTATTTTTCTGTATAAAAATACAATATGGCGCCCATAACAGAAAAAAAAGTTGATGATGAATGTCAGAAGACGAAACGACGGATAGTAAATCTGAACATGAAAACGTGTAGCTAAAAAAAAGTATGAATGAAAATGTACTTTTGGTTTTGAGCTGTTGTCAAATAACGATAGAAAAAAATAAAAACAAAAATTCCGATTTTCAGTTTTTTCCCGATATTTCCGGAAATACTCGGAATTTTCCAAGTTTCAAAACAGTATTTTGTTAAGCACCAGAATACGCAACTTTGCCCCAATTTAAGCTTCGTTCGACGTATCTCCTGTAGTTAAGGAGATCCCAATGGTGGGGGTCGAATTTGAATTGCCCTGTATAGGTGAGGATATCTGTTTCGAATGTATCGATCAATTTGTCAATATTTTTCAACTATTAGATATTCCAAGCCAAATATCAAAATAATAAACAATCCTTTGAAATTGACAAATGATATAATTATAATTGAACTGAAACAGTGTTGTCAACATTCAAAAACAAAATATTTAACCAACCTGACAGCTAAAAAACGATTACCGATTGCCGAATATTGTCAATATGTTGGTTGAGTGAGAATAACGATATTTGTTATAATTGTTAAGGTCTGGCTACTCGCCATAAAATAATTTGTTTCACATAAATTTATATTTGCCCTCATGTTTTCACAATTGGCTGGTCATACGTACGTATTGCAACCCTGTCATCTGACAAAGAATCGTCTCACATTTCCAATAAACATTCCGGAATAACTGCGGTACCAGTCCATATAATAATTGAAATAAAAAACCTGTATTTTTAATTGAACTTTTCAGATTATGGTTGAAGTAATCATTGCATGGGCAATTTTGAGAAAATTAAAACCACAGAATACAAAGCCAGAGCCCTTTTTTTCTTGTAATGACGATAGAACGTGTTTTGTGTAATGAATAATTAAAATGGACACCTTTTCTCCCAGTGCCGGAGCTGCGGTGTGGATGATATAACAAAAAAAAAACAGTTTCATTATCAGGTTCCTGATTGATTGAAGATTAAAAGGAAAGTAAGATGAAGAAAGGTCGAAAACCAAAAAAACACCTGGAAACATTTCAAATAACAATAAATATTCTACTAGAACAATAACTATAACGTTTGAGTCTGACATGCAAATATGACGTTTCCCACCTATTTGACGGTATAATTATCCTACTGTTAGATTGCGATAGTATAACCAATCCTAAATCCACCCTAAATCCTACTTGTTAACGTCTGTCATAAATGGCATATCTCTGGTGGAATTCAGCATTGCTTCAGATATATCAAATGTACTCGATCGTGTTTGATCCCAAATACTCTTCGCCAAACTCCCAAATCAATCCTTTCCTTATCGTTTGTTGCCTATTATTTTCTCAGACAGATCCTTGGTGGTGTTGGTCAATGGATTTTCATCTGATTCTACTCTATTCAATACACGGCGACCTATGAAATCTATCGTGTCTCCTTCTGCTGACCAGCCGTTTAGGATCTCTCAACGACTAGAGAAGTTCCTCCAGACCGTTTTAAAAGATCAGGATATCGATTGGCTTCAGGTAAGGTAGATTTCCCTTTTCTATTAAATATTCTCTGAGGTATCTTACCCGCGTATTTTGCAAGGTAATGCATTATGAGAGAACGTGGACAGAGGTTTCATCGCCTTCCTTGCAAAATCTGCATTCTTCTTCCTCTATACTAACCCAAATTTCTCAAAGTGTCCTCGCCACCGGCAGTGTTCTGTTAGAATTCCCGTTAGTATTCTGAGCTTATTTTTAATGTTGCTAGTGCAGTCATCTGATCTCTTCTGGTTGTAGTTCCCAGAAGTATCTTGGCCTGCCTCATTCCTTGTGTTTCTATCCAGTATTGGAATCTTTTGTTTTGCACTTTTTTCAAGTTCATAAAGTATTGTGCTGGTACTTATTCTGCAGAAGGGTTAAGGTCCAAGAAATAGTGTTTCAGTCCTATTTTTTGACAGTACGTCTCTGGTTTTGTAATATTGTTAAGAGCTCTGTAATCCCCGCATGGTCTCCAGTCGCCATTTCGTTTTTGGAACGATGTGCAAAGGTGAAGACCAGTTACTCGACGAGGGTCTGATAATTCCTTGTTTCAACAACTTATCTCTTCTGGCTATGTCCAGTTTTTCTGGCGATAGTCGTCTTGGTCTGGAAAATACCGGTGGACCTGTGTTTTTTACTGTAACTATATTCGTCGTGGGTAAGAATTGATTGGTATTTTGACATTAGATTTTGATATTTTGTGGAAAGTCATAACTCACAACTGTACAGTTGATAGGAAATCTATTGGTCTCAATACCTTCGATTACATATCTTCCTGATACATCCTTGAGAGCTAAATTACGCATATCGACAGATAAACTGAAATGGTTGAGGAAGTCAGCGCCAATAATAGGTTGCTTAACATCGGCAATGACAAATTTCCATTGATGAATTTCATTATGAATGAAATCAGTTTTTGACCAAATATCGAAATTTTTTAATGATTAGCAGCTCGTAGATATGTAAATGTTTGTTTGTTGTGAAAATCAGCAATGTCAGGAGGCAAAACACTCACCTCACTACCAGTATCAACTAAGAAATCGCGTTTACTTCCAACATCGGTAATAAAAAATAGACGACTCCGTTGTATTCCAGCTGAACTCGCCGTCTTCAGTTACTGGATCCTTCGTTTCCCTTCCATTGCAAGGTTGTTGGCATTTGTTGGAACGTTTTCCAAAATTCTCGTGATACCAACAATGTTTTCATGTTATATCGGACGTTCTTATTTTCTCATTGGTATGTTTCTTCTGGCTCAAATTTTAGATAGCGACTGTTTCTGAACAGCATTGATGGAGAGATCGGAACAAGCTGAGTCTACAATAGTATCTCCTATTTCTGCTGATTTATTAACATCCATCTCATCTTTCTTGGCAATTAGAACTAATTTGAATGCACGTGGTGAACGTTGCAGAAATAATTATTAGAAAAATGATTCATTAATTTATTGAAAATTTTCACCCAGATGTTGTTGCATATGCCTGAGTATTTCATCAAAATCAGTCTTGGACATTATTGAATTCGTTTCGTAGTGGAAATGGTGAAACGTTTGATGATTTCTTGTTTCAAGATTTCGTAAAGCATATCTTCAGATGGCTTCAATAAAATATCACGTACCTCAGTGGCAACTTCTGATGATAAAGCAGACACTAAATGGTTGTACTTTGTCTTCGATTGAATGTTGTTGTTGAGAAAGATTGCTTCTACCAGCAAGGACCATAGTACCATTGACGGTGTTGATTCTCGATGTTGTAGGGGTTGAACTTCAGGACTAATTTGACACTGTCTGGGCATCACAAATCACGTCGAGGTAGAATAATATCTACTTCAGTTCGGAATATCGTATATTGACCATTTTTGACATTTTACAATCTCGTTTTCTGAACATCCTATTCTTATGGTTACTAACACATACAGAGATAGTCTCTACACGTCTGCTATTTCAATACCCTCCACTTAAATTAGTTTCTCTAGGCACTCTCAAACCATCTTGGAGTTGATGACAAAGGAGTTCTGAGCATTAATAGCTGCTTGACTTTTTGACATGATTATAATCTCTTTACTGCCAAAATTTCTTTCTATATTGAACTAGACATATTTTCTGATGGCGTAGATTTCCGTTCGAGGATTTGCATAGATTTTCGAAATATTTTGGTCCAAGTGCATTACTCCTATTCCAGTTTCTTCTGTTTCACATCTGTATCCATATGTGAACCATTAAAATAACATCTTCACAGAATATGTTCCTAAAACCTCTGGTAGGAAATCATCCAACCCACCGTGGTTCACACGTGATATCATAAGGAAATTGAAAGCAAAAAGTAGTTATTTGAAAAAATATAAATCAGGCGGTGATGCGGAACACCTTGAAAAATACAGAGCTATTCGAAGGGACTTAAAAAAATGTATTTCCATTTCTCATTTCAATTATATCTGTAAAACTGAAGATTACTTAGCAAATAACCCATCTAAGTTTTGGGCGCACGTAAATAATCTTCGTAATGGTTCATCTATTCCTAGTTCTTTAAATTATAAATATGACCGATTAACCTACCCCCAACAAGTAGTCGATGACTTTGTTACCTTTTTTTAATCTGCCTACATTGAATCATCGAAGTATCGGCAATCTGAAACAAACGATTGCACTAATATACCAACCTTATCTGTACCCAAAATCACTGAAGATGGTGTACTGAAGTCGCTGAAGAAATGCGAACCAAAAATGACAATAGGTCCTGATGGCGTTCCATCGTTTTTCTTGAAAGACTGTTCTATATTATTCGCTAAACCATTACTTATCTACTATTTTTAACTAAGGTCTGGCATCACTTTTCCCAATACATGGAAAGATGGTAAAATATGCCCTGTCTTCAAGAAAGGTGACAAAAATATGGTTGAGAATTACAGACTGATTTTTATACTATGTAACTTCAGTAAATTGTTTGAAATGGTCTTGTATGATGTTTTATTTGCGCATGTCAGATGTCAGATCGTAGAAAATCAGCATGGATTCATTAAGCCAGAAATCACACTGATCGACCAGGACCAACCGTCCGTGACCGTCCACCTACGATCAAAATTTGAAGTAGATCAATGAAAACTTTTAAACTCACAAGTGCCAGGAATCACACTGATCTACCAGGACCGACCGTCCGCGACCTTCCACCAATGACCAAAATTTCCAACACGTATATTCTTATCGCACAACTCACACTGTTCGACCATTCTCGACCGTCCACGACTGGTTTTCAAAGACCATGTTTGAAACTACATCCTTCTGGAAATTTTGGTCGGCCTCAAACTACTGTGATGCATTGCCCATACGCTAAATTATCATTTGGACACATGCTTGTGATAAACTTTCAACAGTTTTTCACCTAAACGAAAATTTTAATATTATTCGTGTGACCTGTTATATTTCTAATTGAGTCAGAAATTCGTGGGTACTATATTTACAATAATTTAATGTTCTTCCAAATTTTTAATGATTTTAAAGCAGCGGAACAATACAGGAACCGTGTGGACAGCCGCAAAGATGAATATTTTAATAACAGCGGTGAGGAGCCACGTTAAATCAGAGTAATCCTAATCACAGCAATACAGAAGTTATTGATGGAATTTATTAACGCATGAGAATAATTGTTCAGTACCAGTAATGTTCAACTAATGGTAACTTACATATTTTTTATAGTCAAAGAATTGATAAAGAAAAAGGAGACATTCCTTGGTGCTCCATTGGGAAGTAATGCCCAGCAAATAAAAAATTGGCCTTCCTTTGATTGGGAATTTCTGTTGGTGTAATTTATGGATATTCAATAGTAGGTAGTTTGGAACTGTATTGATCTTTTAGTAATTTGGGATAATTGGTTAAAAATTCACCCCCTTGTTCCCGATATAAATAAAGTTCTCTATTCTACATGCAGGATTCTTCACTAATTCACATAATTCTTCCTTCTTCACTATCACTCCTACTCATTATTCACAACAAAAGCATTGAAATTATGATTTTAACTTTTTTTCGTTAAATAAATAGAAAAATGACATAACCTTTTGAATGTCAGATCAATGTCAGATTCACAAATTTATTCTGGCGGTCGGTCGTAGATGGTCGATCAGTGTGAGTTTAAAAGTTTTCATTGATCTACTTCAATGTTTGATCGTAGGTGGACGGTCGCGGACGGTCGGTCCTGGTCGATCAGTGTGATTCCTGGCTGATCGACCATCTACGACCGACCGCCAGAATAAATTTGTGAATCTGACATTCAAAAGGTTCTGTCAATTTTCTATTTATTTAACGAAAAAAAGTTAAAATCATCATTTCAATGCTTTTGTTGTGAATAATGAGCAGGAGTGATGGTGAAGAAGGAAGAATTATGATAGTGTATGATTTTTATAAACGATTAATAAAGTATAGTAAAATAGTGTGTGGAATAGAGAACTTTATTCATATCGGGAACAAGAGGGTGAATTTTGAACCAATTATCCCTTATTACTAAAAGATGAATACAGTTCCAAACTACCTACTATTGAATGTCCATAAATTACACCAACAGAAATTCCCAATCAAAAGAAGACCAATTTTTTATTTGCTGAGCATTACTTCCCGATGGAGCACCAATGAATGTCTCCTTTTTCGTTATCCAGCACGTTAATTCTTTGACCATAAAAAATATGTAAGTTACCATTAGTTGAACATTACTGGTACTAAACAATTATTCTCATGCGTTAATAAATTCCAACAATGACTTCTGTATTGCTGTGATTAGGATTACTCTGAGTTAACGTGGCTCCTCACCGCTGTTATTAAAATATTCATCTCTGCGGCGGTCCACACGGTTCCTGTATTGTTCCGCTGCTTTAAAAACATTAAAAATTTGGATGAACTATAAATTATTGTAAATATAGTACCCACGAATTTCTGACTCAATTGGAAATATGACAGTTCAAACGAATTATATCAAAATTTTCGTTTTGGTGAAAAACTGTTGAAAGTTTATCACAAACATGTGTCCAAATGATAATTTAGCGTATGGGCATTGCATCACAGTAGTCTAAGGCCGACCAAAATTTCCAGAAGGATGTAATTTCAAACATGGTCTTTGAAAACAGGTCGTGGACGGTCGAGAATGGTCGAACAGTGTGAGTTGTGCGATAAGAATATACGTGTTGGAAATTTTGGTCGTTGGTGGACGGTCGCGGACGGTCGGTCCTGGTCGATCAGTGTGATTCCTGGCTTAAGTGACCCACAAAGGAAATCCTGTGCGTGAGTAATCATTAAATAATCTACAATTATTATCTCGGTGATCTCATCCCTGCATATAGTATTTTCATACAAACTTCAGATACATTTTTTCAGTAGCAAACATTTGAAACAATTTATTTATTAATGCATTAACTTTATAAAACTAGAAATAAAAAATTTACATATACAATTCTACGTCTATCATAACATTTGATGATTATTGTGGGGAGGGAAATATTGGTGGAAATGTTTTTCAGGTCTACGAGTTTTTGAATCTTTTGGCGGAATTTATTTCGTAACTATAGTTTGAGCTTGGATTTGAACATCATGAGGGAGTTAAGTAAGTTGTTTTAAAGATTTTGGAATTTCACGATATATTTTTGGTGACAGAAATAGGTGGCTTCTTTGTCCTATTGTTTTCAACATCCGAAGTATGACAACAGACTGGATCCTATACTTAGTTTGATACCTATGGTCTATCATTAACGACTGCAAAATTTTTACGCTGATACATAGCAAGGGATAGAACAAAAATTTGCCTAATGTCGACCACTTTTGCCTTTTCGTATACAGGTCATCGCTGGGGTAGTTTTTCCCAATATTATCTTTAGGCTCCATTCCTACATTGTTTTTAAATGTTTCAGATAAATGTTCGTTACACCACCCCAAGCTATTATTCCATACAAAGAGTGAGTTTGTATCAATGCGAAATACATATCTTTCAAATGTTTAAGACCACCTATTTTGATTTCTATGATATTTTCAGAAGAGCTATAGCCCTGTATTTTTTTAACGCATTGCCACATATGTTTCGGGCTGTCCTGATTTTTAGCAATCTCTTTCTTATAGTAGTCAATTTTTGTTTTTTTAATGAAAATGTTTAATGCAATTCTATATTGTTTGAATTCATTGAGAATAGTGATGTGGTCTCTGTTTTTTTGTAACTTTTTGTATAGATAATTTTTTCTATTGACTGATTTAACTAGACCATCTGTAATCCAAGGATTTCTCTTGACTAGGTTTCGTTTGGTTTTAACTAAATTACTACTTGGTTTTATATGATTGAAGCCTTTCCGTAAACATTTTCACCATATTGTTAACATCATTTTCTGAATATCCTAATTCAGGCCAATTTTCAATACTCAATTTATTTATTGAAACATGATAATTTATGTATTTATTAGAATACCTATTTTTATTCATTTATTTTGTTTAAGATAGTAGATCGTATTCAATGATTTGAGAGTAGTGATCAGTAACACAAGTTGTTAAAATGATTGGGCGTATATTATCGTAATTATTTTTTATATTAATAAATATATGATCAATACAAGATTTGCCTTCACCTTTTACGCGTGTTTCTTTATCAATGAATGAAACGTAAACATGTTCTTGCAATATGTTCAGGTACCCATTACTAATTTCACTTCCTTCAAGAATTAATATTTATATCGCCAATGACCAGTTTTGAATCTGCTTGATACTTGCCCCTCTCAAGATATGTTTCATGCTCTATTGAATGCAATAGGAGACCTATATATTGAAATCATTTTGAACGATTTTCCTCGAGTCATTAAATACAATTCAATTGATTTGATATTGTCAATTTCTATTATGCTATGGTTGACGACAATATCTTTTTTTGTATAAACAACCACCACATTTGCCCTGTTCAGGTCTCCCCCTGAATAGATAATTTCAAAGCCAGGGATATTGAACATCTCTGGGTTATGTATTTTCTAAGACTCTGTCAATATAATTATAAAAAATAATAGTATATTACGTATCAAGTGTTGTAAAAAGCATATTACGCACGAATGGAAAAATTGCGCACGAGCCGCGTAGCGGTGAGTGCGGTAATTACATGAGTGCGTAATTGCTTTACAACACGTAATACGTACTATACTTTTTCTACGACTCTTATATACTGGATGGTGCGTTTGATTAAGCTTTAAGTAATAAAAAAATGAAGGTAACTAACGCAGTTTATGGTTTAATTTCCAACAACAACAAATTAAATCTAAGAAAATACAATTTTGTACTATATAGCATAGAAATGATGAACAGAGCGAGGAGGGTTTAAATGTTTTGGTCAATATATTAAAATAGGCGAGCAATACATTTTCGGAGTACGTACTCACGTGGTTATCCATACTCCATTCCATAAATTTTTGATAGGCTTTTTCATATCTATCCTTTGATTTTTGCGGCAGAATATTCTCCATAGCAGAAGCAGCCTGAAGAACAATTTCCGGTGGCGTTGCGCTCATTTCATTATCGGAGTTGCTCATATTTGTAGATATAAAATTAAAGATCGGATTATAATTTATGAAGTATCGATTTGAACTTCATATCTCAAAAAGTGACAATGTCACTGTCAAATATTTAAAACGCAAGACAGATAAATGTCACGATTTGAGTGGTTCAAGAGGCAACTTGATTGTTACCTATTATACTAGCCATCATATCATGACGCACAGTTGTGCGTTTTTATTCTTTACGCACAGTTGTGCGTAAGAATGGATTTACTTATAGAGTGAACTGTTTGTAAAACAATGTTTACTAACATAGGAGTAGAAAAATACTAATACATTTTCGTTGGAGGCTGTTCTTGGTGATTGCGGACGGCCGGTAAAAGATTTGCTAAAATTTAACCAAAAATCAATTCAAATCAAAATATACTTTATTGTACGAAGAATGAGTTCTTGTTGACAAAGCATTTATAAATATGAATATAAATAAGTATTGTTGTTGTTAAAAATTGTTAAAATTGTTTTTTCCGTTAACCAGCTGTCGTCCCCTTACGAACGGCAGCCCACAGAAGTCGAAACTTGTGCGAGCCAAGGATTAACGAGGTCTTACCTTTTTACGTGCGATTCCTAGCACTTTCTCGGACCATCAGAAAAATTTCTGCAGTCGCCATAGTTTGAACCATCGCCGACCGGCAGCCAAAGTGATTGAAACATGGCGCTTCAACCACTCGGCTACCTGGCCCCGTAAGTATAAAATCAAAGAAAATATAGAAGTGGTATGCTTAAATATGTGTTGATAAATACACTAATATTGAAAAAAGGAAGAAAAGATAACAGCTTCATCACAGAAACTAGTACATCATAAAACAACTAGACATCAAAACATCCCACTAAACAAGAAACGTAATAAGTCTCTTTCGTGATGTTTCTATGAGGGACTTATCGTGATGTTATTTCACAACCTCTTGCTAACGTGTTTTTCTCGTTTGCAATATTACATCTCCCCCAATAACATTAAAAGTATGTATCAAGTGAAGATTATTCTTGTGAGATATAACACATCATTGGGATATCCTTGTTTCATCCCAAAAATGTTTTTTTTTTTCAACGCTGGTATACAGACATTCATTTAACATCTATTTCGAAACCTCTGAATTACATGCTGTAGGTATATACCATTCATGACTTTTTTCACCAGAAAATGCCCATCTGTTTCGAGAGTCGATGTATCATGAATTAAAGAAGAAGAGTAAGAAGAAGAACTATAATATTAACCTCTACCCTCCACGCCACTTACTTTGAGTGAGTGTTTGGCGCTTCATTAGATTTAATTTTGTCAGTTTGTAGATAAAGATAAGTGTGTCTGGTGTATATACCTATCGGTAAAGATTAAAGGTTCTTTAGAACTCTCCTCTTTGGAGTCTTTGGTACAGCAATCACAAAAATGGACAGTGAAAGTTGTGGAAGTGGTGTTGAGTTACCGGTACGTATTTTATTAAAATATCCTATTATCAGTATTATCCACCAGTTTATCTCTAAAAACCCGTATACAGACAAAGGTGAGAGGTCATATTCAAAAACAAAAGTATGCCATGGGTAACTTTATCTAGACATGCCTTCTTTTCATATTTTATATTCATTAGTTTAAATTATTGTGAAAATAGAAACAGTTAAATAGTAATGGTGAACAGGGTGAACTCATTCTTAATTAAGAGAATTTTCACTTCACTTGTTACGTATTACAATGATTCAACTTTTTTTTGATCATTTTATCTTTCGTCCATTTACCCCAAACTTTCAGTAATTTTCAAACCAATCATAAATGATTTTGCATTCTTTTTAGGGTCTAGGAAAGAACAAACTCTTTTGTAACTATAGTAAACGTCATGTTCAGAGACTTATCAAGAAAGGTGCCAATATTGAGGCTAGTAATTATAAGAAGAGGAAACTAACTGAAAACAAAGCTGCTGTATCCAATGAATCTTATGTCTGTTTCGATAACTCTGAAAAATCATTAAGGCGCCATGTGTTTTAGAAGATTACACAAATTATCAAACACCAAACAGTTCAGAGTTAACTGATGTATTGAAAAAGGAAGTATCATCCAATAATATTAAAAATAACTTTTTGCTAAATTTCAGACTGTGGATTATCAATTATAATATATCCCACAATAGTGTAAATGCATTGTTAGATATTTTGAAATCTGACTTGAATATTGATTATTTACCCAAAGATTGCCGTAGTTTGTTAAAAACCAAAAACAAAACAAAAGATATTGTTAGTCATGAAAATGGTAGCTTTTATCATTTTGGTCTAGAGAGGCACATCTTATTCAACTTTAAAAAATTTGATTACAAAGGACCTGAAGTCCTCAGTTTAAAAATAAATGTAGATGGATTACCACTTTGTAAGAGTAGTCAAAGTCAATTTTGGCCCATTTTGGCAATTATTGAAAATATTCCGAAATCTAAACCATTTTGTGTAGGCCTATGGCAAGGAACTGGTAAACCAAATGATTCAAATACATTCTTGATGCCTTTTGTAAATGATATTATCAATATAGAAAAAAATGGTATAATTTTTTCTGATAAAAAATTTATTGTAAAAATAACGAAAATAATTTGTGATGCTCCAGCGAAGTCTTATATTTTAAATGTTCTGGGTCATAACGGTTATACTGGATGCACTAAATGTAGAGTTGTGGGAGACTTTACAAATCATAGAATGTCTTATAATAATCTAACGGCAGAGTTGAGAGTTGATGATGATTTTTTGAGGTACGACGAAAGCACCTACCACAAAGGAACAACAATTCTAACCAAATTAGGAGTGGGTTTAGTTAGTAATGTTCCTCTAGATTACATGCACCTAGTCTGTCTAGGTGTAATGAAAAAATTACTGTCACTTTGGCTTAAGAAAGGATCTGGTAAAGTTAAAATGTTGAAAGACAATGTAGTCTCACTTGACAACAACCTGATTAAATTGAGAAAAAATTGTGTGTCAGAATTTTCAAGGCTACCTAGAACTACTGCAGAACTTGCTCACTGGAAAGCTACAGAATTTAGGGAATTTTTATTGTACTATGGACCTTCAGCACTTAAAGGAAACTTGATAGAACCATTCTATTCACACTTTTTAATTTTTCATATTTCCATGCGTATATTAGTATCCCCTGATTTTTGTAAAAATGAAAAACTGTTAGATTTTGCTAATAAACTACTTATTTATTTTGTGAAACAATTTTCAGAACTCTATGGTGACAGTTATGTAACTCATAATGTTCATAATTTAATTCATTTGTGTAGTGATGTTCATAAACATGGATCTCTTGATGAATTCAGTTCTTTTCCCTTTGAAAATGCACTTTATACCATCAAGAAGCAATTGAAAACCTCAAGATATCCTTTGGAACAATATATCAATAGAGTAGAAGAATACCTGACATATGATACTAACCCTGTAGAAAATTCAGCAAATGAAATACACCCACAAAAGCATTTAGAATTGGAAAAGATCAATGGCAACTTTGTAGATACTTATGAAGGTTTTGAATATAAAAACTTGAAATTCAGTATTAAATTTCCCAATTGTTATTGTATATTTACAGATGGTATTGTGGGACAGATAATAAAAATTTTAAAAAGTCATGATGGGGTCTATGTCATGTACAAAAAATTCTCTAAACTCATTCCAGTTTATTATAGTCCTTGTGCTTCTGACAAGATATATTGTGGAAAGGTTATAGAATCTGATAACATTGACACAATCAATGCAAACAATATCTTATATAAAGCAATCAAAATTGACCATATTTATTTGTCTATTCTCCATAACTAAGTGAGGTATTTTAACATTTTTTCAGTAATATTTGTGTAGTATATGCGAAGGCATGGTCATTATTATTGTAATTATTTGACTTCGTTGTACTCCGAGATGACTTACTGATTTTTATTTGGCATGTTTACTTTTCAGCTGTAGGGAAACTAAAAATCAATAACAGCCGTATGCATAGTCAATTCCAGCGACTCGCCAGAGTTTCGCCGCTCGCTACACAAGAACTATAAAGCACAGTCGGGCTCCAAAAAAGTGGTACATTGCCAGCGTTTCGACAAAATGTGACTTATCGCGTAGTCGACTGTGCATTATAATCCTTGTGTAGCGAACGGCGAAACTCTGGCCAGTCGCTGGCGATTGACTATGCTGTAAGTCTCTTTGGAGAGCCACTGCAGATCATAATAAAAGAGGAAGTCTATTATTATTATTATTCTATAGTAAAGTATACATAGTGTATATTTTCAAGTTTCTACCCCTAGTTATAGAGAAACTGCATATATACTAATAATAATAACACTACCTCATGAACACTGTGATGTAAAACAGTAGCTAAAGAACCCTCTCTTTTCAGTCATCATAATTTTGATTATTATCAAATTATGTTTGAAATTGAATAAGTGTAACTTTACACTTAGGTTGAATGTAAATGTTCTGATTTATTAAAAAATCAACAATTGATAATATATTATATTAGTAACTTCAAGCGTTGTTTTTTTTCCAGTTTGCTGTTGTTCATTTCTTAGAGTCAGGTGCAGAGCAATATTACTCAGTAGTGCCAAGTTCTTGGTTGAGGGTGATGGCCAACAAATATAAATGCTATTGGCCATCGAAAGGGGCGAATAGGAATTCCATCATGAAAAAGATAGCCCCAAATCCAATGTGGAAGCTATACAGTGTTGTGGTGATTGAAAAATTCGGTATGTACTAAATTGTAAAATAGGTGTCAGGCAGTTTCTTCATTTTATTCCTATTTTGATTAGCACATTATGAGGAGGCATTAGAAATGGAAAAGGAAGTAGTTGCATCCACAGAATCTGAGAATGAAAGGGGCACAGGAAAAAGAAAAATCAAAAAGAAAGCATTTTCACCACCACATTTGGAAGATGATCCATTTCCTCCAACTTTTTACCACAGTGGTCAGTTCTCAAAAAAATGTTTTCTAAATTGTTTTCTTACCACTACAAAACAAGTAAAGTTTTGAATTTTCTCTATACACAGTCATTGGATTATCATTACTTATGTTGTATCAAAATCTTGTTTTAGATGACACAAATAGTGCTTCTCTGACACCAACAGAACAAGATTTGGGAGATAACCATATACTAGTTGACACAGATAACAATACCCTTGTCAACGATAACAATACCCTTGTCAACAATAACAATACTGCTGTGGAAATAATTGAGATTCAACAGTCTACAAATATAGAACTACAGACTATACATGATATGTTGTTGGACATAAAATCAGCAATAAATATATTAATGATCAGAATGAACTCCATTGAATTGTTTTCTCAACAAAAACAGAATGAGGACATATTGAATGAGGACAAAATAAAATCAATACCAATTGATACTATTCAAGATTCAGTTTGATGAATTGATTTCAAAAGATGAATCTGCCCGCCAACAGTTGGTAATTATTCTGTCATTTCACATATTTGCATATACTTGGCCGTTTTAAAAATTATACCAAAAATGATTTTTAGTTCAGAAAATGTTGTTCCACCGGTGGAAGCACAAACAAAAATATGATCAGGAGATGTATGTCTGTAGTTTTTACAGACAAACTAGGTACTTTCTGCTCTTGGACAGGACAAAAAAATAATTTGAAAGTAAGGGACATGAAAATTCTAACGACAATAAAAGGTAAATTGCTCATGCCAATTCCAATTAAGTAAAAGTGATATGTGTATAAACCTGATTTTGGTCACCTTGAAAATCATATAGAAGAGAGATAATTGTAAACACAGTCTCTCGGTGTGTTAGGCATCAATATTCAATACTCTGGGCTCATAGAATTTTGAAGCCTTACCACAGAAGCAGTGAAACAATGGAATGGCAGTTATAATACTTTCACTTCTAGTAATCTTTACTCAGATTCCATTGATTTTCATAGTTGAAGAAAAAAATACAACTGCACTTAAATATTCTTTAGTTGATTATTGAGATATCTCGACCTCAAGGAAATTATTATAACTTCGAATATTTCGTGACCTAACCTGTACCAAAGGGGGGTGAAACTGGCATGAGGGTGATTTATTTCTATATTTGGAATTCTGCCATGGGTGAGGGAGGTAGCATTCGAAAAAAAATACATAGATGCTTTGCACAGGTACTTGTCAGATATCATTGGATATTAGTAGTTGTAGTACTGGCTAGGAATGTTTTTTTCTGATGGATATCTGCTACTTATATTTCCTTTTGTTTATCCAAATTTGAAATCTATTTATTTTTCAGCTGCAGTTAAGGCAAGTTTCGGAGGGAGTACAGACAGGGACTTTGAAATTTGTGTTATGGAATGGTTGAGACATTCCAAACAACGTTTAAATAGAAAATAAGATATATAATATATGTTCAGGTTCTTGTTTGATTTTTATTTGAATTTTAATATTTGATTTGTTTTAAATATTAATTTTGTTAGATTGTTAACTGTTTAGAATAAACCGTTTTTTTATGTGCACTTTCTTGTATACCTTTTTCCAAATTGTTCACAGTTTGTTAGCTTAATTAAAAACCTATAAAAGTAACTAATTGAGGCTACCTGGGCACCAAATAGCCTTGTCAACAACTTGTTTTCTGGTTATTGCTTTTACCAAGTAGCTTATGTTCATCTCTTATACTCATATATATTATAATACGGCCACTCCTAGATATGTTTTTTACCATAAGCTATTTAGTTGAACCAATAACAAGGAAACTACCAAAATAAACTTTCATGGGCCACCCTGTATACAAAGTGGTATGAATGGAGGAAAAAAGGAAGCTTTTAGTACAGGATCCTTCATTAGAAATTATTTACTAATATCCCATTAACTTTTTGTGTGGCTTAATTTTATTATGATTGGTCTACTACCTTTTTCTCAAAGTGTGTTTTTTAGATTACTGAATAAAATATCAAGAACAATGTTTTCTGCCAAAAATTTGAATTCACAAGCTATAACATATCAAAGTGACAACGCATCAAAATTTATTGAACACTGATGATTTTTTTTTCAGAACTGTTTAATACAAAATGTGTCCGATAAAATGTATTATAAGTTTTCAGTCCAAAGCTTTTTGAAATAGCGACGGTCTGTGATAACCTGCCGATTTGCTAGTTGGTTCCGAAACTAAGCATTGAACTGCAATTTTGGTAAATATATTTTGTCAAGACACATTTTAAATATTTTTATTAAAAAATTCTTAAAAACTCCGCCATTCGCCATTACATTTTAAATACATTTATTGAGAAATATTTTTTGCTATTTTTATTAGTCAATTTACCAAATCACAATTCGATAAACACGCTCTAGTTACGATAATTTTCGCAGAGGGAGAAGGTAGTAGACCAATCATAATTAAGCTACACAAAAAGTTATAGAGGGATATTGGTAAATAATATCATCTAATGGAGAGAATACATGCTGTTAATTGTGCGTTTCTTAAACGTAAGTAACACATAAAAGTATTGTAATAATAATGTTTCTGTGATGTTAAAAGCCTGTGCGTGTGACGTTTTAATTTTGTGCGTATGACATTGAAAATATGTGCGTGTGACATTGAAAGTCTCTGCACGTGGCGTTGAAAGTCTGTGCGTGTGACGTCGGAAGTCTGTGCCTGTGACGTTAAAAGTATATGCATATGATGTTGAAAGTACGTGCGCGTGAAGTTGAAAGTCCATGCATGTGACGTTGAAAATCTGTTTCAAAACATTTTTGCATCATGAAAAAGATGTTACCGGAACATCATATTTAGAACATCACATAGATTTTGTTAGTTTCAACGACATTGGCGGTATCCTACACCTGCCTGCGAGGTCAAAAGGAGCTATGACGGGAAGTCACAAGTCACAATGTGATGTATAAAGTTCGTGTCGGTGATGTTTTCTTGCATAGTGGGATATCTTGATCACGTCATATAAGTATTATAGAGTCCTAAAATATAGCCTGCCATAAAAATAGCAATAATCACAAATTATTAGACAAAGACATAGATAAAAAATATAGTAGTATAATGTAAAAGCGTGGACTGTGGAAGAAATACCACAAATGGACCCCCTCAAAATCCTAAAATTCCTGAAGGAATTGAAGCTTGAGGGGCTGCTGTAAACGAGAACACCTCGAGATAGCAGAAGAAGATGGGGCACAATAGATCTAACTAGGTCGCAGCGCATCAGTCACCATCCATACCTACCAACCAATACCAATGTAAAAGCGTGTATAGCATGGAAAAAAAATGCTGCATACATGATGCAATAAAGATAAAGTGAATAATAAAAAACAACATAGATTATTGGTAAAGTTGAAAAACAGCTTTAACCTGACACTTCACCACTTCATATCATATCATTTTGCTCATGTGTAAAATTATATATATTAAGTAGTTAGCATTGGAATGTTCAGCGTCGTCGACACTAATTTAAGTTCCTGTCAAGATTTTTGTCAAAATTAATTTAAATACGTGATCCCCTAGGCACCTTCCGTCCTACTTCTATGACAATATGAGGTAGCTGAACAATTGGTGGTTTTTAATTTTCATAGATGGTGCAACCTTCACGGTTAAACAGATTGTGTTAATAACCTGAACAAAGTAGTTAAAAAACAAAGAATCTAACGTACGTTTAAACTCCGTCGTTGATTAAACTTGGACGGATTCATTTGTTCATCTGGATCAGCGTACAACTTGAAAGTATGCGTTGAAAATTTGATAATTCTTAATAAGCATACATCCTGTTGGGTTATTAGTTCCAGTGGTGTTACACAAGAAGGAAATGAAGCTTATTCGATTGACGATTTATTGATTTGTGTAATACATGTTGATTTAAAGAATTAAGAAAACGTTAACTTTTGTCTAATTGGCTCTGAGTCTCAGTTAATTTGTTTCATACCGGTTCAGGCTTTTACACCATTTTCAACCGGTCCACTTATAACTGGTCCATCCTAGAGCCCCTGTATGCAATTTGATATTAGATCATATATTAGAGTAGGGTCACTCTTTGGCAAGGACATGGAGAAAGTGCGTTTTAGTTATGTCTCAAAAATTGAGGTGGAACCAAATAATTTTTGAATTGCGATTTCTATCAGTCAAACAAGAACAGAAAATATATCTATACCGTTGATGTGACAACGGTAGAACAATAGTAAAATATATTTCCATCCCTGTCAACTGTGTCGTTTCGTAAAAAGGATGCGAATAATCTTATTGATAGATAGATAGATAGATAGATACTTTATTAATCCAAATACGAGCTTATAAAGCTTTAGGACAGGTCAACAGAGAAAACATATATGTGTAAAAAATATTCCTAAAATACATAAATTGAAATGTAGATTGAAAATAATGAAGAGAAAAGGGAAAGTCAAAAAAAGAACATACAAATTATCAGATATATCAACAACACGCATTGACAATATCTAAACAATAATTATACATGTGTATCCGGTAAAATGTCCGTCAACAATAATAATAATAATATAACTTTATTCATAAAAAACATGAAACCTAACAATTAAGAAAAATGTAATAAGAATAAAGTAAGTTAACGAAAAGTGCTATTGCACTTGTTACGTTTAAAATCAATAAAATGCAGTGGGTGAAAGTGATTAGAATAAATATAAATAGAATGTTGTATAGCTAAAATACGAAATCGGTAAAAAACAAAGAGTATAGATAAAAGTAATATAAAATAAATACAAAAATAAATTGAGATACGAATACAATAAAATTTCTGGCTAAGATATCAATTAGTTAAAATACAGTAGGTATAGAACAAAAATATATGAATTGGATACAAGAAAGTTTATGTACATAGATATACAATACAAATTGTGACTGAAATATAAAAGGGGTGAAATACAGTGGGTAAGAATAGCTAAAGGTATTATAATTTGAATACAAAAATGAAAAGACAATACAATTCGAGGAGGGTCATATAGTGCAAACAGTTGAATTATTATATGTGTATAATCAAAAAAAGGGTGTCAATTAAAAACGTCTAATTTTCGAAATAATTCGAGATCATGCCTCTTGGATTGCAAAGAATGAATTCTTTCAATTTTTTCTTGAATAATTTAACATTTTTTATATTTTTTATATTTTCTGGTATGATATTGTATAGTTTTGGTGCGAAAAAGGTGTATGATCTTTGTGAAACCGTTTTCAACATCAACGGTGTAACGTAATGATGTTTCCGACGAGTAGCATACTCGTGACGTGGAAGTTGTGAGTGATTTTTTATGATATTTATTGCTGGAGCAGAGAAAGTATAGTTGTCTTAAGTCAAGTATTCGTGATTCTTTATAAAGATCATCTGATGGGTACCTCGACTTCTTGGTATATATTATCTTCAAAAATCTCCTTTGTGCGATTTCAAACTTGCACCCCAGACAAAAATCGCATATCTGAGATGATTTTCCACTAAAGAGAAATATACGGTCCCCAGGTACTCTAGGGGTAATATGTTTTTCAATTTTCTAAATTTAAATAATATACTTCTCAATTTGTTTGTCACATAGGTTATGTGAAGGTTCCATTTCATATGAGGATCAAATATGACTCCCAAATATTTGATTTTTTTCTTTGGTTAAATGTATATGGAGTCTGCGCCAACCTTGATTTCAAGATTGTCGAAGGGAGAAGTATCAAATGAAGTACAGCTGTAGGGTACATAATTTGTTTTCTCAAAATTCACTGTTAAAAGCTTTCTATCTAGATATTTTTTAATATTTGAAAAATCGTGTTCTGATTTAGATTTTCAGTCCATCCAGCTTTCAGCACTATAGAAGATGGCTGTGTCATCTGCAAAGCCGGTGATGCTACCTTGAGTTTCTAGTGAGAACATATCATTAATATATATATATTGAATAGTATAGGGCCTAGTATAGATCCTTGCGGAACTCCGTACTCGATCGTTTCCGCATTACCGCAGACACCATCTACCCTCACAGCCTGGAGTGTATTTGTCAGATAACTTTCGAATAGTTTTAAACAATTTCCTCGAATACAAATATCTTCCAGAGATTGTAAGAGTAAACGGTGACTGACGGTATCGAATGCTGTCGATAAGTCTATGAATATAGATAAGCACGGTTTGCTAATATTTAATGATTCTGTGATCTTCGAAGTTAGGATCAGGATAGCATCCTCAGTTGATTTTCCTTCCCTACATCCATACTGTTGGTTTGATAGGATGTTATATTTTTTCAAGTATGACTGTAGCCGATTTTTTATTATTTTCTCAAATATTTTTGATAAATGTGTTAGTAGTGATATGGGCCGATAATTGATTGTTTCCATTATGTTACCTCGTTTGAACAGTGGGGTTATTATGGAGTTTTTGAATGCTAAACAGTAAAAGTAACAATAAGCAAAACATGCAAGCAGAATATCTGCACAGGGGAATTTTTCAAAAAAGCCGTTAGTACGACTTTAAGGGTGGATTGTACAAAACAAGGTTACCAACAGTTGAACTAAACTGAGTTCAGTTGCTAAAGAACTAGAAATTTCATTGAATTATCTAATTCTATAACACTATAATATTCCTCACATTTAATTTTCCGCTGAAGTTTCATGCCATGAATTCTTTACATTAAAAAAGAATAAAAACTCAAAGTCATCTCCACAATTTGATATCAAAACGACTGGTTATGTGGTGGGGGATAGGCAAATAACCATCGATTAGTCAGGTGTTGAAGAAAAAGTACATGTTTCGAACCCACACAGGTTCATCATCAGCTGAATACATTCTACAATAAAAGAGAGAAGAATGTAACTCTAGGTCCTAGAACACATTGTAACCGTACTTACATGTAGAGGAAAACACAATTATAACATAATGGTGAAGACAATAATTAAAATTACATTGTGTCAATAAAAACATTATTTGTTGCGATCAGTTTTTTTAATTTGTAGTGAAGGCTTAAAGCCTTCAACCAAAATTCGAAGTGAATCCACCAGCACATGGTGAAGAGGAAGGCCCGGAAAGGAGATACTCTATCATATGTCTTATGTCAAATATTCATCAAAGTCAAAATTAGGTGTGACATGGAACACCAACATACGAACTCCCAGCACAGAGCAATATTGGGAAGAAACATTTGACAATCTCACACTGAGCAACTAATGTTCGTCATCCGAGAAAAGAGGACGAATGCACCACATCACACCATGGAACACCACTTGTCCAAAAAGGGAGGGGGGCAGATCTACAAATCGAACGAACTATTGCAAGGGGCATTGGAGAAAATTATGGGTATTAAAAAACTTTTTGCAATCGAATTGTACTTGTTCGTTTAGAGAAACAATGTTACGGTTGTTTATAGCAGAATTGATTAAAACATTTAGAAAAAATTGAATAAAGAACCTTTTCGGCAAGCATGTAATAGTACATTATATACCGCGGGACTGAAGTAGTACATTTAATCCTGAAGGTAAAGTTTATGGCCCGACCGCAGGGAGGGCCATAATTTACCTGAAGGATTAAATGTACTTCAGTCGCAAGGTATATACGATACTTTTCGTACTTCCGGTATGATTTTATTAATTATTTCAATAATTTCAATCAGTTTTTTCTCTCTTCAACTCATTTAATAAACTGTCTTTAAAATAAGTTACCATAGTAACATTGCGTTGTGACAGTTATAATTTAGAAACATTGTCATTACTAGTGTCATTGTAAAGAAACATTGTTATTGATAATTATTGGTATCATGAGTGAAGAAGGTGTATCTGATATTGATAAAAGAGCAGCCGAAGTAGGTGAAGAATTGTTACCACCGAAATCTAGAAAACTATACGAGCAGCAGTACGATGCTTTTAAAAAGTGGTGCCGCTTAAAAAATGTGAGACAACCTACTGAAAATGCGCTGTTAGTCTACTTCGATGATAAATCAAAAGCGGTTTGTGCCTCAACTCTCTGGGCACATTACTCAATGCTGAAATCGGTTATTAACATTAGAGAAGATATTGATATAAGTAAATTTCCAAAATTATTAGCTTTTTTGAAGAGAAGAAATGAGGGATTTAAGCCAAAGAAGTCAAGAATTCTCACGTCTGAGCAGGTAGATCAGTTCTTACGGGAGGCTCCGGATGATAAATATTTAATGCTTAAGGTAAATTTGGAAATTTGTTTATATTCAGAAATTTTAAGAAATCAATTTTTTTGTAGGTTGCACTTATTTTGGGCGTTGCGGGAGCTTGTCGTGGAAAAGAGTTGGTTGATTTAGAAATCGACGATGTGAGAGATTTGGGCGATTCCTTCCTAATTGCGATTAGAAACACCAAAAATAAAATTGACCGAAATTTTGTGATCAAAAATTCAGAAAACAGTGCCATCAGTTTTGTGGCGATATTTCGGAAATATGTGGCATTGCGAAAGACAGGGACAACTCATTCAAAATTTTTTGTTCAATACATCAACAAAGAATGTACTACGCGAGTAGTAGGAAAAAACATGTTTGGTACATTTCCACGGCAAATAGCAGCTTTCTTGAAATTAGAAAATGCGACGTCTTATACGGGACATTGTTTTAGACGCACATCTGCGTCTTTGTTAGCTGATTCGGGGGCAACAATAGACGTGCTGAAGAGACATGGAGGATGGAAATCCTCCAACGTGGCCGAGGGATATATTGAATCGTCTATTAAAAATAAACAAAAAATTTCAGATAAAATATTTGGTCAAGTCGCCGATTCGTCCACTATAGTTATGCCACAGTCCTCATTCTCGCTTCCTGTTTCCGCAGGATCTTCGAAACAAACACCAGTTCAATATGAAAAGGACCTATCTGTTACTCGTCAGTTACCTGCTGCATTAACCCAGGAAAGACTGGTCAATATGACGAACTGTCACAATATTAATTTGAATATTAACGTTAATTACCATTCTAATTAATTATATTTTTCAATAAAATATCCCTTAAATTCGTTTGTTTGTGATTTAATCGTTCCGGGAGTTTCGTCAATATTTAATCCCGGAGGGATTAAATGTGACACTTTAGTACCTGTCACAAGGGAGCGAAGTTGTCACTTTAGGCCCGGAAGTACGAAAAATATCTAAATCTGTATTGATATCAAAGTTATGATGATTATTAAGAATGTGGTTAGCAAAAGAACTTTTGGTATTATATTCAGTTATGTACGGGTTTATAGAACTCTCAATCAGTTTAACATGTTCCAGAACTCTTGTTTTAATTTTCCTGCCACTCTGTCCGACATATTGAGCTGGACACCCAGGCTGTGCGCAAGAAATTTTGCAAGCACCTGATTTATGGAGAGGAGGTACTTTGTCTTTGGTATTAATTAACAATTTGGACATTGGATTCGTAGTGTAAAATGAGAAATTGATGTCATTGCCGACACGTCTGAAAATATTGGAGATGTCGAGTGAAACTTTACCTAGATAAGGGATAGAGCAATATTTATTTGAATTGTTGATAGGAACTAAACTGCGATTAAGAGATTTGGTTAGGTGTTTGTTACAAATTCTGTTAATTATATAAGTGGGAAAAACATTATTATGGCCTATTTGTTTGATAATGTTCAATTCATTGTTGAAATTTTCGGGGGACAAAGGTATATTGAACAGTCTAAGAAAAAGTGAATTAAAAGATGAAAATTTATGAGAGTTGGGGCACGAGGAAAAAGGAATTACTGAATCTGTGTGAGTAGGTTTCCTATAAATCGAAAAGTCCAATTTGGAATCATTGATGTTTATCAATAATTCTAAGAACGGAAGAGAATTGTTTTTTCCATAGTAAATCGCATAGAAGGGTGTAGGGAGTTTAAAAATTCTAACAGAAGATTTACTTCATGAAGGGTACCATTAAAAAGAACAATACAATCATCAGCATATCTGTACCAAAAACGAATTTGCTTAAACAAGGGGAACAATTTGAGGTTATGTGCTAGGTTAGGTTTAGGTTTAGGTTTTGAACGTGAGTGGGCCCGTATCAGGCCCTCCACTGCGGCCAATGGCCTATTGTGGCTCACCCTATGGTTATATTTCTCCCAGTATATCCAATCTCTTGACGAAATTGAGGAATGCATTGGGAGAACAATTTACCAGGTTTTCTGGCCTTACTGTCGTATCGCCAAATATTGAGAATCTGGTTCTGGCCGCTGCAGGGCATGTACACAGAATGTGTTCAGCCGTTTCATCATCCTCCATGCATAGCCGGCACTCTGCATCTTGTGCAAGTCCGATTTTATGCATGTGGTATTTGAGTTTGCAGTGGCCAGTAAGCAAACCTACTATAACTCTGAGATGCGCTCTGCTGAGTTCTAGCAGTTTGTCAGAGTCCTGTTTTTTCCTTGTACAAGCAATAAATGCTTTGGAATGGGCTAGGCCCGGTAGACTACGCCAGTACTCGAGTCTTTTATTGTCTGCCCAAGCTGTTATGACATTCTTGGCAGTGCTATATGCTAAACCGATTACCGGTTCTGGTCCAGTGAACGTTGTTTCGGCCCCCCCTTTTGCTAGGGCGTCCGCTATTTCGTTTCCTTCTAGGCCTGTGTGACCTGGTATCCAGACTAGGGTAACGTTGTTGCGTTGCGCCAGTCGGTTTAAGATGTCTCTGCAGTTCCATACTGCCCTAGATTTAAAGCAGTTGGATTCAAGCGCTTTAAGTGCTGCTTGACTATCTGAAAATATTTTTTATTGTTTTTCGTGTGTGGAGCCGATTTTCCAGCTCCCTGGCACACATTTCAATGGCATATACCTCTGCCTGAAATATCGTAGCTAGTTTGCCCATACTGAACGAGCGTTTCACTACTGGGTTCATCCCATATATTCTGGCTCCGACGCCTTCCTGAGTTTTGGAACCATCGGTGAACCAACGTTCATTTGCCCTACATAGGTTGGTTTCATTCCGGACCCAGTCTTCTCTTTCGGGAAAGACCACAGTGTAGGACGTGTGAAGGTTGATGGTTTTAGGCATGATGTCTGAGGGCATTCCTAGAATGTTGTGAGTTATTATGCCCTCCAGCATTCCGCTGCCTCTCATGACACATGCCTGCGGTAGACTAATGGCCGCTTGATAAAGTCTGTATGTTGCCCATCTTGCCTCTCTCTCCAGCACTATGTGGAGAGGAAGTAATCCAAGGAGGACTTCCATTGCTGCCGTTGGCGTTGCTGTTGGCTTGTCTCTGTAGTCCGTTAAGTTTAGCAAAGGCCATTTTTTTATGTCCCTTGCTCCACCAGACTATAGAGCCATACGTTATCATTGGACGTATGACGGTCACGTACAACCAGTATACGTGTTTTGGTGACATGCCCCATGTTTTGCCACATATTCTGCGGCATGTCCATGGTTATGTGCCAACTCAGACATGAAAATCTCTGCCAGCAGAGGGGACAAGTTGCTACCCATGGCTAGGCCAGAGTTCTATGAAAAATGTTCATTATTGAATTGCAAAAAATTATGTTGTAAGACGATGTTCAACAAGGAGCATACATTGAGGACATGGAAAGAAATGGCATCTGCCTTAAACAATAACTCCCTCACTATCCTAATACAGTCTTCGGGGGAAACACTAGGGAACAAGTTTAGGACTTCAAAAGACAACAAAATGGAGTTAGGTGGTACTATCACATCTTTGATTTTCTGAGTAAGGTCAAAAGAATTTTCCAGTGCAAGGGGATTATTGAAATGGGTGATATCTTTACTAAGAGAATTTAACCAAGACGCTAACTTAGAAGCAGGAGAGTTACAATATGATACCACAGGTCTGATTGGAATATCATTCTTGTGTATTTTGGGTTATGGGGTAGCAGAGTTCATGGGAGTGAGTCTAAACTAGGAAGAATTGTGAAATTTAATGGAATCAATGAACATATTCATAGTAATCTTCATGTTATTGAAAAATCTATTGGTGTGATCTGAAGTTAATTTGGAAAAACTATCTGCATTTAGAAACTGTGTAATTTTCGAGGTAATTTTATTGTTGTAATAATTTCTGTCCAAAATAACAATGCAATTACCTTTATCAGCCTTAGTGACAACTAGTTGATTTTCAGAATTTTTTTTGGAAATATCTTTGCAAATTTTTATATCGGAGTTAAATTTTGAACTATTCTTGAGTAGTGAAAAGTTATTGTTGAGAGATCTAGAAATGTCTTATTAAATCTTTATTAGGAAAATTATGTGTTTCAATAACTTTTTCGCATTCGACTGCCAAAATTTTATAATTTGGTTTATTGTTGTTTGTTAATATTGTATTTTATTCTTCGTAAATTCCATACCATCACTCCACTTCGAGACACCATGGACTTCTACCGCAGATTTACTAACTGTTTCGACAAACCATTCAGTGGTTGCAGCTTTTTCATCAAAGAGGTTTGCTAATATTCCGGAAGGCTTTGCTTTTCGATACTCATAAATTTCAATGCGCCACTAACCTAGAAATTTAGAACATGCATTGCTTGTTTATTTGAGGTCCCAATTTCTTTAAATATCAGCAAAAATTTTAAGGTTATTATAGTTGACAACTTTACTTGGTAAATCAAATTTTTTTACGAAATAATTAGGAATAATAATTTTTTTGTTTTTGATTAATGAAGATAGAATATTTCTGAGTAAATGTGACACATCTGCCATGAAATAATTTTTTTTTGACTCATCAAACAGATTCACGATATGATAATGAAGTCTCGTTTTTTTTTGACTTCATATATAGCTTGATTGTGGATGTTACATTATGATATTTAATCCAATGTATGAACACATACAGTGCGACGCTAAATTATGGAACACATTCATTATTTCTGAATATAAAGATATATCGGAAAAATCCTCGGACAGGTCGATTTTCTTTTCCGATGGGCCAATTTTTGAACCTCACCCAAAATATATAGGGTTATACGCATTTGAGGAAAAGCGACTTTGGTGATATTTTTAAATGGGACACCCAGTATATTTGTCCATATTTGGTTAGGGATCGTCGTTACAAATCCAGTGACACCAAGTTTGATGGGATTATGTCAAACGGCTGCGGAGATATGGCCAAAAAACTTCTCCATATACCCAATGAGTGCGACAGAGACTTTTAACCTTCTGAATCGTGTGGAGTCTCGCAGTCATACTCATTAGACATTCGAGGAAGTTTTTTGGCCACATCTCCGCAGCCGTTTGACATAATCCCATCAAACTTGGTATCACTGGATTCGTGATGACGATCCCTAACCAAATATGGAAAAATATACTGGGAGTCCAATTTAAAAATATCACCAAAGTCATTTTTACTCAATTGCGGATAACCCTATATATTTTGGGTGGGGTTCAAAAATTGGCCCATCGGAAAAGAAAATCGACCTGTCCGAGGATTTTTCCGAAATATCTTTATATTCAGAAATAATGAATTTGTTCGAGAATTTGTTCCATAATTTAGCGTCGCACTGTATTTATAATTTCTAATAAGGGTTCTGACAATGATTCCCCTATCATTTTATCCCATGTGAAATGATAAGATATGAGTTATTTCCATCCAGTTGAAACTACACCTAACATGACAGCCAACATGAGTAGTTTTTTCTGTTTCTCTGTCTAACGTTTTCCTTCCCATATTTGTGCAAGTAGCTATACAGTACTGTAATTCAGGTTCCAAAACTGTTTCATCCAAAAAAAGCAATCTCTCTTTATATTAGGGTTTTGCTTGAATTTGTTTGTTGAAAACCATTTTTCAGCTCTTTGCTCAGCTGATTCCATTGAGTTAGATAAAGTTTCCCTATCAATGTATATTATTACATCATCTGCGACGATCACACAAGATGACGGTAACAATTTTTTTGATGAGTTGTTGATATATAGAATGAAAGAGAGAGGACCTGAGACAGACCCTTGTGGTACTACATATTAAATAGTTTTTAACTTTGTATGACAATAATTGCAATGCACAGATTGGAATCTATTAGAAAGATAAGAAGTGCAATATTCAAGTGTGACTCCGCATATCCCACAGTATTCAAGCATTTGCAGTAGTACCTATATCATGAAAGACACAGTCTCAATTCAATTGAATTCGAAACGAGGGCAAGAAAACAATAGATTTTTTTCTCCAACTCCCCATTGAACGCAATCCCACCTAACCTCCAAAATAAATTGTTATTGGATAACCAAACTCATCAGATAATAGTGTTTAATTAAAATTCCAATCCCGGTATCGTGGTACATCTGCAGCGAGGTCAATTTAAATTTGAATTGAATCAATTCGAAAGACCCGTCTCGAAGAGAGCGTCGGGAGATGCTCAGTTATTATCCGAGCGGCTACTGTCTTACGCAAGAAATTATGATATCATGATTGAAGGTTATGCCAGAGAAAGCCCGGAACTTGCCCACTTTGAATAACGATATATGTATACCAAAAGGCGTGCACACTTGACACGCTTCTTGTGACTAACTTTTCAATATCAGTCGAATTATTCTGTCGGCAAGACTCAAAATATTTCCAAGCACATAATAGTATATTATAACCAAGGTCGAGAAGAGATTTTTCTAAGCCAGCTTTATTATTATCCCGAGATGCGAACTATCGAGGGATAATAATAATAATCTTAGTAAGGTTATTCTGGACTTTCATTGTCTAAAAAAGAACAAAGAAAAATTCAATTCTTTGCAATTTTTATTCACGACGTTTCAACTGTTAAAATCTACAGTCGTTATCAAGTGTATAAATGCGACAATCTCAAGGATACTTCTTATATATGAGATGGCTAATTTTGTGTCATAAGCCTAAGGGTAATTTGCCGGTGTTCAGGTAAGCTTGTTAATTACAGTGCCGGGCCCCTCCGGTACAGCATTGTTAATTCTTATCGCAATTTCAATTGATCCATGCCACTAATCAAGGTTTTCCACACATTACGGATTTCTATGCTAGCTTGACTGAAGACTTTGTTGTTCATAATATATGCACTCTCTTTAAACTTCCTTCTATACCAGCCCTTTTCTTTATGGATGACTTCGGCTTCAGTCTATTTTATATTGAGTTGGGTCGTCCAGAGATGATCCGCTATCCCTGACTTTGATGTTTCTTCTTGTTGAGTGTTTCTCTTGTGTTCAGCGAGTCTAACGCTAAGCGGTCTCTTAGTTTCTCCAAGATAAGCTTCACTGCATTCACAAGGGATGCGGTAGATAGTTCATGTTTGTTGAGTAGGTACTATCACTGTTCCTTGGAAACAGGTGTGGATATTTCTTTACAAAACATATATAATACCCAGAAAGTACAATAAAGGTACTGTCATATTGTCAAGTTCATTAAACTATGGTTTGCAATTTATTATTGCGTTTTGTGCGAGTTGGATGATGAGCCCCATAATATTATGCCATAAGATAAAATAGATTGCACATGAGGAAAGTAATATATTCTCAAACTATTGATTGATACTTGTTTCCTAAGATTGCCACAGTTTAACTCATACAGTGGTCCGACTTAGCGTCGGTACCTTTGATGTTGGTGTCCAGGAGTTTAATTTTTTATAACCAAACCACACCGTAATTAAACTGCTTGACATGTCAACTATTGATATAAACTGCTCGCAAAACTTCAGTCGATTGAAATTGCGGTGGACATATAGAAAATTAGAAAAAATGATGATTGTGTGGTATTTAGGTAACTCTCAGCTCTTGAAAAATAGTAAAGAGAATTCAATTAAAATTTGAGAATTAATAAATTTGGCAGATGTTCATATTCGGGTATGAGAAAATGCAGGCCATTTTTATAAGAAAAAAAATCAAGCTGATGGAAAAGTTTTATGATTCAAAATTGGTTTGTAGTTCTTTTTGGGACCCAATATAATATTTATTTGTTAATTTTAGAATTCAAGATGGCGGGCAAGTTTTCTGATCTATGGTCCGATTTATATTCAAAAATGATAATGCAGGGTTCTTGGGGTAGCAGATCATGATTTTTTCTTATAATTGAATGATATAGCAGACGAGTTTGTTATTATGCTCTGATTCTAAACAAAATTAGGCGGTACTTTGTGGCTTTTGGGATCGCATTCTAATTTTATTGAAAAATTGAAGATAGTGGACAATTATCATGGCCACATTCAATTCTATATGTTAACAAGGGCTTGTTGGTATCGGAAATAACGTATTTCTAATATTCAAGAAATACATATTTCTTGACTTGTGTAAAAAATCTATTTTTCGATCTACAGCAAAATAAAAATTTTGCAAATTGGCAAAGTATCACTGTCCTGCCTTGGTAGTAAAATGATTGGCCTCTAAGCAGTGGCGCAGCCAGGATTTCAGGTTGGGAGGGGGGAGCTGAACATAGAATTTATCAGAAATAGCTTTTTTTCATCGTCAATTATGTGTTATAATTGGTTATAATTAGTAGCTTGAGGGACCTGCAGACACTCCTGACCACACCAGTTCCTCTAAGGCAACTGAACTTTTGACTTTTTCTGACAAGAAATGTATTTAAAGACACACGATAATTACATTTTTACAAAAATGTATAAAATAATTTTAGTTATTACGAGGCTTGTTTGGTAAGTCCGTGACTTTTTAAATTTCCCGCGCAGTAACTTTAAATGCAACACTGCTGCTGTCAACCACCATCTTTCAATAGACTACTGTCAAATTTTGAGCAAGCTGCGACATTTGGTTTGTGTTTGACAGCAATTAGAAGCAGACAACCTCGTGAATTTTAACAAAAATGGAAAAAAGTGAATTTCGTGTGTTGATTAAGCATTATTTTTTGCGTAAAAAAACCATAACTGAAACCAAGGAAAGACTTGATAAATACTATGGGAACTCTGCACCATCAATTTCAATGGTTAAGAAGTGGTTTACTGAGTTCCGTTGTGGTCGTACCAGCACAAGTGACGCCGTACGTTCAGGTCGCCCAAAAGAGGTCATCACGCCAGAAATCGTCGATAAAATCCATGGAATGATATTGGACGATCGGAGAATAAAAGTACGTGAGGTAGCTGAGGCTGTAGGCATCTCAACTGAGCGAGTACATCACATTTTACATGAATATTTGGACATGAAGAAGCTATCCGCGAGATGGGTGCCGCGATTGCTCACACTCGACCACAAGCGCAACCGTGTGACCACTTCAAAGAAGTGTTTGGCAAAGTTCAATCGCAATCCGGGCGAGTTTTTACGCCGTTATATAACCGTAGACGAAACATGGATCCATCACAATACCCCAGAGACCAAGGAACAATCAAAACAGTGGGTGTCAACTGGTGAACGTGCACCAAAGAAGGCTAAGGTGCGTCTGTCAGCCAACAAGGTTATGGCCACAGTTTTTTGGGATGCACGCGGTGTCATTCATATAGATTACTTAGAGAAGGGTAGAACGATCAACGGCGAATATTATTCAGAGCTTTTAGACAGATTCGATATTGATTTGAGGCAAAAACGACCACATTTAGCGAAAAAAAAGTGCTGCTTCATCAAGACAATGCACGAGTGCACACGTGTGTAGTCACTATGGCAAAAATTCATAAATTGGGCTACGAACTACTACCCCATCCAGCATATTCTCCAGATTTAGCCCCTTGCGACTATTTTCTTTTCCCAAACCTGAAGAAATGGCTGGGTGGTAAGAGATTTGGGTCGAATGAAGAGGTTATAACCGAAACAAACGCCTATTTTGAGGGCCTTGAGAAAACCTATTATTTGGAAGGAATAAAAAAACTGGAAAAACGCTGGACTAAATGTATTGATCTAAAAGGAGATTATGTTGAAAAATAAAACGCTTATTTGCCAATTTTTTTTTTCTTTATTCAAATAGTCACGGAGTTAACAAACAGCCCTCGTATTAACAATTAATAGTCAAATAATTGCTAAAAGTAATTTTTCTTTCTCGCCCATCTTTTAGCTTACATTACAATACGTCTGTCATACTTTGATTTTACGGTGATTATTGACATATCCATTTCTATTAGTAACAAACATTTCAATCAACAACTGCAATTTCTATCAATTTTGTATTGAATTTACCACGACTGGAAAAATGAAGAGGTTGTGGGAATTGTAATTCGAAAATCGGCGAAATAATTTGTTCAACTTAGCATCAAAGCCTCGGCTGAATTTTTAGCACTCTTAAATGAGTATTCCTGTTCAGAGCATTCGATTGAAGACCATTTTATTAGGATGTCTTACTAGCACTAATATCAATATATTTTACTAGAGTCAGTGTTGCCAACTCGGATTTTGAAAAAGGCGAAGGCCAGAATAAGAAATAACGTACAATTAGTAAAGGTGTATGAAAAGTTTGTACTTAGATGTACGTAGTCTGAGTGAATTGAAGAGGGCAGCACTGAATAAAATATTGTGTTGTTTTACAGTTCACTTAAATTATTCGTTTTCATTATTATATTCATGCAAATTGAATTTCTACATATATTTGTTAAAATGTTTAATATGTTTTCGCGAAAGCATTTCGGTGGAGAGCCTTTTTTAACTCAACCTGAATTCGTTTTGTTTTTTCCCCACAAGTGTGAATATTTTTGTTCATAATGCACCTCTCTTTTTTTAGTGGGAGTGGCATACTGTTTTTCTTCGACACTGTCACCACTCATTTTCATACTTGTATTCAATTAAATTGAACTGGAAGATGAAACATATTTTAATCACAACCAACCAGTCTCCTTCAAAGTTCACGATGAGACGTTTTGTTTTACATAGGCACAGCTGTAGGTAATGGGCACTTTGTTTATGAAATGAATGACGCGTCGCGTGGTATGGCGTGCACAGACAGAAAAGACTCCAGCAGGTTCATGCACAACGTTGTGCAAGACAAAGTTTTGTAGAAATTTTACACAATTGTCCATTCTTTCATCATATGCGTTTTATGAAATTCAATAAATATTTGTGGAAGTCAATTTGTATAGTATTCATGAACTTCCACATTGCCTAAAAATACACAAAAATATGCACATCTACCATAACACAACTTATATGGAAAACATCTACAACGCATTGAACTCATCTTACACCCATTGTGCACTTTCTATTTGATATGCACCAATTGTATACTATTTCAACACAAGTGTCTGATTTGCCACAACTTGACCTGTCGTATCTTGAATGTCCAAATACTCCAAATGTCCAGTACATCATTGTTTGTTTTATGCTGATCGAAAGGTAAAGCTGGCTAACTGTACTTACCTATTATTTATTATTTGCTCATTTGTATGTGGTTTTGTGTCAAATGGAAGTGTTAGAATATTTGAGAGGTTGGGACATAGAAATATATATTATATACTTACTCTAGAATGCTAATCTCATATGTCAAAAGTGATGTAAAAAGTTCGGATTAGTCCGCAATGCGCATGTGCGTCATTAGTGTTCTTTGTAACGTGCCCGGTTTTAGTAAAATATTATGATACCGGTGAAGACTAACAAATGTTGTTAATTGTGAATCGCGGGGAATAAGGTATTGGAAAACTCAATGTACTTATACCTGCTATTTAGCCGATTTGACTACATCTTTTCACATATTTATGATCCCAAATATTCAGCAAAGGCCATCAGAAAGTAGAGTAATGTTATTATTATTATTTATCGCACTGAAGCGACTCATTGATTTTTGGAATCGCAATCACTTTTCAGCTTTAGATAAACTCAACAAAAAACTACGGAACCACCGCGAATTTCAAGCAGGCACTAGATTGGAAAATGAATTGAAAGTAAGTACAAGAAACTATGAAAATCGATTTCAGCTAATATGAATAATTTAAACTCAAGTTTGTAATCATTAAATTGGATGAGTCTATATTATAAAAAGCTAAATCGTAAACGGGTCACATACGCGGCATGCTTTTCGTCGAGAAAATTGGCGGGATTAGCATTCTGGAGTAATTATATGATATACAGGCCGTTACTTTTATCATGTGGTAACATTGCTATATTCTAAACCGTAACAGATACGAAGACGATTAAATGGGAGAAAAGGTAACTATTGTGGAGAACAGTACAATAGTCAAAGAAAATTTACAGGGAGTCTCGCCCTTCCCGAGTTATACAGGGAAATAAAAAAATGCTGTTATTTGTTTTTTACGAATAGAACAGTTATTTCTGAAAATATAAAAAAACTTATAAGCAAAGTTTTAATGTATTTAAAATGTACTATAAAAATGTAACAATGAATGTTTGATTAAACGTTTCGTGTCAACACGGCCACCATCAACATTTTTTTTCCAAATACGGACCTGTCTATTTTAGTACAAATATTGATAAAGCGATAAAATCACAATTCAGTGGTATAACACACTTGATATTTTTATAACGTTTCATTTAAAATAACTAGCATCCTCAGTAACAACAATTTTTAATTACGGTCCTGTCGTTAGTTCTTTTGTAAATTATTTTGATTTCTTCAAAACCTATTCAACTATTGGCATACTTCAGACTTCACCCAATAATTTCGATAAGAAGATACCCCCACACAACGAACATTCGTATTTTTCCTTCTTGGGCATTTTTGTATTACAGAAATCCTTGTTTCAAGGTTGATTTCTTCTGAATCAATTATCATACTGAATATTTCTATAATTCTCAATCCTGGAAGTAACGAAAATATTAGTTTTTGGTCAAAATACGACTATTGTGTGATATGGTACAATTAAATAGCATCTCACTTCATTTACCATTTTTAAACAAGTAGGCTTTGCTTGGTTTCTATGGCAGGACAAATAAATGAGTTGTTGATACGTGTTAAGAACTGTCAGTCGTTTATACACTCAGTCATATCAAAGATGTATTCAAATGACGAAAGGACTGATATGCTATTTGCTTATGCAAAATCAAATAGAAATCCTCTTTTGGCAAAAAATATGTATGGTGAGCTATACCCAAATCGTCGTATTCCAAACATTCAAATGTTTAGACGATTAGAAAGAAATTTGAGAGACTGTGGTGCATTTGATAGAAATAAAACTAGAAAATGTGTTGTTACTGGAAGTATGCGGAACCAAATAAATGTTTTAGGTAAGCAAATATTACTTCATAAAAATTAACAAAGTGACGAAAATATTTTTTTTCAATTTAGGATTGGTCAGTTACAAAAATATTTCTAATCAAGATTATTCTTTACGAGAAATTGCCCACGAACTAGGGATTTCTGTAAAATCTACCAGAAATATTTTGAAAATGAACAAATACAAATGCTACAGGATACGCAAAGTTCATCACCTCAATGAAAGAGATTACGGAAGGAGAGTACGATTTGCGATGTGGTTGAGACGTAGAAATAGGGAAGTTGGAAATATTTGTAATAAAATAATATGGACGAACGAATCAAAATTCACCAACAATGGTTGGTTTAACAGAAACATCCATTATAGGTGGAATAATACAAATGAAAATTTACATAGAGAAACCAATTTCCAGGAAGGGTTCGGAATAAATGTTTGGTTGGGAATTTTGGGAACAAACATACTAGGTCCTTTCTTTTACGACGAGCATTTGAATGGTGGAATGTATTTACATTATTTATCCAATGAGTTTGATGGCTACTTAGATGAATTGCCACTGAACATCCGCCGTGAAATACAATATTTTCAACAAGACGGTGCCCCTCCCCATAATGCAGCAATAGTAAGGGAACATTTAGATGCAATATTCCCAAGAAAATGGATTGGAAACAATGGACCAATTGCCTGGCCAGCTCGATCCCCAGACCTGACTCCTTTAGATTTTTTTGTCTGGGGATACATAAAGGATAAAGTTTTTTCGACAACTAGTACAGATATCGACCATCTCAAACAAAAAATAAGAGATGCATGTAATAGCATTACACCCATCATGCTAGAAAATTGCCACAGAAATTGTATGGACAGACAACTTATGTGCATTCAACAAAGAGGTCGGCAATTCGAGCATTTAATGTAGGTTATCATGAAGAATTCTTTTTCTGTATTGGTTTTATTTTCACTCAAAAATTCAATATGAAATAAATTGTTTTCTGTTTGTTTGATTTCTTCTACTCTTAAGTAAGTTTATTTCCGAGGTAAATTGCTATCGTTCGTCTCTGAAACTACAGATATCTTTTATTATAGTGTAAACATAATTTTAATACATACATTTATTCAAAGCGTCACTGATAATTTTTATATCGGAGAGTTAGGTTTTGTGGAATCCATAAACGACCTAACGACAGGACCGTAATTAAAAATTGTTGTCACTGAGGATGCTAGTTATTTTAAATGAAACGTTATAAAAATATCAAGTGTGATATACCACTGAATTGTGATTTTATCGCTTTATCAATATTTGTACTAAAACAGACAGGTCCGTATTTGAAAAGAAATGTTGATGGTGGCCGTGTTGACACGAAACGTTTAATCAAAGATTCATTGTTACATTTTTATAGTACATTTAGAATACATTAAAACTTTCCTTATAAATTTTTTTATATTTTCAGAAATAACAGTTCTATTCGTAAAAAACAAATAACAGCATTTTTGGTTTTCCCTGTATAACTCGGGAAGGGCGAAATTCCCTGTAAATTTTCTTTGACCATTGTACTGTTCTCCACAATAGTTACCTTTTCTCCCATTTAATCGTCTTCGTATCTGTTACGGTTTAGAATATAGCAATGTTACCACATGATAAAAGAAATGGCCTGTATATTTCTATGGGTTGGGAACTTCCCAAACTGATACCAATATTTGAAGGTTAGTTTCGCATTTATTTTTTTGTATAACATGAAACCTACAAAATGACTCATTTTCATCGTTTGTAAAGGTTTGTTAGGGCATCGTCTCACCTACTTTCATTTGAATAATTATAGTTTGACACGAGGATTACTTTAAACTTTATTATTATTAGTCAACGTGTACCAAAATAACAAAATGTATGGTTAATTTTTATGTGTCAGGTACTTTTTGTTTCTGTTATTTTATTTGTAATTAGAGTTTATAGTTCAGTGATTTTTTTATCAGTTCTTTGTGATGAAATAAACATTATTTAAATGACATTTAAGAAATTTTATTTCAACCTTCTGGACAATGAAGCATATAATTTCTCAATAGAATAATATATAAATAGCAAACAGGTTGTAACTGATGTTGATTCTTACCTTATTTCGTTTGGAAGTTATGTGCCTCTTCTTAAAATTATAAATGATAACTATAAAATTTGGCCTTGCTTTGTACACAAGTGTGTACAATATACCTACACAATTCATGTATGCCAAGTACACAAATTTGTGACATTTTTGGCATCCTATATTTGAAATACCTACACAATTTGTACAAAGTAGGTACACGAATTGTTGTCATTTATTATATTTCAGGTTTATCATTCTTATACAATTTATGCATAAACAGTTCACAAGTTGTTGACATTAGTCGCACAATATGCTGATTAATTATGTATATTTTGTGTATACCACAAGTAATAATGCACAAGGTGGTGCAACAATAGAACATAAGTTGTGTTCGTTTTTTAAACAAAACCTTTAGTTTTTATCCATTCCTTGAATACGGTAAAGCACATAATATTGGTTGATAAAATTAAACAAAACTATTCAGAATAATACAACTCTGAAGTTAATCGTTTGTACACAATATCTCTAATACAATATTATAGAAGAAAAATTGACAAATTGGTGATGTCAACTTTTTAGAAACAAATTGTGCTGACCACCATCACCATTGTGTAGAAAACATTCATTTAATTCTCTCTGTGTGGCGACTGTGCATGAGTATGAAACGGAAGAAAACGCTTTTTAAAAAAATGTTCGCGAGAGAAAAGAAAATGATGCCCATTCAGCCTAACAAGTTATGTTATTTTGTAAATTTGTACAATTTGATAAAAAATACGTAGATTCTGGGACTGAATTACGTAGGTTTGCAGGAAAGGACTAATGTACGTAGATCTTCGTAAAGTCTTAGAGTTAGCAACGCTGACTACACGATTTATGTTTTCATGGACTCTACAATTGAATGATGCATAGGAGTATCCATTGCGGTTGACGTAAAAAAAATTGATTGAAACATCTCGGATAGCTCTCAAATTTCACAAGTGCCTTCGCACATGATATACCTGTACCCCATGTTATTTTGTGTAAGTGGTGGTAAATTACCCTGTATAACTATTTCAATGAATTAAATTCGGGTTGAAATGTCATCAACATATGGTTTCATTTCTGAAAATACTCAATATTATCAGTCAGCGTGAAGGCAGCCATGAGTTCCAGCCATGACTTCGGGAGTGACTACCGCTTCGACGCGGGAGCAAGCCCGACCGCCAACGGTCGTCTTCGAAATACATGGCCAGCCATGAGTTGGCAGAAAACATGGCTAGCAATGCTTTTGGTGGATAGCGGGATATATCAGATGGATTTATTTATTTTAACGAGTAATTCAGTATGAAACATGGCTCAGCCACGGATTTTTAGTTGGCGATAAAAATTGATTCAGTCTGAAACATGGCTCAGTCACTAATTTTTAGTTGGCGGTAAAAATTAGATGAAAGTTTATTTTTTCTCTGGGTAATGATAATAAGCTTTATACAACAATATATTTAGCCGCTCGAGGTTTCGCCTTTAGACTTACCTCTCATCACGTTTGAAAAATCGTGAAATTTCAAACTTTGAAAAAATCATCAACAAGCTAAATTGGAATGAAGTCGATTATTTTTTCCTAATGATGGACTTTATAGGTAGTGGAGATCAAGACCCATGCCCATAAATATTAAGCCGAGTCCGATTTCACACTTACACTACCCCTCAAACATGACCGAAAAATCGCTCAACTGCGAACTTTGAAAAATTTCCAACGGGCTAAATTGGGATTAGAACGGAATTTTTTAACATGAATCCATTCTTTAGATACCAGTGAACAAGACCTATATGAGCGAGTATTTTGCCGGGCAGGTTTTCACCCCTAACGAGCCCCTCCAACACGTCGAAAAAGTCGAAAAATCGCGAATTTTTAAAAATCCCCAAAAAGCTAATTTTTGCTTCTAGTTTATTCTATGGAACAAGTTATAAACCACCAAGTGTTAGTCCGGGCCCGTTACTACCCTCAAACTACCCCTCAAACATGACCGAAAAATCGTTCAACTGCGAACTTTGAAAAATTCCCAACTGGCTAAATTGGGATTAGAACGGAATTTTTTAACATGAATCCACTCTTTAGATACCAGTGAACAAGAGCTATATGAGCGAGTATTTTGCCGGGCAGGTTTTCACCCCTAACGAGCCCCTCCAACACGTCGAAAAAGTCGAAAAATCGTGAATTTTTAAAAATCCCCAAAAAGCTAATTTGTGCTTGTAGTTTATTCTATGAAACAAGTTATAAACCACCAAGTGTTAGGCCGGGCCCGATATCACCCTCAAACTACCCCTCGAACATGACCGAAAAATCGCTCAACTGCGAACTTTGAAAAATTTCCAACGGGCTAAATTGGGATTAGAACGGAATTTTTTAACATGAATCCACTCTTTAGATACCAGTGAACAAGACCTATATGAGCGAGTATTTTGCCGGGCAGGTTTTCACCCCTAACGAGCCCCTCCAACACGTCGAAAAAGTCGAAAAATCGCGAATTTTTAAAAATCCCCAAAAAGCTAATTTTTGCTTCTAGTTTATTCTATGGAACAAGTTATAAACCACCAAGTGTTAGTCCGGGCCCGTTACTACCCTCAAACTACCCCTCAAACATGACCGAAAAATCGTTCAACTGCGAACTTTGAAAAATTTCCAACGGGCTAAATTGGGATTAGAACGTAATTTTTTAACATGAATCCACTCTTTAGATACCAGTGAACAAGAGCTATATGAGCGAGTATTTTACCGGGCAGGTTTTCACCCCTAACGAGCCCCTCCAACACGTCGAAAAAGTCGAAAAATCGTGAATTTTTAAAAATCCCCAAAAAGCTAATATTTGCTTCTAGTTTATTCTATGAAACAAGTTATAAACCACCAAGTGTTAGTCCGGGCCCGTTACTACCCTCAAACTACCCCTCAAACATGACCGAAAAATCGTTCAATTGCGAACTTTGAAAAATTCCCAACGGGCTAAATTGGGATTAGAACGGAATTTTTTAACATGAATCCACTCTTTAGATACCAGTGAACAAGAGCTATATGAGCGAGTATTTTGCCGGGCAGGTTTTCACCCCTAACGAGCCCCTCCAACACGTCGAAAAAGTCGAAAAATCGTGAATTTTTAAAAATCCCCAAAAAGCTAATTTGTGCTTGTAGTTTATTCTATGAAACAAGTTATAAACCACCAAGTGTTAGGCCGGGCTCGATATCACCCTCGAACATGACCGAAAAATCGCTCAACTGCGAACTTTGAAAAATTCCCAACGGGCTAAATTGGGATTAGAACGGAATTTTTTAACATGAATCCACTCTTTAGATACCAGTGAACAAGACCTATATGAGCGAGTATTTTGCCGGGCAGGTTTTCACCCCTAACGAGCCCCTCCAACACGTCGAAAAAGTCGAAAAATCGCGAATTTTTAAAAATCCCCAAAAACTTATTTGTGCTTGTAGTTTATTCTATGGAACAAGTTAAAAACCACCAAGTGTTAGGCCGGGCCCGATATCACCCTCAAACTACCCCTCGAACATGACCGAAAAATCGCTCAACTGCGAACTTTGAAAAATTCCCAACGGGCTAAATTGGGATTAGAACGGAATTTTTTAACATGAATCCACTCTTTAGATACCAGTGAACAAGACCTATATGAGCGAGTATTTTGCCGGGCAGGTTTTCACCCCTAACGAGCCCCTCCAACACGTCGAAAAAGTCGAAAAATCGTGAATTTTTAAAAATCCCCAAAAAGCTAATTTTTGCTTCTAGTTTATTCTATGAAACAAGTTATAAACCACCAAGTGTTAGTCCGGGCCCGTTACTACCCTCAAACTACCCCTCAAACATGACCGAAAAATCGTTCAACTGCGAACTTTGAAAAATTCCCAACGGGCTAAATTGGGATTAGAACGGAATTTTTTAACATAAATCCACTCTTTAGATACCAGTGAACAAGAGCTATATGAGCGAGTATTTTGCCGGGCAGGTTTTCACCCCTAACGAGCCCCTCCAACACGTCGAAAAAGTCGAAAAATCGTGAATTTTTAAAAATCCCCAAAAAGCTAATTTTTGCTTCTAGTTTATTCTATGAAACAAGTTATAAACCACCAAGTGTTAGTCCGGGCCCGTTACTACCCTCAAACTACCCCTCAAACATGACCGAAAAATCGTTCAACTGCGAACTTTGAAAAATTCCCAACGGGCTAAATTGGGATTAGAACGGAATTTTTTAACATGAATCCACTCTTTAGATACCAGTGAACAAGACCTATATGAGCGAGTATTTTGCCGGGCAGGTTTTCACCCCTAACGAGCCCCTCCAACACGTCGAAAAAGTCGAAAAATCGCGAATTTTTAAAAATCCCTAAAAAGCTAATTTTTGCTTCTAGTTTATTCTATGGAACAAGTTATAAACCACCAAGTGTTAGGCCGGGCCCGATATCACCCTCAAACTACCCCTCGAACATGACCGAAAAATCGCTCAACTGCGAACTTTGAAAAATTCCCAACGGGCTAAATTGGGATTAGAACGGAATTTTTTAACATGAATCCATTCTTTAGATACCAGTGAACAAGAGCTATATGAGCGAGTATTTTGCCGGGCAGGAATTCACCCCTAACGAGCCCCTCCAACACGTCGAAAAAGTCGAAAAATCGCGAATTTTTAAAAATCCCCAAAAAGCTAATTTTTGCTTCTAGTTTATTCTATGGAACAAGTTATAAACCACCAAGTGTTAGGCCGGGCCCGATACTTCCCTCAATCTACCCCTCAAACATGACCGAAAAATCGTTCAACTGCGAACTTTGAAAAATTCCCAACGGGCTAAATTGGGATTAGAACGGAATTTTTTAACATGAATCCACTCTTTAGATACCAGTGAACAAGACCTATATGAGCGAGTATTTTGCCGGGCAGGTTTTCACCCCTAACGAGCCCCTCCAACACGTCGAAAAAGTCGAAAAATCGTGAATTTTTAAAAATCCCCAAAAAGCTAATTTTTGCTTCTAGTTTATTCTATGAAACAAGTTATAAACCACCAAGTGTTAGTCCGGGCCCGTTACTACCCTCAAACTACCCCTCAAACATGACCGAAAAATCGTTCAACTGCGAACTTTGAAAAATTCCCAACGGGCTAAATTGGGATTAGAACGGAATTTTTTAACATGAATCCACTCTTTAGATACCAGTGAACAAGACCTATATGAGCGAGTATTTTGCCGGGCAGGTTTTCACCCCTAACGAGCCCCTCCAACACGTCGAAAAAGTCGAAAAATCGCGAATTTTTAAAAATCCCTAAAAAGCTAATTTTTGCTTCTAGTTTATTCTATGGAACAAGTTATAAACCACCAAGTGTTAGGCCGGGCCCGATATCACCCTCAAACTACCCCTCGAACATGACCGAAAAATCGCTCAACTGCGAACTTTGAAAAATTCCCAACGGGCTAAATTGGGATTAGAACGGAATTTTTTAACATGAATCCATTCTTTAGATACCAGTGAACAAGAGCTATATGAGCGAGTATTTTGCCGGGCAGGAATTCACCCCTAACGAGCCCCTCCAACACGTCGAAAAAGTCGAAAAATCGCGAATTTTTAAAAATCCCCAAAAAGCTAATTTTTGCTTCTAGTTTATTCTATGGAACAAGTTATAAACCACCAAGTGTTAGGCCGGGCCCGATACTTCCCTCAATCTACCCCTCAAACATGACCGAAAAATCGTTCAACTGCGAACTTTGAAAAATTCCCAACGGGCTAAATTGGGATTAGAACGGAATTTTTTAACATGAATCCACTCTTTAGATACCAGTGAACAAGACCTATATGAGCGAGTATTTTGCCGGGCAGGTTTTCACCCCTAACGAGCCCCTCCAACACGTCGAAAAAGTCGAAAAATCGTGAATTTTTAAAAATCCCCAAAAAGCTAATTTTTGCTTCTAGTTTATTCTATGAAACAAGTTATAAACCACCAAGTGTTAGGCCGGACCCGATATCACCCTCAAACTACCCCTCGAACATGACCGAAAAATCGCTCAACTGCGAACTTTGAAAAATTCCCAACGGGCTAAATTGGGATTAGAACGGAATTTTTTAACATGAATCCACTCTTTAGATACCAGTGAACAAGAGCTATATGAGCGAGTATTTTGCCGGGCAGGTTTTCACCCCTAACGAGCCCCTCAAACGCGTCGAAAATGTCGAAAAATCTTTCAGAAAATAAAGTATGTCTGGGGGCTCTGGTTATGTCGAATGACTTGCCAGACGATACTTTTTGTTCTCACTGAGCGACACCACTGGCGTCCAATATCTGATTTTAGACGAATAGGATACAGGGTCATAATATGTCGAATGACGCAGCTACTGTGATTTATTCTCTGACCCAAAGGATTATTAAGTATAGTTAATAATAATAATATAGCAAATATGTTCGTGTTATCATGCCGATAATCGGAACATATTTCAATGAAAAGAGCAAGGGCATACCTATTTGGCCCAGTTCGTAATTTCGGAAATCTATATTCTTATTACCACATCCGACAACTGTGTATGTTCAACCAGCGTCTTCTGGAGTGGGAGTGGATGTTACCGTCAGACATGAAATTGTCCCGAATTTGATTGATTCTTCTTCATTAGGATTTTTCATTTATCCCGTCTCACCACGACAGAGAACAAGACAAGTGGTACATTGTTCTCTGACCACGTGTAATATGGATGTTTTTTTTTTATTACATTATATCGAATACCGTTTTGTCGAATATGCATGACTGAGTACAGTTGAGAGGAATACACATTTTATCATAACCAATTTCAATTATCTAACGATGGGTTGATGAATTCTCGTCACGTTCAAAATATTTTTTCGCGATCAAACAGGAAGGACAGGAATAACACTTTCGCGGAAGTTAAAGGGACATTTTAATTTTATCACGTTTTTTATGTTCATGTTGAATTAAACGAGTAATTTGAGCAAAGGCGAAAACCCCCTTCTCTCCAAACATTCTCTCAAAATGGAAAATGTGAGGCAATAATCTGTCGGAAAACAAAGCATTTACTTTTCCCACCGAACATTAGAGTTGTTCAAAATTCCGAGTTATATCTCGGAATTTTAAAATTCCGAGTTAAAACTCGGAAGTTTACTTTAAAATTCCGAGTTATAAGTCGGAATTTTAGAAAGGAATATTTTTTTTTATTTTGGGTGTCCCTTCCAGAGCTTCGTATGTATTGGCCCATCCAATGAATGATAATACCCAAAACTCAACAGCAAGAAGCACTCTGTGGCACAAACTTCAGAAAGAATCAGTGTATGGTTCGAAGAAAGTTTGAAAAGTGTGCCGGAGTGTGTGTGCGGAGTAAAATGAATGAAACTAATAATTTCGACGATTTCGAATTCCCCTTCTCTCTACACCATCCCACAAAGTAAAAAATATGAGGCAATTATCTGTCAGAAAAAAACTACTTACCCCTACGAACATTAAATTGTTGTAATTGAAATTGTTTTTTCCGTTAACCAGCTGTCGTCCCCTTACGAACGGCAGCCCTCAAAAGTCGAAACTTGTGCGAGCCAAGGATTAACGAGGTCTTACCTTTTAACGTGCGATTCCTAGCATCTGACTACTACCTATTAGTGCAATGTTCCTCCTGGAGGACAATTGCAAGAAACGTGTTGATCAAATATTTTTATCATGACTTAATGAAAATATATATCTATCATCATGCAATACAATAATAAATCTCAAGTTTTTTGTCTACAATTATGCTCAAAATTCTTTGCAACCTGATCCATTCAACACGTTTCTGATTAAATTTACCTCCTTTGACGGAGAATTAATGTGATAATTCAAGCTTCCTGAGAAATGAGAACTAGGAAAATAATCTATTGAAAACATTGAACATGGAGGTTGATATCATAGCATAGATATTTCTAGAACTTTTGATATTTTTTTCTGACTTTTATTTGATCTTCCTGCCTTTTTTTACAAGCTTTTTGAGACAATCTTTATAAATTAAATCTAAACCTTTGAAGAGATCGAATGAAACCCTACAACTTATCCATTCAATATTTTTTTGTAATATGTAAAATAAAGAAGTTATGGGGGTTCTTTTGGTCCTCACTTTAATACAGCGAGGTCCTAAAGTAACGGATAAATTCATTTTCTACCTTATTAGTCAATTTCAAGAAAAACCCTGAAACACGTCGACCTAGGTTTTTGAAATGACACTGGGGCATAAAAAAATCGCCTTTCTTCCACCCCCGTCAGAGAGACAGCCACCCCCCCAATTTTTGTAAATGGAATGGGGGCTCAGTGATACCTCATTTCAAAGGGTATTCAATTGTCTATATAGCCATGTCTCTTTTTTGAATTTCGTTCATTCGTCATAAAAAAAAAATTTTCAATATGTCAAAAAGTACGTATACTATTAAATTCCCTGTATATTCATATTCAATGCACTTAATTTTTTTTACATGCAATTTTTAACTCTACTGTCACGTATGACAAACAATAGTTGGTAAATGAACTAAAAACAATTTTTTTTGTTCATTTAAAAAATTGTTTAATATATACAGGGTGAGCCAGAATAAGACCAGACCGCCAAACTACAGATTCCTCACCTCATTTCGAGGTGAAAAGTTCCTATCAATGTATGTCCTAAAATGTACCCTCTCTGAGATACAGGGTGTCGAAAATACCAAAAAAAATTTGATTTAATTTTTTTTTCTCCAAAAGTCCTAATGGAAAAAATATCAAAACTTGCGGTTATAATTTTTTATTTTCGTAAACCAGTGGCGTAGTTACGTTGGTATGTGGTCATATTTTCTTTGGAAAAGTGAATGGACAAGTGAGCTTTCAATCCCCTTCTATCCGTAGAAATAGTAATGATATCAATGTTTCTGGATTTCATTATGATTTTGCTGTATTTTTTATGAAAAGTATGAGATACACATTAAGAAAATGATGATTGTGGCTTTCAATATCATCCTGCCGGTGTGTTTCTTCTGACAGAAAAAAAAAAACGAGATGACAATAAGAGCCAGAAACATTATTATATTAGATCGTGAGGAGCGAAAAGAAGTTAATTGGATAGATACCTCATAATTAAATTTCACTAGGAACGTGTTTCTTGGATAGTTTTTCAATTAACTTGTAATAGATGCCAACAACAGGATTACTTTTGTAACCATTGATGTTTGTGCTTATTAGATGGATGGACTATAATATTCGCTGCAAGTTAATATGAAAATACTTCAATAACATGAACAGAAATGAACGCCATAAAATTATTACCCTTTTGCTACTGTGATATCGAGCACTACTTTATCGAAGCATAGCGCTGTCTATCTTACTGGCGATATCGTTGCTATTGTTATTATAGTATTATAGGAAGAATGAATCAGAAACGATTCAGAGAAACATCTTCATTCAATTTGTTCTCTTTCAGACAATTTGCTGTTCAACTGATTGAATCATTATATTATTTAACTGAAGTATGTATGGTGAGTTTCGAATATAAATCATCACAAAAGACAATTGAGAGATTCTGGCATTTTTTTTACAACATTTTGAATTTGATTTGTTCGTTATTAAAAAAAAATCATTATGAACCAACGAGGACGACCTTCACAAATAGACCCCAAACAATTAGCCGATTATTTCAAAAACAATTACTCCGGAAACATATATGATCAAATCAAATGTCTAACCGCGAGATCGGATGAAATTAAAAGGGCGGCTGTATATCTTTTGAACCGAGAAGACTCAAAAATTTGTTACAATATCGTTAAAACAATCCGAAGAAATGCAGGGAATTTCATTTCTTATTTGGAACCAAAAATAAATGTAATTCAGAACATAATAATTCGTGAAGGTTTAGATTCATTGTCAGAGGAAATTGAAGATAATAATTTTTTAGACCTCAAAAACGCTCCGAATTCTCACTTCGTACAAAATCCTCCTACTATTACGGAACTTATAGAAAATGAATTATCAAACCAAAGAGATCATCAACAAACGCAAAATACTAGCGACTCTTTCGATAAGTTAAATTACTCACATTTTAATAAAACTGTTATAACGTCCACTCCTCACATGAGCATGCAATGTAAAACTGAACTAAGGCCTTCAGCTACTACTAATATTATGTCGCCAGGTAATCGAAATTTTTCCGAAGAAAATGACAGCAAGAAATGTAACACTAAACTAAGGCCTTCAGCCACTAACATTATGTCGCCAGATAATCGAAATTTTTCCGAAGAAAATGACATCGATCCCAGTTGTCAAATGGAAGCTACAACTCAAATTCAATCTTCTGGTGTTTCAACGAGTAATGAACATATTCCACAAGTTTTCTTAGAACTTCAGGCATCTGCTCAACAAAGAACTAGCCTTCCTGTTAATGCAATTAATTTAAAATCCGACAATTGGGACAAACCTTCATTTAAGAAATGTAAAGTTTTGGAAGGTTCATTTACTATCAGTCATCGAGAGTTATTATCAGTATTAGTAGATGATAAATTAACGACTGAGTATACATTAACGACAGAGTATACTTTTCTATTAGAAAGGAAATTAGCTCAATTCGTTAATAACGTATGTGTCATAAATTTCAAAACCTATAGATTCAGCGTTAGAAAAGATCATTTCGTGGTTTATGCTTATTGTGCTCATAATTGTAAGAAGTTCATTATTTTTATAAATTCAGTTAGTCGCGATAAAGATCACAAAGTTGATGTTTTCAGTTCAAGTAAAGATTATAACCATACCGATAAATTCACTAGGTATGTGAAAGGCATTAATAGGAAAATATTAATGCAAAATATGAAAGATATTAAACCATCTTTGTATCGGGACAAAACGGTTCGGAATTCTAATTCATCAATAATAGAAACCGGAAATTTACAAAATATTAAGTCGGAAACAGTTTTTCGGAAAATTCGATCGGAAAAGCTGGGTAGGAATGATCGCCATAAAGATGATCTGATAGATCTAGTTTGGATGCAGAGGGAGAACTATAATTATATTCAAGTTGTAGGACAGCCACTTCATGTTTATTTGTACAGTAATGAACAATTAGAAATTATCGAAAAATGCCATTTGAAACCCATTTTACACTTGGATGCCACTGGAGGTATTGTTAGGAAACCTCCGTCTACTGAGAAGCGCGTGTTTTATTATGCTGGCGTCATTAATGTTCGGAATCGTATAGTGCCGGTTCTCGAAATGATAAATTGCAATCATGACATGGTATCGATAGGTATTTTTCTAGCAAAATTCAAATCTTTTTCTTTACAGCATTCGAAAAAGTGGCCAATATTCTCAGCCGTTGTAACAGATTTTAGTTTTCCTTTGATGAATGGTATACTTCATTTTTTTAATAGAATGGACATGAGAGTTTATTTAACGTGGGCGTTTTCTATTTGTGAGGGGGCACATTTCGATGGTAATGATATCACCCCGATTCATATTTGCTGCGTACACTTTTTCAAAATTATCTGTAATGATATTAAAAAATCTGGCATTAATATAGATGTTCAAACAAATTTGAAAGAAATGATGGCAGCTTGTATTAATTTCAATCATCTGGGCCAAGTAGTAGTGTGGTTTAGTAATTTAGTTCAAATACTCAGTTCAGAATATGAAAATAGCTCTATGAAATTGGCATTAAGAAATTTATTAGAACTATGTTCAGATCAGAGTTTATTAGATGCAGAAAGTTGCAAATTGGAATCTACCTCCACTGAATTTGAAACTCACGATCAATCCGAAATTTTGTATTCCAGTAGCCCATTTTATAAATTTTTTTCAAAATTATACGAAACAACTATATCTTCTAATCCCAATTTAGCCCGTTGGAAATTTTTCAAAGTTCGCAGTTGAGCGATTTTTCGGTCATGTTCGAGGGGTAGTTTGAGGGTAGTAACGGGCCCGGCCTAACACTTGGTGGTTTATAACTTGTTCCATAGAATAAACTAGAAGCAAAAATTAGCTTTTTGGGGATTTTTAAAAATTCGCGATTTTTCGACTTTTTCGACGTGTTGGAGGGGCTCGTTAGGGGTGAATTCCTGCCCGGCAAAATACTCGCTCATATAGGTCTTGTTGACTGGTATCTAAAGAGTGGATTAATGTTAAAAAATTCCGTTCTAATCCCAATTTAGCCCGTTGGGAATTTTTCAAAGTTCGCAGTTGAACGATTTTTCGGTCATGTTTGAGGGGTAGTTTGAGGGTAGTATCGGGCCCGGCCTAACACTTGGTGGTTTATAACTTGTTCGATAGAATAAACTAGAAGCAAAAATTAGCTTTTTGGGGATTTTTAAAAATTCGCGATTTTTCGACTTTTTCGACGTGTTGGAGGGGCTCGTTAGGGGTGAAAACCTGCCCGGCAAAATACTCGCTCATATAGGTCTTGTTCACTGGTATCTAAAGAGTGGATTCATGTTAAAAAATTCCGTTCTAATCCCAATTTAGCCCGTTGGGAATTTTTCAAAGTTCGCAGTTGAGCGATTTTTCGGTCATGTTCGAGGGGTAGTTTGAGGGTGATATCGGGTCCGGCCTAACACTTGGTGGCTTATAACTTGTTTCATAGAATAAACTACAAGCACAAATAAGCTTTTTGGGGATTTTTAAAAATTCACGATTTTTCGACTTTTTCGACGTGTTGGAGGGGCTCGTTAGGGGTGAAAACCTGCCCGGCAAAATACTCGCTCATATAGCTCTTGTTCACTGGTATTTAAAGAGTGGATTCATGTTAAAAAATTCCGTTCTAATCCCAATTTAGCCCGTTGGAAATTTTTCAAAGTTCGCAGTTGAGCGATTTTTCGGTCATGTTCGAGGGGTAGTTTGAGGGTGATATCGGGCCCGGCCTAACACTTGGTGGTTTATAACTTGTTTCATAGAATAAACTACAAGCACAAATAAGCTTTTTGGGGATATTTAAAAATTCGCGATTTGTCGACTTTTTCGACGTGTTGGAGGGGCTCGTTAGGGGTGAATTCCTGCCCGGCAAAATACTCGCTCATATAGGACTTGTTCACTGGTATCTAAAGAGTGGATTCATGTTGAAAAATTCGTTCTAATCCCAATTTAGCCCGTTGGGAATTTTTCAAAGTTCGCAGTTGAACGATTTTTCGGTCATGTTTGAGGGCTAGTTTGAGGGTAGTATCGGGCCCGGCCTAACACTTGGTGGTTTATAACTTGTTCCATAGAATAAACTAGAAGCAAAAATTAGCTTTTTGGGGATTTTTAAAAATTCGCGATTTGTCGACTTTTTCGACGTGTTGGAGGGGCTCGTTAGGGGTGAATTCCTGCCCGGCAAAATACTCGCTCATATAGGACTTGTTCACTGGTATCTAAAGAGTGGATTCATGTTGAAAAATTCGTTCTAATCCCAATTTAGCCCGTTGGGAATTTTTCAAAGTTCGCAGTTGAACGATTTTTCGGTCATGTTTGAGGGCTAGTTTGAGGGTAGTATCGGGCCCGGCCTAACACTTGGTGGTTTATAACTTGTTCCATAGAATAAACTAGAAGCAAAAATTAGCTTTTTGGGGATTTTTAAAAATTCGCGATTTTTCGACTTTTTCGACGTGTTGGAGGGGCTAGTTAGGGGTGAAAACCTGCCCGGCAAAATACTCGCTCATATAGGTCTTGTTCACTGGTATCTAAAGAGTGGATTCATGTTAAAAAATTCCGTTCTAATCCCAATTTAGCCCGTTGGGAATTTTTCAAAGTTCGCAGTTGAGCGATTTTTCGGTCATGTTCGAGGGGTAGTTTGAGGGTGATATCGGGCCCGGCCTAACACTTGGTGGTTTATAACTTGTTTCATAGAATAAACTACAAGCACAAATAAGCTTTTTGGGGATTTTTAAAAATTCACGATTTTTCGACTTTTTCGACGTGTTGGAGGGGCTCGTTAGGGGTGAAAACCTGCCCGGCAAAATACTCGCTCATATAGCTCTTGTTCACTGGTATTTAAAGAGTGGATTCATGTTAAAAAATTCCGTTCTAATCCCAATTTAGCCCGTTGGGAATTTTTCAACGTTCGCAGTTGAACGATTTTTCGGTCATGTTTGAGGGGTAGTTTGAGGGTAGTATCGGGCCCGGCCTAACACTTGGTGGTTTATAACTTGTTCCATAGAATAAACTAGAAGCAAAAATTAGCTTTTTGGGGATTTTTAAAAATTCGCGATTTTTCGACTTTTTCGACGTGTTGGAGGGGCTCGTTAGGGGTGAAAACCTGCCCGGCAAAATACTCGCTCATATAGGTCTTGTTCACTGGTATCTAAAGAGTGGATTCATGTTAAAAAATTCCGTTCTAATCCTAATTTAGCCCGTTGGGAATTTTTCAAAGTTCGCAGTTGAGCGATTTTTCGGTCATGTTCGAGGGTGATATCGGGCCCGGCCTAACACTTGGTGGTTTATAACTTGTTTCATAGAATAAACTACAAGCACAAATAAGCTTTTTGGGGATTTTTAAAAATTCACGATTTTTCGACTTTTTCGACGTGTTGGAGGGGCTCGTTAGGGGTGAAAACCTGCCCGGCAAAATACTCGCTCATATAGCTCTTGTTCACTGGTATCTAAAGAGTGGATTCATGTTAAAAAATTCCGTTCTAATCCCAATTTAGCCCGTTGAAAATTTTTCAAAGTTCGAAGTTGAGCGATTTTTCGGTCATGTTCGAGGGGTAGTTTGAGGGTGATATCGGGCCCGGCCTAACACTTGGTGGTTTATAACTTGTTTCATAGAATAAACTACAAGCACAAATTAGCTTTTTGGGGATTTTTAAAAATTCACGATTTTTCGACTTTTTCGACGTGTTGGAGGGGCTCGTTAGGGGTGAAAACCTGCCCGGCAAAATACTCGCTCATATAGGTCTTGTTCACTGGTATCTAAAGAGTGGATTCATGTTAAAAAATTCCGTTCTAATCCCAATTTAGCCCGTTGGGAATTTTTCAAAGTTCGCAGTTGAGCGATTTTTCGGTCATGTTCGAGGGGTAGTTTGAGGGTGATATCGGGCCCGGCCTAACACTTGGTGGTTTATAACTTGTTTCATAGAATAAACTACAAGCACAAATAAGCTTTATGGGGATTTTTAAAAATTCGCGATTTTTCGACTTTTTCGACGTGTTGGAGGGGCTCGTTAGGGGTGAAAACCTGCCCGGCAAAATACTCGCTCATATAGGTCTTGTTCACTGGTATCTAAAGAGTGGATTCATGTTAAAAAATTCCGTTCTAATCCCAATTTAGCCCGTTGGAAAATTTTCAAAGTTCGCAGTTGAACGATTTTTCGGTCATGTTTGAGGGGTAGTTTGAGGGTAGTAACGGGCCCGGACTAACACTTGGTGATTTATAACTTGTTCCATAGAATAAACTAGAAGCAAAAATTAGCCTTTTGGGGATTTTTAAAAATTCGCGATTTTTCGACTTTTTCGACGTGTTGGAGGGGCTCGTTAGGGGTGAAAACCTGCCCGGCAAAATACTCGCTCATATAGGTCTTGTTCACTGGTATCTAAAGAGTGGATTCATGTTAAAAAATTCCGTTCTAATCCCAATTTAGCCCGTTGGGAATTTTTCAAAGTTCGCAGTTGAACGATTTTTCGGTCATGTTTGAGGGGTAGTTTGAGGGTAGTAACGGGCCCGGACTAACACTTGGTGGTTTATAACTTGTTCCATAGAATAAACTAGAAGCAAAAATTAGCTTTTTGGGGATTTTTAAAAATTCACGATTTTTCGACTTTTTCGACGTGTTGGAGGGGCTCGTTAGGGGTGAAAACCTGCCCGGCAAAATACTCGCTCATATAGCTCTTGTTCACTGGTATCTAAAGAGTGGATTCATGTTAAAAAATTCCGTTCTAATCCCAATTTAGCCCGTTGGGAGTTTTTCAAAGTTCGCAGTTGAACGATTTTTCGGTCATGTTTGAGGGGTAGTTTGAGGGTAGTAACGGGCCCGGACTAACACTTGGTGGTTTATAACTTGTTCCATAGAATAAACTAGAAGCAAAAATTAGCTTTTTGGGGATTTTTAAAAATTCGCGATTTTTCGACTTTTTCGACGTGTTGGAGGGGCTCGTTAGGGGTGAATTCCTGCCCGGCAAAATACTCGCTCATATAGGTCTTGTTCACTGGTATCTAAAGAGTGGATTCATGTTAAAAAATTCCGTTCTAATCCCAATTTAGCCCGTTGGGAATTTTTCAAAGTTCGCAGTTGAGCGATTTTTCGGTCATGTTCGAGGGGTAGTTTGAGGGTGATATCGGGCCCGGCCTAACACTTGGTGGTTTATAACTTGTTTCATAGAATAAACTACAAGCACAAATAAGCTTTTTGGGGATTTTTAAAAATTCGCGATTTTTCGACTTTTTCGACGTGTTGGAGGGGCTCGTTAGGGGTGAAAACCTGCCCGGCAAAATACTCGCTCATATAGGTCTTGTTCACTGGTATCTAAAGAGTGGATTCATGTTAAAAAATTCCGTTCTAATCCCAATTTAGCCCGTTGGAAAATTTTCAAAGTTCGCAGTTGAACGATTTTTCGGTCATGTTTGAGGGGTAGTTTGAGGGTAGTAACGGGCCCGGACTAACACTTGGTGATTTATAACTTGTTCCATAGAATAAACTAGAAGCAAAAATTAGCCTTTTGGGGATTTTTAAAAATTCGCGATTTTTCGACTTTTTCGACGTGTTGGAGGGGCTCGTTAGGGGTGAAAACCTGCCCGGCAAAATACTCGCTCATATAGGTCTTGTTCACTGGTATCTAAAGAGTGGATTCATGTTAAAAAATTCCGTTCTAATCCCAATTTAGCCCGTTGGGAATTTTTCAAAGTTCGCAGTTGAACGATTTTTCGGTCATGTTTGAGGGGTAGTTTGAGGGTAGTAACGGGCCCGGACTAACACTTGGTGGTTTATAACTTGTTCCATAGAATAAACTAGAAGCAAAAATTAGCTTTTTGGGCATTTTTAAAAATTCACGATTTTTCGACTTTTTCGACGTGTTGGAGGGGCTCGTTAGGGGTGAAAACCTGCCCGGCAAAATACTCGCTCATATAGCTCTTATTCACTGGTATCTAAAGAGTGGATTCATGTTAAAAAATTCCGTTCTAATCCCAATTTAGCCCGTTGGGAGTTTTTCAAAGTTCGCAGTTGAACGATTTTTCGGTCATGTTTGAGGGGTAGTTTGAGGGTAGTAACGGGCCCGGACTAACACTTGGTGGTTTATAACTTGTTCCATAGTATAAACTAGAAGCAAAAATTAGCTTTTTGGGGATTTTTAAAAATTCGCGATTTTTCGACTGTTTCGACGTGTTGGAGGGGCTCGTTAGGGGTGAATTCCTGCCCGGCAAAATACTCGCTCATATAGGTCTTGTTCACTGGTATCTAAAGAGTGGATTCATGTTAAAAAATTCCGTTCTAATCCCAATTTAGCCCGTTGGGAATTTTTCAAAGTTCGCAGTTGAGCGATTTTTCGGTCATGTTCGAGGGGTAGTTTGAGGGTGATATCGGGCCCGGCCTAACACTTGGTGGTTTATAACTTGTTCCATAGAATAAACTAGAAGCAAAAATTAGCTTTTTGGGGATTTTTAAAAATTCGCGATTTTTCGACTTTTTCGACGTGTTGGAGGGGCTCGTTAGGGGTGAAAACCTGCCCGGCAAAATACTCGCTCATATAGGTCTTGTTCACTGGTATCTAAAGAGTGGATTCATGTTAAAAAATTCCGTTCTAATCCCAATTTAGCCCGTTGGGAATTTTTCAAAGTTCGCAGTTGAGCGATTTTTCGGTCATGTTCGAGGGGTAGTTTGAGGGTGATATCGGGCCCGGCCTAACACTTGGTGGTTTATAACTTGTTCCATAGAATAAACTAGAAGCAAAAATTAGCTTTTTAGGGATTTTTAAAAATTCGCGATTTTTCGACTTTTTCGACGTGTTGGAGGGGCTCGTTAGGGGTGAAAACCTGCCCGGCAAAATACTCGCTCATATAGGTCTTGTTCACTGGTATCTAAAGAGTGGATTCATGTTAAAAAATTCCGTTCTAATCCCAATTTAGCCCGTTGGAAATTTTTCAAAGTTCGCAGTTGAGCGATTTTTCGGTCATGTTTGAGGGGTAGTGTAAGTGTGAAATCGGACTCGGCTTAATATTTATGGGCATGGGTCTTCATCTCCACTACCTATAAAGTCCATCATTAGGAAAAAATAATCGACTTCATTCCAATTTTGCTTGTTGATGATTTTTTCAAAGTTTGAAATTTCACGATTTTTCAAACGTGTTTGAGAGGTAAGTCTAAAGGCGAAACCTCGAGCGGCTAAATATATTGTTGTATAAAGCTTATTATCATTACCCAGAGAAAAAATAAACTTTCATCTAATTTTTACCGCCAACTAAAAATTAGTGACTGAGCCATGTTTCAGACTGAATCAATTTTTATCGCCAACTAAAAATTCGTGGCTGAGCCATGTTTCATACTGAATTACTCGTTAAAATAAATAAATCCATCTGATATATCCCGCTATCCACCAAAAGCATTGCTAGCCATGTTTTCTGCCAACTCATGGCTGGCCATGTATTTCGAAGACGACCGTTGGCGGTCGGGCTTGCTCCCGCGTCGAAGCGGTAGTCACTCCCGAAGTCATGGCTGGAACTCATGGCTGCCTTCACGCTGATATATTATCAATCAGTTTTTGATACTCACCCGTTAATTGATGTTTGTGTCATGAACAAACCCAGAAAAAGTTTGGCAAGGGAATGCCATATCTGTGTTAGAATCCAGTCCGATTTATTTTCTGAATCTTCCAGAAAATTGAGCGTATCTTTGTCCGGACCAAGTTGGACAAATTTCGATGCGAGCCGAGGAGGCAGTTCACTCAAATCGCATTGGTACCACTGAAAAAAATTAAAATAGTAGGTAATTGAAAATTTGCAATTTTCAAAAAAAAAATAAAAAATTCTGAGTAAAAAATTTGCAACAACATTGGAGTGGAAAAAACATTAGGCCAATCAACACCGCTATCAATCTCAACTTAAATTGCTCCGCCGATATTTTTTTTTTAAATTGTAGAACACAGTGTGCACATTACTTCTGAGAAAAATTATCACCTCCAGGGTGGGTGGAACCCCCCAAAAAAACGCGCTGAAATGAATTTTTGAGGTAATTTCGAAATATCTCAAAAAATTTACTTTAAATCAAAAAAATAACTTGATATTCAGAAAGAGCACAAATTTTTACAAAAAACTGTCCCAACCAATATTTTGAGAAATCGCACGGTATTCTTGAAAAAAATTGTTGGAGTTATATGCTTTCGCAATGGGGCAGGTGTAGCGCCGGCTCCCGCCAACGTGCATTTTTTCAACCAGCGCGTGAAGTAAAGTTCTATAACTCCTCACATAAATGTTCAAATCGGATAATTCTTACGTCATTCTGAAGATAAAGATCGCAGCTTTGTATTCTGATATTATTTATATTTATACGCGAAGTTACCAGCTGCAAAATTGCAATTGAAAATCTTATAATATTAAAGTTCCTGACTTCGTGAAATAATGCTTGTGATTACTGAAATAATGTCTTATCACCTGTAGCAAGTAAAATGAACAATTGAAGAATACTTCATTGTCAAATTGCATAACGTTTAACTGGTCCAAATAATGTTGGTTTTAAATACGAGTGTTTTCAATTCCTCGCATATTTTAGGTTACAAATTTTAAATGCAATCCAGTCAATTTTTCAAGTACTTAAAATAGAGGTTACTCGGTATTTGATCGCATTATTGTTCTATGGAATATGGGGATTCGAGGCCGAGGAAGACAGTGCACCAAAGGAAACTGTCTCGAAGTGTACCTGCTTTAAACTCATTGAGATTATAAATCCTGAAAAATGTCGGCTTGGGACCTTGTCAATGCGGCAGCTAGCGCGCCGCTGTATAGTATAATACAGCGGCGCGGTTCTGTTGGTGCGCAGTGGGCATCAGTCAAAGTTGCTCTATGTAAACGTCAGATAATATAAAAGTTCATGTGCAGAAAACACTGGATACTGGGATAACATCGATAGTCGGAGACGAGGAAACATCTCTTGGTGCTTTGTCACTGTTATTAATTGAAAATGGTGAGTTTATTTTCGAAAAACACTCTCATATTTCGTTACCTCCGGTCCGCGTTTGATTTATACAATAAGTTGATCTTCTCTCGAATTTGCGAATAATTTTCATAACTATACTTCTAAATCTCAATGACGACAGTTCTCAACGATTATTTACCCACATTTATATCTAAGAGTAGTAGTTTGTTTGAGAGTTTTTTCAAATATTCTCCCCCTTTCCTCTCACCCCAATGTTTCCACGATGCGGGAGAGGGAACATCGTTTCTAATAATTTATACCTATTATTTTTACAAATTTTCGCCCACTTTCATTACTCAGGACTGACAATTTTACATATTCATTGAAAATACCCCAAAAAACACGATTTCGGGAAGGGGTTGATGCCCCGGGAAAGGGTTTAATTGTTGAAAATAATTCGCCCCCATTATTAGTACCGATTTTCAATCATATTTATTGCCCAGAGTTGAAATGTCAAGAAAATACCTCCCAGAAAAAAGTTTTTACGATTTTGTGTGGGTTGCACCCCCTCAGGGGGTGATAACTATATTGCTAATTATTCAACCCTCCGTGACGACCGAATTGCAAAAAAGAAATCGGCGGAGCAATTTAAGTTGAACTTTTATGAGAAAAATTGCTCTGTTTATTGGCATACATGGGATTGATAACTTTTTTCTTGACAACGAACCAAATTTCATTGAAAAGGCATTCCAAAAATATATTTTCCTGTGATGAAAATATGCAAATCAAACTACAATTTATTGAACGAGATCAAATTGATGGATCTATCTTAAGCAACACTACATAATAATAGAGGTTCTGGTTGGATGATCGGAACTAGGACTGTATTTAATAAAACCACAACGTTGATTTCAGATAAATTGGACAGCAAAGTTATAGCTATTAACACCTTGACTGTCAAAAAATCTATACTGACTTACCCATGGTGCCACAGCAAATAGGTACCGTGTAACAATGATACATGAGATGAGCCCACTATTTAGTTATCGGTTCACATAGAGATTTCAAATTTGACGTAGTGGTATAGGATTGAAATATACGCGATTTTATTGAAACTTTCTGGATATAATTCTACAGGACGAGTCAGAAGACACCTTTTTTTATTCTGGCAAATTACAACTCGTCTATTTTCATCAGTGTCAACAATGTTATCAGAATACCCATCACAAAAATGTATGGTTTTTTCCACTAGATGGAGCAGAAATCGAAAAAAGTCAATACTCGAATCGAACAATGGACCTTTACATTTACGAAAAATAAATTGTAAAACTCGTTTAAATCGATAGTTTCTAGTCTGAAACGTCCATTTAAGAAAAAGTTCCACTAAATTTTTTCATTTTGAAAAAATATCGCATTTGAAAGTGTACCGCTGACGTCACGTTCATCGGAAACCCCCCACCATAATCCACGTTCCGAAACAGGCAATACCGTTCTCCTTAAAAATATAGCTGCTAGCTTGATACAAGCCATTGAGAAATTATTACAACTTTGTCACTTAATTAACTCAGAGAAAAAATCCACATATCACCTATTTTTATTGTATTTATAGTTTTCAAATTTTCTGAACGGACCTTCCTTTTGATGAAAAACGAGCACTGGCACCGCAAATCGTAATAATGTGCACTTATTCATCGGGTGAAATAAAATCAGATAAAGCAATGTCTATGATTTCATTGATTCTGAATCGTTTGATAGTTCTAGGTCTTTTTTGCAATGACTAAAATTTTAAATCTTTCTTTGAACTCTGCTTTAAATACAATAATAACAACGTAAAGTACTCACTGTTCTTCACAATAACATATATTTTCGCTTTTTACACAGGGTTTATTCACTGCTTCGAAACACATTTTACGACGCGCTTTATATTTAGGTGCATAAAAAAATTGTTTATTAGAATTTTCACTGGTGCTCAGACAACCGGGTATAAAGCACTTATTCGACATGTTCACTTTATTGCAGCGATACAGATACATGAATTTAAAGAAAATGTAGAATACAAACAACAAAAACTTTCAAAACTTTGAAAACCGCATCAACCTCAAATAAGAAATCACGTAGGGCCTGTTCGTGTGCAGCATAGATAGTTGATATAACTGCTTTTCTTGTGTCCAATTTTAACGAAGCAAACGAGTTAAACAGAGATAAATTATTCTTATTGGTTTGCTCCGATAAACAGACGAACGAACCCTTCTGGTACCAAATGACAACTGTCATACGACACATTATGTTTGAATGAGAATTTGAGATTCCATGGATCACAACCTTAACTACGTTGCCAAGTCTAGTTTTGATGAACGTGACGTCACGAATCACTTTTCATCTGATTATAGAGAAATTAGCGGTAAGAAAAAAAATCCTGAGTGATATTAGCGTGTATACTTTCTCATCACAGTATTTTCTCATATCTCGTGGAAAGGTCTATTCGGTTGTATCGAAGTGAGTGGAGATTCTTAAACATAAACCCGTTTTTTACGCTGAAATAATAACAATAATATTCATTCACTGCCAAATGTAAAAGAATAAATAGTTCACACAAAGGAAAACATTCAATACGTAAATAAATTCTCAACCGATAAGTGAATTAGAACTGATTTAGTACGATAAAATAATGAATTCTGATCAGTTTTATGGATGAATAGACACTTAGGCCACATGAACACTTTCGAACGAATATAGAAACACATTTTGATTAAAATTTTGATTTTATGGGGAAAATTCGTTTTTTGACATGGCATTTGTGGGTAGGTATGTATATCCTTCCACAGTCTGAAAATGAAAAAATAGAAAATCAAGAAAAACCATACAAGTCTATAAGGCCAAATCAATCAATTGCTACGGTAAGTTACTGATGCCATTTATCAAGACAACTGTCATGTATATTGTGCAACAGGAAAATATCCTGCATTGAACTCAACTTTCCAAAATGTACGTTCATAAAATGTAATATCCAACTATTCCAACTTGTATTTTCACAGTGGCTTTTCATGTAAAAGGCGGTGGTAGTGCCTAAAAACAATCAATAACGACATCTGATCATACTAAAAGTGATAGGAAACGTGCGGTTGCCATGATGACCACGGAAGATGTTGGCGTTTTAGAGGACAAGCTGATTGCTACTATTCCCGAATCAAAAACCCCCAAGAAACGGATTTTTGCTGTGGTATCTGGCGTCGAAGTCAATCCTGTGCTTTTATTTAAATAGTACACAATATTAAGACCAGTCCATGTTACTCCCGAAGATTGTATATAGAAAAGGGACAAGTACGGTACAGCCCTGCGGCATTAATTTCTTCTCTAAAATACCTCAGAAAATCGCTGAGTATCTCTCACTTGAAAATCCTAATTTGTATACTGGTCACTGCGTTAGAAGATCTTCGGCAAATTTTCTTGTTAATGCCGGAGGAGATATATTAGACCTACAAGAACTTAGTGGATGGGAATCGGCGAAGGTTGCTAGAGGGTATTTAGAAGAAAATGTGATCAAGAAAGTTTCCATTGCTCGCGAAATTCAAATCGGCGATATTTCCGGCAGTGGCTTAAGCAATGGGGAACCGCACGAAATCAAAAGGAGTGCTTGCTTGGTCATTAATCAGGCTTCAGAGGACATACCTATGATCGTGGATGCTAGAGGCAAAGGTGTACCCATCAAATTTGAAAACTGTCAAAATATTGTATTACATGTTCATGAAAACTAGTTCTAATATTATTTGGTATCTAACGTATTAAATTATGGTAACTAATGTATTATCAGTAACTAAGGTTTTATGTAGATTTTGGTACGTTTTGATGTTAGAAATTATAAATACAGATTTCATATAAAAATGTCTTAATCTTCAATGATACGATAAAATCTATATTTGCAAATTCAAATCATTCCTGCTAAGTTACTGTTTTTTTTCTTAATATTCAAAACCATTTCGAAATGTATTTGAATCAAGGTCGATGGAATTGAAGAAGCTATTTCTGTAGTAACCGAGCCCAATAAAGGAATACACTGGAAAAGCTTTAGCGTCGAGAATTTGCATTTGCTTGATTGGACCGTCTTGATGGAAGGCGACTCCAGAGACCCATCCATCACTTACCTGCGTTGTCACAACAGCTCGACTCCATGTATGCATCGCCGTCTTCGCGGAGTGACATTCCGTAAACCACTTGCACCTATTAACGTCGGGTGGTGTTGCTATTTTCCGTTTGAAATATTATGCGAGACCGAAAATATTGAAAATCAAATTACGGGGGATTTTGAGCGTCCAAGTAAGTTTGCGTACTGAAAATAGGTATTCATAAACTAATTGGAAATGGATTACGTAATGCACTCTTCCGCTTTAACCTATAGAATAGGTGTATTTTTCAAAAAGTCTTCAACAGAAAACAACTACTGCTCGTTGAATTTTATCTGTTAGATTCTTTTGGCAAAGTTCCCTACAACAATTACTTTGCAGTGCTGTTCAATTAGGACCCTGCCATAGAGAAATTAAAAATAAAGAGAGTTGTCAAACCTGCAGTAAAAGTTGGCACCACGATCAACAGTGGCGACCTACCTCGCAACTGGACGAACTAAGTTAGTACGGTTGGTAAAACAGATTTCAGTTACCGATTGAGACAAGGCGGTTTTTTAAATCGTGTTTCTTACTTATGGTTGATGAGGTATATATATTATAATTGATCGATTTGCCATTTCTAGATTTCATATGAATGGTAGTATCATATGAATGAAGAAATGGCAAATCAATCACTTATAAAATATATACAATAATCGGTTCGTAGAGCCCCTGTTAGTTCGTTCGTGGTTAAAATAAGAGTTTCAAAATAAATCTTTATTTCATGAAATTAAGAACAAAATCAACGTATATAAAACGAGAATGATAAATTAAATGCTATAAAAACACATTTTATCTAGGACTAGTACAACTACACAATAATAATACTCTGAAAACAAAAAAAAATAAAATACTGTTTTCTCATCATCAAACCAAAAATATATAACCAGAAGACTACTACAGAGAATGAATACTAACAAAACAAACAATAAATTATAAATAAATAAATCAAACTCTGCAAAACATAAGCAACAAATATCCAGATGGCGACAGGAAATGGAAACTATCACTAGTAGTATCAGTTTGTGACAAAATTTCAAACAGAGGGTTGGAAATGAGTATTACTTTGTGGAAAGCAGCTCTATACTTTACCTTGTAGTCTTGTAGAAGAATATTTCTAGGAATTTCAGCGTCAACTCGAATAACAAAACATTCTATTTTTGACCTCGGGCTCATAATTCAAGTCCATAATATAATTTGTATTTTGAATTTTTCGATGACAATAACAGTAAAATTCTGAAATTATTGCTTGGTTTGTTATAATAAAATATCCTTATATCAACAATGAATTTCTGATTTCTGACAAATGTCGAAATAGAAAAGTCGTATGTCGATTGCGGTCAGCGCCTCCACTCGCAACTAGCCCAAACAAAAACTTGGTGGTCAAGATCGCTATTTATTTAAACAGTCTCTTAATTTTTTAATTGTCTATGGCCCTAGCTGAAATTACTTTTCTTTTCTATTGGGGTAACACTCCGTACCAGTTCTTGTTTCTTGCCACACTGAACACTGAAGCATTGTTTATATAGAAGACAGTTAGCCAATCTTATGGGATTAACATTGGATTCAAATGGATGCGACATGTAGATGGCGACAGTGATCTCGCATCCAAGTCATGTCATAACTTCAGTGATCTGGCCACCAAGTCATGTCGTAACTTGATTGAAACAATGGGACAGCATTAAAATCGGGGTTTTCCACAGGCATTGACTAACTATCTTCTATTTAAACAATGACTGAAGTATGTATCCAGAGCCATCTCTAGGTTCCAGAAAGCACTTCGACTCTAGCATTTAGTTATTCCGAAGTCAAAGTTTTATAGGAACAATGTCGATACTGCTTGACGAAAGACAATTAATCAAATAATTCATAGTTATTTTTCGCATACCTCCTATTAACATGTCTGTTTAATGTTATTTAATACAAATGAAATCGTTCATTAATAGGGGTCATTAATGAACGATTTGTTATTAATGCATGATTTCGAGAAATCGTCCATTAATGACCCCTATTAATGAACGATTTGTCATTAATTGTCGATTTCTCTATGAATACAGATTTCTGCATAGGCAACCAAACATAAACGAATTCAGATGTTATGGACGCTAAAATGGATATTGACGATAAATTTATGTCGTCTGATGTTGCGGAAACTGCTAAAGTAGCATCATTAACTTCATTGCCAGAAAAAAATTAGAATTCCTATATTTCTACAAGAGTGAGGTAGACGGAAACATATTATAATCAACTCTTGTATTAAAATGCGCTTAATGATTTCGAAAATTAACGCGCTCGCTTCGCTCACGAGTTAATATATCTCGATAATTAATCGCTTTCATTAATACACTAGTTGATTTAATAACTATTTTTTCCGCCGACCTCGTATCAACATGTCTGTTTGATATGCTTCAATGCAAACGAAATCGACCATTAATGACCCCTATTAATGCTCAATTTGTCATTAATGATCGATTTCTCTGTAAATGCATGACTTTGCGCGTTGCATGGCAACCAGACATCAACGGATTCAGATTTTATGTGCGCTATAAAATTTTGACACATAATTTTCCAATCTAAATAATGAATATTGAAGATAATTTCACGTTGACACCGCCAGATGTTGCGGAAACCGCTAAAGTGGCAGCTTTAAGTTTATTGCCTGATAAAAGCAGAAAAATCTATGAAAAATTTATTATTTTCATTATTATGTATAGCAAGTAATTTTGGAAAATGTAGCAAATACTCAACTCATCAAAACGCGATATTTCATACATGGGCTCCGTAGCGCAGAGGTGAAATGCGAGTGAACGAAGACAATCCGGATGTATAGATCGGGATTTCGAATCCTGAACCACGAAAATTTCTCAACTTTTTTTTTTTAGTTTCTTTCATACTATCATTAGGTAGAAGGAAAAGTATTGTAATCAACTCCTATATTGAAATGCGATTAATGATCTCGAAAATTAACGCGCTCGCTTCGCTCACGCGTTAAAATATCTCGATCATTAATCGCCTTCATTAATACCCTAGTTGATTTAATAACTAATTCACTAGTGTATTAATGAAGGCGATTAATGGCCGAGATATTTTAACGCGTGAGCGAAGCGAGCACGTTAATTTTCAAAATAATTAGTCGAATTTTAATATAAGAGTTGGTTCCATTTTTTTTTCGTCTACCTCACTTTTGTTAAAATGAAGGAATTTAAATTCAGATAAAGTTAGATGCTTCTTTAGCAGTTTCCGCAACATCTGGCAACATAAATAATAATAATAATAATAATAGTAATAATAATAATAACACGCGTCTCGTATCCAGTGTGTGGTGGACTTCGTGGCGGCCAATAGGCCTTTCACGACCGCAGTGCGGCGAATTGCCGCAAAATTGAGACGAGCTCACCACACATTAAATCAAGGTGTGCTGTTCACCATCAAACAGCACTGTCTTGATAGGATACGAATGCTAGTGGCTGCAAAGAAGTCACTAGTGAGGCGGGCGAGAGGTATCGCGGAAAACATAAAGTTCCGCGATAAACTTTCTCGCTTATTCCAAGAGCCTTCACGTGTTGTCAATAACCCGCCGGCTGCAGATCAGGTGGAAACATTCTGGAAGAATATCTATGAGTATCCGCAACCACTCAACGTAGATACTCCAGCCCTAGCGCAGTTCGAAGCATTTTGCAGGAGGCTTCGGCAGCCTGAGCTTAATGATCTGCGCATTCCGATAACCACGGAAGAAGTACGAGGGGCCCTAAAAGGCTCTAAGAATTTCGCTGCTCCAGGCCCTGATGGGTTGAATAACTATTGGTGGAAAAAGTTTCCAACAACCCACCGCCATCTGGCCAGAGTTTTCAACTCATGGCTAGATGGGGAGCAGCAGATTCCAGAGTGGTTTGTCGAGGGGCGAACCGTGCTCATCCCCAAAAACGGAGATTTGTCTGATCCAAAGAATTACAGGCCGATAACATGCTTGAATGCGTGTTATAAGGTGTTTACGCGCATCTTATACACGCGCATTCTCTCCGCAGTTGATCCGGTGTATAAGCGGATAAATGAGCAAAGAGGGTCAAAGAAAGGGGTCGCCGGGTGCAAGGAGAACCTGCTCATCGATAGATGTATCACGCAGGACTCCGTGCAGTATAAGCGTAACCTTTCGATGGCCTGGATCGATTACCGCAAGGCATTTGATACAACATCACATGAGTTAATCATGCATTTGCTCAGATGCCTTGAGGTACCCGGTCAAATAGTGGGATGCATTGGACAACTGATGCCGCTCTGGAGGACTCGCTTCACCATAAGATCAGGTAGAGACATAGTCCAAACAGAGCAGGTCATCATTAGAAGAGGTGTGTTTCAGGGAGACTCCCTTAGCCCTCTTCTCTTCTGCATCTCACTATTGCCATTGTCCGTTGCACTAAGGAATACCCGTGGATACAACTGCGGCACCCCCAGCAACCGGAGGCATAATGTCACCCATCTATTTTATATGGATGACCTCAAATTGTATGCCTCTGGAGAAAGGGACCTACATCAGTCCCTTAGGGTGGTGGAAGAATATACGCATGCTATCGGTATGGAATTTGGGATCGACAAATGTGCCACGGTTCATCTCAAAAGAGGACGATGCGAGGAATACGGAGAGGATGTCCAGCTCGTAGACGGAAGCATCCTACATCATCTGGATGCCGGAGAGACTTATACCTACCTTGGGGTGGAACAACGCCGCTCCCAAGAGGTATTTGCAGTTAAAAACTCTCTCCGCGGCAAGTATCAGCATAAACTCCGACAGATCTGGTCATCAGAACTGTCGGGGAAGAACAAAGTTGCTGCAACTAATATGCTTGCCGTTCCGATCCTTCTTTACTCTTTCGGAGTGATGAAGTGGACTAAGGAAGAGCTGCGACAACTTGACGTTAAGACTCGCAAAATGATGCATCTCAATAGGAGCTTGCATCCTAAATCATCCGTTCCACGGTTATACTTTCCCAGACAACGGGGAGGCCGTGGACTTTTGAGTTTGGAGTGTCTGCATAACAGAATGGTTCTGGATGGGGCCTGTAAAGTCATCAGGAGTTCAGATCCCCTTCTCTGCATGGTCCGCGACCATGAGAAAGCAGGCATTGGATCATTCCTTTTCAAGGCAGCTACCCGTGCGGCCGATGAACTCGGTCTCGTTTTCGACACTGAACGGGCTAACCCAAACTCTGTCACCGAGTTGGGACCCGTTCAGCGAAAAGCTCACATAAAAGCTGCGGAGACAGAGGTCCTGCTACAGCTACATATGGATAAGCCAATGCATGGTGTCTTCTTTCATAACATCGAAGACCTTGGCTTATCCAAAAGCTTGACCTTTGCCTTCCTCAGGTCGAGTGAGCTAAAGTCGGAAACCGAGGGATTCATAATGGCCTGCCAGGATGGTGTCTTCAACACCCTTGTCTACCGTAGTCGCGTGATGGGTATAGACGTCCCTGACACCCGATGCAGGGCATGTCGTGGGGCACCTGAGACCGTAATGCATTTACTATCAGCATGCCCATCTTATGCGGTCTCAGCCTATATCCACAGGCATAACGCGGCTCTACGAGTGTTGTACTACCACCTACGACACTCGTACGGTATAGACGAGACACCGGTGTTGCCTTATGCTCCGGGGGATATTGAGTCCGTGGTGGAGAATGAGAGATGCCGAATCTATTGGAACTACTCATTCCCCACCCTCAGGCAAATACAAGCCAATAAGCCTGATGTTGTCCTCCTCGACCACCAAAGTAGAACGATATTCGTCATGGAGTTTTCCGCTCCAGGCGAAATGAATATCGTTCGAAAAGAGGAGGAAAAACGGACTAAATATCGAGATCTTCTCTTTGAACTCCGCAGGTTATATCCGGACCATTCTGTCAAAATGGTGGTTCTGATTATAGGAGTCCTTGGTGGAATGATGGACACACTGCTCTCTAACTTGAAGATAATACCGGCTTGCCGTAATATGGCAGATATCTTAGCAGCAAGAATGCAGAAGGCCGTTATACTTGGTTCGCTCCGTCTACTCAGGGCACACGATTCTCGGACCCAATAATCACTCACCCTACGGACGTAGGGAGTGGTTATTGGGGTTAACGACACCAGCGCGCCCTCCGGATGGGTCGGAGCACCGGAGACAGGGCCTGACTGGTACACTCCTAAGGAGAAAAAAAAAAAAAAAAAAATAATAATAATAATAATAATAATAATAATAATAATAATAATAATAATAATAATAATAATAATAATAATAATAATAATAATAATAATAATAATAATAATAATAATAGTAATAATAATAATAATAATAATAATAATAATGTAGAAAGATGTCAGAAATCATAGCCGGAAGAATGCAGAAGGCTGTCATCCTCGGTTCATTACGTCTGCTCAGGGCACACGATTCCCGGACCCAATAGCTGCTTTCCCCATAGTATGGGGAGTGGTTTTTGGGGCAATGATGTTGCCAGCGCGCCCTCCGAATGTATCGGAGCATCGGAGACAGGGTCCGACTGGAGAATTTTAATTCAAATCAGATAATAATAATAATAAAGCTGTGGAGACAGAGGTCCTGCTACAGCTACATATGGATAATCCAATGCATGGTGTCTTCTTTCACAACATCGAAGACCTTGGCTTATCCAAAAGCTTGACCTTTGCCTTCCTCAGGTCGAGTGAGCTAAAGTCGGAGGCCGAGGGATTCATAATGGCCTGCCAGGATGGTGTCTTCAACACCCTTGTCTACCGTAGTCGCGTGATGGATATAGACGTCCCTGACACCCGATGCAGGGCATGTCGTGGGGCACCTGAGACCGGAATGCATTTGCTATCAGCATGCCCATCTTATGCGGTCTCAGACTATATCCACAGGCATAACGCGGCGCTACGAGTGTTGTACTACCATCTACGACACTCGTACGGTATAGACGAGACACCGGTGTTGCCTTATGTTCCGGGGGATATTGAGTACGTGGTGGAGAATGAGAGGATCTATTGGAACTACTCATTCCCCACCTCAGGCAAATACAAGCCAATAAGCCTGATGTTGTCCTCGACCACCAAAGTAGAACGATATTCGTCATGAAGTTTTCCGCTCCAGGCGAAATGAATATCGTTCGAAAAGAGGAGGAAAAACGGACTGAATATCGAGATCTTCTCTTTGAACTCCGCAGGTTATATCCGGACCATTCTGTCAAAATGGTGATTCTGATTATAGGAGTCCTTGGCGGAATGATGGACACACTGCTCTTTAACTTGAAGATAATACCGGCTTGCAGTAATATGGCAGAAATCTTAGCAGCAAGAATGCAGAAGGCCGTTATTCTTGGTTCGCTCCGTCTACTCAGGGCACACGATTCTCGGACCCAATAGTCACTCACCCTACGGACGTAGGGAGTGGTTATTGGGGTTAACGACACCAGCGCGCCCTCCGGATGGGTCGGAGCACCGGAAACAGGGCCTGACTGGTACACTCCTAAGGAGAAAAAAAATAATAATAATAATAACCAATGCATGCTGTCTTCTTTCACAACATCGAAGACCTGTGGTTATCCAAAAGCTCGACCTTTGCCTTCCTCAGGTCGAGTGAGCTAAAGTCGGAGACCGAGGGATTCATAATGGCCTGCCAGGATGGTGTCTTCAACATCCTTGTCTACCGTAGTCGCGTGATGGGTATAGACGTCCCTGACACCCGATGCAGGGCATGTCGTGGGGCACCTGAAACCGTAATGCATTTGCTATCAGCATGCCCATCTTATGCGGTCTCAGCCTATATCCACAGGAATAACGCGGCGCTACGAGTGTTGTACTACCATCTGCGACACTCGTACGGTATAGACGAGACACCGGTGTTGCCTTATGCTCCGGGGGATATTGAGTCCGTGGTGGAGAATGAGAGGTGCCGAATCTATTGGAACTACTCATTCCCCACCCTCAGGCAAATACAAGCCAATAAACCTGATGTTGTCCTCCTCGACCACCAAAATAGAACGATATTCGTCATGGAGTTTTCCGCTCCAGGCGAAATGAATATCGTTCGAAAAGAGGAGGAAAAACGGACTAAATATCGAGATCTTCTCTTTGAACTCCGCAGGTTGTATCCGTACCATTCTGTCAAAATGGTGGTTCTGATTATAGGAGTCCTTGGTGGAATGATGGACACACTGCTCTCTAACTTGAAGATAATACCGGCTTGCCGCAATATGGCTGAAATCTTAGCAGCTCGAATGCAGAAGGCCGTTATCCTTGGTTCGCTCCGTCTACTCAGGGCACACGATTCTCGGACTCAATAGTCACAATACGGACGTAGGGAGTGGTTATTGGGGTTAACGACGCCAGCGCGCCCCCCGGATGTATCGGAGCACCGGAGACAGGGCCTGACTGGTACATTCCTCACAGGAAAATAATAATAATTATAATAATAATAATAGTGGTTATTGGGGTAAACGACACCAGCGCGCCCTCCGGATGTATCGGAGCACCGGATGCAGGGCCTGACTGGGACATTCCTTTCAGTAAAAAAACAAAATAGTAATAATAATAATAATAAATTTAATTGCTTAAAAAACAAGGTTTACAGCAATGAATACAAGTAAGAAAATAATATACTATGAAACTAACATCATGAATTAAATCATATACTAATAATAACAATACAGCATTGAGACCAAATAAGAAAGATATACAGTGGTTGAAAGTATGTCTTAGGTAAATTAATTATATGGGTTATTCGGTTAGAATGAATGAACGGAGCTTAAGAATATTCCAAACATAAGCAGAGATTCGTTTAGCATCAGGAATAGTAATATTTCGAATGGCATTTATTAATGTATCAGTATCCTGAAGACAAGGGTTAGGTTAGGTTAGGTTTGAACGTGAGTGGGCCCGTATTAGGCCCTCCACTGCGGCCAATGGCCTATTGTGGCTCACCCTATGGTTATATTTCTCCCAGTATACTCAATCTCTTGACGAAATTGAAGAATGTATTGGGAGAACAATTTACCAGGTTTTCTGGCCTTACTGTCGTATCGCCAAATATTGAGAATCTGGTTCTGGGCGGCACTCTGCATCTTGTGCAAGTCCGATTTTATGTATATGATGTTTGAGTTTGCAGTGGCCAGTAAGCAAACCTACTATAACTCTGAGATGCGCTCTGCTGAGTTCTAGCAGTTTGTCAGAGTCCTGTTTTTCCTTGTACAAGCAATAAATGCTTTGGAATGGGCTAGGCCCGGTAGACTACGCCAGTACTCGAGTCTTTTATTGTCTGCCCAAGCTGTTATGACATTCTTGGCAGTGCTATATGCTAAACCGATTACCGGTTCTGGTCCAGTGAACGTTGTTTCGGCCTCCCTTTTGCTAGGGCGTCCGCTATTTCGTTTCCTTCTAGGCCTGTGTGACCTGGTATCATAGAAATATATATTATATACTTACTCTAGAATGCTAATCCCGCCAATTTTCACGGCGAAAAGCATGCCGCGTATGCGACCCGTTTACGATGTGCGCATGCGCGTCATCAGTGTAGTTTGGGTAGATCGTTCCCAAGTTTGAAAATAATTTGGTGTTCCAATTCAAAGTGTTTTGTTATGAGGCAATAAAACGCATGTTACTTGAAAGAGAGAAATTTGACAGCGCATTTAGGACTTTTTAAAACCGAACAGAACCTTTTAGAGATAGATTACTCCGAAATTTAGGAGCGAAAGAAATATATTTAAAACAATAATGTACCCTATGCTACTGTAATTATAATGACCGTGCAACAGTGCTTTTTCTTCAACAGGAAGACTTGTCACTAAGATCTGTCACTCTTGTCAGAGACAGAGTCGGTTTTTAGAATTTCAGATTTTCTCTTGTCGTTATGTGTGGTGTTTGTTGTCATTGGTTATTCTTTAATTTTTCGTGAATTTGCATTAATCTTTTTCTTTCAAACACAATTTGTAATAAAGCCGTTTCTTCCTAAAAATAAACAATGAACTTTTCAGTATTGTGTAAGGGGAAAATACCTGAAATAAATCAGTTTTGGTAGATAATGAAATTTTTTATGTACCTGTGTGCTTTGCTCAAAATAGCTTAAATATTATTTTAGCTTGACAAAAAAGGCATGATTTTTGGTTATTGTTTTCAAGAAAAGACCCCAGCAGAACAATTTAGTGAGAAAATTGTAATTTGTGGCAGACATTTTCCTTATGAAGATTTATGTGAAAACGACAATAGAATAATAATGAAACCTTTCTACCACACCGCTTATATTATGAGTTCTAGATTCCTACAAAAAGTACTAAACATACACAGAATCGCCTCAGAAAAGTAACGTCAATATGGAAGTGCTTTTCTTTGATGGTAAAGAAAATGCTTCTGGCCTAACATTTTCATGCACCCCCATTGTGGAAATTGCACCAGAAATACTCGTAGAAATAGCATGTTAATCTCTTCAAATGATTTAAATTAAATGCTGTTGCGTATTTTGACATGAATCGTTCTAGAAAAAAACCTCGAGCTTCCAAGCATCCAATTTTATAAATCCAATTTGAGTTGGAATCATTCATGATAATAGCTGATATTAATTTTCATAGTTCTTTGTACTTTCAATTTATTTTCCAATCCATCAGTGCTTCCTTGAAATTCGCACCGACGATTTGGGGTGGTTCCGTAGGTTTTTGTTGGTTAACTACAGCTGAAAAGTGAATGTGATACCAAGAATCAGTCGCTTCAGAGCGGTTAATGATAATAATAATAGTAACCGTACTCTACTTTCTGATGGCCTTTGCTGCATATTCGGGATCATAAATATGTGAAAATATGTATTCAAATCGGCTAAATACAAATAACAGGTATAAGCACAATGAGGTTTCCAACCTTATTCTCCGAGATTCAGAATTAATGTTTGTTAATCTTCACAAGTACCATAATATTTTACTAAAATCACTAATGACGCGCTTGCGCATTAAGGACTAGCCTGAACTTTTTATAACACCTTTGACATGGGGATTAGCATTCTAGAGTAAGTATATATATATTTCTATGCCTGGTATCCAGACTAGGGTAACGTTGTTGCGTTGCGTCAGTCGGTTTAAGGTGTCTCTGTAGTTCCATACTGTCCTAGATTTAAAGCAGTTGGATTCAAGCGCTTTAAGTGCTGCTTGACTATCTGAAAATATTTTTATTGTTTTTCGTGTGTGTTGTCGATTTTTGATGACAAGGGACATTTTGTTTCATTACATTATATATGGGACATTCAAAGAGTATATGAATAAGTGTCTCTTTTAGGTTCGAATTGTATACAGTACATACTAAGTTTGGATCAATTTTGTAAACAATTCCATTTAAAGTGAATTTAATCGTGAATTCAGTTGCCATGCGCAATTGAGCAAGAGTACGAGTGACCTGGATAGGTAATTTCAATAATAAGTAAGTACTAGGAACACTTGAAATATCAAATAAGTTATGTATGGACAAAACTGAAAACGGGAGGCGATAGAAATATCCGAATTATGTAAGTATGCGTAATATTTGGATAACAGTTGTTTTCTAGATCTGGCAACGTAAGGTATTCTTATGAAAAATGGCTTTCGGTTAAATTGCCTGAATTTTTGGCATGTTGTAGATTTTGCGTTCCTTGGCAAAAGGGTCCATGGACACAAAAAAATCGGCCACCAAGTTTTCGGGACAGGGTGTCAAAGATGAAAAGTGAAGCTTTCTGCTCAGAATTTTTAACAATTCTGAGAATCAACAAAACGTCTATTTATTCTGGGAATGCCATGCCTCAATGACGGTACAATGTCACCTTGATCTCGTTGTCATTACACTTTTTCGTTATGTGCTCTACAACAGGGTGAACAAAGAAAAATCCAATTCGATTAATTTTAAACCAACCAGTGTGAGTTCATTGATCAGAATTAAAGTTTCAATTCAGCCTGAATGAACTCCCTCAATCTCAGTCGAAGTTACCTGATATTATTTTTTTTTGATACAAGGTGGTTTGAAAATAGCGGTGCGTCAACCCCTCGTTTTTTAGTTCGGGTAGGGGAGAGTCTGTCATATACATACCAAACATTCTTCAATTTTGATAACGTGGCACAGTTATTTCATTTATCCAGGGCGAGTAAAAAGAAACGGTCCAGTTCCTTAAACAAATGCTGTTTTTGTCAATAAATACCCTGTATTCCGAAAAAGAATCGGTTAATTTCCATGAATTTTTTTATATAAGGTACGGTCTGGCATCAATATCAGCATTGGTCTCCGGACTTGTTTGTAGGCTCTATACTTTTGAATTTACAGATTTTATTGATACCCCAAACCATATACTCCATCGCAGACGAAATAGGCTAGTTGCGAGCGATTCTTCTTGTTGAAGAATATTCGGAATAGATCTCTCAATCTCTTGCTCTTCTTGTTCATGTGTCCTGCGCATTTCAAATTGTTGAAGATGCTCTTTCTGTTCTTCTTTTCTTTTGACTACTTGATCTTGTTCTCTTTTGGCTTCTTGTTTGTCATGTTATTGTTTTGGTTTGGCTTCTTGTTACTTCAAAAACTGATGTCGTCGTTTGATCGTAATTGACCTTTCCACGAGATATGAGAAAACACTGTAATGGGAGTATATACGCTAATATCACTCGGGATTTTTAATTTTTTTTTCTGACCCCTAGTTTCTCTATAATCAGAAGAAAACCGACTCTTGACGTCACGTTCATCAAAACTAGACATTAAAATACAATGTGTCGTATGACAGTTGTCATCTGAAACCAGATGGGTTCGTTCGTCTGTTTCACGGAGCAAACCAATAAGAATCGTTTGTCTCTGTTTAACACGTTTGCCTACATTAAAATTGGATACAAGTAAAGCAGATTCATCAAATATCTATGCGGCACACGAACAGGCCCTAATACGTGATTTCTTATTTGTGGTTGTTGCAGTTTTGAAAGTTTTGAAAGTTTTTGTTCTTTGTTTTCTACAATTTGTTTTTCCTTCCTGTATCTGTGGCCCTGCAATAACTGTGTACATGTCAAAAAAGTGCTTTTTACACAGTCGTCTGAACACCAGTGAAAATTCTAATAAACAATTTTTCTATACACTTAAAGATAAAGGGCGTTGTGAACTGTGTTTCGAAGCGTGAATAAACCCTGTGTAAAAAGCGGAAATATATGTTATTTATTGTGAAGAACATTTCCAAGTGAGTACTTTACGTTATGTTATTATTGTATTCAAAGTTTAGAGTTCAAAGAAATATTCGAAATTTTAGTCATTGCAAAAAAGACCTTGGTACTAGTAAAGATTCAGAAAAATATACTTGAAAAATCAAATTGAAAGAGATGAAAATGAAATCCTCGATATTCCTTTATCTCATTTGATTTCACACGATGAATAATGAGCACATTATTACGATTTGCGGTATTGCCAATGCTCGTTTTTCATCAAAAAGAAGGTCTGTTCATAAAATTTGAGAGCTATAAATACAATAAAATTAGGTTGAGTTGATCAAGTGACAAAGTTTTAGTTATTTCACAATGGCTTTTATCAAGCTAGAAGCTATTAGACACCAAGCCTATTTTCAAAAATGATTAATAACAGGCCGAATCTTCCTGAGTAGCTTCATTTTGCCGAGACGCCCAACTCTTTTCTCTACGAAAATTCTCGATAGTGGTAGCTAAAAAAGTCATTAATAACAATTAGTTTTTCAGTAGAACCTCGTGATAATTCGATGAAGTACTCGAAAAAACGTATGTCCTACAAAATGGATAATAATAATAATAATAATAATAATAAGTATACTTTATTGTCATTAAGAATAAATCTTGTGGACAAAGCTTGTGATGGTAGGACTGAAGAGTCCTCCACTCCCAACATTTATCAATGACGTGGTCATGAAAACTACCCAGTAACTAGCGGATTTTTTTACCGTTACTTGGTTAATATTTGTATAATTGAATGATCATATTGTCCTACAAATTGAATGATATGTGTTACCAGTCCTATGCTCCGAAATTGTCAATTCCATGGTATAGAAAAAATTATTAGTAACAGGCTGAATCTTCGTGAGTAGCTTCTTTCTTTTGAGACGCCCAACTTTTCCCTCTACGAAAATTCTCGAAAGTGGTAGCTGATAAAATGCGCAGGCGTCAATCAAGTCGATTTGGTTAGTGCAAAATAGTCATTAATAACAGTTAGTTTTTCAGTCGAACCTGGAGGTGATTCGATAAAGTACTCGAAAAAACGTTTGTCCTACAAAATGGATGGTAGGACTGAAGAGTCCCCCACTCTCAACATGTACCAATGCCGTGGTCATAAGAAATCATCAGTACCCAGTGGATTTTTCTACCGTTGCTTGCTTTATATTTGTATAATTAAAAGGACACATTGTCCCAGGTAGGTTTTCGCAGTCCTACGTGACAAAGCCGTAGTATACAGGGTGCTCCATTATGTTCTTTTACAAACTTCAAAAGGTGAATCTTTGACTAATTACAGAATGAAAAGTTCATATGAACATGTGTCCGCAAATATTTCATTTAGGATATACAGGGTATATTGGATATGAAAGGTATATTGATATTTTTTTATACAGTCAAATTTTTCCAAAAATCTCAAAATTCATGATGTGTCGCCCTCTAGCGCCGAATCTGGTGATACGATCGAGTAGGGCCAATAGAGCTTCAGCTACAACATACTAAAAATTCAGCCATTTTCACTGTAAGACTTTTTTTCATTAAATGTGTGCGGGGTCCTTTGATGATAGTGGCATAAATTGTTCGAAATTGATTTTTCCGTTATCCAGATGTCGTCCCCTTACGAACGATAGCCCTCAAAAGTCGAAACTTGTGCGAGCCAAGGATTAACGAGGTCTTACTTTTTACGTGCTATTCCACTTTCTCGGGCCATCAGAGAAATATCTGCAGTCGCTGGGCTTCGAACACACGACCGGCGACCACTTGGCAACTTGACCCCAGTAAAATATAATATCTTCTTTCGAACTGCACTTTTTTAGGCCTCTGGAGACACCATACATCCTATTTTACCGTAGATTTTCACAATTCGTCTGACCTCTTTGGACAGTTTTCAATTATGAATTTCAGCTCTTCAGACGACGATGTGGTGTTGCTGTGGTGTTGATGTCTGAATGAGTGGAAAAAATGAGAAACTATTACATTATGAAGATTAGAAATGGACACTGTAAATACGTATCTGAGTCTTACCAATCGATATAATCTTCAGACGACGATGTGGTGTTGCAGGTTTTTCCGGGTTTCCCTGCATCTGTGAAAGCGAATGCGACATCATTTAAGTCGCCCCGGAGGGCAGATTGATTATTACAATGTTTTACCTTTGTTATTGTTGCTTTCAATATGTTTATAAAAATTATGAACGCTCAACAAAATTTCCCACTTTTTTCATAAACTTTTCACGTAAATTATGATATTTTTCAATTGAAGAAACAATTATAAATCGAAAGTAACATCACTTAACGAATAAAAGTATATTTAACTAGCTAAAGCACAATTTCAAAATAATTCCATATTTTGAATGATTTATGTAGGACTAGCGATACATACCCGTTTTTTATAGGACACTGTATTATTTATTACACCTTTCATGTGTTATCATTGTCCTACAGTTACTAACATTTTTTTTCACCATGGAATTGACAATTTCGGAGCATAGGACTGGGAACACCTCCATTCAATTTATAGGACAATATGACTATTCAATTATACAAATATTAACCAAGCAACGGTAAAAAAATCCGCTGGTTGTTAATGATTTTATTATGACCACGTCATTGGTACATGTTGGAAGTGGGGGACTCTTCAGTCATACAATCCATTTTGAAGGACAAAAGTTTTTTCGAGTACTTTATCGGATTATCTTGAGGTTCAACTAAAAATCTAACTGTATTAATGATTTTTTTACACTCACCAAATCGACATGATTGAAGCCTGCGCATTTTATTAGCTACCACTATCGAGAATTTTCGTAGAGGAAAAAGTTGGGCGTCTCGGCAAAATGAAGCTACTCAGGAAGATTCAGCCTGTTATTAATAATTTTTGAAAATAGGCGTGGGATCCCGGTCTATATATTTTTAAGGAGAACGGATTATGCTGGGGGGTGTTTCTGATAAACGTGACGTCAGCGGCACACTTTCAAATGTGATATTTTTTAAAAATGAAGAATATATAGTGGAACTCTTTATTAAATGACGTTTCATAGAAACTATCGCTTTAAACGAATTTTGCAATTTATTTTTTGTAAATGTAAAGTTCCATTGTTGCTTGATTATTCACCATCAAAAACTGGGAAACTACTTCAGCTTTTTTTCTTCAGTACCACTTGTTCCGCCCCTCATCAAAAATAACGTTTTCGAGTTTTAAATGAGTGATACGTTACTGTACAACTGCTACTATCAGCTCAACTGAACTTCACAACACTGTACTATACTTGTCACTTCAAATATTTATCACTCATAAACTGTCACTTACTGAACTATTACTCAATAAAGCACTTCCGATAAGGATGCAGTGATGCCACAACACAACTTTTGGCTTTAAAACTACTGACACGTTTTCGGCAACTTTTCTTCATGTCAGGGTTCCTGGCAGCCTCAGGAACCCCGTAATATGATTGAGATTTTCCATAAAAAAACAAAACACTAGGGACTTTAATTCTGTCTAGGGATTCTTAAAAAATGGCGCTAATTTCAAAATATATCATTTTCCTGAATTTAATTTTTTTTGGATATTTCATTTTTCCTATTTGCCAAATAATTAATTGGTCTAGAAAATATACTGAGCTTAGTAATTTTCACGGATAAACAAACCTTATTATTATCTTTTTGATTAAAAAGCTCTCGGCCTTTCATTCAATAACGTAACTTTGAGGTTACATCACAGAACTTGTATTGTGGGTACGTGTTACATTTTAATTATAGCAGTTAAAATGGTTGACTATCATTTCTACATTTGAACTTTTTCATGGTACATGGTACACTGACAAAGAAATAACCCTATACACTCAGTGCTGGATCAGCCACGTATAGCAAATTAGCCAGTAACCAGTATAAGCAAATGCTACGGGCCTCACGCCTGGGGGGCCTCGCGCCTGTGCGCAAAGTAAAAAAAAAATATCAAGTAAGATATGTTCTTTATACCACCCACCGAAAATGAATAAAGTTATAAACGGGAATAATGACTATAGCGTGGAATGAAATTCTAGAACACTTGCAAGCGACTAACGCTTCGTTGCAATCGTCCGATCAAGATCTTAAGACGAGATAAGCTCTTTATTAATCATTACAATGCTACTTCCAAGCAATACGATCCAAAAATTTCAAATATAGAGGCAAAAGCCAAAGCCCTAAGGCTGTGAAATACAAGAAAACGCAAGTGAAATACAAAGTACGACCATTTCAGCAGCAGCTCTGCTACATTCGAAGAAGTTGTAGAACATCAAACACCTGGACAATGTTTTGATATTCATGTTTTTATTGTCGTAATTGTCTGCATTAGCTAAACGCATGGAAGCTTACCATCAAGTGACTAGTGTATTTGAAAAGAAATAATCTTAAGAAGTCCAATTATCGTTAATTCTTTCCTAGACGATGTGGAAGTCTGGGCAATGAACTGGTGCAGTTTGCTAAGCTGCTCAAAACAGATGTGGCTGCTGATATTGACAGCAAAAAGAAAAAGCACGAGGCTCAGAAACTTCAAGTTTATAAACTGTTAAACGGAAAATTCATTGGAATCCTGTTTCCCAAATGTTGAAATAGTGTTTCTCCACGATCATCACAGCATTTGCCAATTCTGAAATCAAATTTGATTACAGAATGCTGGAATTCTCTCTCTTGAGTTTGAAGAAATATTCTGCAACACCTCTGACCCCATGCAATTTGAATGTATTTATATTCTCTCTCTTGTGATAGAATAATATTCTCACACTGGTTAGCAATAATAACATTAGCCTTGACGCAGTTGATTGTCATCGTAGTGGCAAAATTAGAGTAAGTGTCAAAATTATTGCTGTCACGTTTCCTATCTTCGTGATGCTCGTGGTTCCTCACGCTCGCCTTCGGCTCGCGCTCGGAACTTTCCACTCGCATCAAATTTTCATTCTAACCTTGTTACAGAATATACTATTCGCATTAACTTGATTTTGATAATCATCAACTACAGCGGAGAACGTTCTTTTTCAACGTTAAAGCGTATGAAAAATGTGTTAAGGAGCACAAAGGGACCAGAACGTCTAAACGACCTCAATGTAATGTAGATAGGAAGTGATTAACTTAGAAATATTTGATTTGACGAGTGTTAACTCCAAATTTGCCAACATTAAATTACGGAAAGTCTTTTTGTAAATGTGCTGTTTTATTTTATATTCTATACTTTAATACTTAATGCAAATCAAGTGACTCTTGTTCACATTCGCTACGGGCCCCACGGTGGCTTTATCCGGCACTACCTTCACTACACAATACCTCTTTCAATAACAATGCTCTAGCTCTAGTTTTGAATTTAGCGCCATTTTGAAAGAAAAATCCCTAAACAAAAGTCCAAAAAAGTCCCTAGTGTTTTGTATTTTATGGAAAATCTAAATATTGCCGTTGCTATGAATAATTTCATTTATAAATTGTGAAAGGCTTTCGCGGCCATCGTCACTTACATAGTGGTTCTTCGGATTGTAAGGCCGACGTATGTTTACAGAAGTTCTCGACGTTTCGCCAACACGAGTGGTTAGCATTTTCAAGAGATATTTTATCAAAGTTTCTTGTTTCTCAATTCGCTGTCAAATGCTTGACATTTGTTATATTATACGTTGTCTCAATAAATACCTGTGATTTGACGTTCTTACATCTGATTGGTCCATAGCGTTAGCTGACATCATAGAATCGTTCGTACCTTCATTTTGTGGGTAGGGAGCTAATTGAGAATTTTTGAGAACTGGAAGCCAAACCTTGTTCAATTCCCTTCTTCGGCTCTGTTGAAGTTGTTGTGGTGTTTCTGAATTTCAATTGCTTCCCGGAAGAGTCTTGGGTAATAGGCAGATGTTGAAGAGATGACTTGAGTTTCTTCAAATTTCACTCTATGGTTATCGTTGTCGAGAGTGAAATTTGAAGGAACTCAAGTCATCTCTTCAACATCTGCCTATTACCCAAGACTCTTCCGGGAAGCAATTGAAATTCAGAAACACCACAACAACTTCAACAGAGCCGAAGAAGGGAATTGAACAAGGTTTGGCTTCCAGTTCTCAAAAATTCTCAATTAGCTCCCTACCCACAAAATAACGGTACCAACGATTCTATGATGTCAGCTAACGCTATGGACCATTCAGATGTAAGAACGTCAAATCACAGGTATTTATTGAGACAACGTATAACAAATGTCAAGCATTTGACAGCGAATTGAGAAACAAGAAACTTTGATAAAATATCTCTTGAAAATGCTAACCACTCGTGTTGGCGAAACGTCGAGACCTTCTGTATACATACGTCAGCATTACAACCCGAAGAACCACCATGTAAATTTCATTCATATTACGGAGTTCCTGAGGCTGCCAAGAACCAAGACATGAAGAAAACATGCTGAAAAACGTTATTGGTACTCGACTGATCCGAATCTCACGATTGCAAGACTTACATAGAAAAAATATAATTCTCGAACCATTTTCAAAAATATAGAAAACAGTAAGAATATACGAAGTTTGATCTAGAACAAAAATTACTGTTTCCAGAAAATTCATCGAAGGTTCCTAGAACTGCTTTCGTCGCAATCCAGGTGCGTAACAATATGATCAGTAGTTGCAATGCATTATGGTGGAAACTATTGAAATCAATTCAGATAGAATTGTGCGTTTCAATTTCCATGTAGCTATTTTTCACTGCGCGTGTTTGTACTGAGTTTATTTTTACAGAAAAGATGATCCGGTTGTATTATTAATAGAGTAGAGTTTTGTACCAACACCAAATCACTATTTATTTTTGACAATTATACACGTGTTTCAGTCATCAAGAGACCATTATGTCAAAATGAAGTTTCTTTATTGAATAGAAAATTAAGTGAAAGGTCTATTCGGTTGAACTTTTTTGAATGCGGTAACAAATTCTATAAACTATAATTCAAAAAAATTGTGTGTCCCATAGTGAGTTCTTTCTGGACGATGGATACCAACAGATGAAGTGGAAAACTGATGATGATATGATGGCTCAACAAAGGAACAAAAACCAAATTCTCTTCAAGAATTGCCACACGTCAATATGTGACACGTAACATCGAAAGACAAAACAATCGCTCTCGCCTCATGTTTTTAGAAACAATCGAGGTAGGTATTCAGAGAATCGCACTAGCCGCCTCCAAACTACTGAACTGAACGCCATAAAATTACCTTCGCGTTCGGTTTTTGCTCCAACACGAACCAATATTAAAGTGATTCAGTCAAATTCACAGACTTTTTACAATAAAGACCAGTGCCAATAACTTTTGAACAAAAAAACTCTTAGCAATATACGGGTGATCAGAAAATGTAGTATGTGGAGATGGAGAAAATCGATTGGACCGCAACAAATAATCGGATGTGGAGAGGTGGTGCGAAATGGTGAGTTTGTAAGGGTGAAACGTGGTTTTTTGAGATATCTGGCAGAAGTAGACGTTCTATCAAAAACATTAAGGGCCTGATGTTCAATCTGAGGTAATTCGCAGATTAACTAATCACGGTTTCGTTGCCAAGGAACAAGCGATTCGATTGGCTACGATCTATTGATTGAACCAAGATTAGTTGATCTGTCGATCATCTCCAAATGAACAACCAGCCCTAAATATGAGAATTGTAGATAACTGAAAGAATTAAAACTTTTATTTCAATCATTTTTTAGTATAACCTTATGAATATTGAGAAAAACCACAAAAATAATTTGATTTTGAAAAAAGGACCCCGCAAACTCCTTATGGAATTTGGGTCCAGGTGGATTTTTTTGAATTTTTGGAATGATGTAGTCCATGTAATTCTCAACCAATGTTACCATTGCGCCAACACAAAAAAATGAACAGTTTTGCTGCTAGGGGGCGTTGAAATCACCTCTTGCACAGATTAGATTTATTTTTGAATCCGGTAACAATATTTTCACTTGTTTCATTGTTGCTAATGTTGCACAATATTGTGTTGTTTATAAAAAAAATACCCCCCTTTTCTTCCCCCCAACTCCTATTGAGAAACGCAAAAAATCTCGAGTGGCTTTAAATGTATTGTCGAATGTTTAAATATTTTGTATGATTGTTCAAATGCTTGATTGATCCAATCAAATCAAAATTACTTCATTGTATGACGAATGATAATTACTGTTGACAAGGTTTACAAAAGTCACTGAATTTAGCTTTGCACATACAGTGACCGCCAAAAAGTATGTACCATTTGGAAAAAAGTTTATTGTAGATTATTGGAAAAACATTTCTGGTGAAAAGTTTGTGCATGTCCGATAACCTAAAAATCGATTTTGATACATGGCACGTGACCACTAGTATGGCGGCAAATTGAAGAAAAATACCATGAAGAGGCCAAAAGTGGGGTAAGATGGCAAGATATCGAAAAAAGTTAATAGAAAAAGTTGCTTGGAATTTAATTTTATATTGAAATGCAGAGTTTCAAACAATAAATCAGAAAAATTTTAAATTGTAATTTTTTGAATATTTTTCTGATTCTTTACAAAAATAAAGTTTTTTTTTCTGAATAGCTTGACTGTAGTGAAACATTTGTATTTTGATGATAATGGCAAAACTTTCTCATTTTCTCCGCCCCAGATGGTTTTCCCAGAACCCTCGCTGTTACATTGGTTCGTATCTAACAGTTATATCGGAATACAGCAATCTAAAAACATTCTGGTTGCCTGATTATAATCAAGTTTCGATGATAATCGTGCATGAGCGTTTCACTTTACACATAAACTTAAAAATAGTGCGTCAAATTAAGGTTTTTATTTTATTTTATTTTATTTATTTTGTAATCAACAGAAAAAATCCATTTACAGATTACAATTAACCACTATTACATTGACTAATACTAAGATAGATTCTTATTTATAACAATTTCACTTAATGCTATAGGAAAATTACTCAGAAGTAGAGAATAAGTTTTCACGTGAACAGAGATACATTTTGAACAGTTTTTAGCAAAGGATGCTAAGGAAACAAAGTAATTCTACCAATAATTATACTTATGGAAACACTTATGGAATAGGTAATGCATAACATATTTCATTGGAATTATTCAAACAATACAGAAAAATTAAGAAAAATAATGGAAAGAAAGTAGAAAATTGAAGAGAGAAGCTCATCCAATATGCAATCATTATCACTTCTTTTCAACATGAAAATAATATTAACACTTTGTGTTTAAAACTAGAGAAGGTTTCGAAAAAAATGTCAACGTTGTGTAAGTAGTTATTTGCTATAAGACACAATCTGTACAGGGGGGCGCTCAGGCCAAGATTGGAACGTGGAGTCATTAGCCAAAATGAATCATCTACATTTCTCCTATTGAATTGAGGAAAATAAAAATAAATCATACTCAGTAGCTGGGTACAGTTGATTTGATTGTTAATCAATTTATGTAAAAATAACAGGCTGGCAATTGTTCTTCTTGTATTACAGAATGCTTCTCACATAAACATTGTACAGGTATATAAGGGTGTTCTCGTTTTTGAAATGACACGAGTTTCTTATAACAAAACCCAACGTTTTATAAGCCTTGTTAACAACGGTCTCGATGTGAGTGTTGCTACTGAGATTGGTTTCGAATGACACCCCAAGATCTTTCACATGGTATTTTGATTGAAGTAGTTCATTATTGATGTGGTAGTCAAATTTTGTAACAATAGTTTTTCTGGTATATTTTACTACGAAACATTTGGAAATATTGAATGATAGTTTGTTTTCAACTGACCAGTTATGTATATGGTTTAAGTCTTCTAGAAGGAGAAAACAGTCTAAAACAGTCTATGGGGTTTTCTATTTTTCGGTATATTTTGAAATCATCAGCGAATAATAAGCTTTCAGAGTGATGGATAGTTTTGGGAAGATCGTTTATCATGCACAAAAAGAATAATGGCCCTAGGTTATAGCCCTGCGGTACTCCGGATAGAGTGGAAAATATTCTTGAACATTCTCCTTTGTGCGCGACATACTGTTTTTTGGAACGCTAGAGCAGTATTCTCAAACACAATGAATGGTATGATATATCTTGACAGTGGCTACATCAGCTGATTTTTTTTGAGAATTTTTGCTCATTTAGACTCGGAGATAATTGTACTCAAACTTGCTCCCCAATAGACTTTTATATCACACATAGGCCAAATGCAATCATTGTTTCGAATAACACGCTGTACAGAAGAAACGTGTCGCACAAATTTGATGGAAAACTAACACATGTCAATAAACTCGATAACAATGCTAAAGATCAAGTCGTCATATCCAGAATAAGAATAAGTCACACTCACTTAACATCATCCTACTTACTTCTTGGAAGAATCCTTCCCGCATGCGAAGAATGCAGGTGCCAACTTACCATCAAACACATTCTATTTGACTGCACAAAATTTAGAAATATACGCCACCAAGTAGGCATACCAATTACCATCCCAACATGTTTATATTCTTCGGAACACTTAGATACGGTTATTGAATATCTGAAACTGATTGAGCTATATTCCAAAATATGATTTATATTGCAAATAAGACAACGCTGTTGATATCTGTAAGATGTACCTATAATGTCATTTTAAAAACAGGGGTTTTTTTGGTTGGTATGTCATGTAAATGGAGTCCAACACTACTCTCGAGAGTGAACATGAGTTTTCCCCCCTGCCGCATAGACATAGAGCCAATGACCTTCCCGGTGAACATTCAACTTATACATATAATGATTTTCATCAGATGTCTCATGCGATGTTGAATGAACCTAACCGATACGTACAGTTGTATTCATAGAAAATGGGTACACTAAAATTGTTATAGTGTAAATCGGGTTTGATTGAATTTGACTTAAAAATAATGTATGGTTGACATTGACAAGCCTGTCAGTGCCAAAGCGTTTCAAAATGCCTCGTCATTTAACTGAAATTGAAAAAGCTCAAATAATAGCCAGAATCGTAGATGGGTGGTCAATACGTGCATTAGCAGATTTTACCGGAAGAAGCAAAAACACTATTGTAAGAATTAAGCAACGTTGGATTCAAGATGGGTCTATGAAAAGAAAAGTTGGTACTGGTCCGGCACGCATTTCCGTCCCTGAACAAGATGATGCATTTCTGGGATATCTAAGGGCAAATCCTTTTGAAACTGCAAGAAATGCTGTCATTGACACAGGATTTCCTGGGTCTCAACCTACCGCTAGCCGAAGAGTCAAAGAATCTGACTTAAAAAACCGCGTAGCTGCGAAAAAAATGATGCTCACAGAAGAACGGAAACAGTCTCGTTTACTTTTCGCCCTAAATTATAACTACCGCGACCATCAGTTTTGGAACACGGTAGTGTTCACTGATGAAAAGGTTTTTCAGTCAACATATAATGGACAAATTCGTGTCTACAGGCCAGACAATACAAGATTCGAAGAACGCTACACTAGCGATCTTGCTTTTAGACCTGGGCGATTTTCAGTAAACGTATGGGGTTGGATAAGTGCTTATGGACTTGGTGTCTGCTGGCGATTGGAGGAAAGGTAAAACGCCGAACATTATATGTCTGTTCTGGAAGATATAATGCTCCCATCTGTTGGACAAATATATCCAAATAACTCATTCGTCTTTCAGCAGGATAACTGCCCGGTCCATACCGCAAATGCTGTAAGGGAATGGTTTCATCATAATAATATTGAAGTCATGCCATGGCATGGCCATGGCCCGCTTACAGTCCCGATATTAATCCCATAGAGAATGTTTGGGGTTTAATTGTAAAACAAATATATAAAAGAAATTTTAGACCAAACAATTCTAATGAATTATGGGAAGTTATCCACGAGTGCTGGGAAGAGCTGGATGCAAATGTTATAGGGAATTTAATTAACTCAATTCCAGGCAGACTGGTTCAAATAGTCGAAAAAAATGGTCATATGACCAAATATTGAATTTTTATAATTTAATTATAAATTATATATTACATTATAATTAAACATTATTTATACATAGTTTTCTGTTTTTATTATTGTTATTGGTTACGTTGTGTTTAAAAATTTGCGTTGTAGAAATATTCTAATACATTAAAATCATTTATCACATTTTATATGTTTTTGTTTTGTCTATCGCCGTCGACAAGAAAAGCCTGATTTACGCAAATATGGCAAAATCTAGTCATAAGACACCCATTTTCAGTGAATACAACTGTACTTCAAAAATCGGTCATACTCTTGACTATATGATATACCAAAATTAAACCATTCCACGTCGAACGTTCGCTTTAACACATTTCAATTATGTTGCAATTTTGATCAAATTAAACGATCAATACTTCATAATCAAGAATGTATCATTTGAATGATGATAATTTTGAAGATTGCATATAAACATATTTTTTATGTACTTTTTCAAATATTGTCTCTTCAATAATTCGCAGACATCAAGATAGATATGAAAATATCTAACCATTTTAAATATAATCGTATATACATCTTCGTCAATATAATCAATAGTAAGACCAAATAACTACTTATTATTGCATATTTTAACAGACGTAATTTATGTGCTCCAAAAAAAATATATAGGTACTTATTGATTGAAATAATCAATAAAAATTATTATATCATTAGTACATATCTTGAATGACGATAATTTTGAAAACCGAAAATGTTTCCAAGAATCGTCTCTCCAAAGTTTTCCTGGTATTAGGCAAAATATGAATATTTTACATATTTTCTAACATAGTAATGAAAATATTATATTGCATTCGATCCATTCAACGACCAAATTACTTTGTATTTTTGCATACCTACTTCACCTGACGTAAGTTGAATGACTAAAGAATTATTTCATTCATCGATCAAAATAATCGATATAAACTATTCCATCGTGGATACATCTCCTGGGTAATAATAATTTTGAAAATCGAATGTAAACATATTATTTATATATGTTACCAAACTTTGTCTCTCGAAAGTTATCCTGGTGTCAGACAAAATATGTGTACTTTTCGTTTTCCATGATATGGTAATAAAAACGTTTCATTCAAATCAATACATTTTCTGATCAAATAACCAAGTATTTTTGCATACTTTTTCTAACGTAAGTTAAATACCTGAACAAATATGTTCACTTATTGATGTAATTAATCAATAAAAAGTATCATATCAGTTATAGCGATGGTAATTTTGAAAATCGAATATAAACATATTATTTATATGTTTCCAAACATTGTCTCTCCAATGTTTTTCTGGCTACAGGAAAAATATGAAAATATTACAAATTTCCTAATATAGTAATGAAAATATATTAGATTAGATACATTTAACGATCAAATAACTATATATTTTTGCATACTTTGCCTGACGTAAATTTAATATCTAAAAAATGTATTCATTTATTGATCAAAATAATCGATATAAACAATTATATCATAAATATATCTCTTGAGTAATGGTAATTTTGAAAATCGGATATAAACATATTATTGATATGTTTCCAAACATTGTCTAACATTGTCTCTCCAAATTTTTCCTGACATCAGGCAAAATATGAATATTTTACATATTTCGTTATATGGTAATAAAAATATCATATTTGAATCGATCCATTTCATGAACAAATAACTATGTAACTTTGGGTACTTTTTTGCATACTTTGCCTGACGTGAGTTGAATATCTAAATATGTTCATTTATTGATCAAAATAATCAATATAATTTATTATATCGTTTATATTCCTGGGTGATGATCATTCTGAAAATCAAATGTAAGCCATTTATAGGTATATGTTTACAAAAATTGTCCCTTCAAAGTTTTCTTGGTATCAGACGAAATGTGCATATTTTTCATTTCTCATAATATAGTTATGAAAATGATTCATTCAAATTGATACATTTTACGATCAAATAATTATGTATTTTTGCATACTTTGCCTGACGTAAGTTAAATACCTTAAAAAATATGATCAGATATTCAATATAATCAATATGAAGTGTTCTACCCAACGATAGGTGTCGCTGCTATTGAAGTTACGAAGCATCATCTCAAACTCAGTAACACTATATGAATACTATCAAAAGCTTTTGTGAATTGTCCATTAGTTATTGGACCTCTTGGGTTACCACGATAACATGCACAAAAGGCCTAGTAGGCTGCTTAGCTTGCACCTACAATATACCATGATAACCATTTTCAGTATTTGGACATTGTGCATAACACGTCATTTTGATAATGAAAATATGATCAATGAAGTATGACGTCGATTCAACGCTGAAACTTAGGACATATCGCCTCAGAAAGGACCGTAGTCTTGGGAACATCACTTTTTAATCACTTACTTGATATACAGTGTGTCCCACTTTGAGCAGCCACACCCTCATATTTCGTTGAGCATGAAATAATTCGAAATTTTCTTTGACTCAAGTTGTAGTACTCGGAAATACCTACTTTTATGTTTACGGAACCTTTGTATATCCATTTTCCACGGTTAACTACGACCAAATGAAAAGTGAGAAATTGGGAAAAACATACTAGGCATATTTTTATCGCAAAAATAACACCAGATTCTGTTTCAGAACACCTTAAATCCCTCAAATCTCAATGCTTGAATCATTTGAATATACAGGGTATCATCTGTAGCTGGTAGCATTATCAACTCTAATCCATAAATAATGCTTGGAAAATTTCCAAAATGTCTTCTCTTGTCACAGAATTCCTAAAAATATTTAATTAATACTTTTCCAAGGCTAACTCTGATCAGAATGAATGATACCCTGTATATTCAAATGATTCAAGCATTGAAATTTGGGGGTTTTAAGATGTTCTGAAACAGAATCTGGTGTTATTTTTGCGATAAAAAATGCTCTGTATGTTTTTCCCAATTTTTCACTTTTCATTTGGTCGTAGTTAGCCGTGGAAAATGGATATACAAAGGTTACGTAAACATAAAGGTAGGTATTTCCGAGTACTACAACTTGAGTCAAAGAAAATTTCGAATTATTTTATGCTCAACGAAATATGAGAGTGTGGCTATTCAAAGTGGGACACACTGTATATTATGATATGTTCTTTGGACATTGTGCTTAATACGTCATTTTGATGATGAAAATGAGATCAATGAAATATGACGTTGATACAACGCTGAAACTTGGGACTTATCGCCTCAGAAAAGACCGTCGTATTGAAAACATAAGTTTTGAATCTGTTACTTGACATATGTTATAATATGCTATTTGGACAATGAGCATGATACGTCATTTTGATAATGTAAATATGATCATTGAAGTATGACGTTGATACAACGCTGAAAATTGGGACCTATTGCCTCAGATAATACGTTTAATGGATACATATTGATGATGTTGACCATCATTCATAAGACGATAAGTTTAAGTTCCACATATGTAACAATTTAAAAAATGTTCACCGGGTGAGTAGCCGACGCTCTATAACGAAAAAAAAAACAATGCTAATAACCATTTCTGGAAAAATTCGTCAATCTAATTATCGAAATAAAAGGTCGGCAATGTTTTCATCGATGAGACTGATGAGAGCATAAAAATGACCACGTCAAGAGCAATGGCAACAACGCACTGCAGCTCGTAAGGAACACGAGAAATAGACCAGGAAATATATAGAAAATTGAAACTCTATAGAATTGGAGAATTAGGCAGCCTACCTGCCCATATTGTCGTCAGCATATAAATATATGGGAATTTTGGAAAATATTAGACGCGTAACAGGAATGATTTTCTGAACAAAATGGTCAAAGAAAATGTGTGATTACTTTTTTGGTTTTCGTAGTATATTTTACCTTTCTTTCTAGTTTGGCCCAAGTCCATTTGCGTCGGAATTCATGATTTTTTTCCTGAAATTCTGCACATTTGCATAAATCAAGAACGATCATCATATAACATTCCAGTTTCCATTTTTAACTCTTTTTTTTGCAGCCAACATCGCTGCGACTGCATTGCGTCTTTTTTTCAAATGGCTTTCTTTAATGAAACGTCCCTTGCGAACTAAATTGGTTCGAGCCTTTGCGTTAACAATTTATCAGTTTTCAATCACTTTTAAGCAATCGGAACTATAAAAATTACTGACATTGACACTAGCGACAGATCAGTTGTTACGACTAGAAAATAATGCACATGCGAACGGTTCAACGATTTATTCTAAACTAAAACTCTTGTACAATTCACATAGCAGATTTAAGCTATGAATAATACTTTAGTCATTCTCTTATCTGGTTACGTTGGTGGGTCAGAGACCGGTACCTGCTCGTACTCGATCCTAAATGAAATTGATATATACAGGGGCTTCCCCACTGCACAGGAGTTGGATACAATGATGATTACAACAATAATACCGGTACATCCGGAAATGGTCGTCACATTCGGCCATCCTGACTACCTAGGCGTCCTCGTCTTCCTTTCATTTGGCTTCTGGTTTCAGTTTCTGTAAGCAAGGGAAAATGGGTAGTTGGTGCTTCAGCAAAAATCAAAATTATACGAATAAATATGAATATATTCATTCACCTTTATTTTTTTTTTGTATGTACACATATTCTATAAGTGTAGCGTATTTTTTATGCTACATTTAATTTCATTTTATGCTCGCTAGAGCTCTGCCAGATCATGTTTTGTTAATTCATTCACTAACTTTTCATTTCATTTTATGCTCACTAGAGCTCTGCTGAAAATAAAATCATGGTTGATGTTCGTTAGTTACATCATTTCAACTAATACATGCAGCAACTTCTTGTAGTCACACATATTTATCTATATATATATATATATATATATATATATATATATATATATATATATATATAATATATATATATATACATTATTATTCCAGGGTTTGAACGAACTCAATAGATTCCCCATGTATTAAACAGATTCAAATAATGGCTTTAGTTTTGAGAAGAGCCCCGTATTAGGATATTCTCTTAGGCAACAATTTGTGATGCAATATCTTCCAATACTTTTGCCTGTTTATTAGTATTCACCAATTTCCCATTTTATTCGTATTACATTCGATGTATCTAATGACCAATGTCTGCAAACTAGATTGTTTTATCATACTAAACAAATCGCGATACCATTATTACCACCACGCGTATTCAAACATAAACATATACATGTATAGAACAACTTTTTTTTACTACGTCTTCATTTTGTTCATGCTCACTAGAGTCACTAGAGCATTTCATTTATGCTCACTGTGGCTCAACATTTTTATTGTATTATATCCTGGCTTGGTATTTCATTCACGAGAACTCTGAATGACCCTCTGGATAAACTACAAATACAAGCATTGAGTCAAGTAATCGATTAGTTTTTTTTTTCTGGATTGTTTGTTATTTTTTTTGTGCTGCTCTTTCTTTGCCTTTACTTTTCTCTGCTATAAATTTCTTCAAATGAGTCTTCCAAGGTGAAGCTTTGACTCGTGAGAGCCTCACTGCAATCACATACATTTCGTTTTTATTTACTGGTAAGTAAAATGGCATTTATAAATGGATACCACTTCTAAGAGATCGATTAATCACAGTCTGTGATTTATTTAAAATATTGAAAACTTCACCATGGTAACTCTATGTTTTCGTAATTACATTACTATTGTTATTGTTGTTTCCAGTTATTCAATGATTCATGAAAACCCATCTGAATGACTAGGTCTTTATCTGTCTACAGTGTCAACTGAAACTATTACGATGACATAAGAGAAATCAACTAAAATGATTTAATTTTGTTGTTTCAATATGAATTCGTAGAAAAAGTACGGCATGTAACGTGTTCATAAACTCTTCTAGACACTCGTCTTTCAAACAAACGTTCAGCTACGCTGCACTCGTGCTTACTCGTTACCCAAAGTCGTTTATAAACACTAGTATATAGGTACTGCAAACATACTCAATATATCTCTCAAGATGTGTTTTGTTCATTTTTATTTTTTTTGATTCACTGGTCTATGGTATTCGGGAGAATAAAAGTTTCAAGAATAGATCGAGTATCGCTAAAACAAAACAGACTCCACCGGCACTACTGACATAAAAGGTTGAGTTGACAAACAGCAAATTGCTGACACTCCGTCCATTCTATTTGAAAGATTATTATTATTATTATAAGTTCCTAAAGGTTCTGTTTGTAAGCGCGGTCGAACCATAAGTGAACATTTTTCAGATGAATCGTGGCATACCTTTGAACCAAAATTTATTTTTGAATCGAATAATGTTCTTAATAAAATCAACAAATATTTTTCTTTACAATTTCGGACAAATGCCGTAGTGGAAGAATGTGAATTTTCTCCATCACTAAAGGAAAAGAGCGCAAGTGGTAAATTTTATTCGACGTCAATTTTCCCCATGAATATTCATCATAATATCTTTATGGTTTATAATAGGTTGACCAACTTTGGCCAAAATGTCACCAATATTGGCTTCCATAAATGTGAGTCAGATCCATAAGGAAGTTCGTCTAATTCAAAACAGTTGGTGCTCGTTCCATACGGTTTTTTTTTTTTAATTTCTTTACTAGAATTTCAGAACAACCTAATATGATGTTAGTTTATTTACTATAAAAAATTTTGCCAAATTCGATCGACTACCTATATTCAGGTATCCTTCACATAAAAATGTAAAATTATTCAAAACCAATAAAGCACTAAATCGCTGCTATCATATCATTCTTAGTTTTATTTTGTGTTTTATTTGTATTTTTATTGTTTTCATATTGTATTGTTTGTTTATTTATTTAATCATTTATTGTACATTTTTATATACTGAAATATAAAATTGCTGCCTGAAAACAAGATCATCAATGAAATATCTACAATTTTTTTACTTGCCTTTGTAGCAGCTGTAATTGGAATGGTGAAGAAATCATACGGTACACCAACTTTACTTTTATGATCGACGTATGTCTACTGGGCTGCAAATAGAAAACTTTTGGCGCATACCGTACCATTCCAAATACCTTAAAGAGGCTTAAAATTTAAGTGCAGAGTGAAACGCTCATGCATATCTTCAACACTTGATTATAATCAGGACACATGATGTTTCTTCATCGTCATATCATCACAATAGTCTTGGAGTTCTCATATAACTGTTATATACGAACCAATGTAACAGCGATGAGGGCTCTGGCAAAATCAATTTTTTCAATTCAGTTCCATCTGGTGCGGAGAAAATGAGATACTTTTGTCATTATCATCAAAATACACATGTTCCACTAAAGTCAAGCCACTCAGAAAAAAAACTTTGATTTTTGTGAAGAGACCGAAAAATATTTTTAAAAAATTGAAATTTCAAACTTTTCCGATTTATTACTTGAGACTCTGTACGTGAGTGTAAAATTAAGTTCCAAGCAACTTTTTCAAATAACTTTTTTTTGATATCTTGCCATCTTACCCCAATTTTGGCCTCGTCATGGTATTTATTTCCAATTTGCCGCCATACTAGTGGCCACGTGACATGTGACAAAATCGAATTTTAGGTTATCGGACATGCACAATCTTTTCCCCAGAAATGTTTTTCCAATACTCTAAAAATTTTTTTTTCCCCAAGTGGTACATACTTTTTGGCGATCACTGTAATTGCCCTTATCTGCAATATGAAAATTGAGTCAAATAAAAATACACAACAAGATATTCAAAAACATATTCCATATCTCAGATGTGAATAAATTACAGCAAAGTTTGTCTTCTTGGCCACATCCTTGCCAAGTTCCCACGAGGTGATTCTCACTGCAAAACATCCAGAGGCTATTTTTCTACCAGCTTTTTTATAGGATCCTCAATCTTTAGGTTTTCGTCAATGTATAAGCCGGTACTTCGTTGATCTCGTACTGCTTATAGTGCTAATAACTTCATTACCCAGATGAAGTTCTGGCAGATGACATTTGAAAGTGAGGATATTCGTTTTCGATATGTTCAACGATTATCAAATTGGAGGATTCGTTGATGCAGATCAATGTTCCATTTTGCCAAAGTAAGGTAGTATCATCTGCAAACTGAGTAAACTTTCTCGTAATATTTATTGACGCTAGGTCATTCATGTAGATCAAAAAGAGATGTGGGCCAAGCACTGAACCTTGAGGTACTTCCCATTTGATTTCTAATTCATTCAGAAAGATTTTATGGTAACACAGTCAAACACGTTGGTTGATAGTATCTACAAAAATACATTTTCAATTTCAGAAAAAGTAAGAATAATTTCAGAATGAATAATTTGAATTTCGTAAAAAGTGATAGATATTGATGAATTCCGAAATGAAAATAAAACTTCTTCAAAAAATATATGACATTTTGAAAAATACAATTGACTATTCTGAAATTCCATTGATGATTTCTAAAATTGAATTGACTATATAGAAATTCAACAACACTCTCTGAAATTTAACTCACTATTCTGGAAATCAACTGGCGCTTTCTAAAATTTAACTCACTATTCTCAAAAACAATTGATACTCTCCGAAATATCAGTAAATCAGTATTCTGAAATTTAACTGACGCTTTCTGAAATGAAATCATTTCGGAAATACAACCCGAAAAGGTGTAGTTATTTTAATAGCATAATATGGACTATTTTTCCATTATTTGTAAGTAGCAATAAAATGAGGATTGGGTAAGATTTTGAATTTTTTCTAAGAAGATACTTCGAATTTCAACTAGTAGGGAACGTTATTGTAAAATTGTTTTTCATTCGTCTACACTGATTGGTTTTCAGTACGAGTTGATAGCAAACTCTTAACATACCGGGTGACACAGCAGACATGTAGCAGCCTGTAGTTTTTTTATTTGAAACGATAAAAATTTGAAATTTGCAGAAGTTACGTAATCAATAATAGCGCTTCATTTGAATCTAACGACAACTTTTTTCAACTACCTGTTTGATCGGCAGTAACTCCAACTTCTTTTCTTTGAATGACACCCTGTATATTTATCTAGCCTATCTTATTTGTCTTGAAATTCACTATTCAACCGTGTATCACAAAGTGTCATTTGTTTCCCAATTCGCAGATGAATTGCATTTTATTGAGAAACATCAAGTTGGCTGTTACCCGATTCGATAATCTTTCGATGCTTGGTAGGCTTGGAAATCCAAAGAGTATCAGTTAAACGATATAATTTCAGTTTTTTCCATACCTGATCACTTCCTACAGATTGTCAATAATTTCTTCAATAAAAAGAAAAAACATCTGAATATAACTCACGATATTGCGAAAACTGAGATGGGAACATATTTTTTTCAATTTGACTACTTGTGGAGAAACTATCTGCCTTTCTCTTTGGCCATGTAGCCATATCATGATCTTTCCATTTGGAAACATAAAATTAAAATTGTTCCCCTGATCCACAAGTCTATGAGTCTAGATATTTGCAATAATATTTTTCCTAGTAGGCGGTGTACACAAAATGTTTTGTGTTTGACAGGTAAACATCATTTGATTGCAATGATTATCTCCGTCAATTTTATGCTGGATTGAAATTGCATCGTTCTTTGAATACATATTTAGTATCTAATTAAACGATGCAATTTCAATCAGCATAAAACTGACGGTGATAATCATTGCAATCAAATGATGTTTACCTGTCAAACACAAAACATTTTGTGTACACCGCCTACTAGGCAAAATATTATTGCAAATATCTAGACTAATAGACTTGCGAATTGGTGGATCAGGGGAACAATTTTAATTTTATGTTTCCAAATGGAAAGATCATGATATGGCTACATGGCAAAAGAGAAAGGCAGATAGTTTCTCCACAAGTAGCCAAATTGAAAAAAACATGTTCCCATCTCAGTTTTCGCAATATCGTGAGTTATTTTCAGATGTTTTTTCTTTTTATTGAAGAAATTATTGACAATCTGTAGGAAGTGATCAGGTATGGAAAAAACTGAAATAATATCGTTTAACTGATACTCTTTGGATTTCCAAGCCTACCAAGCATCGAAAGATTATCGAATTCGGGTAACAGCCAACTTGATGTTTTTCAATAAAATGCAATTCATCTGCGAATTGAGAAACGAATGCCACTTTGTGATACACGGTTGAATAGTGAATTTCAAGACAAATAAGATAGGCTAGATAAATATACAGGGTGTCATTAAAAAAAAAAGAAGTTGGAGTTACTGCCAATCAAACAGGTAGTTGAAAAAAGTTGTCGTTAGATTCAAATGAAGCGCTATCATTGATTACGTAACTTCTGCAAATTTCAAATTTTTATCTCTTCAAATAAAAAACTACAGGCTGCTACATGTCTGCTGTGTCACCCGGTATACCACGTACTTCCATGGTAGTATATGAAAACATAAATAAAATTTTATATTTCATGTACTTCATAATTCAATAGGAATGGTAATTGGGTTTTTAGCCCCGACATTTAATTTTAATGGGCATGCATACAAAAATGACACCCAACATTCAAAGTTAGGTGGTAATACATTGGATCCAATAAATTTTACAGGTGTAATAAAGAATGTAGGGTCGTTTAAAAAGTCAATTTATTCAGCTCAGCATTAATGAGATCTTAGCTCCTAGCGGGAATAACCAGAATAATTTTGCTCGCCATAAATTGAAACTGTTGAGGATAATTAGGTTCAAATTTAATCTAAAATAATTAATTGGGTGAAGATATATCACGCCGTAAAATCCAGCTAGAATTTCAAAGTTGTACAGTTTTCTCAGAAAATTTCGTTAAAATTCGAAAGGAATTCAAAACTGTTACGTACGATATCTGATAAAGATGGATAAAGAGAAAATTCTGTCAGAATGCTTCACTTTTGTAAACTGACTCAGATTCTTCATTCTGAAAGTGCAAAGTGCAAGTTATGGCAAATATAAAATATAAAATTTACCAGTCATACTTCCGGTGTTTGTTAAGATTTTCCTAACGATCCAAAAAACAGTTTTTATGAAACACGTTAAAAAAAAAGTCGGATTCTTCATTCTGAATGTCAAAAGTGCAAATTATGGTGAATATAATGAATTGAATATATCAGTCATACTTTGCAGTTGGTTATTGGTTATTTTCACGGATGAGTTTTCTAACGATCCAATAATAGGCTAGGCATTATAGGAAAATAAAGGAGGTTCAGAGGAAAGTTTCGATTTTCTCACTCTCTATGTTTTTTGGGTCGCCTGATCATGAATTGAAGTTTGCAGGCAAAAGTTTAGCCCGGAACTTTGTTTTTTTTGTCACTTTCTGCCCACCTTTTGGATCTTTTTTCAGTTTTTGGTCTATATCTCAGAAAGGAACCGTTTCTTCGACAAGCCAATATCTTTTTTATATATTCCATTTTTTTGGAATACTATTTGTTCCGCCGCTAGAACTTGCCAAAAAGACCAAATTTCTATCATATCTAGAGAAAATTACTGATAATGTTGATGAACTCGTGTTTTGTATGGGTTGTCATGATTGCTGAATATAAAGTTCTAATATCTCCAAAATTTGCGTGAGACTCCTGGTCAGCGAATCAAGCCGTAAAAATGTTGGAAGGAACACTAGAGTGGTTTTATTCCCTGGTCTTTGTTGTAGAGCTCTCGTGAGTTGTAACGGGACGCAGATGTTTTAACTTACAGAAAGTCTCTTATCCGATACGATTTTGGCTGAACGTACTGAGACTGTGGTGGTGGTCTTTGCCAATGAGAGAACGTAATCTTCCTGAAACCAGGAAAGGGAAACGCTCCTCCGACCACCCACTCTCCTGGCACGCTCTGCAAAACATAACCATTAAAGAACTAATCATGTTTCTCCACACTTTGAGAGGTTGTGATACGACTTCAGCACCTTACAACCGAGGGAAACTGAAGTTTGTGAAAACTCTCACCAAGAACCTCAACCTTGCCCATGTTATGAGTGTGTATAAACACCCTGAGGCAACTCTCGAAAGCATTGCCGCAGGGGAGATATTCCCTGTCAACGTGTACGGCTACACAGTGTTACGGGTTTATTTTGCACTACAAAACCCTTTCTGTTTTAATACAATAACATCAGAAATTCTCTGTCATTGATATACACTTTCCACTCTGTACGCCACCGTATTCTTCTTCTTCAGATTCCTCAAAATGACAACTTGATCGTTGTCATGTATAGCTTGTTCCGAATATTAGTACTTACTTTTGCCGTACTAGTTCGAGCGGACATGAACCGGCCTTAAGCTAATGACAGTTATCAGTTGTTCTATTTTGCGGAATGACAGCGTTGTTTTGTAAACATACTTATGGTTAGTCTATTGTTTTGTACTTAGAACACAAAACCGTAACATTCCTACTCTATCTCTATCTTGTGTCATTGAGGTACCTACGTCACATTCGAATACTTGACATTTTGTTTGTTTGTTTGTGTTTGATAGTGAGATTGAGAGGCTGGCGTTTTCGTCTTGGTTCAGTTGGCAACACTGAATCTTAAGGTGTTCTTTTCATAGCTCCTAGTAGCTCGAGTTAGTTCCTGCACTGCTCCCACCGAACACTGACGAACAAGAAAGCGCCTTGTCAGATATTGACAGTTTTGACTTTGACGTCTGAGAGATATTTTCCTCTTCCTTATTTGATCTTGATGAGTGACTGACCTATTTTGAAGATTTCCAATTAAAGTTTGATCATCGTTGATGGATCTTGGAAAAATTCATATCAGGAGAGTTTCTCATATTGTTTGCGATTTTCGACGCTATATATTTTTGAGAAATCTCCATTCGCTTTGCGGATTTTTGAGGTTAGAAGTCACTTCATCATTGTGTGAAATCACTGGAACGAGAAACTCGCTATCAGACAACAACCAGACCATCAAAGCTGTTATCAGAACCCTCCCACTTAATAGTATTTGCATTTGGGCTCTACTTATGGCCCCATACAAGTGTAATCAGAAGTCAGACTGGTATTGTTTATTCTAGGGTGTTACCACTCTGCTACTGCTCCTCTGCGACTACCACTTTGCTACTGTTACCTCTTCGCCGCTGGTAGTGCTCCATTGCTACTACTCTGCTACCGTTTATTGGAGTTCCACTAATGTGATTGTTCCACTGTTTCGTTGCTATACGATTGTCTTTCCACTGTTCCACTGCTGTGATTGTTCGTGCTCGACTGTGGTTGTCCCGCTGTATATCTGTTGTTCAGCATTCCTTCGCTATTCGTCCCAGCTGTACATGTATTCTGATCGATTGTGTCGTACCCACTATGCACCTGTATACACCAAGGCACTGATGAACCACAACCACAATAATTGGTGAACTGGCATGAGAATATCTACATAGTATCAGATAAGTTTAGAATAAGACTGCCCCTAAGGCGTAAGTATCCATAATTGTAAGCTATCATCGTGACGTCACAGGCATAGCCCTCACTGGAGGTTTCATATTGATATATTCAAACAATACCATACTCTCAATCACAGCATTCACTTGAATTCATCTTGGTGGTTGATATTTATATAAATTTCATTTTCAAAACCTCTACATATTTATATATTATTATTATACCATTTACAGGTATCTATTGTTTAATATTTAAGTAATATTAGTGCAGAGGGTTGTCCCATTCTATCAGGGTTGTTTTGGATTTTTCACTAGTGATAAATCCGTGGCGCTCCGGAAAATTAACCCCATATTTCAATCTTATCGAAATCAATTTTTATTGTCGAATCCACGCCTACTGAGCTGCTGGGTATGTTAGAGGCGTGACACATCATTGCACATTCACTGCTCTCCTTTCCTAAATTTCGCCCCTAACAACAGGAAAGACTGAACCGTCGATAAATCGTCTGAAGTATATCAATTATATTCTAAGAGCTGGCGACGAATTTTGGGAAGGTCCTTTTGGCAAATATAAATTGCGAAAAAACAAAATTTCTTCAATTGGCAAATCTGGACCAGGAATTTTTGTCGGTTATAGAGTATTACCAGACCCCTCCAATAATATTTTATGAATATTTCTAAAAAATGTACTATTAGACCGGTGCCTATTATTTTTGTGCAAAATGATGTTGAGTTTAGAACTCTGGGAAAAAAATATTTAAACACGAAAACACTCTAAATGGTGAAATGGGGTTGAAAACGTTTTTTTTGCGATTTGCAGCGAAACGTGACCTCCTAGCTGAAAATTTTTGAAAATAAGTCAGGGATAATAAAAAAATCTAAAACTTCTGTATTCAACACTATTCGACTCAAATTAACCGTCAAAATGGCGAAAACCCGATTTTTCAGTATTTAATTTTTTTCTCGCGTAAGAATAATTTAATCTAGATGAGTAGAAAGATATCTCTTTTGGTGTTGAAAAAGCTTGATTCTTTCGCAATTCAGTGTGTAACTTGTTGGTTTATTGACCGCTTAAAATTGAGAAAAACCGACAAGAAGTCTCTCTGAATCATGATTTTATGAATATTTTCAATGATTTTCAATAGTTGTAAAAAAAGAATAAAAATGAATTTAATAAATTAATTTTGTAGTGTAATTATGTATTCAAATACTTTATTATGAATAATTTGATATAAAGTACGTTTTGTTATTAAAATAATGAAGAAAGCCGAAAATCATTGAAAATATTCAGAAAATCATGATTCAGAGAGACATTTTTCTCAATTTTAAGCGGTTTAACGACCAATAAACCATCAAGTTACATAGACCATTTGAAAGTAGACAGTTCAATAATTGAAACGATCACTTATAGACTTACGAAATACAAAAAATACCAAATACCAAAAATAAATAAATCCACAAAATAATATATATTGCGGCAGTCTAATTTAAGACTGCAGCGATACCCATCATTCGCAACATTTATCATTTTAATTACATATTTTGATAATACACTGTACATAACTACTTTAGTAATTTCAAATTGCATTTCATTCGTTTTTTCTAATTTTTTTGAATTAGTTGCCCTATGTTCATTTACACATGAATGGTATACTAACTAGGTTCTGGAAAATGTTTTTTTTTTTGGAGCGCTCTAGCGGTAAAATGATTAGTATTAAAAGAAAAATAGTTTTTTTTATGAAAAGATGCAGAAAATTTTGTCTACTTCAATTTTGTAAACGCGTTCTTTCTGATTTATATGGGTCAAACACCGAAAAAAGTGCCAAAATTAAAAAAAAAACTGACCAAAAAACAAAGTTACGGGCAAATTTTTTGTTCAGCGACCCAAAAAATACAAATGGTAAGATAATTAAAACTATAGCAAAACTTTCCTCTGAATTTTAATCGTGATTATAAAAAATTGTTGATAATTATAAAAATTTTGGAACGTAAATTTATTTAGATGCATATATCAAACACCAGAGGAGAGGGGGTCTCCTGTATCGTCTTCTCGTCTTCAGATTCTCCGAACAGTTGAAGTTTTTTTGCAAACTAACTAGTTCTAAAGGAAAATAGATGAAGCTACTTACCTCATCATCTGGGTAAATCCACGGAATGCCCACCTCCATCGTCTATGCCATAATATCTACATATTTACATATTCTTTTGAAAACGTTTGGAATAAAATAATGATAATATTCAATACAAGGTAATTTCTATTTAATTTTTATTGACAATTCGAACGTATACCTACTTGAAGAAATATAAAGAGAATAAAATCAGACCAATAATGACAATTATGGCATTACCTGTACCGATCAACATAAATGACAACTCATCAATGAAATGAAACCAATATTGAAAAATAAAGTAGAATTTTAGTTTCCTGCTTATGACTACCTTGCATGATGCGACGATCGAAATCATTTTCAGTTCAGTGTAGACAAATTTTATACGAATGAAATTTGTGGTTTTTGGAAATACATTGTATACTGGTTCGTAATACTGCAGATACAGTTGTGTTACACTTATGGTCCACATGACCCAAAATTGGCACTTATGTTGCCTCAATTCTTATTGGAAGAACATTGTATCGCGATTAATTTTTCTCAACTATTGATTGAATAGTTTAGCAGCCGTTAGTGCCCTCTCTGCAATTCTATTGGTTGAGTGCACAATTAACAGCCTTGGATGTAAATTAACCTCACTTTCTTTCTAAATTTTTCTTGAATTTCATAACAACACAATGCATGATCATTTAAGAATTAAAAATTAACAACACTTGTAACTAACTAAAAAGCAATGCCTGAGTTTTCTCCGACATCGGGAAAATTGTCAAACTCTCTTACGTAAACAAAGCAGAAAAGTAAGCTTTTTTCTTTTTCTAAGGTTAATAGGAAAGTGATAATTGAGATAATTGTGCACTAAACCAAGACAACATCGTTCATTTTCAGAATAATTACGATTAGGAGAGTACTACACAATAATGATACGGTAATGACTGATAGAGTTAGCGCAAGTGCCGTACAAAATATTTGTCAAGTACTTCTAAATATCACATATACCCAGTTCCGAATTTTGTTCTATTTCTCCAAAACAGTTTATTCGAACTGAAAAAACTGCACACCACGTTTTAGAGCAGTTGAAGGGATGTTCAATAATGTGCGACTCGACCACCATTCCAATTTTTAAAGGAACTCAATATCATTAAACAAATTGCTCACAACAATGGTTTTTCAATAAATTTAATTAACAGATTATATTACAGATAAGTTAACAAATTTTCAAATCATAGACTCACTCAATCTAATCCACAGAACAAATATTTTTCTCTAACCTATTTTGGCCCTATATCATTGAAATAAAAAAATACGTTACTTAATAAACTTAATACCAATAATAATTCAAAATTATTTATTTCTTTCAAAACTTCAAATAATTTAAAACATTCTTTGATGAATTCAAAAGACAAAATTCCTATGCTGGACTAGTCCGGGGTTTATAAATTAAATTGGTCTAATACAGATTGTAAAGTTTGTTATTTTGGCCAAACTGGTCGCAAAATTAAAACTCGATTAGCAGCAGAACACGTTATTTTAATAGAATCCAATTCCGATAAGGAAGAAATCAACTCTAACTCTGTTTTTTTCAATCATTTTATTAACGAAAAACATAATTTTTAATAAATTCAGAAGTTCAATGCATGAACGAACAAACTAATTTTGACAGCTTCAAACTTTTCAATTCCTTGCTTTTTTGATCTATCGATTTGTGAATAATTTTCTTTTCTTTATCAATTTTCATTACACTTTCACAAGTCACACTCGTTCAACAACCAATGTTCCACATTACGATTTTTCCATTTTTCTAGTTTAATATAAATTTCCAATATTACTGATAGTCGATGTTGTATGATTGATTATTACTCTTTACCATGGGTCCATAGGTCCACAGGACAGTCACTCTGTCACTTTGAGTCGTGACGTCTCACTCGACGGATGACAGATGTAAACCTCAAACTTCAAATTTGACTTTCATTATTTCATAACCCGTTCGTTTTTCGTTAAGACCACGTGCATGGTCACAGTTTAACAATTTATCATTAATTTTCTTAAATATTTATTTGGCTAGGTCAAATCACAACCCCTAACAGTTAGGGACCCGCTCATGTTATAGATAACGTCATGTTGACAACAATAGTTTCAATAATTTTTCTACATTTTTCAAAGTTGCTTTTTTCCACCACATGTTCAAATTTTTTTACTGTTATTCACAATAATGTAATATTTCTCTTTTCTGTAGATCTTAACTTTGTAACTTTTTTTGCAGAAGATGAAGGATTAATCCTTAGAATCATGTCCTGCTGCTGATGTAAGTCTTCCGACTACATTTCGTATGTGTTGATGTGTGTCCTATGAAGTAATAAATATTTTATTTGGTGAGGTTCGACTGTAAGTTTTTTACCTACCCAGTATCATCTCACCTCCACTGTATGTTATGGATCGTCTCCGTTGGATATTCCCTATTCAATTTATAGGGATGGATCACACCTCCCTGCTTAGAAATTGAAGTGACGATGATGCAAATAGAATACCGTAGTGGTAACAAAACGACATTTGGGCAATTAGTAATTTCGAAGTTAATCGTAGCAAGCTAGATTAAAAAAAACTCGGTTCCAAAAAAATTGAGTAGCTGTAAAAACTGAGTGTGATAGTTTATAAACTGTTCAGAATTTTGAAAATATAATTAAATGCAGGCTAAACCGAAAGTCCGGAATAATCTAAACAAAGTGCAAGGGAGAGGTGTCAGTGATATCGTGGTCACCCAGTACATACAAATTGCTATATGCTATAAGTTGTAATTAATGTTAAGAAAAGTACACGAAAAAAGGCCTTTGGCGCGAGCAGAACGCCATGCAGTGGCGTAGATAACATTTGCATATTTTATATTATTACGAATTTCTATAATATTGTGAATTTCTCTCAAGTTGGGTTGTCTAATAACGCCTATATGCACCGTTTTCGCGTTTAATCCAGATCAACTAAACCGGATTAAGTGGTCTTGGGTTGAGTTATATTCTCCGAAACATGAAAAGTGCGGATTACTTAATCCAAACAACAGTTTGGCATCATTGCAAAAATCTGTACAACTTGACGTTTTTATCGCGCAACTCAAAATAATTTCGAAAGTCATAAGAATCTGATAACAAAATTGAGCGAACGGTATGAAGGTATAGAAAGAGTTCGAAATTTATCCATATTGGGAAAACAGTGTTTGGTTAATTTAGAAATTGTGGAATATGCGACGGTATTAAAAGATGAGAAAACGAATCGAATATCGCTGAACGATAAGAAAAATGCATGGAAAAATATCGAAATCGAATACAATGCAAGTGCTCCTGGTCTATGCTATCGTGCTGCAGAGTCGCTCTAAATATTATTCAAAAATAAGGGAAAAGAGTTGAGAAAAAAAATTGCAGATGGTACATTTTTTTGTGTTCTTTGGTGTTCTGGCATCGACTGCTATGGTCATTAGCCACGTGTTCTGGATAGGCCTTGTTACTTACTCCATGCGCCACCTTAGGAGCAGCACTGTTAATTGGAACACAACAGTGAATCGAGCACTGTTGCGTTCCAAAGATTAGTTTATCAGGCTTTTTCCCGAATTTGAAAAAAGTATTGTTACTTATTAAGTTTCATCTCCTGAACACGAATCTGAGAAAATTTCGTGGGGGTCTCCAATACTTTTCGAGTTATGACCTTTTAAATCTTGAAAATCAACCATTTTCAAACACGATTTTTTCAGTAAACAATCTCACAAAATTCCTCCTTCTTTTGGTCGACACTTTTTTTAGATCATAATCAACACGTATTTCACAATTACACGCACCAAAATCCAACATTTCACAAAAAAATTAACCTTCTTGTGAAGAACCCATACATAAACCTATACCAACTCATCTCAAGAATGTACCTCTATGAGAAGTGAGGTTGAGTATAGTAATATAAGAATTAAGGATAATTTTATTTGTAAAACGTTTGGTAAAGTGTCTACAAAGGGAAGGAGGCATTTTGTGTTATTTTTTACAGAAAAAATCGTGTTGGAATATGGTTGATTTTCAAGATTCAAAAAGTCATAACTCGTAAAGTATTAGAGACCCCCACGAAATTCTTTCGGTTTTGTGATCAGGAGATAAAACAATGTAACACCACTTTTCTTTTTCACCAGAAGACGACTGCGGATAGAAGCAGTTGAAATGTTGAGATTTATACAAATCATAAGATGAGGGAAGTCCGAAATGAATATACTCACTTTTCTTTCTGTTTCGAGAAAAAGCCCGATAAACTTACCTTAACCATGAAAGGAGCAAATACTTTTGACTGGATGAGGAACGATGCCAAAAATTAGGGAAGTTGAGATTGAAGACAACTTGAACAAACCAAAAAAGCATGTTTTGAAGAAACTTGTAGCTATCCAAATCAGATAAAACTGAAAAATTAGGCAACATTTCTGAAATTAGATCAGCAAGTTTTTCTTTGTTTAACTTCATAACATTAAGAAAATATAAATGATTTGATGTTCTGATTGTAGAGTGGAATAGAGTTATTTCTTCATGGTGTATTCATTAAACACTATTTCATTTCCTAAAAAGTTAAAATATGTGAAAGATTTTGTGTAACTACAAAACCTTTCAATAGTACAAAATCTTTCACGAGTAGGTATGCATAAAAAGTACACAGCAGAATTTAGCCAAATATATAATCGAACCATGGAATATTTACAAACTAGTAAAATAATTATTGATTTTAAAGAATCCTTTGGCCTACCATACGATTGCTCATTTCATACATATTGGGTATATTATATTATTATATTATTATATTATTATATTATTATATTATTATATTATTATATTATTATATTATTATATTATTATATTATTATATTATTATATTATTATATTATTATATTATTATATTATTATATTATTATATTATTATATTATTATATTATTATATTATTATATTATTATATTATTATATTATTATATTATTATATTATTACATTATTATATTATTATATTATTATATTATATATTATATTATTCGACCATGTTTTCCGATTCGTGCTCTCTTAGATTTTCAGGGGGAGCAGAAATCCCTCCATTCATATCTGAGGCGATGTTATGTAACACTGCAGTTCCTTCTGAATTTGCTGAAGGACCAGAAGAGTTGTCTCCTTTCAAAGTTTGAACTTCCATAAAAAAACATATTGTCCATGTCATATGAAATTATTCCGCCCGATTATATTATGTTCTAGAAAATCCAAAATTAATAACATCAGTAATATTTCCGTCATTCTCTAAAAATATTTTGTATCAACTTCCATTTTTCCTTTTTCATCGAGGAAATACAAAGATACATTAACAACCAACCCAACAGTCACACGTACGTTTGCTAAGCTTAAACTTCGAAAATCATTGGATTAAAGTTAATCGCGATTAAGGCGTATTTCGATACGGTGAATACAAAAAATTAGAGTTAATCGAGCTCAATTTTTAATCTGTTTTAAACTACTTCGGTGCATACGGCTGTAATAATTATTTTGATTTTGCAATTCTGATTTCCTCATATTGATTTTGAAATGATTTTGTTTCGAGGATCAACTGTCAAGTTTCGACTAGACTTAACTTTACTCTTGTCTCAGGGGCAAGTTCCAAATCCTAGCCTAGTTTTGTTATTTCTGTGAATTTCTTTTTCAAAATGACATTTCTTGTTCATGACCACCTTCTATTTACGAATGGTTCAAAGTCATCTTTCTTTGATCACGGAATATTACATCCAAATCTAGTGATGCTGCGCTGGTTTTGGTCACAGCATCTCTGTCTTTTTGCGTGACCTATGAGATGGCGCGTACGCAAGTTTCATGGAATTTGCTAGATCGATAAATAATGATCTAAATCTACGTATGCTTAATTTCTGAAAGTTAAAAACTACTAATTATTTTTATGGAATTCAAATTTTGGAAAGTTTGTTTCACTTTGGAGATTTGCGCAGGCAGTGCGCAACAGTTCTTTTATGAAGTAAAAAATTCTCGATATTCTGGCCATTCGCAAAGCAACATTTCCACTTCGTTTTCATGGTCGAGGATGGTATATATACGATCTTTTAATACCTTTTTCTCGAAGGTGTCTGGGACGCATCGGTATTTCTGGAGTTTTCACTCCACAGGTAGGAAATTTACATTCACCGGTAAGGTTAGGTTGTTTGAAATAAAGCAATAAATAGGGCCCTAACGAACAAGGGAGTGGATAGAACCACTTCCAGGTGGGTGTGCCATATGCTGGCTACAAGAACTGCTGAAACGAAAGTGGGCGATATCAGCTTTCAAATCAGAACAAACAGGGGAAGCTCACAAGGCTATCACCTCTGATGTGGAGTCTCGTAGTAGATGAACTACTCGGAACACTTACCGGGAACGGAGTCACTTGCCTTGAATTTGCTGTCGACATAGTCATTATGGCCAAAGGCAAATTCGAAGGAACCCTCTGCGATCTCATAAAAAGGGAGCTAGAGACTACCAGAAGATGGCGCCTCTCTGTGGGATTGAGAATTAACTCATCAAAAACCACAGTTCACTAGAAGCACCTAAGGACTGTTCGCCTCGACGGAGCAGACTTAGATTGGAACAAGAGGTGAAGTATCTAGGGCTTACCCTAGACTCAAAACTACTCTGGAACAGACACGTAGAAAAGATCGTTAACAATGCAAAATCATCACTGATGGTGTGCAGGAACATTGCAGGAAAAAAGTGGGGCTTGTTGTTGTTATTGTTGTTGAGTTGAGTTGTATAGTGAGACCTATGATCACCTACGGAGCAGTAGTGTGGCACGGCAGAACCGAACTCGCCACAACAAAGAAAATTCTGGAGAAATTGCAAAGTATGTCTTTGTATAACAGGATCAATGAGGTCGACTTCAACAGCAGCTATAGAGGTCATTCTGGACCTCACTCCTCTCCATATCATGGCAAGGAGAACTGCTTGGAGAGCAAACCTCAGGTTGGCTAAAGTCGGACTCAAAGGGACAGCACACCTTGCCAATCTCACAACTGGCGAAATTACCAGGAAATTTGGTTTTGAGAAACTTTTTCGAACGGAATTAAATATCAAGAAAGAATGGAGAACAGAATCCATTCGAGCATTAGGGAAGGAATACCATAACATGGTACACGGACGGATACAAAACTCTCGACGGAACTGGAGCAGGAGTCTTTGGGCTTCGCACCAAATACTCCGAGCCCATGGGCTAGTTCCCCAGCATTTTCAAGCGGAAATTCACAATAGAAAGGTGCATTCAGTTCGACAGGAAATACCGGGACAAGGAAATCGCAATCCTCTCCGATAGTCAAGCAGACATCAAAGCGTTGAGCTCATATAACATCAACTCGAAGATGGTCTGGGAATGCCTAGACAAACTCAACGATCTAGGAACAACAAGGTGATCCTCCTCTGGGTGCCAAGGCACGATGGAGTGGAGGGCAATGAACAAGCAGATAGCCTGGAACGAAAAGGGGCATCAACCCCATTGATCGGGCCAGAACCGTTATGTGGACTTGGAAAATCTTACTTCCAAGTAAAACTCAATAACACTGAAGAAGCAATGAGAGCAACATACTAGCAAAGACTTCCAGGGCTAAGGCAGGCCAAAGATCTCCTCAGCCATTTCAACCGAGCAAGATCGAAGACACTGATCAGCCTAAGCAAAACTAGTCTAAAGACAATCACGGGATTTCTGACGGGACACTGCAGACTCAAAGAACACCTAAGGAAGCTAGGCTTAGAGGAGGACAGCACCAGATTCTGTAGGGAACATCCAGAAACACCCCACCATATATTGATGGAGTGTTATGCTGTACATCACAAGAGATTGAATATACTGGGATCACACCAGCTGACGGTGGGAGAAATACCACGAATAGACCCCCTCAGAATCCTTAAATTCCTCAAGGAATTGAGGCTTGAGGGGCTGCTGTACACGAGAACACTTTGAGATAGCAGAAGAAGATGGGGCACAATAGATCAAATCAGGCCGCAGCGCATCAGTTACCATCCACACTTACTTTTACCATTTCAGTAATTTCAAAGTTTTTAGTTTGCTTAGGAATTTATTTCTATTGTCGTATTCATGGGAAATTGAAATTTAGTCTATTTATAACTTTTTTTTATTATTATTACAATACATATTTTATATTTTTGGAGTTAATGGACTGAACCGTGTTTGAGATTGGTAACTCAACGTTTCGGTTTCCGTTTTGCAGCCACTCAGTCTGCGTTCTCCTATTATCAAAAGAGTTTCCTGACCTCAAAAGACGCCCTGAAGGTTATACACTCGTATTTATACCTGGTTAAATGGTTGGCGGAAAGCGCATATGAGAAAATGTACAAAAAAGTTTCTGGTAAAGGAAAAACACATTTTCTCTCAGGGAAAAATTTTGTTTGTTTTACTTGCCCTTCTAGATATCATCTGATATATCTCCTGATCAGATAGGCATACCGCACCTTTCTAGAAACACTCTCATACTAACGAAAATTTCAGAATTAGCATTGATCATCAACAAATATTTATCTTTCAAGACGTAGCATTTCATTCATTTGAACTAATTCCCTTTTGTGTATTTCATTAGAACATGAGAAACACGACTTAACACCAAGGTATAATTAGGCGATGAAAATTACTTGGATTCGATTTTCTGTAGAGAGGTTATCAGCAAAACACTGAAAGAACTTCGGAGTAGTTGAGCTATCTTTTATCATATACCAAAAATCATGCAATTCTCTTGTAAAGTTAACGGCAGCGCCAATGATGTAGTCAATTAACATTCTGTCGGTTTTATTTTCAAGTATGAATAATAATGCAATTTACCAAAGGCGCGATATTCTATGCATACACTGTATAAATATTCATAAAGTTGTATTCGTTTTGACGAACACCTCGAGTGATTATTTCTCGCTGACAACTGGGGGAATTATGCCATTAATTATAAACGAGTGAAACCGTCCATCGTGTCGAAAGATCACTTGCAGTTTTCATTCGAATTCAAACTAGAGACGAGTTTGAATAAGGTTCCATCAATCATCGATATTTTTGTTTTTCAACGTTCCAGTGCACTTTTTTTCGAATGGATTTTTCTGATTGTATCTTTCAGTAGGTAGGTAACTGTTTAAACATTATAAATCAGCAAAGACACCGTGACATCATTTAGAATATTTACTATCGTTGGCACTGTTTGAATTTTGTATTTGTTGATATACCAAATGTTCATTACGCTGCAACGACGAAGGTAAGAGGTTTTGATTTTGGCAAATTTTTTTTAAAAGACATAGTAGTTCATGAAAATTGTTATGATTCAACATACTGCAAAGAAAATAGTCTTAGCGGTTTTTATCTGATTTATTTTATAGAAAAAGTATAACTACCAATTCACATTCGTATATCATAACTTAAATTATTAAATTCCCAAATTTTCTTATTTTTGCTGATGATCTGAAAATATTCCATACAGTGTCACACTTGAACGATTTCAAGCTCATTCAAGAGGATCTTGATCGGTTTTTAGACTACTGCCGAAATAACGCCCTCTACCTGAACCTCACCAAATGCAATCAGATGACATTTAGTAGAAATACTGACTTAACAATTTATAATTATACCGTGCAGGATCATAATCTCAGCACCTACAGTGAAGTAAAGGACTTCGGAGTCATTTTTGATTCGAAAATGACTTTCAATAAACATATTTCCTACATCTCTAAGAAAGCGAACAAAATGAATACCTTAACATATTTAGTATACATGTGAATACTGTTTCTGGGTTCGTCCTGTTTGTATTACTATTTGTAAAAAATAAAAGTAAAAAAAAATAAAAAATAGCACTTTTTGACTTCAAATCAGACTGTCTTGATTGAACTTTCTGTCAGTTCCGGCTTCAGGTCCTTACATCGTTGACTTCTCACTTTTCTACTCAGAATATCATCCAAAGAGTGTGTCGATACCTGCATGACTCCCCCTGCACCGTGAATTTCGATGGAAATAACACTCCACAGTCTTCAGGTTTGGTCGTGGGACATGGTCATAGCACACCAAAATCTTGACACTGCTGCATTTGAATATCGTCTCCAACATGCTTCTTATAACTGTTCAATCCAGCTCCTCAATCCCAGAGAACAATTTTGGGATTGCCAGATCCACCAGATTCTGGTCGACCATCCAATCTGTTAATTAGGTGAGACTCTTCCAGCTATCTTCATGAAACGGTTTATCTCGGGGATGCTTACTGGTAACCAAGTAGTAGCTGTTTCTGGGTCCCTTGTTGAATTGTAGCACGCCTCCAACTTCTGGATTCTGTTCCGGTAGTGTTTGGAATTGATCACATTCCTTGTAGAACATCACAGTGATGCACTTGGACTTGGACAGTGAGCATAATCAGCCGGCACCTTGAAAAGGTCTCGAGGATTTTTTCGAGTTACTCCGTGTCGTACTTTCTGTCTGTTTGAGTACAAATACATGAGCTCCTGTATCGTCATCTCATCCTGAGAATTTGGTCATGATTTACAGCGTAAGGAGCCAACCTAATCAAATGAACGTTCCTGGGTTTCCTTCTGGGTGGCTTGAAGATTCGAAAGACCAGGTCGTTTATCCTCTTGACGATCTTTCCAGAGATTCCGTAACTTTGGTGATAAGCCACGGCGACGCTTCGTGTTGTACAGCACAAATAGGTCACCAGTTTCAAATCTTCCAACATCTGCCTTGAAGTCGTAGGTTTCCTTCAATCTATCATTGGCAGTCTGGATGTTCAAACGGACTCGTTCGTGGATATCGTACATTCTCTGCCGGAGTTTGCTGATGTAGTACTCTCCTGAAGTGACTTGTCCTGGTGGCGTTCCAAATTTCAGGTCACAGGAAAGTCGCAGCTCTCGGTTTATTATGATACTGGCAGGGATTTTACTGGTTGATTCATGTATTGTTGAGCGATAGGCAATCAGTTTCGCGGATTTTCAGCATTTGACACATTTCCTGGATCAGGTTGGACACGAAATTTCTGTTAGATGTTCTTCAGCGACCCCATCATGGATTTTTCGACACATTTCCTGTCTTCTGTTCCTGGGTACCTCTGCCTGGCGTCTTTCTTCTCCAATGTTCTCAGAATCCAACACACGCTCCAGGACCCCATTTACCAGAGTGGGAGAATTCCACAAAGCCCAGTAGGATTTAACCGCTGGCGAATAAACTGCGATTTCCTGCCGTGATGGTCTCTGATTGATCTTCTTCCAGCCGATGACTAAACCAAAATCTGGATCTTTCTCTTGATCATTCCAGTTATCGTCTTTTGCCGTGGTTCTTCAAACTGTTGCTTCCGTTTCCACTCGTCGGCAATGTGATCAGCCATCTGGGCATGGTCTCAGCGACAGGGAATCTGTTTTTTTATGACTAATCCCGGCTCAATGTTCGATCTCGGAATCTAATGTTTGAAGTCCAGATCTGAACCTCCAGATTTTTTTAATGTAAAAGTCATTTAAGAGCTGTATTTGTAGAATAGCTCTACTCCTTTTACAACAGCCGACAGCTCTCTCGTGGTGACACAGAATTTGAACTCATTGCATCATTTTGCACTTGCTTCATACATTATCTAGGGTGAAATAATTTGTGATCCAAAAACTATCCCTCAACAACCCTCCGAAGTAAAGAAATCTTGAAATAGTTGAAATAACCGTGGCTCCAGGTATTTTCAGAGGAAATGAATCATTTCACACCAGTGACCCAATTTTTGAATTGTCGGCATTTGTTCTCTAGAGAAATATGACGTCATTTTATCTTGATATTGACAGATGAAATTCCTAGTACCCAATGCAGGAGAATTCGAAAATTTTCCTAGGAATTTATTTTTCAGGTTAAAGAAACTCGAAGATATTTTCTATGTATTGATGAAAGTATTATTATTCAGGTTCAGTAGGTATAGGTATGGATATTGTACAAGAGATGGTTTTGAAGAGATGGTATTGAACAATTAGGAGGCTGCAATTGCTAAAGCATGACAATTTTTTGCGAGACCAAAATTCGTTCCACAATTCAAGTGAACGACAGTTTGTTTGTAGGAAGGACAATTTTCAGAAGTTATTGTTAGAAATCGATGATAAAAGCAACAACCTCCCTGTCGAGTTTTAGCAATGAAAAAATAAACTAAACTTTTAGTAGCCCATGCAGATGCGAAATTATTGACCGCTGTGTTCTTGGTGGCACTCCGCAGGGTTCATTTTGTGATAACTTTTTGCGTCCCTATTCTTTTTATTTGCATGATTTTTCAGATCTTGCCAAATATACGATAGGAAAATTTTGCTTTACTCTCTTATGTATGATTCCACCAACATACCTTTTTCCTACAAACCCCAGTTTTAAGTTCCCCAGAGATGGCATCCAATTTAATGACAATACTATCCCACATTTCTTTTACGATATTATGAGTAAAAGTTTTCGTAAATTTCCAATTCTTAGTTCTGCATCATTTTCTGCAGTTCTAATGCATTTTTGGAGTGCTGCTTATGAATCTTTTTTTGACTCTATTTCCAGGAAGTTATAACAAAACCTAGCAAAAATCGTATCTTCAAACGTCAAATTCAAATGTGTGTGACCAAAAATCCAATTTTTTAATTGGTCAAACAAAATTCTTCTATGATCGCATGCAAGACATACGTCCCAAATCTAAGCTCCTGCGAAATGACTTCCTACGGTATTCAAAAATAGCGGTTCTCTCGTTTCATTGTTTCACGTGAGAATTTAATCTAGAGAAATATTTCATGAGAGAATCAATTCCTACGATTTCAAAAATTGGGTTCCTGCTGAATATGTTCTATGAGGTGAAATAATTTGTGAACCAAAATCAACCCCTGAACCACCCTCCAAAGTAGAAAAATCTTGAAACAGTTGAAATACCCGTTGGTCGAGGTTATTTGGAACAAATTAAATATTTTACTCCTGCTGAATACGTTCTTCACGATAACATTATTTGTGAACCAAAAACTACCTCTCAACGAACCTCCGTAGTGGAAAAATCTTGAAACAGTTGAAATACCCGTTGCCTGAGTTTTCTTGACGGAAATGAATCATTCTAGACCTGCTGAATACGTTCGAAACGGTGTAATGATTTGTGAAACAAAAACTACCCCTCAACAACACTCCGAAGTGGAAAAATCTTTGAAACAGTTGAAATACTCGTTGCTCGAAGTTTTTTGAAGGAAATTAATTATTTCACACCTGCTGAATACGTGCTATGAAATATTTTGTGAACCAAAAATTACCCTTCAACAACCTCCCGAAGTAGAAAAACAGTTGAAATGCCCGTTGATAGAGGATAATATAATGTACATTGCTACGAACAAGACGTGTTCAGAAGTTCGCTGACAAATAGAAGTGATTTATAAGAGTAAAACTGTGAGTATTTTCTTCAGTTTTGTACCAATTAATTGAGAATAAAAAGCCGAATTCTAATATCTGAAAGTAAATTTCGTGGACCTTTGAATAAAGGATATAATCAAGAAACACCCATAAGATAAATCTGTTGATTCAGAGTACAACACCTTCGCACATAAATAAAAAGTTAAAATAAAAACAACAAATAAAAACAAGTACTCGCTAGGGCTATCTTAGTTTCTCGTTGTTGACTGTTTAGTCAATGAGCCATTCGCACTTTGGAAATGGGCGATTTAACCAAAGATGAACTCCAAAAAATGTTTCCAGTGATTGTCTCTCAAAACGAAGCTATCAAATTCCAGAATGACCAGCTTTTCAGTCAATTTGCATCACTAAAAGAAGAATTCAGAGATTATAAAAAATCTGTCGAAGATAAAATAAACAACTTGGAGACTGAAACAGTTTGCTTGAGGGAAGAAATTGGAAAACTGAAAGAGAAGATAACATCAACTGAAAGGAAAAACAAAAAGTATAATCTTATCATCTACAATCTAGATGGAATAGATTCATTCCAGTCTGTTATCAACTTATTTCAAAGAAAATTGGAAATTAAGTGTGAGGAAAGATCTGAGAGACGTTTATAGACTCAACTCTGGAAATAAGAATAGTAAGTCAGCGCCCATCCTGGTTGAGTGTCTAACCAACAAGCTTAAGGTGGATGTTCTTAATCAAGCCAAGAAACTGAAGGGTACCGGTATCTATATATCACTAGACTACGTTCTTGAGGATTATCAAAAAAAGAAGTCTTTATATGTGTATCAGAAAAACTTGAGGGGATTAGGCGAGGAAGTCAACGTCAGAGGTTACTCATTGGTTGTGAACGGGATTACATTGAGCCTGGATGAATTGAAAGAAAAAGTATTGCTTGTAGAAGACAATCCAAGAAAGGAAAGGAAAGACAGTGTGTTGTCGGGTGGATCGCTATCACAGAAAGAAAAAACACAAAGACATTTACGATCAAATAAACAAAAATAGTATGTAATTTAATCCTTATCCTAAGTTTGTCATTAAAACTGCGCAGCGACTATTTAGTTTTCTCTGGTTATTTGCTGATAATTTCATTTCTTAGTAAACATTCATCATAAAATATGAAGCTCAAAATTTATTATCAAAATTGTAGGGGTTTGCGAACGAAGCTTGCAGAATTTTATCAGAATGTAGTGTTAGATAACTATGATATTATCGTCGTAACTGAAAGTTGGCTGAACAGTGATATTTTTGATGCTGAAATTTTCAATAATAACTATAGTATTTGCCGGTGTGATAGATCATTTATAAGAACTGGGAAAGCAAGAGGAGGAGGAGTGTTGATAGCGGCACTGAAGAAATATAATAGTTCTTTAATTTTGTCATACAATTCCCAATTTGAATCAATATTCGTCAAAAGTAACATTTTGGGTAATGAAATCATCCTCAATGCTGTTTACATACATTCTAATTCTCAATCGTATAAGAATTACGTAGATTTATTTGATGCCATTACTAATGAATCTCGACACATTACGCACTACATTCTACTTGGTGATTATAATATAAGTTATATCAATGGTACACAATTAAATTTTTCTGTCAACAACAAAATTGTTGGATACATATATTCCCTTATGAATTCGCTTAATTTGAGATCGTTTAACAACTGTATGAATGAGGATAATAGAACACTTGATTTAATTCTTGGTAATGTAAATATAAATATTACTGAAGTAACTCCACTAGTCCCCATAGACAGAAAACATCCATCGTTATTATGTGAAATTGAGTTACAGAAACAGGATAAGTACAAATACCCAGAAATTTCATTACAAAATAAATACAATTATAAAAGAGCAAATTTTGATGAGTTATGCGAACGCCTTCGATGTATTGATTGGACTCCTATAGGGTATTCGAAGGATATTAACGAGCAAGTGAGATATTTTTATGATGTCCTGTATCATATCATTGATTTGTGTGTTCCAAAAATAAAAATCAACAAAAACAGAAAAAGTTTCCCCGCTTGGTTATCCTGTGAAATAAAACAAAAAATGAAAGAAAAATAATATTATAGAAAAATAAAAAACCAGTCAGATGAATTTCTAAAGGAATATAAAAGGCTTAGATCAGAGTTGAAGGTTGACATAAAAAATGCTAACAATGATTACAATAAGGAAACTGAAGCTAACCTAAAAGATAACAATGAAAATTTCTGGAATTTCGTAAACTCCAAAAAACAAAGTAGAGATCTTGATTCTCATATTATATTGGCAAATGAAACTACGCGAGATCCACAAAAAATTGCATCAGCTTTTGCTGATTATTTTACCTCAGTATATGAAAATGACTCTGTAGGTAACTCTGGAGATGTCAAAAATGAAGTATTCACTCGTTTGAAGATAGGGGAAATTTTGCACATATCACACATAACTGTATCTGACATGGAATATGCCTTCCGTAAACTGAGACCAAAAAAATCATCTGGCTCAGACGGCATACCATCTTATATTATTAAAGCCTGTAAGGATTACATAATGTATCCACTTATGATAATCTTTCAAAACTCACTACGGTCTGGAATTTTTCCTGAAATATTTAAAAAAACTAAGCTGACACCCATTCACAAAAAAAACGAAAGATCTTGTGTCTCAAATTACAGACCTATTGCTATACTCAATGGGACCGCGAAGCTTTTCGAATACATCTTGTATCGTAAAATTTTTTGGCATGTCCGAAGCAGTATTTCTGAGTCGCAACATGGCTTTTGCACTGGGAGATCGATTGAAACAAACCTAGCATCTTTTTTAACCAAGGTCACGGAAATGCAGCGGGCACAAGTTGATACGATTTACACAGACTTTGCTAAGGCATTTGACAAAGTCGATCACCGAATTCTTATGGATAAACTACGAATGTATTCTTTCAGTAATTCACTAATAAAATTATTCACTAACTACCTTCGTGAAAGAACGCAGTATGTCGCATATAAAGGAAAGGTGTGAAAAATTTCCTTGCAAAGTCTGGTGTACCTCAAGTATCAAACCTGGGCCCTATACTCTTTTTATTGTTCATTAATGATCTTCCTGACTACTTATCATGTGATTGTCTTTTGTATGCTGATGACTGTAAAATTTTCAAGACAATTACCAATCAAGAGGATCATATGCTTTTACAAAACGATCTCTGTTCTCTTCATAATTGGTGTGAAGAAAACAAATTACATCTGAATTTAAGTAAATGCTTTGCGGTTAGCTTTTGCAAGTCAAAAAATGTTTTGGAGTACAGTTATCACATAAATCATCAAGAATTGGAGAGGTGTCATGAAACGGTCGATTTGGGAGTCACTTTCCAAGCGTCTTTAACATTTGAAAAGCATATAACTAAAACTTGTCAAAAAGCTCGAAAAATGTTAGGATTCACGTTTGAATTCAGAAACATAGAAACAATAAAAACTCTTTACTGCACTTTTGTTCGAAGTCGCTTGGAATTTGCTGCCATCGTTTGGGACCCAGGAAAAATAATTTTGAAAAAATGCCTCGAAACTGTCCAAAACAAATTTATTTCATATTGTATAAAAAATATAAGTCCCCGGACCACTCATCGTATGACCCCATAAGAATCGAATTCAATCTAATAAAACTTGAAAATAGAAGACAAATACAAAAAATAATTTTTGTTTATAAAATTTTGACATGCAAAATTTACTGTGAGTTCGCTATCCCAGCTCAAACTGTATGTTCCGAGACAGGTGTTACGTCCAAAAAATATCTCATTTCATATTCCTAAAGTGCCCATTATTGATAAAATGTGTACTCTTGTTAACAAATTATTACAAGCCGTTCCTACCTTAGATATGCATACCGTGTCTCTCCCAGTTCTTAGAAATGAACTACATAAATTACTCTCACCCTCAACAACCTTTCAATGTTACACATCCAAAAAACACACCTTAATTGAAATCACAGCCACATCCATTAGGTTGAAATTATCATAATTCATTTATCTTGTTTTCTTTTTATTATTCATTGTAGGTATATCGAGATAAAATACATGAAATTAGTAGTAGTTATAGCTTATAGTATATAAATAATTAATCCATAGCTTAAGTTGAATGGAAACATGTAATTAGGTTAATCCCTGTATGTTTTCGAGAAATAAATAAATAAATAAATTTTTTGACGGAAATAAATAATTCTAAAGCTGCTGAATACGTTCCATACGATGAAATAATTTGTGCACTAAAAAAACACTACCCCTCAACAACCCTCCGAAGTAGAAAAATCTTGAAACAGTTGGAGTACCTGTTACTCGAGGTTTTTGACGGGAATGAATTATTCTGGACCTGCTGAATACGTTCTATAGGGTGAAATAATTTCTGAACCAAAAACTACCCCTCAACCACCCTCCGAAGTAGAAAAATCTTGAAACAGTTGGCCCGTGGCTCGAGGTTTTTTTGAAGGAAATGAGTTATTTCACATCTGCTGAATACGATCCGTGAACGAAAAACTACCCCTCAATCACCCTCCAAAGTAGAAAAATCTTGAATCAGTTGAAATACCAGTGCTCGAGGTTTTTTTAGAGAAATGTATCATCTTACATCTGCTGAATACGTTCTATAGTGTGAAATAATTTGTGAACCAAAAACTACCACTCAAAAACCCTCCGAAGTTGAAAAATCTTGAAACAGTTGATAAACCCGTTGCTCGAGGATTTTTGACGGAACAAGTATTTCAACTATTTCGAGATTTTACTATCGCGGGGGTTTGTTGAGAGGTAGTTATTTGGTAATGAGTAATTTTCTGCCGATACGATGGGTACAAAAGCAAGATTAAGTATTTTGCAGCTCTAACCCTCCATCGGTGGCGTTGTTAGAACATTTTCGAAATTTCATCCCCAATTCTTGACCATACCTGCAAAAATTGTTTTTTCTTCCAAGAATGCTCTAACGTGCAGCCATGATTCAAGGTAAAGAAGAGCATAAAATATCTAAGATATAGTTGTTGGATTCAGGTGTTATCTATAAGCGTTCTGACATTCGAATAGTATGCTATCTCTTCCTCTTCCCCAAAAAATACCCAACGTTATAGGAAAACCATCTAGTTCAACACTGCCTTCAGAAAATCAGCACGGAAAAATAAAGTGTCAATTTTGCTCTATTATCAAAAATCGATTTACACAAAGTCAGTGTGGAATCTGTTTATTACCCATTTGTAAAGAAGATACACAGATTACTATACCGGGTGGCTACGGAAGTATTGCCTACGGAATATCTCAGTTATTGTATGAAGTAGGTTTGTGAAATTTGGAGCGTCGATATAATAACATAAGAGCTAGAATTTGAGCATATTGACATGTCGAAGTTAACTTCCGGTCTGACCGGAAGTAACATCAACTTTCTTATTTTAAATGGAAACCCTATTTTTTTTCTTTTCGCTTTATTCAGCATTCAATTCCCTTTCTAATGACATATCACAAGTTGGTATCTAACCAGAAACTAGATCAGAAAAAAATTATTATTGAAATTCACCGAGTAGGCCGTGGAAGCAAAATGAAAGCCAAAAATTGAAAAGTTGGCTATGGAAACCATACGTCACTTGATAACAGTTGCTACTACTGTGATATTTTATTTTCATTCGTCGGCGTTATAAAAAGCCGCCAAAAAAAATATTGTAAAAATTGGGAAAAAAACAATACTCTGTAGGTCCATAACTTAAATAGGAACATACAACTTTTTCTTGCCTGTACTATTCAGCATAACCATTCCTTTCTAATGATATAATAGAAAATAATTTTTTGAACTGAGATACCGAAAAATCCAATTATTATTCTTCAAATAACAAAACAGATTATCGCCATACGCAAAAATAAAATTAAAAATAATGAGGAATGATAAATTATATCGAAAAAAAAAATTCAAATTGATAGGATTAAAGATAAAATAAATTCAAAACAAATGTTCAGCGTCAATACATTTATTGACTCTGGTGATATTTTCATGTAAAACGTTTCTCAACATTTGGGGCGTGATATCTTGGAAAGCTCTACGAATTTTTACTTCTAGCTCATGTAGAGTTGTAGGCTGTGTGCAATATACCCTATTTTTGAGATGCCCCCATAGAAAAAAGTCGCACGGAGTAAGATCAGGTGACCTTGGTGGCCACCTGACTGGACCATGGGTTGTTATAAGTCTCTCTTGAAAGCGATTTTGAAGATAATTTCTCGCTATTCTTGAATTATGCGGAGGGGCACCATCTTGCTGGAAGTACATTCTCTCAGTTATTTCCGCTGGTAGGTTGTTAATGAATTCCGAAATTTCATTCATTAAAAAATTAAAGTATCTCTCTCCGGTTAGTTGGCCTTGAAAAGGAATGGGGCCAACAATATGAGTTCCAACTATTCCTGCCCAAACATTCACACCAAATCTCTCCTGGAAGCCGCCTTGTCGAAACCGGTGCTCGTTTGCTATCGCCCAGTAGCTGGAACAAAAGACCGTTCACACTTTTAGCACTTTACACTTCGACTATCGACAATAATCCAAATAAAGTACAGTACCTACCTTGTATTATTCCTGTTAAATAATCCATTGTTGGTAAATCTTGACTCGTCCGTAAACAAGATATAATAGTTAAATAGGTGATTCTCAGCATTTTGTCGAAGAAACCAATTACAATATTCCAGGCGCCTTTCACCGTCATTTTCATACAAATGTTGATGCAACTGATACTTGAAGGATTTCAATCGATGTTTTTTCAAAATTTTCCTAGCAGAGTCCTTACTTATAGCTAATTCGGCGCCAATCTGCCTTGAGGAAATTGTGCTATCATATTGTACTAAAGCTAATACATTAATTTCAGTTTCCTCATTAATAACAAATGCTTCTTGGTCTTCGTGAACATCAGGCTCAGTTCTTAATTTTTCTTCAAGCCACTGGAAATACCTTCTTGACGGTTGCTGCATCCCTGGATATCGCTCTAAATACAATCGTTCAGCGGCATAAGAATTTTTTAAACATTCACCATAAATGAGAAGCATGTCAATTTGTTCGGTTCGTGAATAACGGGGCATTTTTTGAATATTCCACTAACTGATTTCGATTTCCAAACCCTTTTAAAATGGCAGAATCAAAAACACTACTTCGAACGTCAAAATAATATGGATAGCAGCGTTCGTGACAGCTCTCATTTCTTTTTTGTTTCATTCCAAAATACATCTTAATCAGCCTACTTGTTAATATTTTGGTTCGAATGATTATTGCAATGGAATGATTATTCTGAATAGCACAAACATCGTCCATAGGTAGATATTAGAATATCTATGGACGATGGCACAGACCAAGTACGTTTATGTTCCTATTTAACCTAGAACCTACAGGATATAATTTATCATTCCACATTATTTTTAATTTTATTTTTGCGTATGGCGATAATCTGTTTTGTTATTTGAAGAATAATAATTGGATTTTTCGGTATCTCAGTTCAAAAAATTATTTTCTATTATATCATTAGAAAGGAATGGTTATGCTGAATAGTACAGGCAAGTAAAAGTTGTATGTTCCTATTTAGGTTATGGACCTACAGAGTATTGTTTTTTTCCCAATTTTTCCAATATTTTTTTTGGCGGCTTTTTATAACGCCGACGAATGAAAATAAAATATCACAGTAGTAGCAACTGTTATCAAGTGACGTATGGTTTCCATAGCCAACTTTTCAATTTTTGGCTTTCATTTTGCTTCCACGGCCTACTCGGTGAATTTCAATAATAATTTTTTTCTGATCTAGTTTCTGGTTAGATACCAACTTGTGATATGTCATTAGAAAGGGAATTGAATGCTGAATAAAGCGAAAAGAAAAAAATAGGGTTTCCATTTAAAATAAGAAAGTTGATGTTACTTCCGGTCAGACCGGAAGTTAACTTCGACATGTCAATATGCTCAAATTCTAGCTCTTATGTCATTATATCGACGCTCCAAATTTCACAAACCTACTTCATACAATAACTGGGATATTCCGTAGGCAATACTTCCGTAGCCACCCGGTATACGTATATTTTCAGTGTTCCAGTGCAAATGACGATTCTTTATAACTTGGAAAAAATGCTTACTTAAGCTAATAAAAGTTGAAACCCATGACTTGATGAATGTTTTTGAATGTTAGATAAAATGTAACACGCGACCTATCGCGTTCGGCCAAGAGACGCGACCGATGGAGGGTTAAAATAGTGATACATTATCTGTATTAGTTCTGAGTCATTTGAATATGAAAAAAAAATTGTTAATACCATTTACGAACCTGCTCAAATTTTAAACCTGATCCAAACATTTATCAGATCGCATCTGTGAATCAAGAATGCAAAACAAAAGAAAGCGACGATGTATAAATCACTGACTTGGGAACAAAAAAGAAAACGTCAGGGTCTCCTATTCTTTAACGGGAATGGAAATGGAAAAGCGCCGGAGCTTAATAATGAAAACAAAGGCATTGATTCTATAGCAGGATGCCGACCATATACGAGTTGTTTTCTGTTGCTACGAATGTGAACTCAAACCGTATCAAAAGTGTCAGGCTGCGGATTTGATTTCAATACTTGATACATTGTATTTTTCCTTAAGGATGGTGTATAAGAGTGAGAAAACAATCTGCAAACATTCAGTGTGGGGCACCGACAATGAAACAGATCGAATATCTTCAAAACGTATTCTGTGCTTAACAGAATCAGAAGTTTACCGCTTAAAAATACCTATTTTGTAGTCCCGGCATGCTTTTGAATCTGTTACGCACAGAATAACCTACTTCCCACATCTAAAATTTTTTTTTCATCTCATTTTTATCCACTCCAAATCGATTAGTTCCTCTAGTTGGAGTTTCTCGACTCCGAAGGTTCCAAATCTTTGCCTACCGTACGCCTCACACTCTCCGAAGAAGTGGGATGAAGTTTCTTCGTCTTCTTCGCATTTGCGGCAAGTAGGGTTGTCTTTTATACCTATGAGTCATAGGTGTCTGTCTAACTTGTTGTGTCCTGTTAGTATTCCTATAAGGAGGCGTAGTGCTTGGCGGTTTCTGCCTAAGAGCCATGTCGTCCTTGACTTACTGGAGCCGGCCACGAAGTCCTTCGACTGCCTGCAGCCGGTGTTATTCCTCCAAAGTTAATTCAGCTCTACTTCCGCCCACTCGTCGAGGGCTGAGGAGGTTTGGCTTCTTGCGGTGCCTAGTACAGGCTCCGGTGCACAGAACGGCGCAGCGGATCCGGATCTGGCAAGTCCGTCTGCCACCTCGTTTCCGCGCACCCCTCTGTGACCCGGGACCCATACCAGCTGAACTTCCTTCGTTTCAACTAGCATCTCCAGCATTCCTGTACTCGCTCTGAGCTTGGTTCAGAATGGCAGATGGCTGTGAGCGCTGCCTGACTATCCGAACAGATACAAATTCTCTGTGCGGACCCTTCTTTCACCTCTTGCCTCGTAGCTACAGATAGGATAGCGAACACTTCATCTTGAAAAACTGTTGTATATCTACCCAAAGCATATCTCTCTAGTACCTCTCTTTCCTCCAGGTAGATTCCGGCGCCCGAATCCTGTTTGTCAGTCAGACGCTAAATTCCACCGTGTTTCCTTCCCATTGTTCTCTGCTTCGAAATAGCGAGAGTAAACTCTCTATTCCATCGCAGTCTGTCTCGTGCGCTTTTCACACTGAGGGCAGAGATCGGGAACTGCTGCTCCGCCCACTTCGCGATTTCCGCATGACTTATCATCGCTCCTTCGTTTACCAAGACTCCCAAGTCCCGCATCCTCAGATGGGCTGCCATTGCATCCTTCTTGATCCAGACTGGAACCGGTGGCAGCCTCAGCAGTACCTCCAACACTGCGGTTGGAGTCATTCTCATTGCGCACGTTATTACCAAGTAGGCCAACCTCTAGACCTTGCTGAGTTTTCGGCCTATTGTGCTGCTCTGTGCGCCTGACCACCACACGGCTGACCCATTATGTATCTTTGGTCTTACGTCTGCCGTATACAGCCAGCGCATAATCTCTGGATTGGTACCCCAATTGATTCCTACTATTATGCGCAGTTGCCATAGGATTGCTACCGACTTTTGAATAACCACATCTACGTGCGGCCTCCATGAAAGTTTGGAGTCCAGGGGACCACCCCCTGGTATTTGACCTGATAGACTAACTCCCTAGTTGTTAGAATTTTATTTACAGGATGTTTTTGTAAAGCTGAAACATTTGAACAATAGTTGGCAAGTAGCTAGCTGATCTCTTCTATACTTGAGAGGTGGGACAGATGCTTCGCCACATAGTGGTTCTAAATGCTCCAAGAGCAACAAGTAAGGCTGTTCTTTGAATTGAGTTAAGTGGCTTTAACGTTGATACTTTTGCTGACGAATATATGATGCTTCCATAGTCAAATCGTAGAAGAATGGCAGCTCTGTAGAATCTTAATAATACGTGGCTTTCCCATCCCCATTCCAAGCATGACATTAATTTCCTGATATTTAAATATTTTTTGCAGTTTGTGGTTAATTGTGAAATATGTTGTTTCCAGTTCTGTAAAACTTACTTCTCGTTTAATCTCTTCGATTTTCTGATGCTATAATGATAGAAAATTTGGTACATCGGATGTTCGTTGGAAGCCCCAAATCCGTATTTAGCGAGGGCACTCGGCAGACATTTTGATCAATTCTTTTCACGATTTACGAAATGAAAGAATGTGTGTAGGGTAGTTGCCGATTCTGTATATGCATGGATTACACAAGGAACGTCATTACCGAGCAGCGCTGAAAACTTCAAAAGAAAGGAATAATAAGGCCGTTTCGGATTTCGAAGAGGCGGCACGTTAGTCTCTTCGAATAGAAAATCTAATAACTGTATATTACACACATTCTCTCATGAGTTTCATGGAATCTTTGTCATATGGAATAGTTTGGAGTAGAACACTATAAGGGCTGTACAGACTTTGAACCAACTTTATTTTATTGAAAATTAATAACATTTTGTGTAGCTCCAAACGGCCTCATTAGTAGATATTGTGGATATTGAAGATTATAAAGTGCGGCTTCTTTTAGTCTTCTACCCCCTCCCCTGTTGACTTTTGAACGGTTTGACTTACAAACCCACATGGAACAAAAAACATTTTGAATGGTATCACGGTTGCTACTTTTTGAAATAAAAGACATTGTCATTGCTTGATGGAGGGGGTAGGGAAAATATCAATTTAAAAATTTAAAATGGGAAGGGAGGTTCAAGTGATATATCGGGCAACCACAATGTCTTTTATTTCAAAAAGTGGTAAGATATTTTACTATTTCTATTGTTTTTTTCTATAAATAAGTGGCTATTTTCAAAACGTTTTAAGTTTTTCCCACCGTTCTTCAAATTTTAATGAAGATCGTTCTTGCCGAAAAACTCTCAGTCCTGCAAAGGACCACGCACTTCGGTTAAATTCTCTGAATTTTTGGTATAATGTAAATTTTTACTTTCTTGGCAAAAGTGTCCATGGGAACAAAAAATCAGCAGACTTGTTTTCGAGAGACGGGTGTCAAAGATTTCTGATTTTGAGCAATTTTTAACAATTCCGAGATTTGACAAAAAGTCTATTTATTCTGGGAATATCACATTGGTCAGCTTGATCTCGTTTTCATTACACTTGTTCGTTCTAGAAGAACAAAGAAAAATCCAATTCGATTAATATTAAACCAACCAGTGTGAGTTCTCTGATGAGAATTAAAGATTCAATTTAGCCTGAATGAACTCGACGTTAACTAACATTAAATTTTTATACAGGGTAATTCGAAAGCACACTACATTATACGCTCATGAATAATATCCAAATCCATAACATATGTCTCTCCGATCAGGTTTACTCTAACCGATGTTATCAAAATCACATTCCCATTTAATTCATAAGATGAAATGAATGAAACATACAATGGCGCATTCTATCCGAAAACTACCGAACTAAGAAATAAGTAAGAATGCTGGTAAAAAGGAACTGTTTTCTGCTATTTGTTTGAATTTGGCAATTAACTTTTTGTACTTGAAGTTATAGTTTATCCAATCTCAGTTGAATGAGCTGTAAAACCGGATTAACACTTCAATGACTTCGCCTCTTTGAACGTACTTGCCGACCATAGGCGGAGATATTTTCTCTTACTTGGGTATAACTTTGCGTATTGCTTGCTGTATAGAAATTTGCGAATATGATGTGTCTTGTTCTTATAATGAATAGAATTGAAGGATTGCGCGTGTATGGGTACGGGACGTTGCTCGTAACTTATTAACAAGTTATCTGACACATCGAAAACAAGTCGTTCAAAAAAATAGAATAAGAAAACATCAGGAAACATTGATAATTTATTTGCTAGTACGGCTATCTTATACATACATCAAAGTCGTGGCAAGACTCAATCATCATAATCCTCCGAATCAGACGAATCACCCATGTTTATGATTAATGGTTGGACGCCAAAAAGACATATTCACGATATTTTGAAATCACATGTAAAATGCATTCTGTCCAAAGATCTTTATATTCCTCTCCTAAGATTCTCCTAACATTTCCTAATACTTCTCCGCTTAGATTTTGACATTGGATTTTCTCAATTTGTTTTTTATAAATGCCCAAACCAATTCAATGGGGTTGAAAACACAATAATACGGAGGTAACCTCAAAAGCGTATGACCAGAATGTTTACAAAGTTCATCAATAATATATTCATCTTCAAAATTTTCATTTTTAATTATACGTAGTAATACCTCCTTCGTGGCTTTTTGGGGAATATTCAATTTTTTAAAAGCCATAAACTCCAAAATATCTCCTTTTTTTGTTGCTTTCGTCGGTATTTTTATCTCTTGACGCGAGTGGTATGACGCATTATCCATTACAATAACAGAAGCTGGTGGTATATTTGGTTGGTGGTAATAATTGTTCACTGAACCATTTTTCGAATAAAGTTGCAGTCATTTCCTCATGATAATCTGCTGAACATTTTTTTATTTGTTTTGCTGACAACAGCAACGCGTTCGGTACAAAACCATCTTCACTACCCGCTATACGTTTTCCTCTGGAACACGGTGCTTGGAGACAACAGTTTTGGGAGTTATCTACCCATCTATACCGATTCACATCATGACTATGGAACCAAGTCTCGTCAACATACAGGGTGTCCGGTAAACCTTGTACAATATTGAAACTGGTGATAGACCAGGTCATGACTGTTCAGAATATCGGAATTTCACCTCAGTAAAAATATCACCGTTTTCGAGATAATGGGCATTTTAGGAATTTCTGGAAAATCGCTACCTAACCTTGGATTTTTGAGTGCCATGTATACAAATTGGGACGAATCCAAATATCTTTGCTGCTGAAGATTACTGATGAGTAATGCTCCTAGACGTACAGAACAGTTTTTCAGAAAGTGAAAAAATTTTTCAAGAAATGAGGGTAAAATGACCGATTTGAGTTTCATCAATAAAAAAAAAAAAAAATTTACATTATTATCTGAAAGAAACATAACCAATTGGAAGTGGACATTCATTTCAAAATAATGCTCATTTTGTCCAGACTACCATGGTATAAAACAAACTATAATTATTTTTGGAAGAAGTGGTTTCCATTGAATTAGGCGTGGTTTTAATCTAGGCTTCTATCAACTTTTATTCAAGAAAAAAAGGAAACTACCCAACACCAAAACTACGTCACAATCACACTCGACGCGCGTTTCGCCAACAAAGTTAGCATCTTCAGGAGCTAAAAGTAAGCTTTTAAGATTTTAAGATTGTGAGGTAGTTTTGGTGTTTGAGTATTTTATTTTTTTCTTGAATAAATAGTATTTACACCAAAGGTTCCAAAATATTCATTTATTTGATCAACTTTTATACTTACGCCCAAAAATTGTTTTACTTAGATTTTATCAAGATAAAATGTGGAAATAATTATTAATAATAAAGAATAGACTGCTTGGTAGCATTAAATAGTATGTCAATAAAATTAACTTTTCATCTAAATAATGTAATGTAATGTAAATAAAATTATCGAAATGAAATGTCGATTATCCGACATGGCACCGATTAATACGAATTCTTATGATAAATGTCGCAATTGTCCAACATCCAGATTCGCAATTGTCCAACATCCAGATTCCAACGAAGTTTCAGAGACCGTCAGATATACAGGGTGTAACGAAATAAGTGCAATAAGTGTCGAAAATTAAAAACTTTTGTTTGAACAACTTGTGACTTCTATCGTAGTTTTTTAAATTTATTCCGCTTGTTTCATTCAGTGGTATTTATTTCTTTGTCATGCCGTACATACGTTATACTCCCCGAGAATATGCGCATATGCATACAATTTATGGTGGATGTGGAGGTAGTGCTACTGCTGCAGCAGCGCTTTATGCAGAACTATATCCGATTGCACAATGCCGCTCATAGAATCGCTGATTCGGGGGCTATAACCTATAACGCATTTGAAAAGGTTCTTCTTGAAAATATGTCGTCTCTCCGTACGAGTGGATGGAAAATAACATGTTTGTAATATTATTCAGTACGATGCTGAATAATCGTTATTGTGGTTTATAGTGTATGTCGATTAAAAAAAACGTTGAATTAGTATTTACTTCATTACATCTTATTGAATGCTTCTAAGCAGTTGATTCGTTATTACTCATAATTATTTAATCATTTCATCTTGATAGGATTAAAAAAAAGACATTAGTGACAAAGTCTAATGGAGTTGATTTTAGCTCAGAATAACATCACACTCTAATATTATCTAAATTCTACTCCTTCCAAAAATAATGATCGTATGTTTTATACTATAGTAAAGCCTAGACAAAATGGGCATTCTTTTGTAATGAATATCGAGTTCCACTTGGTCATGTTTTTTCAAACAATAATATCAAACTGTTGTAAAAAAAACTGGTGTAACTCAAATCTGCCATTTTACCCTCATTTCTTGAAAAATTGTATCATTTTCTAAAAAACTGTTTCGTACGTCTGAAAGCATCACTCATCAGTAATCTTCAGCAGCAAAGATATTTAAATTCGTCCCAATTTGTATACATGGCATTAAAAAATCCAAGGTGAGGTAGTGATTTTCCATAAATAAAAAAATGCTCACTATCTCGAAAACAGTGAGATTTTTACTAAGGTAAAATTCCGATATTATGAACAGTCATGATCTGGTCTATAACCAGTTTCAATATTATAAAAGGTTTACCGGACACCCTGTATGTTGACGAGACTTGGTTCCATAGTCATGATGTGATTCGGTATAGATGGGTAGATAACTCCCAAAACTGTTGTCTACAAGCACCATGTTCCAGAGGAAAACGTATAATTATTGTACACGCGGGTAGTGAAGATGGTTTTGTACCGAACGCGTTGCTGTTGTCAGCAAAACAAATAAAAAAATGTTCAGCAGATTATCATGAGGATATGACTGCAACTTTATTCGAAAAATGGTTCAGTGAACAATTACTACCACCAACCAAATATACCACCAGCTTCTGTTATTGTAATGGATAATGCGTCATACCACTCGCGTCAAGAGATAAAAATACCGACGAAAGCAACAAAAAAAGGAGATATTTTGGAATTTATGGCTTTTAAAAAATTGAATATTCCCCAAAAAACCACGAAGGAGGTATTACTATGTATAATTAAAAATGAAAATTTTGAAGAAGAATATATTATTGATGAACTTTGTAAACATTCTGGTGATACGCTTTTGAGGTTACCTCCGTATTATTGTGTTTTCAAACCCATTGAATTGGTTTGGGCATTTATAAAAAACAAATTGAGAAAATCCAATGTCAAAATCTAAGCGGAGAAGTATTCCCAAGTAACAATTTCAGTTTTGTGATAGCCCTCAGAAGATTCTGAAGACCATAACAATCACAGCATCGATAAAACTGTTTTGCTGTAACGACATCCATAAAACCTCCTTAAAGCTGCTATAAATCTACGAGGGCCCACTCCTATGAAGGTTCTCAGGGCTATTTTGAAATGCAAGCATAAAACCTGCTTGCCTTATTCTCAGGATTCTTAATAACCTCCTGAGGATCATTATAAAACCAAATCATGGGGCTGTTATAAACCTGTATGTCATTAATTGAGGTTAGAAAATATTCCATAAATAACTACAGCCAAAACGGACTTAAATTAATCTAATTCTTCAGTTGCGAAAAATAGGGCGACTAATTTACAAGCAAAAATATAATGATGGCGTCCTGGCAGTGATATATGAAGAATATATTGGTATTCAACAACGTGAAATGTCTAATATCATCTGCGAATGAAATTTTTTTGACAAAATGACATCAGTTAGGTGGTAAATCTGCAACGCGCCCCAATAACAACGCGAAATTAAGAAAATAAACAAAATACCACATAAAATTAAAAAAATATTTTGACTCAAATCTTTCCCGGAATGATTTGCACTATATCTAAATACAAATGAATACCAATAATTGTGTATTTCCTTTCCGACATACACACCAAATTGCAAGAAACATGAATTGAAATTAGGATCTCTTTAGTTGTTCCCTCTGGTTGTAATAAAATATGGCTACCCTACCTTTATTCTATTTAGCTGCACATATTGCCGTCATGAAGTCGTTTCTCCTCAAAATAAACCATTTTAAAACCATTTTATCCTAAAAAAGTACGTTTGGTATTATTTAATCCAATTTCCAAAATATTTCGACTGTCAATTGTCAATCCCGCCTGACATTCGTCTTTTCGTGATCGACGTGGTCAGTATACTCAGTGTCTATACTCCCGTGATAAGTATTTGGTGTATTAGTCTTGTGAAACGTTTAATTACTAATTATTTTTTCCAGTTATCTTTACCCAATGTGATTTATTTATTACCGGTTAGGGGGAGCTACTAGCATTTAAGTAGAAATAGTTTTATGCTTTGATTTTATAGCGGTTCTCGAGAGTACATCTCAAAACCTTGATAAAACCTCATCGTGAGTTTTATTACAGAACCATTGCATGGACTTGAGGAGTGCTATAAAACCATAACAAAACTAAGTTTCTATGTGGATTATTTTAATACCAAAAAGATTTATCGTGTATGTGTATAAGCCATTGTAAAACCATCATAAAAACAAATATACTTAAATGCTTAATGGTTTTATCTTATAGCCTTCAGGAGTGTTTTGAAACTGATTCATAAATCTGTTTGCTCTGGTAGCGTATTAGGAATAATATATGACCTGCATAAATCAAATTGGGCATTACCTAACCTTCATAAAACTTTCATAAAACTAGGATAAATCCAAATAACATTTAAATTGTTACTTGGGTTAGGAAATGTTAGGAGAATCTTAGGAGAGGAATATAAAGATCTTTGGAAAAAATGCATTTTACATATGATTTCAAAAGATCGTGAATATGTCTTTTTGGCGTCCAACCAGTAATCATAAACATGGGTGATTCGTCTGATTCGGAGGATTATGATGATTGAGTCTTGCCACGACTTTGATGTGTATATAAGATAGCCGTACCAGCAAATAAATTATCAATGTTTCCTGATGTTTTCTTATTCTATTTTTTTGAACGACTTGTTTTCGGTGTGTCAGATAACTTGTCAATAAGTTACGAGCAACGTCCCGTACCCATACACGCGCAATCCTTCAATTCTATTCATTATAAGAACAAGACACATTATATTCGCAAATTTCTATACAGCAACAATACGCATAGGTTATACCCAAGTAAGAGAAAATATCTCGGCCTATGGTCGGCAAGAACGTTCAAAGAGGCGAAGTCATTGAAGTGTTAATCCGGTTTTACAGCTCATTCAACTATGATTGGATAAACTATAACTTCAAGTACAAAATGGGCGGTTAATTGCCAAATTCAAACAAATAGCAGAAAATAGTTCATTTTTTACCAGCATTCTTACTTATTTCTTAGTTCGGTAGTTTTCGGATAGAATGCGCCATTGCATGTTTCATTCATTTCATCTTATGAATTAAATGGGAATGTGATTTTGATAACATCGGTTAGAGTAAACCTGATCGGAGAGACATGTTATGGATTTGGATATTATTCATGAGCGTATAATGTAGTGTGCTTTCGAATCACCCTGTATAAAAAATTAATGTTAGTTAACGTCGACCGAAATTGACGGAGTTCATTCAGGCTAAATTGAATCTTTAATTCTCATCAGAGAACTCAAATTTTTTATCTCTGCTGTATTCGTAAGTTCAAGGAAGAAATTTTCATTAACTGTTATGTGTTCAAGGTATTCAGTTGGGTCTGTCTTTTAGCATTTAGATCTGATGTTAAATTCTGAGAAACCGATAGTTGTTATGTATCAATAGCTTTTGTCAACTGTATCAAAAACAAAGTTTCATTTTCGTTTGCATTCATGAATTACCAATGTAATTTTTTTTTATTATTCTTGAAACTCGCACTCAATGCTTCTGAGCCCGTGAATAACTAAAACAGCACTGCAATAACCCAACTCTCATTAAGATATCAATCAATTTTCAATTTGGGAAAAGCCATAAACGCACCCACCTCGCCCACTCTTATTAGCCTACATCGTTATGCGTACAGACTCTCCTGGCAGCATACGCGACACGACAAAAAAAAGCCCTCTTCAAGTGACGTGCGTCGTATGCAGCGCGAGTCGCGAAATTCTTCCGTCTTACCCCACGCCCTCTTATCGCAGTGCGTCGCTAAAAGGGAAGGTACGTAACCGGAGGTTAGCATACCTCTGGGACCACTCGTAAAATTCGTCTCGTGACAAACTAGCCTACCCGACAGACGAAATACTGAATGTCCACCGACTACAGATAACACTTTCGCGATTCTTTTTTCAGCGTTCCCTTTGCTTTTGCTTGCGAAAAGAATACAATAAATAGTCCAAGAGATGAACGACAAAAAAATGTAACCATTTTAGAAAGGCTGATTTTTTGATATTACGTCATGTTCTGGTGTAGATAAATAGCCAGCCTTCAGTCAGCCGGTTTTCGTAACAGCTGGCGTGGGGCGGCTTCAAACTTGTAAACTACACTAAAAAAACAGATTTGTAAAATTCAGGTAAATAACGTGGGTAATTTTATGACCAACGTTATTTACCTGAATTTTACCATCGATTCTGTGAAATGCATTTACAGTATCTGTAGTCGAATATTAATACAATGTACAGGGTGTCCCAAATTCGAGCCTCATCATTGGGATCTCGGAAACCAGAAGAGATACGAGGTCGGTTAAATGGAGGCAAAGTTGCGCAATTTGGTGCTCATTGAAACGCCGCTTTCATATTTGAAAAATGCCGAATACTTCCGAAGATTTTTGGAAAAAACCGATTATTCGCGATTTCATTTAAAATTTTTTGTGACTCTATTTGAATAAATATAACAAAACAAATTTCACATTCTCATTGCTACTTTTTCTGTTCTATAAGATGGTGTTTTCAAACAGACGTTTCGTATTTGAGCTGCCATCATCAACTTTGTTTTTTTAAATACGGCCCTGGATTTTTTATTATGGATTTTAAAATCTTCTAATGTCCCAAAACAAATGATGTATCGCACTTATTCGAAAAGTTTATATTAATAGCATTTTCCATAAGAACTCATGTGTTAGAGAGAGACAGAGAATAGATTTTTGGTAAGATCTTAGCAGGACATCGTTAAAATAATTTTTTCGAAAAAGAAAGATACATCATTGTTTTAAGGACCTCAGAAGCTCCTAAAAATTGATATAAAACAATGTGTGATGTTCAACAATAGGCATGATGTTTTAATTATTCCAAAAAAAGTTAAACAAAAACTATAAAATTGAATACTCAATGAAAGTTAAAGCAAATATTCAAATTGTAATCCACCTGCTTGAATGCATTTTCGTGTCAGTCTGTGAAGTTTATGGATGGTACGCTGAATGGTCCTTGCAGGGATAGCCCTGATCTCCCTTATTAGTTCTTGTCGTAAAACTTCAAGATTTTGTAGCGTGTTTCGATAAAGACGGTTTTTGAGAAATCCCCAAAGAAAGTAGTCTAGAGGGTTTAGGTCGGGGCTTCTAGCTGGCCAACGTACGGGACCTTGGTTTCCAATTCATTTATTAGGGAATAATTCATTTAATAAATTTTTAATACATCTCCCATTATGAGGTGGTGCACCGTCTTGTTGCCACCATAATTGACGTAATACGCCCAAAGGTTCTTCCATTAAGGAATCCAATATATTGGTCCTTATTAATTCTGCAAATCTATCGGAATTTAATTTTCCTTGAATAAAAAACGGGCCGATAATTTTATTGTGCCACATACCGACCCATACGTTAAATGATTATCGTCCCTGAGGTCTTACTTCTTGATTCTGCCTTGGGTTTTCTATTGACCAATAGTGTTCGTTATGTCTGTTGAATAGTCCATCTGTTGAAAAACTGCATTTATCTGTCCATATAGTTTTATTTGGGAAGTCATCATTTTCATTAATTTTATTTTGCAACCAGTTACAAAATTCTAATCGTCTCTCAGCATCGCCAGGTCTTAGTGTTTGACTAATATGGATTATGTAAGGTTTATATCCACGCTTATTTAAAGTTCTCCAAACTCTCATTCGCGGTAATCCTACTTCTTCTGAGAAAACTCTAACCGAAGCTCGAGGATTATTATTGACCATAAAAAATAATTTAAAATTATTCATTTTACTTTCTACTTTGTAACAGTTTTCAAACTTACAGTGTTCAAGATAATTTGTTCCTCTTCTGGATCCCTTGGCTTAACAAAACTTCCGTACTGAGCTAAATTATTATCAATATTAGCAAAATAACTATAATGCGGCTGCCGTCTTTCTGGATATTCCAACAAATAGCGCTCACAAGCCGTTTTTGAATTTCGATTCGAAATATAATAAATCCTCATTATGTCTCGTTTTTCTTCGATAGAAAAAGTCATTTTCGTTTGATAAGCGTTAACGATTAGTGAACGAACAGTGAACTGTCAAAATATTGGATAATTTAAACATTAACAAATGAACTAAGATAGCCAGAATGCACGATGCACAGCCACTTTGATAAAATGCAATTATTTTTGTAAATATAGCCTAGGGCCTAGAGTTTGAGGGATGACACTTCAATTATATTATTTATTAACCACCCACTTTTATGTTTGTTTCTGAGTTTTATGCAGTGCGTTATTGCAAAAAAAGTCTGTTTTAAAACTATTAAAAATCTAATCTCTCTAACTCATGAGTTCTTATAAAAAATTCGATTAATACAAACTTTTAGAATAAGTGCGATACATCATTTGTTTTGGACATTTGAAACTTTTAAAATCTATAATAAAAAATCCAGGGCCGTATTTAAAAAAAAAAACAAAGTTGATGGCAGCTCAAATACGAAACGTCTGTTTGACAATCTGTAGAACAGAAAAAGTAGCAATGAGAATGTGTTATATCTATTCAAATAGAGTCGCAAAAAAGTAAAAATGAAATCGCGAATAATCAGTTTTTTCCAAAAATCTTCGGAAGTATTCGGAATTTTTCAAATATGAAAGCGGCGTTACAATTAACACCAAATTGTGCAACTTTGCCTCCATTTAACCTACTTCGTATCTCATCTGGTTTCCGAGATCCCAATGATGAGGCTCGAATTTGGGACACCCTGTACAAACTTGTTTATGACTTTGTGAATTTCAAATATATAATTTGTGATTTTACAAAGTTATTTCTTAGTATTCTGGAAAAGTTCTGTGAGATTTTGCTTTGCATTTTTGTACTGTACTTTTGTTCAATACAGATAAAAACAAGTTCTATGTTTTCGACTGCCAAAAATAAATAAAAATATTTATAAATTATACAACATATTACATATATATGTAAAAATGGACTATTTTCCGTTTTAATCCGGAGAGTTCCTTTGACAGCTGTTTCGTGGTCACCCACTCATCAGAAAGGATTTATGGAGCTCTCGAAATCAACACGAATCCACTCAAAAATTAGTAGCGTGAAGGCAAGACAGTATAAACAGAAAGTTACTTATGACATAAGTAACTTTCATAGGAGAGACCCATAAAAATAGTTCAACTTCCAATTGAAATCGAATCTCCAGACAATGTCGTTCAGACGATTATAGTTTATCTATCCAATCTCAGTTGAATATGACTTCATTCAGCTCAATATATAGGGTTAGTTCAAAATAGCACATGGTGTGATAACGAATGAAGGATGGAAACGGAAAATTAAATAAATATTATTCCCTATATAAAGAAAACAGTAGAGCAGATTGAGTATATTATACGTGTAACCGTTCGAAGCGAGGAAAACAATTAGTAATGCGCTGACCGCCTGTTGCATAAATTACCGTAAATCGCCTCTTAATATTTGTATTGCTGTCCGGCAGCCTGGTGATATTTATAAAAAGAAGAACAGTAGCATACTTAATGAACGATCAAACAGAACTCAATATTTTCTCTCTACTTAATTTGTTTTGCCGTTAGGCTAAGTATAAATGTAATTAATTATTGACAAACACTATTTGTTATCATAGAGTTATCCGAAAACAGGTATAAAACTTTTTTGTTTGAAAGTGGTTGACAATGTTTCACTTTGAGTAAGGTTATTCTGGACTTTCATTGTCTAAAAAAGAACAGAGAAAAATTCAATTCTCTGCAATTTTTAATCACGACGTTTCAACTGTTAAAATCTACAGTCGTTATCAAGTGTATAATGCGACAATCTCAAGGATACTTCTTATAAATGCTGTGGATAATTTTGTGTCATTAGCCTAGGGGTAATTTGGCGGTATTCAGGTAAGCTTGTTAATTACAGTGACAGTTCTCTCCGGTACAGCATTGTTAATTCTTATCGCAATTTCAATTGATCCATGCCATTAATTAAGGGTTTCCACACATTACGGATTTCTATGCTAGCTTGACTAAAGACTCATAATATATTCACTCTCTTTAAACTTCCTTCTATACCAGCCCTCTTCTTTATGGATGACTTCGGCTTCAGTCCATTTTATGTTGTGTTGGGTCGTCCAGACATGATCCGCTATTCCTGACTTTGATGTTTCTCCTCGTTGAGTGTACCTACCGGTACGTGGCATTATGGACCTGCTAGAATGTTGCCTGCGAAATTGTTACTTTCAAGAAAAAGACCGCGTTTTCTCCCAGGAAGACGGACTACCGATGGGATCCCCATTATCGCCCTTGGTAGCAAACATCTATATGGAATGGGTTGAAACTTTTGCTACAGAGACAGCCCATAAGAAACCTCAGATGTGGTTGAGATATGTTGACGACACGTTTGTCATATGGAACCACGGAGACGAGGACCTTGACGTCTTTTTGGAACATCTGAATAACATCAGAAAGTCCATAAACTTCACGATGGAAAAGGAGACCCATGACGGTTTACCTATTCTAGACGTGAAAGTTCAAAAGAACAATGATAAGTGCCAAACATCAGTATACAGAAAGCCGACTCATACCGGACAATACCTGAACTTCGAATCGAACCATCATGGTGCTACAAAGAGAGGGGTTGTTTGATCGCTGTTGGACCGTGCCTACAACCTATGTAACACAGATAAAAGTCTTACCATCGAATTGGACAATATCAAGAAAGATCTACGACGAAATGGGTACCCCAAAAAGCATATAGAAGAGGTTCTAGCCCGCAGAGGGAATGAGAACAAGAAACCAGATAAGCCGACACAAGCCACCCTGTGCGTTCCGTATGTTAGAGGTCTATCGGAAAGAATAAAGCGAATTGGGTCGAAATACAAAATACGGACATGTTTCAAGTCAGGTAACACTATTCGCAGCCATCTCACAAAGACCAGACCACGTAACGTTGACATTGACTCCAAAAACTGCATCTACCGCATCCCTTGTGAATGCGGCGAAGCTTATCTTGGAGAAACTAAGAGACCACTTAGCGTTAGACTCGCTGAACACAAGAGAAACACTCAACGAGGAGAAACATCAAAGTCAGGAATAGCGGATCATGTCTGGACGACCCAACACAACATAAAATGGACTGAAGCCGAAGTCATCCATAAAGAAGAGGGCTGGTATAGAAGGAAGTTTAAAGAGAGTGAATATATTATGAACAACAAAGTCATTAGTCAAGCTAGCATAGAAATCCGTAATGTGTGGAAACCCTTAATTAGTGGCATGGATCAATTGAAATTGCGATAAGAATTAACAATGCTGTACCGGAGGGACCTGTCACTGTAATTAACAAGCTTACCTGAATAATGACACAAAATTATCCACAGCATATATAAGAAGTATCCTTGAGATTGTCGCATTATACACTTGATAACGACTGTAGATTTTAACAGTTGAAACGTCGTGATTAAAAATTGCAGAGAATTGAATTTTTCTTTGTTCTTTTTTAGACAATGAAAGTCCAGAATAACCTTACTCAGGTATAAAACTGTTCCCAAATTAATTAACATTTTGGGAATATAAAAGAAGATGTAATAGTATAACTCAGTATACTTCTGCTTGAAGAATCCATTGTATTTGCAAAACATATGTCGCGGTTTTTTAAACTAAAAGTGTGAAAATCAACATTAAAGTTTTAGTATAAACGTTTGTGTATTTAGTGTTGCAACATGGCATTTTGGCGACCACTTGAAGAACGTCAGGAACAAGACTCACAACCTGATGAACAATTCGAAGAACGTGAGGAACAAGACTCACAACCTGATGAACAATGGGAATTTAAAAACAAAGATCTTCATGTTCAGACCCAAAGACTTGTTCTAAATATATATAAAAATCTTAAAAAGGAAATGAATGACAAATGTGACAATGCAATTTTCGGAAGGATATCTCATCTCACCTGTTTGGGGCATTCAACATTTACAGAGTGGTTGAACAATGAGATGTTGTAGATCATTATCGTAAAAAAACGAGAAGATCAGAAATTAAACAAAGTTGATGAGGCCACAAAAGATTTTTTTCAAATGCAAGTTTATGATTTCTATAAACGAAACGAAGTACCTGCTTTGGAATCAATCAAAAACAAATTATCTGATTATCCTGAGTATACTTATAAGTCGGAGGAAACACTACGCCAAATTCTTTTAGACTGTGGTTTCAAACACAAAAAACTAAATCAGCGAATGGCAAATGCTCGTTCAGCAAATGCAAGATTACTTGCGACAAATAAAAGACCATCGGGAATCGAAGAGACATATAGTATATCTTGACGAGACTTGGTTCGATAATCATGATGTGATTAGGTATGGATGGGTAGATAACTCCCAAAACTGTTGTCTCCAAGCACCGTGTTCCAGAGGAAAACGTATAATTATTGTACACGCGGGTAGTGAAGATGGTTTTGTACCGAACGCGTTGCTGTTGTCAGCAAAACAAATAAAAAAATGTTCAGCAAATTATCATGAGGATATAATTAAAAATAAAAATTTTGAAAAAGAATATATTATTGATGAACTTTGTAAACATTCTGGTCATACACTTCTGAGGTTACCTCCGAGATCACTCGACCTCAAACCACTTGATTTTTTCATATGGGGTTACCTGAAGAACCAGGTTTACTCTTCTGTATCTACATCAAAGGAGTATTTGGAACAACGCCTTAGAGCAGCAATTACTAATATTACTCATGCTCAGTTAAATGGGGTTATCGCAGCAATAGTGAGACGTGCCATTTCATCCAGAGAATATAATGGAGAACATTTGGAACAGTATTTGTAACGAACTGTATTTTTATCATCTTGATTTTTCGAAAGAAATCATGGGGAAGATTGAAAATGAGGTGAAATAGAGGATGTGCCATTAAAAATAACGTAGGTGACGTCACATATAGTGAAATCAGAAACCTCATAATAACGAACATATTTTGTCACATCTTAAGTCTCAACGGATTTTTTAGTTGTCAGACATGCAGAAACGAACAGCTATTAAAGTTATTGAGAAATTTCAGTAATAAAACAATTTTTTTCCCAAATATTGCCAACACTCTGGCAGACACTTGGAGGCCGAAATTAAAAATAATTAACTTATTGGTTAACAAGATATGGAAGCGTTATTCGGTCCTGGGCCACTCGGTATATTCTTTTCAGATCGAAATACCGTCAGACGTACCATATTCCTGATATCCGCACTTTTGAAATGAAATATCAAAGCTTTCGAAATCACTTCGACTCTCCGCTTCATCAGCTTTATTTTCGTACCCATTCATAAATTAGCCAGACCCTCTTTCTTGTATCGCAAAAAAGCCTGGTGATGTTTCATAAAAAAAGCGGTGGGATTTTTAAATCCCCATAGTGGTTCGGTGGCCCGACAGCACTTAGTTCCCCTCGTTATGAACAATGATTACATAAATAAACCAGCACGGCTACGCAAACTTAATTATTGGCAATTTATGCATTTTTGTCAATTTTTAATGTAGGTAGAAAATAAGTAATCTGCTTGGATCAAAGAAAACCCCAACATGGGATTCGTGAGTAAGCTAGTTACCTGGTGCGTATATAAACTCAGATTTAAAAATAATGAGTTATCGCACGGTATAGCTTCCACCATTGTTTAAATATAGAGGTAAGATAGTTAGTCAATGCCTGTGGAATCGGTATTGAACCCAAACGAGAGTGTCATCTATGGTGATTAGTTACAGACATATATTTGACATTTTTATGCAGGGTTCTTCAAGTTACCCTGATTTTAATGCTGTGCCATTGTTTCAATCAAGTTACGACATGACTTGTAGGCCAGCCGTGGGACTCTGTGTCATATTGAATTCTACTTATCAACTGAATTCGACATGACTGGTACTCTGTGCATAAAAATTATCGCCTAAACTAGACTATCGCCATAGCAAGAAAGCAAGACGTCGAGACATATCGTTTTCTGTGTTTAACCCTAATTTTCTTGTTCGATTCATTCTGTCATTGTTGTTTGTCAAATATGTTTACCTATACAGGGTGTCAATTTGAAAACTTCCCACCCTTAATATCTTCCTTCCAGTAAACAATATGAGTAATCGAAAAAACAGGTCAATTTTATTGTCAAGGGGGACACTTTCACGGACTATTTGTAGCCCTCGTGGTTCAAACCCCTAGGAGGGGTAGATGTTACCCTTAGAATTTTAAATGGGAAGGGGGGTCAAGTGGCACATCATTTTGATGGGCGTTCAATTCTTCCCCTGACTTATTATTTTGTGATGAGCATTTTCCGAAAAATTGCGTTCTAAACTAACAGAAGTAATTATTAGAACGCCTATACTGAGATGCATTATTGTATTGACTCCCTTTAATAAAAATGGTTAGAAGAGTAGGTGGCACCGCTCCAACCCTTGAATGACAGGAATAAATTTATTACGCATGGGATTTTTTATTTGGTGGTTATTTTCCTTCTACACAATAAAATTTAATTTGCGAGAAAGACATTTCCAACATAAAATCTACTTACGCTTATCTTATTAGCTGTTCGAAATGTTGTCCATTTTGCTGTAAACAGTAATACAGTCTGTTTTCGAACTCCCCTCTAACATTACGGAAAACTTCACTAGGAATTGACCGGCATGCTGCTGTAATTCGTCTTTTAAGTTCGTCAATATCAGAAGGTTGTGTTTTATAAACAACGGATTTAAGATGCCCCCAAAGAAAGAAATCTAAGGGTGTTAAATCCGGTGATCTCGGATGCCATTCAACTGCTCCCCTTCTGCAAATCCATCTACCCGGAAATCTCTCGTTTAACCACTGTCGGACGGGAAGAAAATAATGAGGTGGAGCACCGTCCTGCTGGAAATGTAACAGATCCTCCTGCAAAAGTTCATTACCTTCTGCATCAATTTGAGTTTCTAGCTCGTGAGTTATAAGAGGATCGATAGTCTCTTCAAGCATATCAAGGTACAGATTGCCAGTCAAGTTTTCTTCCAGAAATAATGGACCAAGAATGGCATTTCCAAGAATACCAGCCCAAACATTAACTTTTTGTGGGTGTTGTGTATGCCCTTCCCGAAAAATATGTGGGTTTTCGTCACTCCAATAGCGACAATTTTGTCTATTAACATTGCCATTCAGAAAAAATGAACACTCATCGCTGAAACAGATGTTTAACAGAAGATTAGGGATGGTATTGACTCGATGAGACATGATTTCACAAAACTCTATTCTTCTATCATAATCATCCTCGTGGAGCTCTTGAAGAATCTGCATTTTATATGGATGAAATTTATGCATTTTCAATGCTTTTCTTATAGTCTCGCATGACATTCCCGTCTGTTCTGATACTGATCGTAAGGAGCTCGTGGGCTCTGCAGCAAATGTTCCCAAAACTTCAATTTGAGCTGCTTCATTTAGTACTCTGGGGTTATTTCTTTTTTTATTTGTCACTGAACCAGTTTCGTAAAACTTATTCACCAAATCAAGCACATACCGGTGACTTACATTACAATTTGGATGTCTTTCGTTAAAAAGACATGCCGCTCTTCGTGCGCACTTTCCAACTTCGCCATAAATTACAATCATTTCAATTCTGTCTTGAAGAATGTAAACCATTTTTACACTTTTATACACTTCTTAAAGTAATTCCTAAACAGCCCAACAGGTACAACGGTATTCACAATACTACCACATAGTTCAAATTTGCTAACCAATTTTTTGCCGGAAAACAGAAACTTTTTACAGCAGAAGTAGCAAAAAAGGAAGGCTATCTGTACAATTTCAATGACACTTAAAAATTCAGCATTTAATAAACACAACTTTACTACCATCTACGTTTTACTATTAGACTACTTTTTTATGTAAAGTGTTTGGAGCTAATGTTACCCCTAATAAAGGGTTGGAACGGTACCACCTAATATTCTAACCAGTTCTGGCCAAACCATGCATCTCAGTATAGGCGTTCTAATAATTACTTCTGTTAGTTTAGAACGCAATTTTTCGGAAAATGCTCATCAAAAAATAATAAGTCAGGGTACCGTTGGAACAAGAATTGAACGCCCATCAAAATGATGTGCCACTTGACCCCCCTTCCCATTTAAAATTCTAAGGGTAACATCTACCCCTCCTAGGGGGTTGAACCACGAGGGCTACAAATAGTCCTTGAAAGTGTCCCCCTTGACAATAAAATTGACCTGTTTTTTCGATTACTCATATTGTTTACTGGAAGGAAGATATTAAGGGTGGGAAGTTTTCAAATTGACACCCTGTATTACAATTTTGAGTGCAAATAATATAAAATATCAAATAATGAGGGTACGGCAAATAATACCCGATATAAGTGAGAAAAAAACCTTATCAATAACAAATAAATTTAATGAAATAGAGGGCAAAGCAAAAGGTCACGCTCTCTGGCAAAATGTGAGCTTTTTTGAGAAAAATCTGTTGAAGAATAGAGAGTTTGCATTCAGAAAAGTACACTAATAGTGCAGAGTGCGGATCCGTAATGCATTAGCCAGTGTTTTATTTGAATTTAGGCATTGGTAGACTGGAAGTCAAAAACGAAGACAAAAGCTGCAAAATTGCAGAAGGATCAGCTAAAGGCAGGCAAAGTATTTCCAATAAATAGCAATGGTTACTTCTTCTATAGCCCTCGATACAGATTGCTGAGCTATAGAAAGATCGTGACTTCTACATGTTACTCCTTGGTATATTTCTGTTGCATAAAAACTTAGGACACTAAATTACATACATTAGGAAAGGAGTGGAGAGGGATAGACGGCTGCAGGCAGTCAAAGCAGATGATTTCGGGGCCCGACAGGGTAAGGACGGCCAAGATACTGAAGCTAAGCCGCAAAGAACTCCGACTATTGGTGGGAGTTCTAACCGGCCACTGCGGCCTCAGGAGGCACCTAGCTCTCATCAGAGTTGAGGCAGACCCAGACCCACTATGCACGGAATGTGAGGAGGAGGAGGACTCCTTCCACTTCCTGTGCGAATGTGGTATTTATGGCAGGCTCAGACAAAACGTCTTCGGAGCTGCCACTATTAAGGAGGAAGAATTTCGCTCAAAGGCCTTATTGCAATGGAAGGACATTTCGACATTCATAAAAAGATCGGAGCGGTTCGACTATGGCGAGGGGCAGAGAGCAAGGACCAATGTTACTCAGAAGAACAGATGGTAGCTACAAAGAGGATGAAGAGCAACGAGCTCTCCTCTTACTGGAGACGCACTTTCCAGGAAGCATGTACCATTTGGACCCGATAGATCACTGGAAGAACCAGGCAGAGCCAGACGCGAAGACTGGGAGGTAGCAAAAACCGTATGCACTCCCCACCCGGAATTGACGGTATATTACCACCCCTTTTACAAAAAGGACGAACGTAAATACTGCCATTCTTTATTAAAGCAGCCAGATTCAGTCTAGCGCTCGGGTACATACCGAGCAACTGGAGGAGAGCACGGGTAACCTTCATTCCGAAAGTAAGAACGAAGGACCCTAGCCTCCCGAAGTCATTCAGACCAATCTCTCATCCTTCTTACTGAAGACACTGGAGATGATGGTAGATAACTATATTAGAACCGAGATACTGGAGAGGGTGCCATTGCACCCCGTGCAGCATGCATACAGGGCGGCAGATCAACGGAAACCGCTCTGTACGTGCTTACCGAGAGCATCAAGAGATCACTCGAGCATAAAGAAATGGCCATATGCGCCTTCCTAGACATAGAGGGGGCATTCGAGGTGAGAGGTGTTGACCTCTCACGAAGCAATAAATAGGGCCCTAACGAACAAGGGAGTGGACAGAACGACATCCAGTTGGATGTGCCAAATGCTGGCTACAAGAACTGCTGAAACGAAAGTGGGCGATATCTGCATTCGAATCAGCACAAACAGGGGATGCCCACAAGGAGGGTGCTATTACCTCTGATGTGGGGTTTCATAGTAGACGAACTACTCGGAACACTTACCGGGAACGGAGTCACTTGCCTTGGATATGCTGACGACATAGTCATTATGGCCAAAGGCAAATTGAAAGTAACCCTCTGCGATCTCTTTTCTGTGGGGTTGAGAATTAACTCATTCACTAGAAGAACAAAGTTTCAGCACCTAAGGACTGTTCGCCTCGACGGAGCAGACTTGGAATGCCAGCAAGAGGTGAAGTATCTAGGTCTTACTCTAGACTCAAAACTACTCTAGAACAGACACGTATGAAAGATTATTAACTAGGCAAAATCATCACTGATGGTGTGCAGGAACATTGCAGGAAAAACATGGGGCTGTAACCCATCAATACTGCGATGGATGTACACCATGATAGTGAGACCAATGATCACCTATGGAGCAGTAGTGTGGCACGGCAGAACCGAACTCGCCACAACAAAGAAAATCCTGGAGAAAGTGAAAAGACTAGCATGTCTTTGTAAACAGGAGCAATGAGGTCGACTCCAACAGCAGCTATAGAGGTAATTCTGGACATTACTCCTCTCCATATCAAAGGGACAGCACACAGTGTAAATGGCTCAATCCGCACCGAAAGTGCACACCTTACCGATCTCCCAACTGACGAAATTACCAGGAAATTTAGTTCGACGGTCAAATTTGACATGTGTTCTACAGATCAAGCTAAAATGTACAAAGTATAATAATATTTCCGAACGCATACTACCTAATTCACTAAGGGCCGGTTGTCCAATCCGAGTTAATTCCTAGATTAACTAATCTTGGTTTTGTTGATAGGGAACTAGCGATTCGATTGGATACTCTCTATCAACTGAAATAAGATTAGGTTAATCTGTAGATCAATTCTGAATGAACAGCCGACCCTAGCGATTTAGCGACCACGATTCCAAAGCCAAGCGGCCTTAAACAGATTTTGACATTGACTATAGTTGGGGGAATCCCCGGATGATGTGTTAAACTTTCAGTAGGAGTCCTACTATATGACAGAAGTGAAGTGACGTGATTTAGTTTCGTTTAATATAAATTGTATAAGATAATGAAACTTTTGATTTCTTTGTTTAAGTATTATTTCATTATGTCTGAAAGAACATATTTAAGTGGTTCACATAAAAGAGAAAAGTTGTATTTCAAAAAGAAACAACGGAAAAACTTCCTAAGCTTACAGCGTTTTTTACAGTTGAAGCAACAACTGAGCTGAAGGGTTCTTCATCCTCATCACCTCAAGATGAGAACACCTATGAATATCACCAGGAAAAAGAGGTTACGTGTGACGAAAATGACAAACACACATCAGATGCTGAACCCTTGACTTCAAGCCACTGTGAGTTAATAATTGCAAGTCTGGAGAATGTATCTGTATCTCATGACGCTGGTACGAACTGTGGCGACATTTTAACGGAAGATATCCGTAATACTTATTTGGATTCGAAAAGGGCCAGAGTTTTTCCAAAATAAAAATTGCGACTTCTCCGAAACTTCTATACGGAACTTCTATACAAGTTTTCTTGAATGAAGTGGCGAAACAAAAACTAGATATGTATTTTACTAGAAATATTTTGCCTGGTAATTTGACGAATGGTCAGTCTTTGGAAAGAAAATGGCTCCTTTATTCACCAGTAAAGAAATGTGTGTAGTATTATTTGCTGCAGTCTATTTAACTAATAACAATATAAAGATTAAAAGCATATATAAGTAACTTATTTTGAGAACGACTAAAAGCACAGGCAATTCATGATGTTACAAGAATGAAAATTACTGGACGAATTGATAGTGAGTTGTTGTCCCAATATAACACTAAAATTAATTAACTATTGGAGGAATGTGTTTAGGAGGATTCTTGCAGTAGTGACATTTTTTCGTAGTGATAATGAGAGATCACAAAATAATGGGAATTATTTGGGATGCTTGAAACTGATTAGTAAATTTGATCCTTTTCTTGCTGATCACAAAAAAAACTGCGGTAATGCTGGAAAAGAAAGTACCTACATCTTATTTGTCTGCAAATATTTGTAATGAATTCATTAATTTAATGGGACAGCAAGGTTCAAAAACAGTTGTCAAAGAACTTAAGTCAGCGAAATACTTACTACTCACTCTATTAGCATAGATTCTACGTCAGATCTGTCCCACGTTGACCAACTCACTTTCATCGTTAGACAGCCTATTTTTGCCTATGAATGAATGTAATGCGCAATACCATTTTATACTTGTTTGAAAGCCTTGATTCCTATCCCCATAAAAGATTGTCGCGGGCAGAGCTATACGACAATGCATCAAATGTGCCTGGAAACTACTTGGTGTTCAGTCAAGAATAAAAGAAGTATGCGAATATGCAATTTACGTTCCATGTGCGGCACATTCGCTGAATTTAGTGGGTGTTCAGGCTGTTGAGTGTGTTACCGAAGCAGTAGCATTCTTTCAATTTTTACAAAAATCGTACAATTTTTCCTCAGCGTCGAACAAACGATAGAAAATTTTGAAGTATCTTTCGAAAACTAGACAGTCTGCACGTGCCAATGTTATTAATGCTTTTCAAAATGGAAATTTGAATATTTCTGGATCATTATCCTTCATCGCCCAAACGAAGCTCAAAGCCTTGCAAAAAAATGGGAAAATATGAGACTGCTCTTCTAACGGAAATATGGAATGATCTTTTAGGAATTATGAATAAAACAAGTCCAAGTTTACAGAAAAGCAAGATGACTAAGTAAGAATGGACGTTTTAAGAAAACTTTACGAATCTCTGATCAGTTATGACAATAGCACAAGCATCACTTTTTTTGAAGGATTATCAAGGACTGCACAGATGAGATGCAAGGAAAAGTTTCGTGTAGATAATTGACACATTAAATACTTACACATTTGAAAAAACGTTCTACTTACAGCATACTAAGAAACTGATAATCGATTTAGTTTTCTTTGTCAGTTAACAACAATGGAATCTGGTCAATTGACCAAAAAATGCAAAGAATTTGCTGAATTATATCATGAAGACATTAAGTATATAACGCATATGACTTCAAAATAGAATGTTTTCATTTGGGTCAATATTTAAAAAACATAGCAAAACAATAAAATAATTTTAATATCTCAGCCTCACATAACCTGATGAAGTCATGTACTTACTTAAATTAGAAGAAACTTTTCCAAATGTTGGAGTTGCTTCAATAATATTCCTGTGCCTTATGGTTACCAATTGTAGTGGTGAGCGATCATTTTCACAGCACAAGAGAATAAAAAATGAATTTCGAATAACAATGTTACAAGAACAACTAAGTAATTTCTCAATTATCTGCATGTTCAAAAAATTGAGTTTGAGGATATGATAGAAGATTTTGCTCTACACAAACCATTGTCGTAATCGTACCAAAAACCAGTAGCATTCTAATATCATTACTGACATGTTATTTTATATATTTGATTACCATAAAAAAGATCATAGTGAAAAAATGTATAACTCGCTCTCTTTACATTCTAAAATTGCCCCCAATTCTTGTGTGCCCAAGGGCCCCAGCATAGTAAGACGGCCCTGCTAGTATGTCAAATATACAGGGTGTCCCAAGACTAAACGTCATCCTTTGGAGTGCTGGTAGTTCAACTCATGACAGACCAGAATATCACAATATGACCTAAGTAAAATATTGATAGTTTTGGAAATATTAGCAGTTTCACGAATTTAGTGAAAATCTAAACCTTTGATCAGTATTTTGATTGCCACAGGTACAAAACTTCAAAGTTTAAGATTCTAAGTTTTATTGTTATGGAACCTTTAATAAATCTTCTATTGATTAAAATCCAAAATAAAAATATTGGTGCAATACCTTTGGAGAAAAAAAACATATTTGCCCGATTCTCGAGTTAATTTATTTTATTAGCTTACTTAGACTAAAATCAAAATCACCACGCGAACCTGGCAAGTTATTTCAAAAAATTACTCATTCGGTGTAGTTTTTCACATGATACAACATTCACTATCTTCCATTTGAGGAAAAAAGATATTCCTAATTTAGTTCAGTAGGAGCTCATAGTGAAATTATTTCAATAATTAGAAATTCTAATGAAAACACTTGGTAAATTGAAGTGACAGGTATTTATTTACAAAGAAACAAAAGAAAAAGAAAAATTAGAGAATTTGTACAAACTGCCTGCCACCAAGTCGAATGCAAGCGTGTCATCTTTTTAAAAACGATCTTTTTATTCGTCGTGTACTTCCTTCGGCACTTTTTGGACAGCTGCTTCATCAATACGACGTCTCAATTCCTATTCATCATTTACTGGGTATGCATCTGGCGGGTTTAAATCTGGAGACTGGGGTGGCCACAAAATGGGACCAAGACGGCTCTGTGGATAAGTTTGATCCAAATAATTTCTTACTGGTCGTGCGTAATGAGCTGGACGTCTGTCATTTTCGAACCACATTGTACTGGATATTGCCAAAGATACATCTTCCAAGAGAGTAGGCAGTTCGTTTTCTAAGAAATCGCTAAGTATATTTCCCCGTTTAAAATGTCAGGTAGTTCAAAAGGGCCAATTATTCTACCGTTCCAGATAACACGGTCCATAATTAAATAAAAAGATGGTTTTTAAAAAGATGACACGCTTGCATTCGACTTGGTGGCAGGCAGTTTGTACACATTCTTTAATTTTACCAAGTGTTTTCATTCGAATTCCTAATTATTGAAATAATTTCAAAATGAGCTCCTATTGCAGTAAACTAAGAATATCTTTTTTCCTCAAGTGGAAGATAGTGAATGTTGTACCATGTGAAAAACTACACCGAATGAGCAATTTTTTGAAATAATTTGCCAGGATCTCTATTTTCAAACCGTGGCATACTTTGTCGCATGTGAGATATGCTCTTTGTCGAACGAAATCTGAATATTCTTATTCTCAAATGTCGCATTCGCAAATTTTTGATAGACAAATTGTAATGGTCCAAGGCAGTCGAGAATTTATGTCTCATGCGGAAACTTCATAAGATGCGAAATTTATAGGTTAGGTCCAATAGTTTATAGTTAATGGTCAAAACATTCTTTGATACTCTTTCAGAGATTTTTGTAGTGAGAGAATGACATCTTCAGTAATAGCTATAGAAAATCAGGAAATTTATTAGCGGCCTCGAGAGAAACGAGTAATATACAAGAGTGCTTTTACATTCTCATTTGCGAAAATATATTGAAACGTTCAAATTAACCAAATAATTCTCCGATAAAATAGTTCGCTTTTGATTTTGGGTGCAACATTTTTTTTGGCTTCACTTTCCCAAGTTTCTCTTTATTTATTCTGATGTATTCTTACTTCTTAATTCTAATGGGGGATTTATGCAGCAGTCATAAGTCATAAGTTTTAAGTCATAAGGAAGAATATTCGTCAATGATTGGTTGGTCCATTTATTGCAACCAATCATTATCGAATATTCTATCTTATGACTTAAAACTTATGACTGCTGCATAAATTCACCATTACTTCCAAAAGAAAATGTCATTTTATTTGTTATTATTATTCACGTTATACAAGAGAAGGGGCACAGAACACGATCTAACATAAAAAATTCGGTGTTGCCAGCTCATGTTATTCGACAAAATTCATCTCATGCGACATATATGCCGAACCCATTTGAGAATACCATATGCCATTGTTGTGCGACAATTTCTATCGACATGTCGAATGCGACAAATCTCACTCGACATTCGAGAATAGGCCGCCAGGTTCGCGTGGTGATTTTGTTCACAGTACTTATGTTATGAAGAGTCTAAGTAAGCTAATAAAATAAATTAACTTGTGAATCGGATAAATATGTTTTTTTCCCATGGGTATTGCACCAATATTTTTATTTTGGATTTCAATCAATAGAAGGGTTATTAAAGGTTGTATAACAAAAATTAGAATCTTAAACTATGAAGTTTTGTACTCGAAATACTGTTCAAAGGTTTCGATTTTCACGAAATTCATGAAAGTGCCATTATCTCCAAACCTATCAATATTTTACTAAAGTCATATTGTGATATTCTGGTCAGTCATGAGCTGGACTATCAGCCATCCAAAGGATGACGTTGAGTTTTGGGACACCCTGTATAAATATCGGCAACCTTTGCGTATACAGTATACCTTATCTGCTGTGTACATGCTCCTCTACCAACATAAGATTAAATCATGGAAGTATAAACTCACCTGCCGTTTATCGAAGTTAGTGAGAAAATCATCCTGTTGCTGTTTCCGATACAAAGCCCTTGCCAGGGACCCCCTCGGTCTGAAACACTGGGAATAGTCCAATTTACCGGCGTGATTAGCATCACAACTCAAAACGTCGGTGTTGTCACTGATGCAGTGTGCGTCTTCCATTTCGAACAATAAAAACGCCACTATCAAGTCAGTCTTCACAAGTTCAAATGTCTGTAATTCATTTATAATATTAAACACCGTTTCGAGACCAGTTATGAAGTGAGGTTATAAACACGTATCTTGTAAACAACACTACAGTACTCGAGTATATTATTATGTAAACATGATATGTTGGCCAATTAGTCTTAGATAATATCCGTTGCACAAAACAGACGATATAAATATGAAGTTTTTGGCACAAATTACTTTCACGTTTGAAAAGATTCACAAACAATAACAAAGGTAAAGATTTTGTTTGTTGGCGACACTGTCGGCGATCATCTGTTTCGTCGCGCGAACATTTGAAAACGGGTCGATGAGCTCGGTCACGGTGAGCGCGCAAATTCCTAATAGCGTGTTTTACAGGGTGATCTAGTAGGTGTTTTGTATCCTATACATTTGTTGTTTGGGTTGTTTTGTTAATTTTTCCGGTAAGGCACCACCTGTTTCTTTCTTTGGCGAAATCAATGTCTATAACTTTTATATCATTAGAAATGTAACCGAAATATGATTTCTAGTCGTGAAAGTTTTAGCTAGGATCATACAGCATACAGTAGGTAGGTAGTTGGATAATTTTGGCAAAACTTTATTGAACACATGACAATATATTGAGTATTTACGTTAAATGATGATAGATTTGTGTTACAATTAAGTGTTGAAAGTGGCATTTTAATTTGTTAGTGGGGAATATTGTCAGACGAGCGTTAGCTAGTGATGCAACCCCACGAGCAAAATAAAACCATTTTAAGCAAATGAATCCTACACATTTTTTTTACAAAAGAACAAATTCATATGATCCATAGAATTCTAGCACTCGATCTCTAGATTACAAGGCAAAGGATCCAGATACATTTTCTAATGCACTTTATCAATGACTGTGATATTCTGTATTTCAAATCCAATAGTTGGCATGACAGTGAATCAGGTAAAATACAATTAATTACTGTTTATTAGTTTTACCACAAATTGATAAAAGTTCCTAGCTTCAATGTGCTCGTAGCTATTGCAAATATAAATACAATGGAAGTTGAAATTGATGATTCAGATTCTTCTCTTCCACCAGAAATTCAAGAAGCTGCAAATAGAGTAACTTCAGATCTGTTGCCTGCAAAATCAAGGAAACAATATAAAATTCTTTTAATTGATTCACCGAATGGAGTCAAATGAAGAATATTGACGGCAAGTTCACTGAAAGCGTACGTTTAGTTTATTTCGAAGAAAAATCGAAGTTATGGACGTCATCAACGCTTTGGTCTAAATTCTCTTTTATAAAAGCTGAACTGAAAATCAAGAAAAACGTAAATAAGTAAATTTTCTTTCTCTTCGTTTTCCTTTTGTTCATTTTATAATTGTTCTCCAGGCATTGGAAGATGATGCTCCGAATTTTCCACATGCTCTTTGTATTGCTTGTTTATCTACACTGGGCTGCATTATTGGATTGTTTCACTTGGTCAACATTTTGCTTTCTAATTTTTGATCATTTTCTATGTCTGGTGTAATTTCATTAATAAAATACTTTTTGGTTTCCTGTTATACTCCTTTATTTTCATTATTTTCTGCATCTAAAATCAGTTTCGCTGCTGCTTCATTTCTTCAAAATTTTTACTCTCTAACATTTTAAGTCTAGTATAATTTCATATAATTACTTTTTGCTGTCCTGTAATTTCTCCCCATTTTCATTGATTTCTAGTCTTTCTGCATCTAAAATCAATTCCGCTGATTCTTTCATATCTTCTGGTAGTGTATTTTCTCCACTTTTAGCAATTTGTGTTTGTCATTCTTATTTTTTTTTTATTTTACGAAACCCTCAAAAACAGAGCTTGTGCGAGCAAAGGAGATCCGGGACCTACAGTTTAAATAAAAGTGGAATCCGAACCATTTCAGCTCGGTGACACGCGACCGGGGATCGAACCGCCTGGTGTGGAAGTCAAACGTTCTAACACCACGACCACTTCGCTATAATATATGAAATTTGCATTAGTTTGTTTTAATTACTATTCCGGCCTATTCTATTTCTTTTTCGTTGAAAAAAAAAACTGTCAATGTTCTTTATTTCCCTTTTGGTAAAAAACGTTCACGTTGACTTTTGGGTGGAAGCAGCGATTACATTCAAGATAAAATCGTGTCTGCACATATTTTCACTTTCAGATAGCTTTTTTGGCGTTGTAGATATCTTCAACTGTTACTTCATGCTAAACCCTGCCTGTCTTATTTGACAATTATTCTTGGAGAACATTTCGAATGCACCATAGTTAACAGCATCTGGATTGAATAGATATAATCGGAAGGCTTCATAGCCATTTTTCATGTATATAGGCATATGAAGAACTTTATGAAATATCGACTTTTGCCTCATATTTCCTCAGGGTCTTGTATACCTTCCTTTCTATTGATACCGTGATGTATTTTGCCAATAGTCTGTATTTACCTTTGCTGAGTACTTCTTCAAATTTTTTCTCATAAAGATTGATGTCCATGACAACCGTTGCGTTTCATTCATCATCAGGAATTATTTTAATTTCGTTGTATTTGGTCAACTCATTAAGTACCCTTTGTTTTTCTCTGCTTATATTGCTTTTCAGAAGTAGGCTTTGCATACTGGAAACTGGTTCGAAGCTTTTGCCATAGACAAAGCCGACAAGAAGCCTCGAATGTGGCTGAGATATGGAACCGCGGAGACGAAGAACTTGCCTTTCTGCAGCTCCTGAACAATAGAAAGTCCATAATTTTCACACTGGAAAAGGAAACCCAGGACGGGTTATAGTCTTTCCAATATCAATTGCAACAACTCGTATAGGTTCTAAGGAAACGCCGCGGTCCACGTGACTTTAATTGACGTGCGGCAAAATGCAAAATATTTGGCTGGAGAGTCATAAACCATCATGTAAATGGGGTGTTGGCATATCAAACAAAATTGTCGGTAAGGCTTTGAAACAAGTTTTTATGATCTGCGATTGATTTTGGAAAGACTATACCATTTCTTGATGTTGAAGTCCAGCAGACAGATCGTAATTGCCAAACGTCAGTATACAGAAAATCAACGCACAGCGGACAATACCTGATGATAAAAAAGTGGACATGCTGTCAACTAATGGCGAATACAAGAAAAATTCGAGGAACGCAGCAATGGACCTTTCCACGAAATATGAGAGAATACTGTAATTAGAAAGTGTATACGCTAATATAACTAGGGAATTTTTGTTTATTTTTTCTGACCGCTAGTTTCTCTATAATCAGAAGAAAAGTGGTTTCGTGACGTCACGTTCATCAAAACTAGACTTGGCAACGTTGTAAAAGTTGTGCACCGTGGAATGTCAAATTCTCATTTGAATAAAATGTGTCGTATGACAGTTGTCATTTGATACCAGATGGGTTCGTTCGTCTGTTTCACGGAGCATCAATAAGAATCGTTTGTCTCTGTTTATCTCGTTTGCATACCTTAATATTTAACACAAGTAGAGCAGTTCCATCAAATATGTATGCTGTAAACGAACAGGCCCTACTTGACTTATTTTTTGAGGTTAATGCGGTTTTCAAAGTTTTTGAATGTTTTTGTTGTTTGTGCTCTAAATTTTTTTCCTAATTCCTGTATCTGTATCCCTGCAATAACTGTGAACATGTCGAAAAGGTGCTTCGTACCTGGTTGTCTGAACACCAGTGAATATTCTAATAAACAATTTTTTATGCTCCTAAATACCTATGAAGCGCATTATAAAATGTGGTTCGAAGCAATGAATAAACCTTGTGTAAAAGGCGGAAATATAATTATGTTTTTGTGAAAAACATTTCCAACTGAATATTACTGTATTCAAGCAGCGTTCAAGGAACGATTTTGAATTTAAATTTTAGTCATTGCAAAAAATAAATTCATATTTGTTGAATAGAAAGTGTCAATCATCTCATAATCGACCCTCGGTAAATTATCCGAACTTCCCTTCACGAAGCCTTTCCATATTTGGATGAAGTTATGGAATAATGGGTCAAGCCACAGTCAGCTAGTTTCGTAAAAAATACCAAAATAGTTCAGCAGGAATGATGGAATGTGGCTTAATACTATCGTCAGTCGCTTAATACACAAATAAATTCACACCAGATCGGTCATAATAACATCTCGCTACAGTATTAATGAATGTGTCAGTTAAATGTCGAATGTAAAAAAAATAAACATTAACCTCAAATCTCGAGATCACTTTTGTTGCATGAGAACTGTCATAATGATTTGCGGTGTTGTCAATGCTCGTTCTTCATCGAAAGGATGGTTCGTTCAGGAAATTTGAAAGTTACAAATACAATAAAAAGTAGATAATATGCGGATTTTTTTCTATGAGTTGATCAAGTGACGAAGTTTCAATTATTTCTGAATGGCTTATACCAAGCTAGAATCTCTATTTTTGAGGAGAACGGTATTAAATGTTTCGGAACATGGATTATAGTGGGGGTTGTTTCCGATGAACGTGACGTCAGCGGCACATTTTCAAATGAGATATTCTTTCAAAATGAAAAAAATATAGTGGAAATCTTTGTAAAATGGACGTTTAGGACTAGAATCTATCGATTTAAAAGAGTTTTGCAATTTACTTATCATAAATGTAAAGGTCCATTAAGGTCAATACAGTTTTCAACAAACATGTATAAAAGAGATGAAAAAGTGGACATTTATTCCGAAGACTTAGCATGGATATTGAAGAAGGGATGTATTTTCAACAAGATGGGGCACCGCCTCATAACGCTGCCGAAGTCATGAACTGTGTTGAACCAATTTGATGAACAAGTCATTTTTGATGACATCGTTATCGACACATGTTGGAATGAGGGGACTCACACCATACCTACACTTTGTAGGGAAAAATATTTTTTCGAATAATTTAGATAATTATCTTGAGATTTAACAAAATTGACACGGTTAGTAATATATTTTTGAGATTCATCGAATCGACACATTTTATCCCTGCTACCCCTGTTAGCTACCACAATCGAGAAATTTTGTAAGAGAACATCAAAATGGAGCTACTCACAGAAAATTAGCTTGATAGTAATCAATTGGAAAAATGTACTATGGATCCAGGACTATTACAAAACAATACATCTTTTGCCATTTTTTCGGCCATGTCTTTGAACCAAACAGTATGTTTCCGCTACTCACATAAATGTTTTTTCCTCTAGATTCACGCACATTTTGCAATTAAGTATTTCTAATTCTTGAACCAATTTTGTCAATTCTGAACTTTCCCAATTATTCATTCGGTTCCAATGAGCTATTTTATTCATTGAATACAATATACTCTCAGATGAAATGAATAAAAGGCAATGAAAATGCATTTCATGATAATTTGGAACCACTGTTATTATCAAACAACCCAAAAAAATTTGTTGAAAAAAATTAAACACTCGACTTTATCCAATGATTGTATCATTTGTTTTGGAATTCAAATAAACTCCCGTTTTCTTCGAAATAATAGGTTCATTGTGACACATTGAAACAACAAAGGACCCCGCACGGTTCTTATGGAAAATGGGTCCCAGTGGAATTGGCTAAAAATTTAGTATAATGTAACTCATGATGTCCTGATCAAATGTCTCCATGGGCACCACGAGATCTAATGGACAGTTTTTGAGATACAGGGTATCAAACATGTTGAAGCAGGGTTGTTACCTACCTCTAGAAAATCAATAATGTGGCGATTATTTTGTTACAAAAAGTTAAGGATAATAATTGCAATCTTAAAATTGTACACTCGCACGGAGAAAAAAAATCACTAACCATTAGTGAAATTTGAATATCCACAAGTACAAACTTGAATACTATATGGGACAAATTAACAAGTTAATTACCACTAAAAAAAATGTGTTCCTGGATATGAATACTAACCACTAACTATTTTGATATATTTCAGTATAATACCCTCTATTGTCCACTTTGCTAATGCCAAATGAATTGTTATCTTGCGGGTAGAATATAGGTGCATTATTATTAGTACGTTGATCAGTCACCCCAAGTGAACTCAATCCATAATTTTTCAGCCTCTACTTATTTCTTTTTGACCTATCTTTGGTATTATTTTCCATACCCAATAAAGCAGCAGTTCTCTTGTCATTGGTGTATTATTTATTTACTCACTTGAATCGTTTTCTCTGAGTAGCCTTTATGGTCAGTTTCGATATTTGTACCTACTGTAACGTAATTGGATGAAAATTGCAACAAAGAAAAATATACTTTAAATCATTTCAAAATATGAAATAATCGAATGACTATCATTATCAAGTGAGTGATTTTCTCCTATATTTGACAATAGTCCTCGACATATTAGATTATTGCATGATTCTGATCAGTTTAAAGTATTCCTAATTGTCACATACTTACAATTTTTATCCATTAACACTAGAAATATTTGAAAATTACCACATAGGCCAAACTCACTGGAAAACCATTCATATGAATAATACACTCTTTCATTACTATAAACATATATCATGCATAAATATGATGCCGGCTACAATCACGCTCATAACAGGACGCTACATGTGGATGAAACAAATCAAATGAAATGACGCCGTGGCTTGTGAGGCCGATTTCGCAACAGAGGCAGGCATTTTGCGGAAACACCCGAACGTGCCCGAACATGAAAAAGTTAACTAAGCATAAGTGAATGGACGAGGAAAGTGCGTCGTCACAAATGTCATCCTTGTCAAAAACTGATTCCAAACCAAGATGCATATAACTCCTGGTGCGTTTACTGATTCGCTTTTGTTTCAACTAAAGTTCTTGATCCTGTAATTGCGTCAATAGAGTTTGTTCCATTCGTCAATGGATGACGCTTAAGTCGAATATAGTGGAGTTTCCAACAATCCAAAGTGCCTACTAGATACATTTTTTGAGTTTTTGAACGTTAACATTATTTTGAGGTTATATGTCAATTACATTGCATAAGGCTATCCAAGATGCTGTCAAACTAAAATCAAGATGGCCGCCTGAAGGCACACATTGTATTTGTTATTGTTTGAACGAGACTGATTATTGTTAATTTTCATCTATTGGAGTGAAATTTTTGTATGAAACTTTGCCGAATAAAAAACATGCCTACAAAGTGTTATGTTGTAAATTGTGGAAGCCGTGGAGATCGCGACTTAGTGAAGTTTTTAAAAATTCCTAGCTAGCTACATTTTGATAATGTGGTATATTAAATCAAAGACTAGATATATAGATGTTTATTAAGTAGGATACCCTAATATACATAGTTCCATGTTACAAAGTAACAAATTAGCAGGTAAAAATATGTAACAAGTGAAAATAAATTACTTTGCGATATCTGATACTCGGTGTGTAAAAAAACGACCAATCCAATGAAGATTTGAAAATAAAAATAGATAAATGTGTAGGCAATCATATATTACAAATAATAGTGTTGAGGAAACAGTCATAACTTCATGCACTGAGAACCAATCCAGGGGTTTTTTGGTACATCGGACAGTCCTATAGGGTCCAATAGAATTTCACAGATATCATTTTCACACTGCAGCACAACTCGGCCATCCTCACCTTTTCACAAAGATACCATCTTTACTCTAAAAAATGTCTTCCTTTTATGAAACTTAGGTAGCACAACTACTTTACGAAAATTGTACGCTTTTGGGAAATCAACTATCCAGAATTATTCATCTGGGAAAATTTACTCATGAACATATATCCTTTGGGTGACCAAATCACAAAATCGCAGTATTTTCATTCAGTTAGTTTCATTTGTAAATGAGTTTGGTAATAATAAGCATGGTCACGTTTTAGGGTAATTGCAATTCCACCACTTATTATAGTTGAGGTTTTTAAATTTGAATACTGCCCCATATCAATATTCCTTAATGAATATGGACACTTCACTTCCATAGCAGCCACAAGACATCGTCGCATCAGGAGAACCATCAATTTATTAAATAATCTATACTCTCAACAAAGGAATATCCATTCGCTGTGAATGCCTCATCTGAAAATTTATTGGAAACATTAATGAACAGTTCATAAATTACGAAAAATCAGTACCTACCTTGGCAACAACAGTATGTTCATCCATTTTTCTTGCTTCACAATCATGGGCAAATCCAGCTTCAAGATATTTATAGCCTGTTAAACTTTTGTAGGCCTTCATTGGCTTTCTTGTTTATGAGTCAACAGCAGATATGTAATAATGTCGAATGACGTTACTGTTGTGAAAAGATCTAGAGATATGTCCATTTCACAAGGAGTGAAAGTAAAATATCACTCTCCTTTTGTCTCTATAGATCGATGCAGTGTCTTTGTTTACTCGTTCTAATGATAATAAATAAATCACTTTTAGTTAAAACAGCCATAATAACATTTCAAATCACAACTAAACAAAACTATTAGCAGTAGAAGCTAGTGCCAAACACAAACACCATTCATGTGTGCCTACAGCCGGCCATTTTTAAAGAGCCGTGGTCACGTGTTCTGGATAGCCTAATTGGTATTTATCGTGTGATTTTTCTGTTCTTTTAATACTTTTCGCTCAGTTCGGTAGTTTTGCGACGTTTTTAGTTGTTGGGTTATTGTTATTTATTTGTTCTTGTGTTTTTCTGTCATTCGTAAAAGTTAGGGTAGTGTATAGCATTTTTTTGTGAGTCTCGACTTCGACATGACATGGTTCAATTTGAGGTTATGTCGATGACGCAGCATGCGTTTGTCAAAACGACATGTCAAGTCATCATGATCGGTAATGATTTGCCTGCCATCTATGTTAAAATTGAGTAAACTCTCTTGACGCAATAAAAATGTCATGAATCAAGCAGGCCGTACATCAACAGTTTTGGATGACAATTTCACAGCTATAAGTAATTCCACCAGGAGTTATATGCATCTTGTTCCAAACAAAGAATTTCTCTGTTGATTATTTGCTGCTATGCTTTTTAGTTCATGTTTGGTTGTTTGGATTTTGTTTTCTCAAGTAAAAGTTGAAAAACTTTAACGTAAACAATATCGGACAAGCTGATTTAAATTCGTCGGAGATTTGTTTGGAATCAGTTTTTGACAAGAATGACATTTGTGACGTCATCACTTTCCTCGTCTATTGATTACTTCCCCAATCGACTTGATCGATTGACGATTGACGTTAGACGCTTAGACCAAGTGAAGTTGTTTCAGATAAACGATTCAGTAGTGGTAGGTATCATTATACCATTGTTTATATAGAAGTAAGATAGTTAGCCAACCTTATGGGATTTATATTGGATTCAAATGGATGCGACATGTAGATGGCAACAGTGATCTCGCATCCAAGTCATGTCGTTACTTCAGTGATCTGGCCTCCAAGTCATGTCGTAACTTGATTGAAACTATGGAAAAGCATTAAAATCAGGGTTTTTCGAAGAAACCTGCATTAAAATGACGTCAAATATTCATGTTTGTAACTAATCACGCTAGATGACACTCGCGTTTATGTCCAATACCTTTTCCACAGGCGTTGACTAACTATCTTCTATTTAAACAATGATTATACCTACAATTAGTTCAGTGTGCACCTACAGATATCTAACATAAAAATATTTCGATTGGCTAAGTATTCTGATAAGGAACGGTAGAAGGAACACACTTTCAGAAACATTGTTTCGCTTACTATGATTCCTTCATATTCCCACCGTAGGTGAAAATTTAGTAGCCACAATTGAATTTTTTTCTAGTAAACAATTTACGAGTTTTCTCCGTGCGAGTTGTAATGAAAAGTTACATAATTCTTTGAACAAAATCAGTCAAACGCAAAAGGTCGTAGACTTGAAGAATAAGTGATTATCATTGGATTTTGATAAAGTCTGATGTAACTATTATACAGGGTCACCAAACATTTTTTTCATTAGTTTTATTTATTTTAATGTTTTTCATTGAAAATATTTTTTACTAGTCTGATGTCAAGACATTGTTATTCCGATTATGTACGGATTCTATTTGTTGATGGCTTACATACGCCAAAAAGCATACCACATTAGCGATATGTGGAAGGTACCGACACTTCCGAGCACCAGATTTACAAGTGGAATGATAACGATCCAGGGCATTTTCTTTTTCATGTATGAACATTCAAATTCATTGTCACTCGAACTACTCTTGTGGTATATTCTTGTCAGATTTTTTGATATGTCATTGTAACAATGACAAGATTTCTCATCTTATGATCGGTAAATGTAACGTAATCCAATAATTACTATACCAAAAGTTCTGAAATATATCCTTGCCCATCTTTGCACATGTTTCAATCTTCTTCAATCTTCATCGCCGATACATACCGTGTGAGTCACGAATTATAAGGCATTTTGGGCATTTGCACCATCTTGTACAGCATTTTAACTTGTACCAATGCTTGTCCCAATTCTGTTATCTCGAAACATTTAGCTGATTCCACAGCTTCAATCCTATAGCATCTACTATTGTTAATTCTAATTCTAAACTTCAAGAGTTTTAGATAATGGCCGAAATTCCATACCAGCAAAAGTGTACAGGGTGTTGTAGTGTAATAAAAAAATTATATATGTCTTGTAATTGTGAATACTCCTGTGTGTGTAAACTGTATACTCATTTAATTCGAATATTTAAATGAAGTGATTTTAATTTAATATAAGTTTGAAGGTGGATATGTTATAATTATTTGATTCAACTCTTTCTTGATGACGTTTATTATGGCTGATAATGAAGCCGATCGCTGAATTTAATGAAACACTTTGTATATTATAACGAATCAATGTATCGCCGGTGTCCAGCCTTAATCCAATACCCTGTACAAAAAATGAAATTATGCAGCGTAGGATGTTACAAGGTACGGTGCTACTCGATACGATTAAATCAAAGGTACCATTGGAAATAATTTTTTTGACAATTAATGTTGATTCTGACACTCTCATTTAGTATCTGATGATTACAGCAGACTTATAAACAGACTACCTACTTAAATATAAGTATAATAAGATGGTCCTAACAAATAGAAATCACCTAACTTGTTTTGTTTGTTATGGGCGAGTTCAACCACGTTTGATGACTAGAATAGATGGGGATGATGATGCTGCGAAATGCGAAAAAGCTTTTCAAAAAAAACAAGAATGTTTTAAACCTCCTTTTGATGTAAATACCAAATAACCACCAAATGTTGATCTTAATGTATTTAGTTTGTATACATGTTTGTATAAATACAACTAAAAGAGAAAATTTTGAGTGACCCTGTATGATAGTAACCTCAGATCACCTGATATTAAAATCAAATGATATTTACAATACTAATTCTGCAACTCTACATGCTTTTGCGTTCGACTTATTCTGTTCAAAGAATTACATAAACATTATGTAATTATTAATAACCCTGTATACGGAGTCTTAGATCATTACAACTTGTGCCGAAAATATTGATATTGCAATTATTATCCTTAACTTTTTATAACAAAATAATCGAGATAATATTGAATTTCTGAAGGTAAGTAACAACCTTGGCTCTGCATGTTTGACACCCTGTATCTCAAAAACTGTCCATCAGATCTCAGGTGACATTTGATCAGGACATCATAAACTACATTATATTAAATTTTTAGCCAATTCAACTGGGACCCATTTTCCATAAGAACCGTGCGGAGTCCTTTGTTCTACTAAAATACATTTTGTTTAATTCAATAAGAATGTTTTGCCTGTGATTCACGCTTTGAGCGGGCAATGGGGTGATATCATCTACCACCACCTTAGATTTTTGACGTTTTTTCTTGATGATCCACTTTCAAGTTCGTTTTCGAACTGCTTTCAAATGTGACGTAGTAATTCATCCACTCAAGAAAACAGGCCGTTTTGAAATGAAAATGTCAAAGTCTAAACAATAACATACTTAGAAATCATTGAAAATAAGGAATATATTTCAAAAGTGAGAAACGAATGGAATTGACTCACAAATAGAATTATTGATCTATTTTTTAACAGGACTCATTGATAATAAACAAATTCAACAGTGTTTATTTTCTCTAAATGCTTAATCAGTGCACAGAAAGAGATAATAATCTCGAATTATTTGTTTTCCACAATGGACCTTTCCACGAGACATAAGAAAACACTGTAATGAGGAAGTATATACGCTAATATCACTAGGTATTTTTTATTTTTCTTTCTGACTGCTAGTTTATCTATAATCAGAAGAAAACTGATTCGTGACGTCACGTTCATCAAAACTAGACTTGGCAACGTTGTAGAAGTTGTGCACCATAGAATCTCAAATTCTCATTCCAAAATATAATGTGGCGTGTGACAGTTGTCAATTGATATCAGATGGGTGTGTTCGTCTGTTTCACGGAGCAAACCAATAAGAATCGTTTGTCTCTGTTTAACTCGTTTGTCTACATTAAAATTGGATACAAGTAAAGCAGTTCCATCAAATATCTAGACTGTACACGAACAGGCCCTACGTGATTTCTTATTATGCGGTTTTGAAAGTTTTGAAAGTTTTTGTTGTTTGTATTCTACAATTTTTTTTAATTCCTGTATCTGTATCCCTGCAATAACTGTGAACATGTCAAAAAGTGCTTTGTACCCGGTTGTATGAACACCAGTGAAAATTCTAATAAACAATCTTTTTTGCACCTAAATGAAGCTCGTTGTAAAATGTGTTACGAAGCAGTGAATAAACCCTGTGTAAAAAGCGGAAATATATGTTATTGTGAAGAACATTTCCAAGTGAGTACTTTACGTTATGTTATTATTGTATTCAAAGCAGAGTTCAAGGAATGATTTTAAATTTTAGTCATTACAAGAAAGACCGTGAACAATTAAACAAATAAATTCACACCAACTCGTTTATAATAACACCTCACTACACTATTATCGAATTTATCAGTTGGATGTTGATTGTTGAATGTAAATAAAATAAACATTAACCTCACATCTCCATATAACTTTTGAGAATTGAGAACTGTCATTACGATTTGCTGTGTTGTCAATGCTCGTTCTTCATCAAAAGGATGATCCGTTCAGAAAATTTGGAAGTTACAAATACAATAAAAATAGCTAATACTTATGTTGATTTTTATCTATGAGTTGATCAAGTGACAATGTATTGATTATTTCTCAACGGCTTATATCATGCTAGAAGTTATATTTTTAAGGAGAACGGTATTGCCTGTTTCGTAACGTGGATTATGGTGGGAGGTATTTCCGATGAACCTGACGTCAGCGGCACACTTTCAAATGTGACATTTGTTTAAAATGAAAGAAAAATAATGGAACTTTTTGTTAAATGGACTTTTCAGACTAACAACTATCGATTTAAACGAGTTTTGTAATTTATTTTCCGTAAATGTATAGGTCCATTGTTAACTGTAATTCAGAAACCGTAACATGTGATTCAGATCAATTCATTGTATTTCAGAATCGGTAGCATGTAATTCAGATTAGTAAATTGTATTTCAGAAAGCGTCAATTGTAATTCAGAAAACATCACTTGTAATTCAGAAACCACCAAGGACTGGATTAGTATGAGTAGGGAATATGAGAACAACGAATTATTTATTAGTGAACATTATTATGAATAATAATATTTTTCGCCCAATGGGCATGTCTTGAAATGCTAAAGCTGTAACATGGTGACTGATGGTATTTTGTGCAGCCCTACCACAATCGCCTCCAACTATAGTATTTTTGCCTGGTCAATGATTTGCTCAAGATACACAAGCCGGACCTTGAACTTGGGGAACTCGAAGATTCTCTTTTACATAGGACTTTATTTTCGACCATATTGTTTCGACTGGGTTCAACATTGGGTAGTATGGACTCAAACAAAGAAGACTTGCCTCAGGTCCATCCAGAAAATATGTACACACGGGTTGTTCTTGGTTTCTGAATTACAGTTGATACTTTCTGAATGACAACTAACGCTCTCTGAATTACATTTTACACCTTCTGAAATACAATTAACTAATCTGAATTACATGTTAGGGTTTCTAAAATACAATTTACTAATCTGAATTACACGTTACGGTTTCTGAATTACAATTGATTATTCTGAATTACAAATCATACTTTCTGAAATACATCTTATACTTTCTGAATTACAACTGAAAAAGGTGTAGAAACTATCGATTTAAAAGAGTTTTGCAATTTATTTTTCGTAAATGTCCATTTTGGACATCAGAAAGTTGAGAATTATGCGGAAGGATGGTTCGAGAAATATTTGAATCATGACTTCTTCCTGCTGTTAGTTCCAAAAGCAATCTGTTCAGAATGATGCATTAACTAGAGCAGATGTCCAATTTATTTAAAATTTCTCTAATGAAAGTACAGGTTCAGCAAGAAAAATGGACATGAACATTTCCTTGCATGATTTTATCTCACGAATACCTCATTGATCAGTGTAATTCTTACATTGGCCCCTGGCCAATATTCCATAGTGGTGTGTATATCTAATATTACTTCGCCTACCTTATTATTTCATGAATCAGCCTGAGTAATTTTATCACGATAACATGTTGACATTTTTCTAAAGGCATTTTCTTATACATGAACACTAAGAAGACAAAATATGTTCATGATTTCAACTTCAATAAATATACTAAACGTGCAAAAGTTAGATTGTGCAATATTAGGACGTTCCGTTAGATCCAATATATACCGAGTGACCCACTCAAGACGATCCACCATGAACGATATATAGATGAAAAATACATTTGTAGCAAGTCATTGCATTTCATTAGTCATTGCACAAACTTCAAAAATCTGTCATTCTGCTTATTGCACTGAAAAATATAACAGAAAAAATTGTCTAATACCGTCTATATAGTTATATACATACAGGGTGATTCATTAAGAAATGCGCATACAGTTAGGGTAGATGGAAGACACCGAGGTCCTTCTAAATAACCTATATTTTATGGGTCTATCGTTCTTTATAACCAAGATACAGGGTGATTTATTGATTTTCCCCATTTTTTCAATTATTCATAACTTATGAACCACCCTATACATTTTTGTGATATTTGGTTTGTATGTTCTTTGTCCACAGAAGTGTCGATTAACATAATAAGAAAAAGTATTATTCTAGGTCCGGCCTTAAAAAAATTAATAAGTAGGTTTCGAGTCGAAACATCATTCCGTATATCAATATTTTAAAATTTTATTTTCAAATTTGGAAAGAGCAGGAAAAAATAAGTAAGACTAAATGTATTTGGTGTTTCCGCATACAACTTTTTTACTTATTAACTTGAGTCAAATCTAGATGTTTCGATAATGAGGTGCAAAAAAATTTTTAAAAATAAAATTTCTTCCCCAAATGGTACTTTTCCAGCTTCAATCCATGAAATCATCATTTATTTCTTATTCTCCTGGTTCCTGGATCCCCAACCTTATTGAAAAACGAGAGGACATGTCCGTATTTGGGACAAATTGTTATTATCATCGAAGAACTTTCAAACACCCTGTATGGTTGAAAAAATTATCATAACATTTGTTCATTGAGCTACATTTAGAAAAAAATTATAAAAATGAGGAAAAATGCCCATTCCGAAAAAAGCATAACTTCATTTTAAACAAAAATAACGTTGCAACAAATCTACATTTCAAAGGTTAAACATAACAGAAAATCAAAAAACTAGAATTTTCTTTATCCGCGTCTAATTACCTTTTAGCTAGAGCATGATCATTTCTCGACTCTTCTGATGCATTCTTGATAATAATAATAAAATCAAGCAGTCTGTACGTATTGTTTGATTTAGTAAATAATACACTTTAGGTTTGATATCCCAAATTGTTTTAATTGCCAAGTTGGCTGATGTCAGAGTACAATTTTGACATTAGTTGATGACTTTGTACTTGTGTTGTTACGTTATTTGTTGATAACAGTTATTTCTTACTTAAAATGCCACACCAATTTGATAATAATGAATATGCAGACATGTTGTATGTATATGGATTTTGTGATGGTAATGGAAAAGCTACCCAAAGAGAATATGCACGGCAATTTCCTGGCCGGCGGTTACCTGGTGACAAGACTTTTTCTAATGTGTTTAGTTACCTTAGAGAACACGGTAAATTTCCAACTGTAGTACAAAATGAAAGTTACGAAAGACGACATATCGATTTGGAGCAAGATATTCTTAATTTTGTACAAAATGACCCAAAAATTAGTTCGAGAAGAATCAGTCACGCCACTAATGTTCGTCAGTCTACTGTTTGGCGAAGAATAAAAAAAAAATCGCCTACATCCGTACCATTTACATCAAGTTCAAAGGCTACAAGCAGGAGATGAAATTGCTCGATTGGCTTTTAGTAGATGGGTATTACAAAATAGGATCTTATACAGATGTTTATTTAGCGATGAATCTCAATTTACCAGAGACGGTATCAATAATTTCAGGAATTCTCATGTGTGGGCCGAACAAAATCCGTTTGCCATAACACAAAAACATTCACAAATTAGGTTCTCCTTCAATGTTTGGTGTGGCGTTATCAACAACCGATTAATTGGACCCCATATCCTACCACATCTACTAACGGGTGAAGCGTATTTGAAGTTCTTGCAAAATATTTTACCCATATTGCTAGATGATGCAGGAGTTTATGTTGGAGGCATGTACTTTCAAGATGATGGGGCTTCACCTCATTTCAGAGTAATGGTGAGAGAGTTTTTAAATCATTGGATAGGCAGAGGAGGACCTCAGAACTGGCCTGCAAGGGGGCCCGATTTCAATCCACTCGATTACCATGTTTGGGGTTTTTTAAAATCAAAAGTTTATTCAACTGAAGTAAACACTAGAGAGAACCTTCTACGGAGAATTGAGGACGCATGCCACGAACTGAGAAATGACCAAGCTATGATTAGAAAGTCAATTACAAATCTTACTTCAAGAGCACGAAAATGTATTGAGCAAAATGGAGGCCACTTTGAACAACTGTTATAAGTTATGTTGTTTACATTATTTTGTGTCTAATTATTTTCGTTTGACTTAATACAATTTGTTGCAACGTTATTTTTGTTTAAAATAAAGTTATGCTTTTTTCGGAATGGGCATTTTTTCTCATTTTTATAATTTCTTTCTAAATTTAGCGCAATGAAAAAATGTTATGATAATTTTTTTAACCATACAGTTTGTTTGAAAGTTCTTCATTGATAATAATAATTTGTCCCAAATACGGACATGTTCTCTCGTTCTTCAATAAGGTTGGGGATCCAGGAATCAGGAGAATACGAAATAGATGATGATTTCATGGATTGAAGCTGGAAAAGTACCATCTGGGGAAGAAATTTTATTTTTTTAATTTTGTGGCACCTCATTATCGAAACATCTAGATTTGACTCAAGTAAAAAAGTTGTATGCGGAAACATCAAATACTTTTAATCTTACTTATTTTTTCCAGCTCTTTCCAAATTTGTAAATAAAATTTTAAAATATTGATAAACAGAATGTTGTTTCGACTCGAAACCTACTTATTAATTTTTTTAAGGCCTGACCTGGAATAAGACTTTTTCTTATCATGTTAATCGACACTACTATGGACAAAGAACATACAAACCAAATATCACAAAAATGTATAGGGTGGTTCATAAGTTATGATTAATTGAAAAAATGGGGAAAATCAATAAATCGCCCTGTATCTTGGTTATAAAGAACGATAGACCCATAAAATATAGGTTATTTAGAAGGACCTCGGTGTCTTCCATCTACCCTGACTGTATGCGCATTTCCCAATGAATCACCCTGTATAGACATACGCACATCGAAAAGTATAGAAATAAAACATGTAAATTAAATACAATTAAAGTGCAAAAACGCAAATACAATAGTGAATCCTTGTATACGAATAGTTAAAATTCAACACAAAATATTTTAAATTATTGAGTCCTGTATGTCAACACACGATGTATTACTTATATGTCCATGCGAGAACTAGCAAATTCTTCTACAGAGTAAAATCAGTGTTTTAGTAGGTAACATTTCAGTTTTTTTTTTGAAATTTTTTATTGGTAGCGAACTTATATCTTCTTCGGTATTTTATTGTAGATCTCTAGACGAGGAGAATTGTTTTTCGATTTTGTAAGTCGAAACTACTGTGTGTTCACGAGATTTGATGAACGTGTGTTGTAGTCGTGAGACTGACATCAGTGGAAAATTATTTTTGTGTTTGTGAATATCAATGAGCGAATAGTATAAGAACAAACACGGTAAGGGCATAATTCCATATTTACCAAACAAGGGTTTGCAGTGATCAATGAAATTAGCTCCAGCTCCAGTGTGAACATTTTGTTAGCCGTACCTACTTGCGTTGCCCCAAAGGATGACACCGTACTTTAAGTGTGAGTGCACAAGTGAATAGTGGGCAGAAAGCAGCGTGTTAATGTTCAGAACCTTTTTTAGTTGTCGTAACAGGAAGATATAAGTAGATATTTTAGAGCCTATTTGATTCACGTGTTCCGACCAATTGACTTTTTCATCTGAGATTATGCCCAGTAACTTAACAGAGTTTCCATTCGCAACCTGTTTGTTAGTGTTACGGTTTGAAATCTCCAGTTTGGTAGCTCAGGTAACGCAACGATAATAGTACATGACTCAGTCATCAAATTACCCTTCAGATTAAATAATATGCATCTGCTAGGCGGCTTCTGCAGACTAGCTTCAACTTAACGTGAAAAATTAAACAATATCAGGTTCAGTTCATCAACTATCAACTGATGAACGAATTTAGTGAGTGGTCTATTCAGATATTCCCCATTTTCGGTGCTTAGGAGCCCTACAAAACAGCATTAATCACCTTCACATTATCATGAATGTGAAGCTATTCTTACATTTAATCAGGTTAGGAAACAGCGACTTCCATGATGAGAATAAGCAAATCAACCTTTTATTTATTGTTTATTTGTTTAATCATTCTAACCTAAATGTCAACATTAATGTAAACAATGAAACTCAACATAGAACAATTCAAATTACAAGTGAATTACTTGATCATGATTTGAACTAATCTAAAATCACTGATCCAAGTAATATCATGAGCAAAAGAACCTCAACAGGATAAGTGACAAGTTGTTAGAACCCTACACAGGAAAACCCTTTTTTTGTGGAAATCCTTTTCAACCTTGGAGAGGCACATGGCCAGATGTAGCTATTGAAAGACAGAAGTACTCTCGCCTTTGGTGGATTTGGCCATTTCAATTAGTAGCAACTGAATAAGATCTCCTGTAATCGAGAAGATTAGGAGAAACACTTAGGTGGATATGTATTATTCCGTTCTCTAAAACGTGCTTCACTCCGAGACATCACTTTAGGCAGCTATGTCTATCTTACTGTCCTAAGAGGTAGTCTTTTAATTATTGTTGTTGAAGACATCTCTCATTGCCTTTTGCTTACTCTAGAGGCTCTCGTAGAAGTTGCTCGTATAACAGAAACGCTATTTCAGGCCTGTTAGTTCCGGTCCCCTCGTATAACTGGACAATTTAAGACCAAGCTTTATCAGCCAATTCAAGCCTATGGTAACTCTGGAAGGCTTTCTGATTATCCGCTACCTCCTCGAGGTATCCTCATCAGATGCCGAGTCTTGTTGAAGACGAGCGAACAAGAAGACATCCATAGATATCATTCTGGCGAGATCTTTCCATTTATTTGCTTATCCGTATCATACCATTGACAATTATTGCTACCTAGCTTCTCACAATATATTGCTCACTGCTGTATTAACAGCTTTGCTAACAATTATCGCTTACAGCTATTCTTTTGATATCCCGCTTTGGCGCTAGTTAAAGGTGACGGGTTGGTGCTGGAAAAGACATCACAATTGCTTATTTTGCTATTAACCAGAATTTGTAGTGCTTTAGTAGAAGTTGTGCACTCCTATGTATATATACATTCGGGAAAAGTAAGTACCTGGTATTAGGTGTGTCAAACCGTAGTTACTTATCTTGCTTCCTAAGCAAAGCATCTCTTACTAGTATTACCAGTCCTGAACTATAATTCTTAATAATTCGCCCTCTCCTCCTAGACTCTGGCTTCGGTTTATACCCTGAAGCATATTATGCAACCTGTGCTGAAAATAATTACATACCCAGCTTTAGATTATTATTGAGTATCATTCCACTCCCAATCTACCACTGAACTAACCGGACATTTTCCCCGTTCCACCTACTTGTGTTGCCCCAATTTAGCTCTCCCTGTAGCAGGGATAAACGAAGGTAACAATAGTAAAATGTTTTTGGGCTTTTTCTCTATACAATTTGAGGTTGTTGGCGTTGTACCACGTTTCGGCTTTGTTCTCTGCATCCTCAATAGCAACATTCTATCGTGAGAGACTCAATCGAAAGCCTTGCTAAGATCGCATATGGTAATTCCCGAAAAATTACCAAGCTCTAGGCCTTCTACAATGTTTTCCACAATCTTATCAATTGTTGAGCAACCCCTTCTGATTCCAAACTGATTCTCGAGCAGAAGAGAGTATTTCTCAAAATGCTAAAGCAATAAGTCGGTAGTAGTAGAATGACACTTGAACACATGTCGAATAAAAAATGCTGTGACACGTCAACTTTTATATATTATGGTATATTTTTGAAGATGGATTTGCGATCATCTGTCATGGCAAACCCGCCCCTAGAAAACAACTGTTTCAAGAATTTCAAAAGGTACCATGGTGGAGATGCCACGAAAATTCGGCTACTGTTCAGTATTCGGCCGAATATTGCGAATTATTCGTCCGAATACCGAATACCATCCCGTCATTTTAAATCTATTTTAATCATGACAAAAAGTCACACATATAACTCAAAAATCAATATAGTTTTTGTACAATTGTTAAAACACTTGACATTTCTGTATCTTTATTGTTACATGAATGTTTCCTTTTTTCACCGAGAAATGTAGTCTTTTTTTAAGTGAAAAAAGACTTGTTTCACTGCCAAAATAATTCACAAAATAAATATGAAATATTAAGTTTTGAAGGATTTATTTTCAACAGAGTCAATTATTAATCGATTATTCATCATAAAACGATTTCATTTATTGGAATAATAATTGATAGTAAAATTTGTACAATTACTTTCAACATAAATTCCCGAAAATGTTCCATGTTGCTGCTGATCAGAAACGTTAGATATTTCTTGAAGAGTGGATTCCACAATTTTATCAGATATTTTAATTTATTTGGAAGAAGATGGTCAATTAAATTTTTTGTTAGAAATCTCAATTTTGTTATTCAAACTATCTTCTATATATGCTTCTGCTACGGAGGCAAATTTCCAGCCACCGTGACGTTTTATGGATGTAATGTTGCCCCTTGCATTGGCAAGAAGAGTTACATAGATTCTCCTGAAAAAGTGACCTGTCTAGCTCTTAAACATGCCTTTTCCAAGCCATTTTGCAATCAAGCTGAGAATTTCTCTTATTTTATTTATCCCCACATGTTGGTTTATACATTTTCTTATCGAATATTTAAAAAATAATCTGTTACTTTTTGTATGTCAAGGAAAGTCTTTCTAATACGTAACCTGCGAAATTGCTTGTCATACTCAGCACTGTTAACAGCTTACCACGCACTGATATAGTCCACAATATCTTATGCCATATTAGTTTGGGGCCACTCAGCACACACTTCAGCAGTCTTCTCCAAGCAAAGGAAGGCGGTCAGAATCATTGCTGGATTGCCTTATAGAGATGATTGTAGGGGTGCTTTCAAACATTTTAAGATACTAACCCTGCCATGTACTTACATACTGCAATGTCTTATGCATATAAAAGCAAACTTGAAAAACTATAGGACAAATGGAAGTTCACATTCATACACAACGCGAAACAAAGATATGATACATCAACACTATTTGAGACTTTCGCAATAGGTCTTCGTATCAGGTATTTTAACAATCAATATAGAGCAAGCATCTTCAATGACATCAATAGTTATGTGTAATGATTCTTCATGGCGACAAGCACCGCTGATACCCAAAATTAGGACAACCTACAAATAAAAAATATTGAAATTACTACTAATCTTACAAAATTATGATTAAATCTTATATCTGTACCATATAAAGTAAATTTGTTTCATTGTCAGCGTCTTGAATAAATTTATTGATATCATCCCCTGATAAAACTTTAGATTTCTTTCCTCGGTATCCGACGCTTTTGTTCTTAATGAGCGGGACCAATTTTGAAAACTTCCACATATCAATACTTTCCCTGCACTCCATAACGTAGGAGGTTTTATAGGTTTAGATTTCTCCTCAAAATAGCATATAAGCACATTTTCAGATACCTTTTTTACGTGTTTCTTGTCGCACCATTCACGAAATTGGTAGGTAATATGTTTTCTCATATATTAACTTGGATTTGGCCGGTAACATATTAGATACTATTGCATTTGCGTTTTCAGATATATGTGATGGGGTGTCACTACCACTACCATAATCAACATCCATCTTCTTGAAAATAACTTGAAATTGAAGCAACTATGAGCAAACACAGTCAAACAGTCAAACAAGCGGAGATTCAACAAACCGTTTCTATAGTAACGACACAGAAAGGCCACTGGATGCTGTGAAATTGTATTGGAAGTATTGATAACATTAAAGATAACATGTAAGGAAAAGAGAAAGAAGTATTATTTAGTAATTTTGGACTTATTTTTTTCAGACAGGAAAAATTTTTGAATACGATTTTACTGAAAACATTGAATAATATTTTCAAGACAACAGTCGCTTAAAAGCGATAAATTATCAGGACAAAAAACCACGTCAAGATGTATTGGAAGTATTTGTTTTTAATATATTTCAGACGATGTCATCTATCAAAATATCTTTTATTTTTTTATTTTTTTTCCTTGGTGTTTTGGCATCGACTGCTATGGTCGTTAGCCACGTGTTCTGGATAGGCCTTGTTACTAACTCCATGCGCCACCTTTTAAGAGCAGCACTGTTAATTGGAACGCAACAGTGAATCGTGCAGGACTCACCCCAGTCCAGCTACGAGATTTGATTAATTTAATCGGTCAAATTAAATTCAAAAAATCCCAGCCGCAACTGGGGCTCGAACTACGGACCTTTCGACCTGGAGTCGGACGCTCTAGCCACTGCGCCACGCCCCGACATAATATCCTTTATTGTCAGAAGAATTACATCTTATTGATAAAGTCTTGTAAAAATATAAATAAAAGAAAATTAAGTATATATAAAACACATTTCACATAACAATTAATGTAGATGTAGATTAAAAATTCAAATTGATTTCATTGAGGTGACATTGGACATCATAAAATACTTCTTCTATGAGAATGTGTTTTACCGATTTTCTGAATAAAATGATGGAATCAATGATTTTGACACTTGCTGGAAGATGGTTATACAATTTAGCAGTATTAAATTATTGAGCTTCTTATCAAGTTGGAAGATGGAATGGGTAATTTTAAGTTGTTATTTTGGTGGGTGGGTCCAAGAATTATGTCATACGTTGATTTTTTTTATGTACCAGACATACGGTTTCAAGAATAAATTAAATTAAATTATTCTTATAGATAATGATCGCTTGGTCTCTCCGATATTGGAATCTCCACATTCGCATGGGACATCGTAAATACAATTTTTGCTGGATTCTGTTTTGTTCTGTGGTGAACTCAACGGGGGAAAACATCTAAATCGAGAATTGCCGACCTGGCATGGACAGAGCACCACATAATTCTTTGGGACGAGGCTATTAAGTGTTCTTCATATAGAAAGAAACATTGGTTCAAATGCAAATTTATTGAAACCGCCTGTATCGAAGCTAATGGTGCCTTCAGCCAACCGAGCGTGGAAATTAAAACGTATGGAGACCGCTAATAGACCGTTTTGGAGAGAGAAAAAGCGCGAAAGACACGCGCGTCACAAGAACGCGCGTAATTACAACTCAATTACACAATACCTGCATACCTATAAAACTTCGTGTAGATTCTTAATTTGTCAGTATTCACCTAAAGACGATTGCAGATTCAAGCAATTGAAACGTAGTGAAAAATTGAAAGGAGTAGAAATCTTTCAACCATTAAGACGATGGAAGTCCGGAATGCAATTAATCAAGTTAGTGCATCGTTTAAAACTTAAAACATTCAAACATACTATCCCACTGTTGTGGAACCTCGTGATAGATAACCTCCTTACAGACCTGAACCGGAGAGGAATGTATGCCCAGGGCTATGCTGACGACATCGTCATAATGGTTACTGTGAAGCATATGGTGGTCTGTATGGATCTGATGCAATCAGCCCTCAGACGCACAAACGTGGTGTCTGAGGAAGAACCTTAAGGTAAACCCTCAAAAAACCACGATTGTCTCTTTCACCAGGAAGATAAACCTAATTTTTGGTGAAAGCATACAGACATCAGGAGAGACAAAATATCTGAGGTTAAACTCAGACTCGAAACTCACACCTGGAAGAAACATCCGATGATGGCCAGGTGGTACTTTGGAAAAACTTTGGGGACTTGAACTCAAACAATTCCTTTGGCTATACACAGCGATAGTGAGGCCCTCGATAACGTATGGAGAGCCCTGCTGTAGTAGCCAAAGGTTGAAAAAGTGACAACCAGAGGGAGGCTGGCTGGTTTACAGAGACTGGCCTTGCTCGGGGTCACTGGTGTCTTGTCCAGCACATCTACGATTGGCCTGGAGGTAATACTGAACCTCCCTCCTCTGCAGTTGCACATTGCAGCGGAGGCGAAGATACAATCCTCCAGACTATAGTGCCTGAGTCAATGGAAGGGCAATAACTTAGGCCTCTCGAACATAATGGAGGTTATAAAAATCGACACATCTGAGATGCCGTCGGACACAATGACTCCAGCCTACTCCTTTGATGGAACATACACCACCATCATACAATATGGGGAAGTCACATCAAAGGCAATATAAACGCTGTCAAGAGGGCAAATCTGGTACACAGATGGCTCTTAGACAAGCTGGAGTAGGAATATACGGTGAGAGACCAATGCAAGACATTAGTCTAAGCCTCAATATTTCGAGCTGAGATGATGGCTATTTTCGTTTGCACGAGAGAGATTCTGAGGAGGGGCCCGAGAAACCAACCCATCATTCCTTCCGACAGGCAGGTGGCAATAAAGGCCCTGCAATCATGCAGAGCATTTATTCTAATTTTCTTCCAAACTAGTTTGGGAGACTCACAAAAACCTCAGCTACCTAGGAGCACAGAACAAGGTGAAACTTGTCTGGGTACCAGGTCACAGGGGAATCCAGGAGAATGAGAGCGCATATGCCCTAGCAAGAGCGGGGGCAGCATCAACTCTCATCAGACCGGAACCAGCCTGTGGAATACCGTTTGGGGACAAAAAACAGGACACGTAGAAATGGGTTAGGAACCATCACCAACCCTCCTGGGAGAACGCATTTGGCAAATGGAAGATGATTATGATTGGGCCAATCGACCGGCTCACAAAACATCTCCTCGAACTGAGTCGGAACTCTCTCAGAAAGGTGGTAGGACTCCTAACAGGGCACTGCCACCTGAGAAAACACCTGCACATGCACATGCACATGCAAAGCCCGAGATAAACCTGACAGCGGGGAGAAGAAAGGTTCTACTCAGAACTACTCAGTACTTCAGCTGTTTGCCAGCCCCACCGAGCAATAATAATAATAAGATCTGGTAGAGACATAGTGCAAACAGAGCAGGTAATCATTAGAAGAGGCGTGTTTCAGAGAGACTCCCTCAACCCTCTGCTTTTCTGCATCTCACTATTACCATTGTCCTTTGCACTCAAAAATACCCGAGGGTACAAAAGCGGCACACCCATCAACCGGAGGCATCTGTTTTACTTAGATGTCCTCAAATTATATGCCTCTGGAGAAAGGGACATACATCAGTCCCTAAGGGTGGTGGAAGAGTACACGCGTACACGCGTGCCATCGGAATAGAATCGACAAATGTGCCACGGTTCATCTCAAAAGAGGACGATTCAAGGAATGAGGAGAGGATGCCCAGCTCGTAGACGGAAGCATCCTACTTCATCTGGATGCCGGAGAGACTTATACAGGGGTTGAGCAACGCCACTACTAAGAGGTATTCACAGTTAAAAACTCTCACCGCGGCAAGTATCAACATAAACTCCGACAGATCTGGTCATCAGAACTGTCGGGAAATAACAAAGTTGCTGCAACTAATATGCTTGCCGTTCCGATCCTTCTCTACTCCTTTGGAGTGATGAAGTGGACTAAGGAAGAACTGCGACAACTCGAAGTTAAAACTCGCAAAATGATGCATCTTAATAGGAGCTTGCTTCCTAAATTGTTCGTTCCACGGTTATACTTTCCCAGACAACGGGGAGGCCGTGGACTTTTGAGTTTGGAGTATCTTCATAACAGAATGGTGCTGGATGGGGCCTGTAAAGTCATCAGGAGATCAGATCCCCTCCTCTGCATGGTCTGCGACAATGAAAAGGCAGGGATTGGAGCATTCCTTTTCAAGTCAACAACCCGTGCAGCCGATGAACTTGGTCTCGTATTCGACACTGAACGGGCTAACCCAAACTCTGTCACCGAGTTGGGACCAAAAAGCTCACATCAAAGCTGCGGAGGCAGAGGTCCTCCTTCAGCTACATATAGGCCAATGCATGGTGCCTTCTTGAACAGCATCGAGGACCTTGACTTATCCAAAAGTTTGACCTTTGCCTTCCTCAAGTCGAGTGAACTAAAGTCGGAAACGGAGGGATTCATAATGGCATGCCAGGATGGTGTCTTCAACACCTTTTTCCACCGTAGTCGCTTGATGGGTATAGACGTCCCTGATACCCGATGCAGGGCGTGTCCTGGGGCACCTGATATCATAATGCATTTGCTTTCAGCTCGCCCAGCTTATGTGGTCTCAGCCTATCTCCACAGGCATAACGCGGCGCTACTTCCATCTACGACACTCGTACGGTATAGACGAGACACCGGTGTTGCCTTTTGTTCCAAATCTATTGGAACTACTCATTCCCCACCCTCACCAAATACAATCCAATAAGCCTAATGTTGTCCTCCTCGACCGCCAAAGTAAAACTATTTTCGTCATGGAGTTTTCCGCTCCAGGCGAAATGAATATCTTTCGAAAAGAGGAGGAAAAACGGACTCGTTATCGAGATCTTCTCTTTGAACCCCGTAGGTTGTATCCGGACCATTCTGTCAAAATGGTGGTTCTGATCATAGGAGCCCTTGGTGAATAATGGACACACTGTTCTCGAACATGAAGAAAATAGCGGCTTGTCGTAATATGGCAGAAAACTTAGCCGCACGAATGCAGAAGGCCCTAATCCTTGGTTCACTCCGTCTGCTCAGAGCACATGATTCTTGGACTTGATAGTCACTTACCCCACGGACGTGGGGAGTGGTTATTGGGGTAAACAACACCAGCGCACCCACCGGATGTATATGAGCACCGGAGACAGGGCCTGACTGATACATTCCTAAGGGGGGAAAATAATAATAATAATAGCCTTGATCTACCATATGTATTAAGTTTTGAATATTGTAAAATTGACCAATTTTAATATTATTTCATTTCTCGTTACTTTTCCCATAACTTGTAAAAGTTCTTTTGAATGGACTATTATTTCGATTAGAAATGCCTTCCCGTGACAATTTTCCATTCAAGCGGCGTTAATTCTAATTCCGCAATTGAACATAAAAAGCAATCTATCGTGTTTTAGAATATTAAAGGCTCCGGCCCCTCGATAAATCCTTTCAGTACCTGTCGTCGAACAAATTGAATCTAACATTAGGAAAATGAGATTTTTCCGTTATTTTCCAACTCGAAGAAAATGGACAGGGAATCAAGTAATTTAAATTTAATTATAATCCCAAATTTATTTACAAACAAAAATCCAATTAAAAGGAAGGAATTGGATTCAAGGAACGTTTAGACATGCCAAATCTTCAAATCGCATAAAAATTATTCGTGCGCGTGATACTTTATTAGACGCCAAAAAATCCATGGAATATTCAACCAAAGTAACATAACGATTTAAGGGCGGAAATTCTTTGAGAGTTTTCCGACTTCTCGAATTGCATCATGTGATTTCTACTGGAGTATAAATTAGGTTTTTTAATTGGAAACGCGAGCAGGATACCTTCCGGTGTGGTTTGAATCGCACAGAAAGGGAACGGCCCATTTGTTGTCTATTCCATTCCTTCGACAAGATTCTAAAGGGAATGAGTACCCTAACAGGCCACCGCTATTAGATCGAGAGACAGCGAGTGGGAGATGAGTCTCTTATTATTTGAAATAATCAATTCCAAAGATAGGAACATGTCATTAATTATACACGTATGTGGTTTTATACAGCGTGGTAACCTATGATGAATAAAATCTGAATCTCCATAACAGATATACCGAATGTCCCAGTATACCTGTTCCAATGGATTATCTCAGCCATTTCGAAAGATAAAAATTTGAAAATTTCATGATCTTCAATTCGTTCAAGGAACCTTCAACTGAAAAAAACAAAAATTGAAAGTCACTTCCGGTTTGACCGGAAGTGACTCTGACTTTTTTACTCCAAATAGCACTCTGTATATTTTTTGCAATTTTTGATTTCTACTCAAAATCTTCTTTCCATCGATGTATCAAACTATGTATTTTACATTTGATTTGATGGAGAAAACGGCAATTGAAATTTCAAATTGAAAGAATTGCGGTAGGCTACGATATTTTGTGAAATCTTGATTTTGACTTCAATAACAACTGATTATTCATGACCTATTTTGCATTCGAGATGATGAAGAGAACGTCATATTTCAAATTATTAGAATTGTAGTAGAACTGGGAGAATGAATAATTCTTAAATGAAAACCTTAGTGTGCCATGGAGACATTTGAATAGGTACATTTGTTTGTAACTTTGACAGTTAATAATTCTCAATAGCTGTGTGCGTGTCAAGAGAAACTAACATACAAGAATGAATAACCGTGAAAATGATGATGACTTCACTAATCAAGAGAAATTGGATATGATACTGAATTATGGAAAATCCGAAAATAATCCTCGGTATGCCCTACGTGCATACAGAGAGAAATACCCAGATATACAATTGCCGAGCGCTATGTATTTCACACGCTTGGCTTCGAATTTGGCATCAAGTGGATCATTTCATAGAAAGCGTACTGTCTTAAAAAGAAAAAATGCTACTGGCGAAGAGCAAATTGTTGCAGTTTTAGGAAGAGTGGTTGTTGATCTCCATATCTCTATTAGAAACATAGAACAGGAGAGCGGTATTTCTCGTGCATCAGTTCAGCGCATTCTCAAAATTGCCAAATTCAAACCATTTAAAATTCATCTGCATCAAGGATTACTACCCACAGATTACGATGGGGGACTTGCGTTTATTGCTTGGTTAGCTACGGTACGTGAAGATGGTGTTATCAGCTCGATATTGTGGTCAGATGAGAGTCGTTTACAACAGTGCAACTGTAAATCGACATAATTGTCATTATTGGTCGAAAAATAATCCACGCTGGATAAGTCAAACTAATTTTCCAGTTATCTCGGGAGTCAATGCGGCAAGATTGATGGATTCATTTTAGAGCCAAAATGGTCGAATGTACCTAAAATTCCTTCAGAATGAACTTCCTCATTTTCTTGAAAATTTTCCTTTACATATGCGTAGAAACATTCATTTTCAACAGGATGGTGCACCCCCCACATTGCATAGCGGTAAGGAATCATTTAAATGAAACATTCGGAGATAGATGTATTGGCACACACGGACCGACAAGATGGCCTGCAAGATCTCCAGAATTAAAACCGCTGGATTTCTTTCTTTGGTTGTATCTACCAGACTCCTTCTATTGATCTGGTAGATCTAAAAACCGAAATATGGAATGAATGTAGAGCCCTTAATGCTGAGGTGTTGAGAAGTGTTACTTCGCGTGAACTACTCCACTGAGCTAAAAGATGTGTAGAAACAGTTGGTTAACATTTCGAACATATGCTTCAGTTATTATATTCTTGTGCCCCCTTTCCTTGCCAATTTTGTTTCTTTCACTATTTATTCTTTGTTTGACGTTCGGTAAAATACATAGGACTTGAGGAAGGTTTTTTTATTGACGACGATCATAAGTGAGAAATATTTCCTTTTCTACGTTCATACAAAAAAAAAAACTTTGTAGAACTATATTTGATGGAAAAACTGGTTCTTTTGCACTGAGTGCAAGACTTTATTGAACTCATCTGTCATTCTACTTCAGCGTTCTGTCATCATGACAGACATAAACTTTCAAATCGACGCCAAATTCAGCCCATTTTCTGTGAGATTGTATTACGTTTCAAAGAGTACCGGTATATGTCGGAGATTGAATATCAATGGAACTTTCCTTCGGTAGGAGAATGATGAATATTCCGACTAAGACTGTTATTTGATTTATTAAATCTAGTAAGATTTGTTATTCAATCTCTTCATGAGTTGTCCCAAGTGACATTTTGACAAGAGGAATTCATCCAACAAATTTATTAAACATGCCTTTGTGGTGGTTGTCACATCGCATAGGTGAAAAGTCTTTATCATAGACAAAATTATGTCACTATACGTATTCCATTCGATAACAATCGAATAATGAAGGATGGTTATGTGTGACATTATCACGCAACTCAAACCTGTATTACTTTCAAAATGTTTCAAAATCCAAACTATCGAAAAAAATCATTACTTGCGTCTTCAAATAGTTGTGTAGATCTTGTTGTGTCTGGTCGTTTGTCAACGCTGTTGAATATCAATGTTTATGTTCTCCACAAAGTAAAATAATGACGGTTCTGTCACATTTTGTTATCGCTTTTTTTTTGAGAGTATTGTTGAAATAGTGATTTTCGAACTAATTTATCCTCTCCATGTAAGTACTTATAACATACCTTGTTACATTAAGTTATTTTGTGTTTCCTTTATTGTAGAATTATTATAAGCTGATGATGAGCCTATATAGGCTCGAAACATGTCCTTTTAACACTACGGTTTAGCTGATTGATAGCACTTGCCGTACACCATTACAATACCCAGTTGGTAATATTAAATTGTGGAGACGACTTTGTGTTTTCTTGCTGCATCGCTGAACTAATTTATGTTATATAGTGGCAGTATAATAGACAGAGACTCATAATGGTGCAATATTGAGTAGTTCTCAGTAGCTATGAGAACTGAAGAAGAGCTCTCTGACCTAATAAAAAAACAGCAAAAAATTATCGACGACTTGAAAGAACAAATTGAATTTTTAAACAAAAAAGCTGAAATTAAAATTAATAAACAGACTAGTAATAAAGAAACACAGACAGGTTTCTGTAAAAGAAACGCATCAACTGCAACACATTCTGAACAATTGACCAGTGGCGTATCTGTCAGTTACGTGAAGGCAACATCTGAGCCTCAGGTTATCAATAGCCCTAGTGTGAATGATTCCAACCATACATACATTAGTCATACCACCACCACATAGTGAAGTTAACGTGCCCAAACAACTACAATATAATGAACCAGTTATAGATGGTAGCATAAATAATGCAAATGGTGATAAATCTACTCCTATCAATCTATGTACTCGCAACAAGCGACAAATTCTGTTATTAATAGATGAGACAGAGGTGTCTTTCCAACTCAAGAGATGTTTGGACAAAAATCTTTATGAAATTTTTTCAGTGAAGAAACCGGGTGCACTATTGCATCAAGTAATAGAAAATATCGAAACATTGGCAAGTAATTTTAGTTTTCAAGATCATGTCATTATAGTAGGTGGACGAAACGATATTTTTAAAAATAAAGCACCTTCTTTCAGAAACATTTGTGACAAACTTAAGCTATGTGCTCATACCAATGTCATTTTTGCATCTGTTCCGAATTATTTCAAAGACGACTCAAAAAACAAATTTATCTATAAGTTCAATACAAAACTATATGAGTTTTTGTACAAATTAAATGCATGTAGTGAAGGTACGTTTAGTTTTGAGGATATTAATAAGGGTCAACTAAGAAATTTCAACAGTTAAAAAGCGGTTTCCAGTATAGTTGTGAGGATAGCCCGGGGTGATGTTTTCTTAAGATAAGTCGGAGATGCGATCTATACAGGAAGAAGGAAAGTGTCAGGCAAGTAGGTACAGTATATAATAACCATACCTGCACAAAAAAGGACCTAGCAGACTTCCATGCACAGCAGAAGAAGTATTGTCATAAACGGGTAGAATGCTGAATGTTATGCAGCCAGAGTATAGAATCCACATCCCTGATGTTCACCACACCCTCAAGTAGGAACATAGGTTTGAAATTTGCAGGACAAAAATAATGAATTCGTTATTCCTTCACCGGAGCATTCAATAGTTTGACTTTATTGGTACGTACAATATTAGTTATGGGCTCAGATTACTGTTTACCTCTCTCAGTTTGTAGTAAGGACTTTTGTCAAGAAACTGACAAAAAGATCAATCACTCTGCAGGTCAAATAGGGCTTCACAGTGGCTGTTTCTAAAGGTTTGTCCTAAAACGTCGGGTGTCAACAACTTGACATTTCCAACTTCCAAGAGGTTTTGTGGGGAAGTGGAACAGGCCGCTGGAAAGAAAGCTGTACATAATGGAAGCTCAGTTATCTTTGTACCTTTTTCTATGAGTTTCAGAGTCCAAGTTCGTGTTGCTGTCAAACTAGGAGGGATTTTAACTTAGATTTACCTGTAAATTCCACATGTCAAGAGAGTGTCTATGGTTACGGGCTTTTTCCCTATAAATACCCGGCTGGAATCCAGGAGAGGGCAGTTCGTCAGAGGCTTGTGAACTGAACACATCGAGCTCTCAGAAGAAGCTTCTCCTTGGTACCTTGACGACAATCAGATGGAGTTACCTATCCAAGAAGACATACCACCCTCTAATCACGGAACCACAGGTCTGTAAGAATTTGGAATACAACATTTAGGCTTCCTTCAATATCCTCCAACAGTATATTAACTTCATTCAGAATTCTAAATTCAGTTAATCAAAGTTATAGGTTGCAAAAGGGAAAATATCCAATCAATAATTCATTTGGAACTATTTGACATTATCATTTCCAGAGGGTAGAGTTTGACAACACACATTTCTATGAAATCGTATACGGGTACGTTTTATTATCTGCCGCTAAATTGTAGGATGGTTGAACTGATACAAATTGATATGGAGCCTTCCTCACTATTGAAAATCAAAAAGAGGTATGATGAGATACCCACATTTTGTTGTGCACAAATAATTCTAAAAGACGGGAAGGACGGTATCGGGTTGTATCAGATGGTGTGCACCCAAAAAGATGACTTTAGAATATTTGAACCTGAACAACTCCACGGTTGTGGGGGTGTAGATGTACTAGAAGCCCATTCGCACAATTGACGACAATCTGCTTTCACCGAACCTATATAAATCGTTCAGACTTTTGCACTTTGGAGATGTAATACTAAATTAAAGGCTTCAGGATATTTTCTCAAGTTGCTTTTCAGAATCTGATATTTTGAATTCAAGAGTTCATATGAGATTCAAATGAATAAAATCAATACACTTTTGATAACTTTCATTGATTGAGTATGTATCAGAAATTGTAAATAAAAAGGTTATGATGACTCCGCATTTCATCTCTCTTCAGTTGGGCAGAACTTTGTATCCTAAAAGAACCAGAAAAAAAAACAAACACAACGTGGGAAAAACTGGCTGTTGAGTAAAAAGGGGGACTTTGCTTTATAGCTGTTTGTGTAAAGAAGAGTGAGCTACTTCCAGATACTAGACTGGGAGCTTACTTAGTGCAGGTAGCAGATTTGAGCAGAGCAACCAGAGGACTAAATGCTCAACAGGGCAGTCTTTTAGACGATCTGATAAGGTAGGGTTCGTTCGGTCTCAGTTGATTCGATTTCATACAACAAACATTTGCACAAAACTTTAACATTTGTTCCAACCTGTGACATATCCGTGCCTGCTGCAGTCCAGGAGTTACATTCTCCCCTGCCTGTAGCTATCGTAGAAGATAGTATCCAAACATTACTCTCGGAAATACATGATGTGGATAAAACAATGGAAGCAGAGAATCCCGATCATAAAAGTATTTTTATATATCCCAGACTCTCCCAATTAGCCCCAGACCTCTGATACCAGTCCACTAAATTATCAACAATTGGGCTCCACTAAAGTGATATATCACTGTTCGCGGGTTATTAAATAATTTGAATTCATTTGAACTATTTTTGTGGAACAATGACATAGACATTGTGTGTTTATCTGAACATTGGTTAACTAATGAATGTTTAAGTGATGTTTTTTCACAGAGTATTATATGGCATCAATTTTTTGTAGAGAGAAGCATATAAGAGGTGGCTCTTGTATTCTTGTTAGGAGATGTATTAAATTCAATGAAATTGTACCCATAGGAAAATTATCTAGCGAATGTCAAGTTGAAATATGTGCAATTTGCTACAAAGTGAACTTGTCTAAAGTTGTTATAGTAACTGCTTATAGAAGTCCCAATAGCAATGTTAATATTTTTTTATTTTTTATTACAGTCCCTAAACATGGCTGTGGCAAAGTCTCCCAATATAATCTTAAGTGGAGACTTTAATATTGACTACCTCTCGAAAGAAACAAATACTATATTAATCATGGATCTTTTCAACTCATTCAAATTAAATGTCACTATAGGAAGTCCAACAAGAATTTTTACCAATGCAAACGGTCACACGAGTCGCACTTGTATTGATTACATGGTGAGTACTTTTTCTGATCAAACTTTTGACTGTCAATTAATACAAGCTAATATTGCTGATCATCTATCTCATATAGGTACTCTCGAGGAACCAGAATGTGAAATTCAAAATAGAAAATCATACAAACAACCACACGTTAAAATGTTGAAACGGCAAGTACATGATAGTAATATGCATGAATTTAGAACTAGACTTAATAATATACGTTGGTATCTAATTCTGTACGATATGTGCATAAATCAAGGTTTCTCTTTTTTTCTCAACTCGCTTCTTTGTTGTTTCGATGTGTCATGCTCAAACAAACCTGTCTTAGTTGAAAATCATAATATTGCCTGGATTTCAAATGACATTATCAAAGAGGACAAAAATTTGAGAGAATTATTTCAACTATGCACAACCTTCCAGGTAATTGATCCTCATTCTATAGAAATTTATAAAAATAGGTGAAAGGAGCACAAGTCAGTGATTAAGAAAACGAAAACAAACTACTTCTCAAAAAATATTGAAAATGCTCAGAATAAAACCAAAGAGAAAAGGAAAATAATCAACTCTGAACTGGGGAAACAAAATTTGTCACATGCTGAAATCATCTCTTTGAAGCATAACTCGAAAATTATGGATGATGTGCAGGAGGTAGCAGAGTTATTGGCTGACTGTTTTTCTAAGGTTACAGAATTAAGTCTAAATAGTCACTTTGAACTAAATCTATCATTACCTTGTACCACTATTAACTATTTTACAATAATTCAGCCCTTTCTCAATGAACCTATAACCGAAGTTGAAATATATAATGCTCTGAAAATAATGAAAAATAAAAAGTCAACCGGTATAGACGAACTACCTATAATCATCATCAAAAATGTAATTGACCTTATAATTGGTCCTGTCACTTATCTGATGAATCAGTCCTACATGCAAGGATATTTTTCGATTTAGCTCAAAAAGGCTTTAGTGATACCTCTCTATAAAAAAAGTGATAAAAATGGGATTGATAATTTTAGACAAATTTCTTTGATTTGTTCCTTGTTCAAGCTATTTGAGAAAGTAGTAGCTAACAGGTTGGTGGATTATTTAGAAGCAAACAAACTCTTATGTAATAATCAACATGGCTTCAGGAAAAGCCATTCTATCGAAACAACAACTTATCATTTTCTCAATTTCGTTTATACGGATAACTTTGTAATCAGTCTGTTTTTCGATCTATCGAAGGCTTTTGACACTGTATCTTCGGATTTCTTAACCCATAAGACAGCTGCACTTGGTTTTCCAGAAAATATTTCAACTTGGTTGAGATTATATATTGAAAACCGTTGTATGACGGTAAAGTATGATACTGTAACGTCGAGTGAACAAAATGTTAAAATGGGTGTTCCACAAGGTTCGGTTTTAGGTACATTATTATTTGTGCTATTTGCTAATGACTTGCCTGAATACATAAAAGACTGCCACTTAACTATGTTTGCTGATGATAACTCGATCACATTTGAAGCGTTCAACAGTGGAAACTTCCGCCGGTAGTGAAAAAATACACAAAGTCATTTAGTGTTTTGTTGTTTCTTTGTTGTGATTTGTGTTTCACAGATAAATTTTAGATTAAGATATGTGCAATGTTGGCACACATTGAAATTTGACTCATACATAAGTGGGTATTTCATTTTGAAAGACTCTTTCAAGGCTGGGGGCATGTTAATCTTTATTATCATGTTAACCTTTATTATGCTACGCCCCTGGTTCGGCAACTCACCCGGCTATGCTTCAGTAGCATGTCAAAACCGAGAAATGACAGAGAGTCGATCACAAGAAGTTGTACTGAGAGCGTCATTGCTTTATTGATATGTAACCAGCGTTAAAATGTTGAATAAATAGTAATTAGTTTTCTACGAGTACTTTATTCACAACAACACAATATTTATCAATTTTTTTGGATCGTCATAGGCTACACATAACGGTAAATAACAAGTTTGAATACCTTACAGTTAATGAGTTATAGAAACCCAGATTTTTTACGGTTTTTCCGATATAACTTTACATTTCACAACAATAGGGCTTCGGCCTGCTGGATGTATATATCAAATAAATAACTCGAAATGTATCAATGATATCGGAAAATTATAGGTTATTCAATTGATAGATCTTTTTGATACCAACAATTTCCTAATTTGACTTTTTTCGATGAGTTATCAACAAAAAACCGCTTTTCGTAATCACGATCGAGTCGCATGAAATAGAAACTCATGCTAAATTTCAATTTCCTATACGCTCTTTTTTTTTCGGATATTAATTTTTCCACGCACTTTTCCCTATTGCTTGACTAGAAGGAAACAGTACGAAACAGTCCCTATCATTACCAACAATTTTAAATCTTTAAACTGCTGTCTTGCAGATATGGCTCAACCTAATTAAAGAAAAATAGGGTACAATTGCAGTTTAGGGTAGTAACCCCGATTTTGACGAAATTTTTTTTGGGGGTTATTTCGAGGTCCTTGAACACAAATCTGAAGTTAAAAAGCCTTGCTCTCACTTACTTTTTGATTTATAGCCAATTAAATGTCCCAAAAAGGGTATTTTCAGCATCAAATTTTTTCCACAAAAAAGCAACAAATTTGCCTTTGCATAATCTAGACACATCAATTCACGCATTTTTGGAACTTTTTGCATTATTTTCATTTTCAACTTTGTATTGAAAATATAAGATTTAAATTGACAATATTGATGAAAATCGTTTATTGACAGCAAGTAACTAAAAATGACAGTATGACAGATCCAGATATGGATAACAAACGGTCGTGTTCCGATATTCTGAAATTCACAAGACACTTTTCGAGCTACTTCTCATGAAACCCTGTTAAGTCTCGTTCATACCCGCGCGAATTTTGCAATTTTTCTGCGAATAAAATGTATGTGTGAATAAAGTATATATAATATACATCTATGGAATAAACATGTGTTCTGCATCAACGACTGGTCGGGCATGACAGGTAACCATTTTATTTCGCGATATGAAAAAACCGTCGCAATAACTACGTGACATTTTATTACCCTACTTTTTAGTATAACATCGTAATGTTGCAGTTTATCGAGTATTGCATTATTATTTCTACAAGTAAAAATTGAACCTTTCTACAAAAGGTAGAGAAAAAAATAGTGCTAGAAAAGCGCGCGCTCGGCCGACATTTCGCAATTCCGCGCGCGCGGAATTGCGAAATGTCGGCCGAGCGCGCTCGCTTCGCTCGCGTATTTCTGGCTATGAATCTTCACCAAGATAAAAGGAATGAACCTTTCTACAAAAAGTAGAGAAAAAATAAAATAGTAGTAGAAAAGCGCGCGTTCGGCCGACATTTCGCAATTCCGCGCGCGCGCGGAATTGCGAAATGTCGGCCGAGCGCGCTCGCTTCGCTCGCGTATTTCTGCCTATGAATCTTCACCAAGAAATAAGGAATGATCCTTTCTACAAAAAGTAGAGAAAAAGTAAAATAGTAGAAAAGCGAGCGCTCGCGTATTTGTGGCTGTGAATCTTCACCAAGAAATAAGGAATGAACTCTTCTATAAAAAGTAGAGAAAAAATAAAATAGTAGTAGAAAAGCGCGCGCTCGGCCGACATTTCGCAATTTCGCGCGCGCGGAATTGCGAAATGTCGGCCGAGCGCGCTCGCTTCGCTCGCGTTTGTCTTTACTACTGATCTTCAACAAGAAATAAGGGATAAACCTTTCTACAAAAAGTGGATATAAAAAGATAACATAGTAGTAGAAAAGCTTCGCTCGCGTGTAGTTCTTGCTATACACCTTCATCAAAGAATAGACGAGGAAAGTGTATCGTAACAAATGTCATCCTTGTCACAAACTGATTCCAAACAAAGAATTTTAGATGACATTCTTTGTTAATTATTTGCTGCTTTGCTTCTCAAATTGTGTTTGGTTGTTTGGATTTTGTTTACTCAAGCAAAAGAAGTTGAAAAACTTTAACGAAAACAATATCGGACAAGCTGATTTTAATTGGTTGGAATCAGTTTTTGACAAGAATGACATTTGTGACGCCATCACTTTCCTCGTTTATACTGCCGTGCTTAGCCCAGAGTGGCGGTAACTGACATTAGTCTATATTATAGGAAAAAGAGTTTTGAATTTTTATTTTTTAGTACATGTTCAATTTGCACCTTCATTTGGGTTGCTTTAATTTATTACCAATTATAGCATCCCAAGTGAAGTTACAGATTCAAAATATACTAAAATATCAAAACGAAAATTGAACACTCTCTTTTCCACAATATACCTAGTCGAATGTCAGTTACCTCTGAAGAACGTTTGTTTCCGCTTAATATCAGTAAATTTTTAACTTCTAAAAACTTGATCATACTCTCGCGAAATTCGCAATTTTTCTGCGAATAAAATGGTTACCAGTCATGCCCGACCAGTCGTTGATGCAGAACACATGGTTCTGCATCCATTTTATTCGCAGAGAAATTGCGAAATTCGCGAGGGTTTGAACGAGACTTAACAGGGTTTCCATGAGAGGTAGCGCGAAAAGTGTCTAGTGAATTTCAGAATATCGGAACACGACCGTTTGTTATCCATATCTGTCATACTGTCATTTTTAGTTATTTGCTGTCAATAAACGATTTCCATCAAATGTATTGTTATGTTAATTTAAATCTTATATTTTCAATACAAAGTTGAAAATACTGCAAAATGTGCCAAAAATGCGTGAATTGATGTGTCTAGATTATGCTGATATAAGGCAAATGCAAATTTGTTGCTTTTTGTGGAAAAAAATTGATGTTGAAAATACCCTTGTTGTGACATTTAATTGGTCATAAATCAAAAAGTAAGTGAGAGCGAGGCTTTTTGACTTCATATTTGTGTTCAGAGACCTCGAAATAACCCCCAAAAAAAATTTCGTCAAAATCGGGGTTACTACCCTAAACTGCAATTTTTCCAATAGGCTGTTGTATAGAGATGACAAAGTCTAACTTGACCCCTTGTACAATTTAAAATTTTTGAAGCGTTTCTGAAATGATTGATTTTTTTTTCGTACAGCTCTCTGACTAGTATTTAATTTTTCACCTGGGGCATTCATCGTGAAACAAATGAAAATGTCATTATGACCATTGAGCTTTCTTTCACTGAAATGTCAAAATTACCCTGTCAAAAAATTAGATCGTAATTATTATATACTGACTATCGAATTAATTATAGCAAAATGCCTGTATTGAGAAGCGCTAAAAGTAAAAGACTCCTTCCTCCTCTTCCGAATAGTACAAGACCTAAAAGTATGCACTGCATCGGATTGAGAAAAAATTTCAGCAAGGCGATGGTAAAAATTGAGCCCGTTTCCAGTGTGTCAAATACTGAAATCGCCAGTATAAAAAAGTGTCTGCAATCATCTCCTTCAGAAGCAAGATTCTATAGTAATATATGCGAGGAAGAACTGAGGAAGTTGGTGAAAGAAAGAGACTCTCTGAACAGAAACATTCAAGATCAACTGGAATATAACCGAAGAAAAGACAGCGAAGCTGCTAGAATTGTGAAAAAACTGTGGGAAGAGGCGAATAAAAGAAAAGGTACTTTGAGACACAGTAGATTGAGGGGAAAAGGGGCTCTCAAAAAACTCTCTCCTGCCGATGTGAAAAAAGTCTTCGAAGAAGCGAAGAAAATGTCCAATCATCTGAAACTGAGACGAAAGTTGCTGGTGGCCAAAAAGCAGAGGTTAGACTCCAAAATTCATCTTGCTATCGAAACTATCAAATTTTGTAGACGATTTGGAAACGCCAGGCGATATTAAAAGACATTCGTGAATGTACTGTTTTATTTTCTATTGTGAAATAAAATTTTCAATCGATTTTTGAGCATTAATTATATCCTCTCTTAGAAGAATTCCTCAAATGAATTTAGAAAAGTATTGATACCGTCACTAGAAAATATGAGGGAAAGTTCATGACACAAATTTTTCTAAAACTGTAGCTCAGGCCTGCAAAATTTAATTTTGTTGTTCCCCTTCCAACAATTATGATATGCTTTTTGGCTCAACTTTCGGTCAGCTGAAATCAGTTACAGAAAAACTGTTGCCATGGCAACCGTTGCTACGATAACAAGAATACAAAAACCCGATTCCCATGGTGCGGAAATGCGTGGTTGCCAAGTTGTCCACTTTAGTTTAGCTGAAATCAGTTATGGAAAGAAGGTTACCATGTTAACCGTTGTCAGGGTGAAGAGTAAACAAAAATGCTTTTTCGGAAATGCATGGTTTACAAAAAAAAAAAAAAAATACAACCTATCGCTGACAGTGACATTTTATATTTATTGCTCTACATATTTTATCATTTTTATCAACAATTTACCTTTATACATCGCTGAGGATTTTTTTAAGTTACACCTGTGAGTCTCAAGAACCTGGAGGACATCAAAATCATTGAAATTCTACTTTGGTTGGATATTTTTTAGAAAAAGTGATTATTTGAAGTTTATACTCATTAACTGCCATTCTGACACCGATTGGAAGAAAAATTTGGAATTCGAAAATTCGAGAGAAACGAGTGAAATCTTAAATATCGATAATTGATAAAAAGGTCTGATGTACTTCCTGTCTCATGCCAGACATCCAAAAATTATCGATTGATTGTGTGCAATGCAGTAAATCTTTCAAGACCGTGCATGGTTTGAAAATCCATACAAGCAAGATTCACAAAAATGCTTCTGTTTCGAAATCAATAATCAGTTCACAAAAAGGATCTGAATCTGTCCAAAATGGCATTGAAGATGCTACATCCTTTGTGAAACTCTTAACGAATTTGAAACGTACTGAACATATAGTCCATAGAATTCCAAAAACAGCTAGACATGCATCAGCATCTGCTCTAAGTGATGCAATCGAGAATTGTATAGAATCCAATACCTATATTTCCTGGAAGAACTTGCTTCTTTTCGCATATAATATATTTTCCATTCCATCTTCAAGTGATTGTAATCCCAAACTGCCATTGACAAAAGTCATCAAGCTCAATATCAATAAAACTACCGATTCGTTCATCAGCAAAAATATCACCGAAACAATTCCTAATAAATACCGTATTATAGACATTTCAAAACGAGTTATCAACAAAGTTGCAGATGGTGACTTATCCTCTGCGATTAGATTATTATCATCTTCTGATACTTTGGCTCCGTATGATCATTCGACTCATGCAGTTCTACAGTTGAAGCACCCAAAAAGCAATTTATTAACATCCGAATTTCTAATGATGAAACCTGACACACCTCCACTACAAGTTTCTAGGAATGATGTGTTACTGGCAGTGAAGTCTTTTCGAACCGGTTCTGCTGGCGGTCTTGACGCTATTAGACCAAGTCATATACAGGATCTTCTTAGCTACAGTTCAGGATCTGCTGGGGAAAAACTCTTGAACTCTTTGACAAAACTATGCAATTTAATGTTGATTGGTAATGTTCCCTCGGAAATATGTCCAATCATATACGGTGCTTCGCTATGTGCTCTTAAAAAACGAGATGGAGGAATCCGACCAATTGCAGTTGGTAGTTTTTATCGTCGATTAGTTGCTAAGCTTTGCTGTGTGGTGGAAAGAGAAAATCTTGGAAATTACTTCCGTCCATCACAATTTGGATTTGGTTCTTCTAGCGGATGCGAGGCCGTTGTACATTCAGCACGCTTATTCATCAATCAACACCCAAATCCCGAACACAGAGTATTCCTCAAACTGGACTATAAAAATGCCTTCAACATGATTGAGAGAAAAATTATGCTGCAGAATATAATCAATTTGGTGCCAAAATTGTTCCCGTTTTTGAACCAGTGTTATCAATCACCTAGCATTCTGAATTTTGGGGAATATATTATATCGTCTGAGAGAGGAATACAGCAAGGTGATCCTTTAGGACCTGCTTTATTTTGTCTGTCAATTCATGATCTTATCAGAACTATATCCTGTGAATTTAACTGCTGGTATCTAGATGATGGGTCAATCGCAGGTGATATAGCTTCTGTCATGGACAATTTCAAGAGCATTATCCATAAGTCTAAAGAAATCGGCCTTGAACTGAATTTTGAGAAATGCGAACTGATATATCTTTCTAAAATAGATGAAGATTCATTCATTGAATTCCGACGATTGGCGCCAGGTATTAAGATAACCAATAAATCTGAGGCATCTCTACTTGGTGCTCCATTAACTATGAACAAGCTGTCTGAATGTCTACAGGATAAAATGACTTCACTCAAAATAATGTCGAGTAGATTAGAGAAGCTACCAGTACATGTTGCTTTCTTCTTGCTTAAGAACTGCCTATCCCTACCTAAATTATTGTATATATTGAGATGTTGTCCAACTTGGAAAATTTCTGAAGACCTAGAAACATTCGATAACCTACAACGTGATATCACAGAAAATATTATCAATATTAAACTCATGGAACCATCCTGGAATCAAGCAATACTCCCAGTTAGCTTTGGTGGACTTGGACTACGTTCAGCATCTTCTTTGGCATTGCCCACTTTTTTATCTTCTTTTTCGAGTGTATCCAAATTGATTCAAGCTGTCCTGCCAGCTTCATTCTCGAACATTCCTGACCTCTTGTTTGTTGAAGCTGAATCACTGTGGTGTTCCAAAACTAATTGCAAACTACGAGGTGAAGAGAAATCCATTCAGAAATATTGGGATAACCCGTTTCTTCAAATTGCTTCACAGAAAATGGTTGATCTGGCTTCATCAATTACAGAAAAGGCACGAATCAATGATGTATCTGTGAAGGAATCTGGAGCTTGGCTTAATACTCTACCAGTAGCTTCACTAGGAACACTATTAGATGATGAAACATTCAGGATAGCAGTCGCTTTGAGACTTGGCTTATCGATGTGTGCTCCTCATAAATGTGTATGTGGTGCTAATGTTGAAGCCAACGGAGTTCACGGACTGAGTTGTAGAAAGAGTGCAGGTCGCTTTTCCAGGCATCATCAAGTCAACGATTTATTGAAGAGAGCTTTGATCTCGGCTGGTATTCCGTCAATCTTAGAGCCACCGGGAATAAGTAGAGATGATGGCAAACGACCAGATGGCATGACATTAATCCCCTGGAGATATGGAAAACTTGCTGTGTGGGATTTCACATGTGCTGACACACTAGCTCCCTCTCATTTACCATCTACAGCGAAATCAGCTGGTGCTGCCGCCATTGCAAGAGAAAAAGTGAAACGTAATAAATATAGAACATTGACAGATAGCTATTTTTTTATCCTGTAGCAGTAGAAACTTTTGGCGTCTTTGCTCCCCAATCTCTCGAATTCATTCAACAAATTGGCAAAAAATTGGAAAAAGAAACACAAGATCCAAGAGCTACCAAATTTTTAATTCAGAGAATAAGTATAGCATCCAACGTGGAAATGCTGCATCAATCCTTGGAACTATACCAGCGTCTAGATCTTTCGATGAAATATTGCTATATCCACATGAACGCTACAGTTATAACAAGTTTTCTTCAAAATCTAGCAGTTTCAAATCGACTTCATTATCTTGCATCTCCATTGACAGAGGCAACCACCGTTCTGAAGACTCGAATATAAATAGATTCGATAAACGCATCTCAAGCGCCGTCAGGGATGGCGTACATAGCACAACCAAAACAAAAGTTGATTTGCCGACTTCTCCGAAACTCACAAGATCAACTATATCTCCATCCAACTCACTATCCAGCAGTCTTAACTCAAGTTCTTTACCTCGCCGCTCCAGTGACAAGGACAATCATAGTATTAGAGTCTACTCAGAAGATGATAGCAGTGGCGAACGCAGCTCAAACAGCTACAACACCTTCAGGCCTGTGGTACACGGTACTGTTAAAACAATAGGCCTCAATGGGTTGAAAAACATTGGAAGCACCTGTTTTATGAACAGTGTTATCCAATGTTTATCAAACACGAGATGGTTATTACAGTATTTGAGGAAGGATGCCTATACAAGAGACATAAACACAAGTATCTCTAGTATGAAGGGAGCATTAATCAATGCCTTCGCAGAGGTGATAAAGGAGCTATGGTCAGAAGATTCTTCTGATCGAGTGGTAAATACAGTCTCTTTAAAGAGTCAAATACAAATATTCGCACCTCGTTTCATTGCTTACTCCCAGCAAGATGCCCAGGAGTTCTTGCGATACCTTCTGGAGGGTCTTCACGAAGATGTGAACAGAATAACGGAGAAGCCAAAACCCATTCTGACGGAGATAGACGAAAAGTTAAGTGACGGTGAGAAGGCACAAGAATCTTGGTCGAAGTACTTAAGAATGGACAATTCCAAAATCATTGATAATTTCGTTGGCCAGCTAAAGTCCACATTGAAATGTACGTATTGCGGGCACTGTTCTGTCACCTTCGATCCGTTCTGGGACCTATCACTACCAATACCGCAACGAACAGGCCAACTGAGATTATCGCAGTGTTTAGATTCGTTTACGAGGGAAGAAACGTTGGATGGCGACGAGAAGCTAACTTGTGCTAAATGCAAAAAGAAAAGGAAGTGTAACAAATCCCTATCAATTTACAAGTTCCCCAAAATTTTAGTGATACATTTAAAAAGGTTTTCTTCGATGGATCGATTCAGAGGAAAATTGAATGTAATCATCGATTTTCCGTTAGAGGGCTTGGATATGAGTAATTATGCGGCAGACAATGTAGCCCCTTTCCGCTACAGTCTGTACGCATTATCAAATCATAGTGGGACTACCTACAGCGGGCATTACACTGCCTACTGTAGGCATCCGTATGCGGGCACGTGGCACGAATATAATGATTCTCGCATATCCCCTATTTCATCCAGATCCCTCGTGAGCGGAGAGGCTTACGTTCTGTTTTATGAACAAGAAGGCACTAAATCGCACCTTTGAGATCATATTTAGTTATATTTTTATTTTTATTATATATTAATTGTTGTATTTATTTGTGGGAAAATATGTAATTTCTTCAAAATGTTTGAAGGATTTATCTATCAGTAATAAACTCCCATTTCAATGAATTTCAAAGCTTTTCCGTGCGATAGAAGAAGTAACTTGTAACAAAGAACCATGTACCATTTACCATATGAGTTGGGCCAGTTATAGTTTAACTGAAATCAGTTATGGAAAAACTGTTGCCATAGAAACCATTGCTATGATCACAAGTAAACAAAAACCCGATTCCCATGGTGCGAAAATGTATGGTAGCTAAAATTTGTTATGCAAAAAATGTTGTCATGATAGTCGTTATGGTGAAGAGTGAACCAAAACTCCATTTCTGTACAGCAGAAATGCGAGATTGCCAAGTTGGGCAAGTTATAGTTCAGCAGCAATTGGTTATGGAAAAATTGTGACAACCATTGCTATGATCACGAGTATAGAAACCGCCAATTTCCGTGGTGTGGAAATGCATGGTGGCCAAATTATTGCTGTTACCAAATTAGGGGCGCTTCAAACAGATTTATGGAAATTACTGTTAAATAATAACTGAATAAATTCTTATTCATCCTAATCATAATTTTACGAAAATGTATTAATATCAAGTTGGCACTGGAAATCTGAAGGCGCATCGTTCAAAAAGATTATTAATATAAGTATTTACATTTGTCAATCGTACTTTGATTACAACTTAGCAAAGCAGTCGCTTGCCCTACAGGCCACACATTATAAATTTACCAAGGGCTTTTTCATAAATTTGAGAAAATGGACAAAGTAGTAACATGAAGGCGAGCGGGGCCTACATTTCGCAAATCCGCGCGCGCGGATTTGCGAAATGTCGGCTGGACCCGCTTGCTTCGATCGCTTGTCTTGTAATATGGTCCTAATATCTCACACTACTGTATGGTTTCACAATAACTTCGACATATGATCGATTTATGAATATACTATTCTTCACCGTGAACTCGTGTCTCTTCCAAAACAATTTCAACATCAAGGTTGAGGTTAGTTAGTTCAGGACAGTTAAGGTTGGGTTAATATCTGTTTCTTTCGAACATTTTCTGTGTATCTGTTATATCCTGAACAGGCTAATAGGTAGAACACTTGGTAGGAACAATTACAACCAGTACTTGACAGTTGTCAAATGGTAATGTCTACTTGAAAAGTAATTTGAAAGTGGTGTTTGTTGTACGTTGATATTAATAAAGTATTTCTTCCGAGAACCTACTGGTTACTTGTGTACCGTGAACACAACAAATTGGCGCAGTCGAAAAGTAAGAAGGAAATACTAAGAAATGGCAACCATCGGAAACATTGAACCATTCAATCCGAATGAACCTCAAAAATGGAAAATGTACGTACAACGCCTCAATTTCTACTTACAAGCCAACGGTGTTGAAGAAGACACAAAGAAAAAAGCAGTTTTCTTAAGCATTTGTGGGTCTGCAACATTTGAAGTAGCACATGCATTGACAGCACCCACAGAAATTGAAAAGGTAACCTTCAAGGATATCATTAAAAAACTCAATGCGCACTTCTCTCCAGAGAAGTCTGAAATGGTTGGTCGTTTTCGTTTCCACAGAAGAGAACAAGGACCTGACGGGACCATTTCATCCTACATTGGCGAGCTACGTAAATTGGCAGAAGATTGTAATTTCAATGCTACACTACTCTTGGAAATGCTCAGAGATAGACTTGTTTGCGGCGTGAGAGATGAGTCCTTGCAACGAAGATTACTAGCTGAATCCTCTTTAACATTTGATAATGCAGAGAAAATTGCATTAGCTCATGAAGCAGCAGTTCGGAATGTTCTTGAATTGAGAGAACCGGATACAAGTTATGCTAACCAGGTGACTACCGGATCACTATCAATAAAGCACTGCTCAAAGATGTATATCCGATTCCAGCTATTCAAGAAATATTAGCCACACTTGCTGGTGGAAAATTTTTTGCACGTTTAGATCTAAAACAGGCATATCAACAACTGTCAGTTGATAGAGCCAGTGCTGATGCTCAGACCATAATAACGCACAAGGGGGCATACAGGGTGAATCGCCTACAATTTGGAGTATCTGTGGCACCCCAGATTTTCCAGCGTTTCATGGATACCCGCCTACAAGGAATCCCTGGAGTTTTACCATATTTCGATGATGTACTGGTGGTCGGAAAATCGTCGAAAGAATTGAAGCAGCGACTTCATGAAGTTTTAGAACGCTTTCGCCAAGACGGTCTCCGCTTGAGAAGAGACAAATGCATATTCTTTGTCAAAGAAATAAAATTTCGTGGATTTTGGATTACGTCTGAAGGAATTCATCCAACAAAGGACAAGGTCCGAGCCATAAATGACGCTCCTGCGCCGACCTGCAAACAAGAACTACAAGCATTTATGGGCATGCTCAATTTTTACCATCTGTTTCTGAAAGGTAAAGCAACATTGGCGGAGCCTCTCCACCGATTGCTTCATCAAAATGTACCATGGAAATGGACGAAGGAGCAAGAAAATTCTTTCTCACAACTGAAACAGCTGTTGTCATCTGATATGGCACTGGCGCACTATGACGAGAAGAAACCGCTCATTCTCAGCTGTGATGCCAGTCCTTATGGTGTTGGTGTTGTGATGAGTCACATAGAACCGAATGGGGAAGAGAAACCAATAGCATTTCACAGTCGTACAATGTCGAAAACTGAGAGAAACTTCGCTCAACTGGACAGAGAAGCTCTTGCTATCATCACTGCTTTGAAGAAATTTCATGACTATATTTACGGCAGGTTTGTGGAAATTCGCACCGATCACAAACCACTTTTGGGTATACTGGGCGAAAATAAACCAGTTCCGGAAGTTATTTCACCAAGAATGCTTCGCTGGAAACTTATAATGAATAGTTACAATTATAAGCTTGTTTATGTTTCCGGAAGTGCCATTCCACATGCTGACGCGCTGAGTCGACTACCACTTGAATGTAATGAAACTGAAGCTCCTCCTGTTCTAGAAGTTTGTATGTTGGAAACAGTGCCTGAAAAACCCTTTACGGCCGAACAAGTAGCTGCAGAAACGTCGAAAGATCCAGTTCTCTCCAAAATTATGCAGTGGATTCTCAGAGGTTGGCCAGGAGAAACAAGACACTTAACAACCGAAGAGAAATGTTTTTGGCAAAAAAGAATGCAACTCTCAGCGTACAGAAACTGCTTATTATGGGGAAACAGAGTGGTTATTCCGTCAGGAGGTAGAAAACTAATAATGGACATTCTTCATACTGCACATCCTGGGATAGTCAAGATGAAAGCATTAGCACGGTCACACGTTTGGTGGCCAGGTATGGACAGTGAGATCGAAATTATGGTTGGAAAGTGTCAAACGTGCCAACAAAACAGATCAATGCCTCCTAAAGCCCCTCTCCATCCCTGGGAATATGCAAGAGCACCATGGGTGAGACTCCATGTAGATCACGCTGGTCCATTTCTAGGTCACATCTTCTTTTTGGTCATTGACGCTTTCTCCAAATGGTTAGAAGTTCGCATAGTGCCATCCACTGCATCACATGCAGCAATTGGAGTATTAAGAGAACTATTCTCAACCCATGGGATTCCGCAAGTGATTGTATCTGACAATGCAACATCATTCATTTCACAAGAGTTCCAGGAATTCTTGCAAAAGAACCTGATCAGACATGCAAGAGTAGCACCCTATCATCCTGCTTCCAACGGCCAGGTAGAACGCATGGTACAGACCACAAAGGAAGCACTGAAAAAGTTATCGATTGGCGACATGAAAACAGAGCTTGTAAGATTTTTATTGCAACAACATATCACTCCAAGTTCAACGACAGGCCAAAGTCCAGCAGAGTTATTGATGTCAAGACAACTGCATACTATGTTAGATACGGTACATCCAGATTTCCTACAAGAAATGTCAACTAAGCAAGAGGTAAAGATGGATGCTAACTCTGTACCTAAGGTATATCAAGAAGGCAGCCCTGTATTCGCTAGAAATTATGGCCTCGGTGATAAATGGTGTCCAGCCATTGTGGACACATCACTGGGTCCGGTATCGTATCGCCTGAAAACGTTAGATGGAGTCGATCTACACAGACATACAGATCAAATTCGCAGCAGACTTATTGATTCAGATGATCGTGGATTGAGACCAGATGTTCAAAAGAAACCGTCAGCTAGTTCTGAACTTCCTGATGAGCCTGATGAACAAACAAGACCTCCGAGAGATCTAAGTACGAGTTCAGCCAGACCTCAAAGGAGCAAACGAAGTCCGAGTTATTTAGGAGACTACATTTCATCCACAGTCATGAACAGTTCTACAGAAGTGGGGAAAGGAGTGTTATATCCTGAACAGGCTAATAGGTAGAACACTTGGTAGGAACAATTACAACCAGTACTTGACAGTTGTCAAATGGTAATGTCTACTTGAAAAGTAATTTGAAAGTGGTGTTTGTTGTACGTTGATATTAATAAAGTATTTCTTCCGAGAACCTACTGGTTACTTGTGTACCGTGAACACAACAGTATCATTTCACTTTGAACAGTTTTCATAGTACCTGGAGGAAATTGACAAAGTAGTAACATAAACGCAAGTGCGTCTGACCGACATTTCGCAAATCCGCGCGCGCGTATTTGCGAAATGTCGGACGGACGCGCTCGCTTCGCTCGCGTTTGGTGTGTTCTGAATCTGATTTTTGAATTAATCTATGATATTGCTGTGAATGAATTATATGATCTATTCCTAAATGAGCAAACCACAATTGGTATAAACAGTGAATTCGCCTCTTCCGAAGCAATAAGGATCAGTTTAATTAGTTCAATACAGTTCAATGTCCAGCTGGCTTTAGCCGTGATAGTAGTTGTTTTCTGTTAGATATCACATAATAACTTTATTTGATTTGAACTATCTGAATGAGAATGCAAATTTTCACTTTCGTATTTTTTTCTTTCAAGTTGAGGTGTTTTCACAATATCTATCAAATATAGTTCAATGCCCAGCGTGGCCTCAGCCGGGGATATAGTTGTTTTCTGTTAGATATTACAAAAAAATACCCTAATTTTTATCGTAGATTGTTTTCATTTGTAGAGGAGTCATGTTTTTGTATTGAGAATGTTTCCCTTTTCTAGTTTTAATTCATTTTCGAGTTGATAATTTGGCAACCGCGCATTTCGGCAAAACGGAAATCGGGTATTTCTTGTCACTCATCCTAGCTACAGTTGCCACGTCATCAACTCTTTCTCAACTGATTTCAGCTAATCTAAAGCAGACAATTTGGCAACCAGGCATTTCCGCACCATGGAAATTGGGTTTTTGTTTACTTGTGATCAAAGAAACAGTTGTTATGGCAACAGTTTCAACGGGAATAGCATTTTTCTTTACTCTTCACCCTAACAACGGTTACCATTGTAATCTTTTTTCTACAACTGATTTCAGCTATACTAAAGTGGACAACTTGAGCACCATTGGGAATCAGTTTCCTGTATTCTTGTCACCATAGCAACGGTTGCCATGGCAACAGTTTTTCCATAACTGATTTCAGCTAAACGAAAGTTGACCCTGCTGTTTTCTAGGTATGTTAAATTAAAATAGAGCATATTCTAGAATATGTAACAATTGTAATGAAATAAAAATAATATAAAGTTAAATCTTTATTTAAAAAAATAACAGTATGTGTTGAAAAAATAATGCTAAAGAGAATAGGTAACTTTTTTTACTTCGTTGAAAACTACTGTTCAATCTTTTTTCTTATGCTTTCGATCTTCCTTACCACAAAACTCGTGAAAACTGTTTCGGATTAAATTTGTGAACCACGCCAATGAGTACATCTGCAAAAACAAACTTTTCCAGATATGCTGATATGCAGTGTTAAAATTTATTTTCCATTATATAAGATATATTATCCGCTCATCATTGGTAACTACAGACCGATCACCATTCCAAGTGCTGTAATGACAACAAGACTTTTCGAAAACACTGGTATTTTCAAATCGGTATTTCGACGATTTAGTCTGGGAGATGATGATAGATTTCAGGTGACGATTTGGCTGAACTTTGGTTTACTGGAAATCAGATATGGAAAAAACAATTCAACGTCGCGATTGTGGACCCTCTACCAATTGTTATGGTGCCATTTTTGTTTTGCGGAAATGCCCTGTTGCCAAGTTGGTCACTTCGGAGTAGTGGAAATCTAATGTAAAACACCAATTGAACGTTTCGATTATGGAGCCTCAGCCTATTCTAATGATACTATTTTTGTTTTGCGGAAATGCGCTGTTGCCAAGTTTTGGTCTCTTTGGATAAATGGAAATCTGATACCTATGAGGATAGTTCTGAGTGGATACCATACTATTAAGTTAAATGATTGGGCAATGAAATTTGAACCTTGCAGAAATGTGCCAATGCTGCCGAGTCGTGGGCGCTGGAAATCATTAAAAAAATATTTAAGGAAATTTTGCTCAAAGAATATTAATGTAAATATTCATCATTATGAATTCCCGCATCCATAACTTGGCAACAGCGCATTTCCGCAAAACAAAAATAGTACCATTAGAATAGGTTGAGGGTCTATAATCGAGAAGTTCAACAGTTTTTTCCATATCAGATTTCCAGTAATCCAAAGAGGTCAACTTGGCAACAGGGCATTTACGCAAAATACAATTGGCCGCGACGTTCAATTTTTTTTTTTCATAACAGATTTCCAGTAAACCAAATTTTCACCGACGATTTTCTCGATTATGCCTCTGAGACCAGTGAAAGATATGAAAATTCTGAAAAGAATGATGAAAAATTTGAGCGGTCGCCGCGTGGGTTTCATATAAAAAAATCGATTTTCATTAAAAAGTAAATGTGTTTTGGAACGATTCCATCGCCGCTGCCATGTACAGCAACGGCATGTTGAGATAGACAATAGCAGCGAAACAATTAAAGGCATAAGGGTTGCACGTGGCCAAAGGGTACCAATGTCCAATGATGGCGTAAATGAGAAAATCGTCACCTGAAATCTGTCACCATCTCCCAGTGTAATTCCTGAGCTCTACATTTCCACAGTTACAACCTCAGATTGAAGAAACAGGAGACAGAACACGACTATACAAATTAGCATGCGCGAAGTCTGACAAATATTTCGAGTTATTCCTGAGGAGTGGGAAGCGGCATAGATTCGTATTGCTGGAAAATGTCGGTTATTATTTCACAAAGTTGCATCTTCATTATTGATGAGTGGGCGTGCATTTTCATGAGGAATAATAGTTCATATAACCACCTTTACCAAAAGCTTCTTCTGACCAAATTCAAACTGTACACCCGAAAAATTTCTTCAGGTTTGTTTTGGTAAAAATATTTTTCTGAGAAGAATTCACTCTAGTGCGATTGGCACAGTACGGTTTTCAACATGTTTTTAAAAAATATCTGAATCTAAATCCTCTAGTAGGTATGTGAGTGCAAGCTATGGTCAGTGATTTCTGGATTTTATTTCAAGAGACAAATTCAATAATTAAATCATCAGTTTGTACATATTCTGACCTTTCCTTATTTACAACTGTTAGATTAGGTCAAATCTACGAAAGCGTAGAAGGGCCACAACGAATAAAATAAATTAATTCGCCTAATTCCGACTTCGCAACTCGAAATTGGTGTAACTCCGACTTCACAACTCGGAATTAGTATAATTCCGACTTGACAACTCGGAATTACTATAATTCCGACTTTACAACTCGGAATTAGTATAATTCCGACTTTGCAACTCGGATTTAGTATAATTCTGACTTCACAACTCGGAATTAGCTTAATTCTGACTTCGCAACTCGGAATTAGTATAATTCTGACTTTGCAACTCGGAATTAATATAATTCTGACTTCACAACTCGGAATTAGCTTAATTCTGACTTCGCAACTCGGAATTAGTATAATTCTGACTTTGCAACTCGGAATTAGTATAATTCTGACTTCACAACTCGGAATTAGCTTAATTCTGACTTCGCAACTCGAAATTAGTATAATTCCGACTTCACTACTCGGAATTATTGTAATCATTGTGATTCCACGAGTTGGCATTGGAGTTATGTGAAAATGTAAACTTGAACCTCCAGCGTGAACTTTGAAGATTTAATACAGCTGATAGTTAGCCCTAATATCTAAGAAAAAATATACCAATTTTAGATATTTATTTATTTATTTATTTAATGGTCATGAAAGATACAAACAGACAAAGAGTCCACTAGAGTATCTACATCAATACATAATTATAAATATACATTTACTAAATCTATGTTGAAAAGTTGGTAAACTCCTAACATTGAAGCACATTCAGTTACTTACTTACCTAAACATAAATATTATTATTTAATATAAGTGCAATTTCAAACCAGCAATTGAGCCAGAAAGTAAAATATAATAAATTAACGAATTAACAGAGAGAAAAGTAGTTTATTAAACGATTGCATTTACTAATTTAAGTAGAAATTCATTCATACGTGAGACGTTTCAAAATGATATGCTATTAATGTGGTTGAACGCTAGGCGGTAACACAGCTTTTTGGAAACTGTAGGTTCCACTCATAGCTTGATGCACCAGTCCACCCGACATAATGCATATTTATTTTCTAACATCATCCACAACACCTAGGAGTCCGCAAGGAGTGCAAGGACATACTGGAGAAGTTTCTGTTTTTTCTTTGTTTTTCAATTAGGTACACACAGCACCGACAATGTTGCCAGCAATGACAACAAAACAGAAACTCTTTGATGTTTAACGCCTTCCAACAGGAAGTTGCTTCAACACAACACGTTTTGTTGATGAAAAGTTTCAGATTTGTTGTTGAATTTTTGAAGAAAATATTTTGTTCCTGTTTTGTTGGTTTGATGTGGACACAACACAAGAAATGAAAACAGGTTTTCCATTTTTTTAATGGGTGGAATGAACTTGTTGTAAAACATTGAGTTTATGTTTTTTTTTCTGTTTTTGGTTTGATGTGGACACGGCGAGTTGAAAACGTGTATTTTTCCTTTCTTTAATGGAAATGGGAACGCAAAAAGTTGCTGCAACCAAAAACACAACGCCTTTTGTTGATGAATAGTTTCAGATTTATTGTTAAATTGTTGAAAAACATTGACTTGATGTTTTGTTTCTGTATTGTTGGTTGCATTTGGAAAATTCAAATTTGGTAGGTGAACTCAGAAAGGATTGAAGTACTTATTGAATAAATTGACATTGATTTGATATCGAAATTGAGATTTTTTGTTCGGCAATTGAAGGAAATGAGTCACTACTTGCTTTTGTTTTATTTCAATCAAAATAAAATAAAATTCATAAAATAGTGCAACATTGACTGCACTTTCACGCAATTTCTAGATGTATTCTGGGAGAAATGTATCCCTCCGCTTGTCTGGGTGGCAATCCAAACAGCAGATCGCGTGAGAGTTCACTGCCTTGCCCAGTGTATATCTGGACTCATAATGAGATTAGGTTAGAAGAACTAGTGTCACCAACTCACCCCAATCTCTCAGCGACAAACATCGTCAGATAGTCCCAATATGTCCTTCAACCATTCCGTCTGATTGAAGATGTAAAGCTGTTGGACGTGTTTTCTTCATGCCTAAAATGTTCATCGTTTCTTCCTCTATTAGAATCTTTATCCGGTGGAACTCCATGCCTGGGTATCACATTCTCTATAAAGCCTTTGCGAGTGCAGAATCTCCTAGTTGGGAATTGGCACAACTTCAGACTAAATGGTTAAGGCTTTCGCGGCCGAAGTTTTCAGTGTCACAATTTTCACTCGGTTTGAAGGCCGTCGTTTTTTGGAATTTCTTCCTAACGTTTCGCTAGCCCGAGTGGCTAGCTTCTTCAGAGGCTACATCATAAATAATGGCAGATGACGACTGTAGATTCCGTGTACGGAGATAGTATTTATTCTGACTTAGGTATACTTGTGCGTTAATAACCGTATCTGGATTTGGTACAGACTCACTAACCCTAATTGACCCCTTTCTACCAGCCGGCTTAATGTCGTTGATATCCTTTAATATTTCCGAATTGCTTATTACCGTAACTAGCTTAGGCATATTTTCGATGTGGAGTCACTTTCACGACTTGTCTGGTCCAGTCTACAACTGTCGTTTGCAATTGCAACCATGAAATATAATTCACTAGAACTAACTGCGCACTAAATTCACTCCGAACGCTATAAACACTTTTAACTACATTTATGTCAATACTGAGCCCTCGAACCTAGGATGTGCATAATTGTTAAAAAAAAAATGTTTAAAATTGTTTTTTTTCCATTAACCAGCTGTCGTCCCTTTACGAACGGCAGACCTCAAAAGTCGAAACTTGTGCGAGCCAAGGATTAACGAGGTCTTACCTTTTAACGTGCGATTTTTAGCACGATCCGAGGAGAATATCGAAAGGAGGTCCGTTGGTCACCCATCGAAACCATGGCTTCGCCTAGCAATGCTTGGCTTCAGATATCGGTCCGGCGCTCTCCGTTCGAGCTATTCCCGCGGATTAATATAAGGACGCAATCGGTAGTTTTTGGGGGTGGGGGTGCCGTAGACCGAGTTTTATATTTTCGACTACATCCATAGCTGAGAAAAGTCTTATTAGCCAAAATGTGACTTATCGCGTAGTTATCACTTTTTTGGAGCTCGACAGTGCGCTATAATCCTTGTTTGTCTGGCGAGTCGCTGGCGATTGACTATGCATACGGCTGTAGCAGTGCTCCCGAGTACTTTTCGGGATTACTAAACACTAAGCCTTTTCGTAAAATGCTCGAAGCACTGAGGACTGAATCCAAAAAGTGCTCGGGAGCATAGTGCTTACGAGCACTAAAATGCATTAAGCACTTTAACGAGCACTAAGCACAGTGCTTTGGGACAGCTCTGATTCCAAACACACGGTGACATTTTTGATTAAAACAGTTCACGATAAACACAAAATAAAACTTACTGATGTACAAAATCTCACTTCAAACTAAATATAAAGGTGCATTTAGTCAACATCATTTTAAAATTGTGCCTAAATATATGTTAAAAACGAAAGTTGAATCTGATAAATCAAATGACGCACCATTTATACAACAATATTAAGTTTACGCTAAAAACATGTCACTTTGAAAATCCCAACTTTATAAAAATCTCACTTTTACGATAAAAATATTGTCCATCATTAACGTGTACCTAAAGTTTCATGTCATAAAATGTACGTATCATTCTCAAATGTATGCCTAAATCTAAAACTCGTACAATAGCTATTTGTGTATTAAGATCGCAAAGTGATATATTGTCGCTTGACAGAGTTACCGCGCTACGCGAAGCGGAGCGCGGTAATCTTTGGAGAGCGACAATGACACTTTGGTGCTCGAAATACACACAAATTTTTTTCTACAAACGCAGTTTTCAGAAAAAGAAACACTTTATTCAACAAAAGTACATCACATTATAACAAACTTTCATAATGGATATGCTAACCAAATTGCACTAAATTCAAAAAATACTAATCGCTTCTCAAACTACTAAAAGCATGAAATATTAAAATTTACCTTTTTTAGTAGATATTCTCCATCGAGCGCTTCTTGTAAAAATTTGTGAATATCTTCAGTGGTAAATGTTTTGACTGGCACCACGTCATGAATTTACCGTATTGTAATTCACATTTCTTCCTTGATTTCTCTGGTAGGAGATTCAAAGTAACAATTTTTGCACTTTCTGCTATATCAGGAGTATTTGATAATTCGCTGTCACTATCATCAATCATCATGCAGAAATACGAGTGTTTTCGAAATATTTCCGCTCTAGAGCGCAAATGCTGTCACAAAATGACATTTCATGGAAAACGTCAACTTTGCGTCGAAATCTGAAAGCGTCAAAGGCTACTTTGTTAAGCGTTTGTAGAAAAAATTAATTTCAAGGTTATGTTTATATCAGTGCTTGTGCTAAAGTTACGTCTATTGGTTTGGTGCGTAACTGACAGCTCGGAGGTACAACAAACTCAATCGTAGAAAAAGAAGAAGAAATAACCTCACTTTTTCGATTGTATTTGTAATTACAAAAAGTTTTTCGCATTTTTTTCTGTTACTGCCCTGTTTTTACTGTTTCTGATGTGTTTATTTCTGTTTCTACTGTTTTGTTGAAATTTAGAAATAATGTACTTCACAACATATTATTCAAGTTAGGAAGATGTTCATCGACAACGGGATACAAATAAACTATCAGCCACTCTGTGCTATCAGTAATAGATATTGATCCATATCTTCTGGAATGTATCCTGATCTTGTAAATGAATAGTGAACACGAAGAGTGGTTTCACAATGAATAAAATTTGATAAAGTATGTAGTCTTGAAGTGGCAGGGAACTATTTCAGTAGAGGTAATCCCCTTTCAAAGTGAACAAGGCAGTTCTAATGCACCTATAAGTTCTTCAATTTCTTTTACCAAATTAGAAAGAAATTCCACTAGCACAACCTCAGTGTCACCAGAACTAACTCAAAAATTGTCAAGGGTCTCTACAGTACCCACCACCCTGGACCTGTAACTTTAACTCACCTGTCTGTCTCCTTAGTCAGCTTATTTGAGAAGGAACAAAAAATATGTTGAATACCTATTATTTGTTAAGCTTTGATCATTTCCATCAAAGGCGAAATTGATCTGAACCATGAATCATATTTAAAATATTCATCTGTTAATAGGCACACAGATTTTGGATATAAATGTCAGAATAAAGTCAGTCATCTAGAAAAGTATTCAATTTATTAAAATATAACAGTAGGTGAAAAGGTTGACATATCTTTAACAATTAAAGAATTTGAACAAATTAAAAGAACAACTCGTGCAAATCATGGTTCAATAATCGGACAGTTAGAGGCACAGCATCTAATATCTTTGTTTATATATCTCTAAAAATATTCAATAGAACAAAACTTCTTGGATTTTATTTATTCTGCCAAAGATTCTGACAATGGTCGATAATAGAATGAAGAACTGCCGCTTTGGACTCGACCAGGCTCATCAATAAATTTTGTTGCTCTTCCTCAGAAACAGGAGATATATCTATTTATATAGGGGTTCATCTTCAGTGAGGTTCAGACACTTGGGATTTGCTAGATTTTGGTCCAAAACTCTGCAGGGTTCAGCTGGCTTATTGGTTGCTGTTTTCCTGTCAATATAACATACTCCTGTTTTCTTGTTATTTCGTCTATTTTAAATAACACTGCAGGTACATGAGAACAAATCTCCCCAAACCTGCTGTACAACTAACAATACTGCCATCTTCAAGACATTATCCATTGTGTTAATAATTTATCGTTCAGTCTTTGAAAATGCATCTCCTAGAAAAATTTCAAAACTTAGAAATCAGTTTTTCTATAGTATGATGGTTAACACCTTTCCAATCACTAGAATATGCGAATTTATCTGCTTCACATACATGTTTTACGTCCACACACAAATTGCTATTTTGTGAGCTTCTAAACTTTTATATGCTTTCATTTCATTCATTGTGAAAGCACTCTTCGTTTCCACTTGATAATTAACAATATCAGGATACATTATTTTTGGGAAAAGTGAAATAACTTCAGCTTCAAGAAGATATGGATGCAGATTACTGATCTTTATCTTTACCGTTGTCGATGAACATCATCTGATTTGACTAATATGTTGTTAAATCCATTATTCCTAAATTTCAACATAACAGCAGAAACAGAAAAAACACATCAGAAATAGTTATAACACAGCAGAAACAGTAAAAACACGGCAGAAATAGAAAAAACTCAGAAAAACATTAATTATTTACAAAAACAAACTGAAAAGTGAGGTTATTTCTTCTTCTTTTGAGTTTGTTGTACCTCCAAGCTGTCAGTTACGCACCAAACCAATTGACTAAATGCACCTTAACCTCAAAAAATCAAACTTTGACAGGTAATCACATAATTCGAAGCAGGTGCGTTAGAGGGGATAAACGATTTGATTGGCTTTCCTCAGGAGTAAGGATATCAGGAGAAATTGGCAGGCTGCGCAGTTGATCATGTTCTATCTCCTGGTTCTTTAATCAGAGGTTACAACGCGCCCGAATGTTGCAAAATGACCCGTTTTGGAAGAAGGGATAAAGTTTAACTTCGTCTTATCGGTCTTGAAATTGTCTGATCGAATACCCCTTGAAAATGCAGAATTTTCAAAATACTGTCATCTTGCCTGTCGGTAAAACTGTGCTACTGTGCAAAACAAGCAAACTCTCGTGGTGCTTCTAAGCGATACAGTTTTCGTGACAGCAAGGTGAAAGTATTTTTCGGAAATTCTGCATTTTGTAGAGGGTAAAACCACAAAAGGTTTTCATTTTATCGGTAATTGGTAATTGACGAAAGCAAAAACATGAAGAAAAAACGACGAACAAACGATAATTGTGCCCTCTTCACTCGCAGAGCGGTATTTACCCAGGAAGGTCGCTTTTCGAGATAGTTCTCGACAGCTCCGATTCTTCACCGGCTGTTCGATTGCTTGCTTCTAGATTGGTCGATGGTTGTTCGAGTAGATGGCTCTCGGCGTCGGTGAGATTCTAGAAAACGCCGGCTGGCATGCCGAAGCGATGCTGAGTTGAAATATGCAAATGAGGCGACAGAATCGTTACAATATCTTTAAAATTAGTGCCTGGTGGAGTTAGGCATTGATCCCATCTATGCTTTTTGGACTGCTGTACTACACATAAGAGCAATAGTGGTATTTTCTTTCCCAGGGGAACTAATCGTTCTTGACGATGGGGCATTTATATCTCCCACAACTTACGTCTTCCTTGGATCAATACCCAAGCTACTCTCATCTAAATTCCAGTTTCTTTCAGATTTGTCGTGAAGTACGTGTTCGCGCATTATTGATTTCAATAAGTCAAAATATTGGTCAATATATAAATGAATTGGCGAATAAAAGGATCAAGAGTCTTCTTGCGAGCATATTTCACGTTTTGTGGAACTTTTAAATTCAATTTGTGCCGGTCTTTAAACCCCAAAAACCATGGACGTAAAATATCGTATAAATACAGACAAACTCAGCATTGCCATATCTACAACACGGATTGTTTTGAAGTCGCTCATTTTGTTGGCGTGTGGGCTGCGGGAAAAAGAGAAGGTAACGATAGACTATGATCTTTCCACAACCGACAGGAGCGCACGCATTTGATAAAAATAGGGTTAAATCACAAGAAAAAATGCTGAATTTGAAATAATGATGAAAATATTAACGAAAGTGATAGAATATACATTCGATGGGACTTCATGAGATAGAAAAACTCGTATGACATACCTGAAGTCATGCAATACTTCATTGACTGAGATAGTATCGATCCTTGGAATATTGGGTTCACAAAATTAAAAAAAAAAAAATCTTCAAGCCTTTCATTTTCAATGAACGGAAAGCTGGAGATAGATGACTGAAAAATAGGATAAAAAAGTATTGACTGACAAATGGTAATTCATATATTCAATTAATACATGGGATGAACTTTGGTTTACTGGAGATCTGATAAGGAAAAAACAATTCAACGTAGCGATTGTGGACGCTCAGCCAATTGTAAAGGTACCATTTTCGTTTTGCGGAAATGCCCTGTTGCCAAGTTGACCTCTTCGGATTACTGGAAATCTGATATGAAAGTCATTTAAAAAATATTTAAGGAAATTTTGCTCAAAGAATATCATTATTAATATTCATTCTCATTATTATGATAAATTTTTTGAAAATAGTTTGGATATCTGATGACGCATGGTCCAAAAAACCAGTTTTATTTCATTTAGGTTATCTCACTTTAAGTTCAAATGATATAAGTTAGAAATTCTTAAAATAACTAAATGATGCGAAACAACGTTGAAATGCTCAAGTTCTAGATTCTCAGTCATAAATTATCATACCACTTACAGCTCAGGAACTATGATTGCTCAGTAGTTTGACAGCATCAACTTCATTTCCATGGAAACAAAAGTTACAGCGCGTCTCTTTCTGCTGGTAGTTTATAAAATGCGAGCGCATCGAGCATCTGCAGTGATTTCACCTTTTTTTACCATCAACTTGGATAGCTAGGTTAGTTCGCTTAGGTTAGGTTGTGTCCTTGTCTTTACTTTTAGAAATTCGGTCCATGGCCAACAACGTGGGCAGTCAGAAGAAAGAGACATGCCGAAGGCGTGTGTATTTTTCTTCTGGTAATTCACAAAATGCAAGCACAGCGAGCATCTGCTGTGATTTCACCTTTTCGTTCTAATCAGTGATCGAATTACCAGTAACTTGGATAGCTAGGTTAGTTCGGTTAGGTTAGGTTGTGTACCTTTCTCACGTTTAGAAATTTGGTCCATGGCCGTAAACGAGGTCAGTCGAAACAAAGATGGTATTATTAGAATCGGCTGCAAATTTATATTAATACTCTCCATTAAAAATTTCTTTAATGCTTCTCTGAATGATTTCCCGCATCTATAACTTGGCAACAGCGCATTTCCGCAAAGTTAAAATATCATAGCAGTAACCACCTGATTGAATAGAATAATGTGCACTTCGATCCATCTCCATATCAGATTTCCAGTAATCCGAAGAGGTCAACTTGGCAACAAGGCATTTCCGCAAAACAAAAATGGTCATTACAATTAGCTGAGAGCCCTCAATCGCGACGTTAAATTTTTTTTTCATAACAAATTTCCAGTAAACTAAATTTTTACCGACTTTGGAACACATTCAGTTGAACATTTCATCCCCAACTTTTTCAACCAAGCCGCTTTTTCTGTGACATCTGCTTAAAGATAAATCCAAATTCTGATAGACATTTCTTGGACTTTTTGGCAACCTTTTTTTTTAAATGCATCATCCACTTCATCATCTCCATAAAGGTTTGAATACACGAAATAATTTCATTTCGTTCGGCGAAAACTGATTGGTACCCACAGTAACGCCTATGGTACGAAGGGAATCTGATAGTCGGGTTCGAACACATGGATTGTTTGCAAACCCAAGAAGATTGCACCATTCTGAGTCTCTGTCTATTATTCTGCAACTATATAACACAAATGAGTTCGATGAACACTATTTCAACAATAATCACACACAAAAGCAATGGCAGGAAACAGTACTGTCAAAAGTTTACTTTGTGGAAAACATAAACATTGATTTTCAACAGCGTTGACAAACGACCAGACCCAACAAACTCTACATAACCATTTGAAGATGCAATTGATGATTTTTTTCGATAGTTTGGATTTTGAAACTTGTAAGCAATACAGGTTTAAGTTGCCTGATAATTTCACCATCACCATTCTTCATTATTCGATTGATATCGAATGGAATACGTATAGTGACACAATTTTGTCTGTGATAAAGACTTATCGCCTACGAGATGTGACAACGCCCAACTCAATATCACGACTATAGATTGTGACCATTCACGACTTCAGACCAGGATGTAAACAGCTAGGTCCAGTACAATACTTTATAGGTCCATGCCAAAAATCAATCTTCGGCTGGAACTCCATCTTTGAAATTAGATTCAATGTGGTAAGTCTTTACAACGTTTTTCACAATTACTAAAACTTATTTTCTTGATAAGCCGTATCTCCTCTTCCCCACCATCATCGTTTTGAGACCATTGGATAATCTAACTTCGTCAGCAGTAAAAATTGACTTTGGTCGTCCTTTATTTCCTCTTCAACTACGCAACCTTTTACTTGGAAATGTATGGTGATATGTAGTTTATTGTATAATTTTGCTACCTTAAATTGATGTTCCGCCTGCTTAAACATCAGACATTGTAGTGTCAAGATCAGCTGCGGAATAATTTCCTTTATTTGAAGTTCATCTTTCGTAGCAGCGAACCATGATATTAATAGCAAATAAAATTTGTAAAACTTGCTCTCAAACTGTTCAAATTAATGTTTGAGTAATCAAGTTTTGAATCTAGATATTTATACAATAGGGGTAAATGTGACATACTAGCACACATTTGACCCAACCTGTAATAATACATTTACCCCAACAACAAAATTCCAAGGGGCAAATGTATTATAGCAATATTTTGAGGTTAATTTTAAGTTTTTATTTGAAAAACCTTTACCATATGTTTTCCCAAACTACTGTGAAGTTCTGAGTAATTAAAAATGTGATCAATATCTTACCGAAAAAATTAAATAATTCTCCCAACTAGAAAGGCAGGAACTGTGTACTATCAAGACGCCCCGTTTTTATTGGCTCTCATATCGCAGGAGTTGAGTTTCATAGTGCTAGTGAAATTATCATCATTATTACTATGGATCATGCAAAATTTCTGAAATTATTTATGGGTCAAAATTCTGAAACTATGTTATTTGTATCATGAAAACTCTAAAAAATTTGAATTGCCGTGGCGGCTGAATTTTAAATTAGTTACAATTGTTTATTATTGAGTTATAGGAATCACATACGGTTTTTCAAGTTTTATACGTGGTTTTGAAAAAAGCTTCATCAGTAAATTTTTAAAAACTTTTATTCTTGAGCAAACAAATTGTTAGAATAGGTAAAACTGCAACTGAATTCACCAATTTCAAAGAAACTATCACTTTCAATGGAATCTTCAGTTAAAAAATTGGATCTAATAGATGGTTTCAAGTTATGATGACAAAGTTGAAATTACTAATGCCAATGTATTTGAACTAACGGCCAATAAGCCAAAAATAGAGCAATATGGTAATTACAGTTGCAACATGATCTGTTTAACTGTCTTTCTGAGCTTCAAACAATTCCCAATATTTAGGGGAGAGTTGCCCAAATTGGACCAGTTTCGAAAGAATTGCCATAATAATGCTAAAACTTCACTTTTTAATGAATAGAATGAAACAATAAAATCCTCAATGTGTTGCTATGACAATACAACGCAAAAATGTGTCAAAAATTAAAACAGAATTTCACAAAAAAAAAACGAAAAAAAATGCATTTGTTTCAAATTAGGCGACTGGTGTCTTAAATTGGACCTACGGGTTCCTAATTTGGACCATATATAAAAAAGTCATTTTGTCACACACAAATCGCAAATGAAATCATCCTCGTCCCCAATTCCTGCACATTCTTCATGTGCCCATCGATGGCACTGGTAACATCAAGCCCAACCCTCTCCTTTTTTAGAACACAGGTAGGTGCCTCCAAAGTATAAACACTCTGTATCATTTTCATCTTCTGCTACCGAACTTTCAGATTCTATGTCTTCGGTTACTTTAGTAGTATTTTTTGCATGAACAAATTTCTCACTCCTTTCTTCTCTTGTGACCTTACAGTTTATTTTTTTGGGATAGAACTCTTAGCAGCTGGCAACTTACGGCTTCCTGGTTTTTCTTCTGCAGCTTTCCTCTTTTCTTCAAGCTCTGTTTTATAAGGGCTGCTTGTTAACTCTACAGCTATCTGTGTTGCTCTTGTCTTTCTCTTTACCATTTTAACCAAATGAGCTTCTGGTAGAGGTGAGACTTTATTCAAACTTATTTCGAATGCAGACATTGTTTTTGAACAAGATGGTGTTGCGATACTTGACTTAGCAATATTTGACTTAGCAATATTTGACTTAGCAATGCTTGACTCAGCAATTCTTGTTGACACATTTGATAACGATGTACTGGAAGTCCCTTCAATTGTTGAAGTTGTCTGTTCAATTTCAGGAAATTTAACTTCCTTATTGTTATACTCATACCCTGACTGAGTTTCGCTCTGAAGTGTTGAATTGTCTTCAATTTCCGTATCATCATCTATCCCTAACTCATTGTCTTCGTGCAACTGCTCATCATTCGGACGGAGGGCTTCAGATGGTGCAAAGTCATGTTCCTTGGAGTGATTTCTATCCACCGGCCATATTCCTGAACCACGAAAAGCACTTGCAGCGGTTTCCAAAGTAGCTGCTCTCCCATAGGCCTCCGAAATCAAAGAAGCCACGTTGTATTGAGAAATTGTTTTTCCAATATTGGATCGCAACCATTTCTCCTGTGCTTGAACATAGTCGCTTTGTAGTGGCTTAAAGAAAGCAACGTCTAAAGGTTGGAGTCTATGGGTGGTGTGGCCGGGAAGTTGGAGAAGATGGATGTTGCGCTCTGTTGCATAGATAAGCGCCTCTAAATTCTTGCTGTGGGTCGAATGCCCGTCCAATAATAACAATACTTCTTTATCTGGTCCTGGTTGTACTACGCTAATGAAATGCTTTTGCCATTTCAAGAACAGTTCAGAGTTCATGTATCCTGTATCAGAAATCTCCACTAATCCACCTAATGGAGCCCCGATTCCTAACTCAGGGGCATAACGTTTTCTCTTGAAAATCAGCATAGGCGGAATATACAGTCCGGCAGCATTCAAACAACATACTGCTGTAGTATTAACTCCTCTCTCTCCACTAGTGATTCCACCTACTTGTCTCTTGCCTTTCAATGAGACAACTTTTGGCATCCTTTTTTGAACCGTGCTATATCCAGACTCGTCTACATTGAATATGGTGTTGGCGGTTATCCTATAAATATCTACCAATTGCTCTAGAATATCAAAGAAGTGTTGCACACGTTCTCTGTTGAATTCTTTTGCCCTTGCAATCGAGGAAGACTTAGGCTGACGAACTGATAGATGAGGATGGCGCCGCACAAATCCATAAAACCATTTTTTCCCCGCCATAAGTTTTTCACTGTTGAAGCGATTAGGAATATGGTTTTTCTCCGCAAGTTCATAAGCAAGTTCTTATATCGGTAATGGTGAGGCCAAATATTCTCTCCTCAAATTTCAGAATATGTTCAGTCAGAATACTTTTCATTTGTTGATCAAAATCAGCAGGCCTGCCCAGTACCTTTGTCAACTCATTGGCAATTTTATTTCTATTTTCCAAATGCCGTTTCAGAGTGGCTTTTGGTATGTGATATCTCCTTTGGCATTCGTTCAATCCAACTCCATTATTCCTGTAGGCATTCAAAGCCTGTGCTAAATCTGCCTGAGACCACCTGCCATATTTTCCTCTTTTGGACATCTGCAGATAATCAAAAATATTCCTGATAAACTGACAATACCGATGTAAGAAAAAATCCTAAATTCCTAAATTGGACCGGTGCAATTAAGGCAAGTTGTGTTGGTCCAATTTAGGAAACGGTACAATTTGCATTCAATGATAACCTCAAAAATTTACGTTTTGATATATTATCAAAAAATTGACGCTGAGTAACGCTAATATACTACAAATATATGATATAAAATATGAGAAGCTCACCTTTTGTGTGGAAGACGCTAATAGATTACAAAATCTATTGAAATATTGCTGTACACCTTCGAATTTCACACAAGAGCAGTTTAACCGTCGATGTAAGTTTCGAACTGAGAATTTCATTAAATTCCTTTCGAATATGGATATGAACTTATGGGTTTTCGCGACAGATGTCGCTACTTCACACTTATAGTCGAATTAATAGTGTGGTCCAAATTAGGAGACGGTCCAAATTAGGCTACTTTCCCCACAAAAAAGACCTACGTCATAGTAACATCATTCCTCTGTCTGACAAGGAGCCACAGGAATGACGCCAGAGAAATGACGATTCTCAATGTTTCCGTGATATAATTCACGACTACCTAATTCCATAATCTCACATTTTTGCATAAGGAAATACACGAGAATAATATGAAACCCTCTATAATGTTTGAACGGAAACTGTGTAATTAATGTTCCTGAAACAACTATCAGCGGAATGATAATTTTGAGTGTGACACACCACAATTTCCTTCTAAATCGACCAATAACAAACAATTACGACAATTCCTTTTATCAACAACCCTATTTTTCAACTCATGAAACTTCAACTTGCCACAACTGAAAAGAAAAAAAATCTAAAAAAGAAAGAGTGAAATAATTTCCAAAGTTTGTTTGTTTATATTCAAGTGCTTTATTGGTTACTGACTTCTATGAAAGTTACTAGTATCTGGACAGTATTGATTTCTGTTTATGAAGAAGTAAAGAAAAAGCATACTCGAAAGCATATTAGAAGAAAAACGTAAAACACATTTCAAGAAACGCATTAAAAATGCAGAAAACAGCACGCGTGCTTTATGGCAGATTACTAATGAACTGACAAATAAAACTGCATCAAATAAAAACATATCCCTCAATATGGATGGTCATATAGTAGAAGATCCGAATAAAAGAGTTCAATGATTTTTTCATAACTCATTTGATAGAAAATATAGCTGACAACGAATTTTTTATACCTAAAAATCAGTTCAACAATAACACAATATTCCTGTATCCATATACAGAGAACGAACTCTACTCATTATTGAAAAATAAACTGAAAAATAAGAGATCAGCTGGTCTAGACGAAGTTCCGTCATTTGTATTGAAGAGTGTTATCGATGTTATTATCAAACCTTTAACATATTTCATTAATATGTCCTTCGAGTGTGGTGCCTTTCCAGAGAAAATAAAAACAGGAAAAGTAGTTCCTCTTTTCAAGAAAAATGATTCAACTATGCTGGAAAACTACCGACCAGTAACAGTACCCTATATGGCTTTTCAAAAAAAATTGAATATGCCTTCCTTCATAGGTTGTTACCATTCCTAGAAAGGTATCAAGTTATAAGCAAAAAACAACATGGTTTTCGTTCGGGAATGTCAACTACCACAGCAATGTCTTCATTCTGCTGCAATATTTTGTGATTTTGAGTAGGGCGTTCGACTGTGTTAATCATAAAAAACTACTACTGGTATTAGAAACATATGGTTTGCGAGGTATGGCTCTTGAATGGATCTCATCTTTCTTAGAGAATAGAAAACAAATAGTAAGTTTACATTTCCAATATGAGGAACATGCAAAAATCATTCAGTCAGATACTGGCAACTTGATTAGAGGTGTCCCACAAGGATCGGTATTAGGGCCCATTCTATTTATTCTATATGTAAGTCATATGGATCATGTCATCGGTACAGATCATTACACTGCATACGCAGATGACTTCTCATTGGTCATATCCGATCCAGATACAAAAGAATTGGAATCAAAATTCTTCAATGGGCGTGATCTCTTTTTCAATGCAGATAAAACGAAAATGATCAGGATTCGGAATCGGAGAATTTGCAGTTTCCAATAATTAAATTCACAGGAAACAGTGAAAATTTTAGGAATTTATCTGGATGAATTTTTGAATTGGAAATCTCAGTGCAAGCAATTGATTTCAAGATTGCGTTCACTGAAATATATGTTCTTCAATCTCCGTTCTGTATTGGAGAAGCATGAGCTTCTGAATGTATACTATGCTCAAATTGAATCTAGACTAAAATATGGTATTTGCTGCTGGGGCAATTCCACACTTGCTCATGATGTTTTCATAGTTCAGAAACAAATTTTGAGGTGTATTTTCCGAATACCACGTACGGGTACTTGTAAAAATGTTTTCAAGTCATTTCATATTTTGACAGTCCCGAATATATATATATATATATATATATGTACATTACTAAGTTCATGGGTTGAACCGCGTTGAGAGTTTGTAACTCGACGTTTCGGCTCCTGCTTTGGAGCCATTTTCAAGAGTGTGACTGCGAGGCCTCTATCTGCCTACTCCTCGAGTCGTGGTCTTGAGAGATATCAAGGTCTCAATCTGCCTACTCCTTGATCTCAAAAGACGATCCGATGTTGGTTGCACTGTAGTATTTATAGGTGGTTGGCTACCTGGAGGTGGGCGGGTCTTACGGGTTTTCTCGTTTGTCTTGTCTGCTGGTGCCTGCTGTGTAGTTGGAGTTAATGGGATAATAATTGATTGCGGATAAGTTTCACGTGGCCTGGTAATTACGGTTGGAAGAAGGGGCTTCCAAATGGGGTTCAATTTACGGCTATCATCTTTAATGTTCAGGCAATCAGGCCGTTTTTCGATTTCGCTGGCTTCTCTGATAAAACGAGAGGTTCTTGAACGTACTGGGGCGATGGTTTTCGTTTTCTCGAAATCTATGGGGTGACCCGTTTGGATGAAATGAAGAGCTAATGCGGAGCTGGTGTCTCGATTTCTAACTGAAAGAGAGTGTTGATAGGATCGAAAATGGATCTGTTTCGAAGTTTCTCCTATATAAGAGTGGGGGCAGATAGAACAGGGAATTTCGTAAATACCATGGTCTTCGTTGGGAATTTTGTCTTTTGTTGGTCTGATGAGGTGTGATAGTTTTTGTTCTGTGGTAAAGATTGTTTTGATATTTGCTTTTCTGAAAAGTCGACTGATTTTGTCCGTCACCCCTTTGATGTAAGGGAAGAAGACTTTGGATGGACGGTCTTCAACTTGTGGTTCGTTTTTGGTTACTAATGGTTTCTGAAGCTGTTTTTGGATGTTTCTGTCTATGTGGTCTGGTCTGTATCCGTTTTGTAGGAGAGCTTGTTTTACGTTGTGAAGTTCGGATTGTCTGTTGTGGTCGTCGGTTAGTCGGATGGAGCGAGATATCAGAGTATTTACGACTGAGTTGAGTTGTGAGGGATGATGGTGGGACTTGGAGTTGAGATATCGGTTGGTGTGGGTGGGTTTTCTATAAACCGTGTACGAGAAACCTTGTTGAGGATTTTTAGTGATTTGTACATCTAAGAATGGCAGAGTTGAATTGCTTTCTATCTCCATCGTGAAGCGAATGTAAGGGTGTACTTCGTTCAGATGGGTCAGGAAAGAATCCAGGGTATCTCTCCCGTGGGGCCAGATGACAAAAGTGTCATCAACGTATCGTAACCAGCAGGAAGGTTGAAGAGTGGCTGATGAAAGGGCTTTGGTTTCGAAATCTTCCATGAATATATTGGCAATCGCAGGTGAGAGAGGGGATCCCATAGGGGCACCTTTGATTTGCCTATAAAAAGAGTTTTGGAAGGTGAAGTATGTGTTGGACATACAATGTTTGATTAGAGTGAGGATGTCTTGTGATATGTCGTGCTTGTTTTGTAATATGGTGAGGGTCTCGTCAATAGGGATGTTGGTGAAAAGAGAGACGATGTCGAAGCTGACTAGGATGTCGGAGTTAGATATGTTGAATTCCTTAATTCGATTGATGAAGTGGTAGGAGTTTTTCACGTGGCATTCGGATATTTCAACTATAGGTTGAAGAATGTTAGAAAGATGTTTCGCTAAGCGTTGGGTTGGGCAGTTGAATGCACTGACAATGGGTCTGAGAGGGGTTCCGATTTTGTGAATTTTAGGAAGGCCATATATTTTTGGGATTCGAGAGGATCTCTCCTTCGGTATTAATAGGGACTTGACGTCGGATGGAAGGTTTGATTTATTGATCTGGGCTTTTGTTGTTTTTTCCAGGTATGTGGTGGGATCATTGGGGACTTTCTTGTATTCATCTGTACTGATAAGGGAGTTCATTTTGTCGAAATAATCCGACGAATTTAGGATGACGGTTGTATTTCCTTTGTCGGCTGGAAGAATGACTATGTCGGGATTTTGATTTAATTCTTTGAGGGCGTGTCTTTCAGCGGATCGAAGGTTTGTGGAAGGGGGTTTGGCTGAAGATAAGATTTTGGCCACTTCGCGCCTGATGTTTTCGGCGTCGTTTCTTGGTAGATTATATATATATATATATATATATATATATATATATATATATATATATATATATATATATATATATATATATATATATATATATATATATATATATATATATATATATACAGGGTGTTAATTAAGTACGTTGACAAACTTCGGGAGGTGATTCTTTGAAGGTTTTCAGGACGAAATGTTCATATAAACATATGTCCAAAACGGCTTGGTTTTCGAGATACAGGGTGATAAAAATAAATTTTTTTCAAGATTTTTTAGAGTTAACTTCGACATTTTCTACAATAATCAGTTCAAATTAGGCGAGTACAATCCATTCAATAGTACGCACGATACAAAATAATGCATTTCTCAAATAATTCACAGGGTCCTCCTTTTTTCAGAGTCAAGCTTTGTTCAACCCTTCAGAATTTTTTTTTCCGCCGCCACTGACATATTATGAGAAAGGAATAATGAATGTTGTTTCATTTAACATCTTTTTGCTCTCTTGATGTTTTTCATTTACTTGTACGGTTCAGGAGTTACAATGAAAATATTAACGCAAACATATTCCAGTAACGCATAACATAAAGAAATTTGAGAAGCAAATAGTCTAACAAACTTGAAGGGTGATTCTTTGAAAGGTTTCAAGATGAAAAGTTCATATAAACATGTCCAAGTGGCTTGGTTTTCGAAGTACAGGGTGATCAAAATACATTTTTTAGGAGTTTTTGGAGTTTACTTCGAAATTTTCGACAATAATCGATCCAAATTAGTTCAAATTGGACAAGTACAATCCATTCAATAGTGCGCGTGATATAAAATAATTCATTTCTCGAAGTGTCATTGCCACTCTCCAAAGATTAGCGCGTGACGCAATACGTCATTTTGTTCTCATTACACAAATAGCTATTTTCTGCTCGTGTAGAGAAAATGCAATGTTATGGAGCTCCCATACATTTTTTACCATAACTCAGGTTGAATATGTATTGCACAAAGTTAATTATGGCAAAATAATTTTGGACATTTTCAATAGTGAATAACTTTATTATCAAATACTAGAGCAAAGTAACATAAATTCCCTAGGAATAAAATTAAGTTCAGAAAAGGACCATTATTGAAATTGATATGTCAGAGCAGCTGCTGGAAATGGCCACCGCCAACTTCAATGCATGCGTTTATGCGCCTAACCATAGACTGGCGGACACGCTGAAAAATACCAGGAATATTTCTAATAATTCCGCATGACTCCTGTATGCGATTCCTCAGGCCTTCTTCACTTTGAACTGGAGTTCGGTACACTAATGATTTAAGGTACCCCCAGAGGAAAAAATCAAGTGGATTCATATCGGGTGACCTTGGTGGCCAAAGTTGTGGCCCACCACGCCCAATCCAGCGATCAGAATAATTCTCTTCTAAATATTGGCGTGCAACCAATCTGAAGTGTACTGGAGCACCATCATGCATAAACCAAATTCCAATTCTTTCCCTCAGTGGGATCTCTTCTAGGAGTCCAGGTAAGATGAATTCAAGAAAATGTCGATAATGATCACCATTGAGTCTATGAGGCAGAAAATGTGGCCCGATAAGGAAATTCCCTACAATTCCAACCCAAACATTCACAGAAAACGTCTCTTGAAAATGGTTTTCACGGCGTGTGGGTTTTCATCAGCCCACATATGATTGTTGTGAAAATTAATAATGGCTTTACGGGAAAAGCATGCCTCATCGGTGAATAACACTTGAGATAAAAATCATGGATTTTCCAACAATTTATTTCGAATCCAAGTGCAAAAAGTGAATCTCTTTGGAAAATTCCTTGGCAGAAGAGCTTGAACACGCTGTATGTGATAGGGATAAAGTTGTTGCTCTTTTAAAATTTGCCATACCAATACATGGGTTACGTTAAACTGTGCCGTAATTTGTCTTGTACTGGTGTCTGGATGCTGCTCAATTTCGTTAAGTACAGCTTCTTCTATCTGAACTGTTCTAACTCTCCTGGGTCTTCCTATGAGAACAGCAGACCTCTTGAAAGTACCCGTTTCACGAAGACGGGAGTGAATATTGATGAACATTTGTGTGCTGGGAATATGACGTTGTGGAAATCTTTCTAGATACATTCGTCTGGCGGCACGAGCGTTACCATCAGCCATTCCATACATTAAGTGCATGTCTGCCATTTCTGAATTTGTATATTCAACCATTTTATCCAAAGGAATATTGAATGAATCTGCTTTATAGCTTGCACTAATGAAGAATTAACAATGAGACAGTTTCTCAACTTTCGATAACTGTCAAGTTGTTGATATTTAAATAAATGAATTAATATCAAAGCCCACTTTGCTATTTTCATGAATTCAAATTGATTACAAAATTTCTGCGTTACTGCAGAAGAAAAAACAAACCGAAATTTCTGATAAAATAATGTACTCCGTACGGAAACAAAAATTTGTTTGATTTAGTTTTTCGGAGTTATGACCAGAGATTCATAAATGAAAATCAAATGTGTAATTATCTGCGACTATTAGATAAACCCTATTAACTATCTTCCATTACAGGATTACCTTTCGGAAGTTTTTTATGTTGAAAAGGAAACGTTCAATTGAAAACTAAAAAATATCTTTTTTTAAAATAACAAAAAATTTGTATGAGTTCTCTATCAAGACTGATGGGTAAAAACATTTTTAATCAAATATCTCAATGAAAATGCACATTTTTACCATCAGAATCTTCAGGTTGAAAGTTAAGGTTTTCCCAATATCTGTCAGATCTAGTTTAATATCCAGCGTACCGCAGTGACGGGGAGATAGTAGTTTTCTGTTAGATATCACAAAAAGAAATCACATCTTTACAATAACAAGCTTTTATTTAGCTTCACTTGTAACTAACTAACAAACAATTTAATAAAAGTTGAATTTGACCCACTTCTAATACTCCGATTAATTTGAAATTTGGCAGGTTTCCGTAATTCCGGTGACAATGCATTAAAAAAATGTTTTTTAAAAAACAAAATGGCGGCTCCAATATGGCGGACGAGTTTTGTGATTATGATCCGATTCTGTTCAAAATTGGTATGTGATGGTTTTTGGGTTGGAGATTTTCAGTTTCACATAAAAAATAAACTAAAATGTTAAAAATGAAAATTATAAAAAGAAAACATTTTAAAGTTTTTATACAATACACTGAAAAGGAAAAAATAATTCATTTCATTGTTTCATCTAGGTAATCTTGTACAGAATGATTTTGATACTCACAGAATAACCTACAAAAAATGAAACAAATTATTTTTTCATTTTCAGTGCATTTGTATAAAAGCTTGTCTTTATATTTTTTATTGTATAATTTTTATTCATCGTAGATTTTTCTAATTCCGAAAAAATATTTCCATCAATTTACAATCATTGAAAATGTTTAACTTTCAAATTTTCTATGTTATGCCACACTGGAAAATGTTTAAATTAATATTTTCATTATAGCCCCTGAACCGTACAAGTAAATGAAAAAATGCAAGATATCAAAAAGATGTTAAATGAAACAACATTGATTATTCCTTTCTCATAATATATCAGTGGCGGCGGAAAAAAAAATTCTGAAGGGTTGAACAAAGCTTGACTCTGAAAAAAGGAGGACCCTGTGAATTATTTAAGAAATGCATTATTTTGTATCGTGCGCCCTATTGAATGGATTGTACTTGCCTAATTTGAACTGATTATTGTCGAAAATGTCGAAGTTAACTCTAAAAAATCTTGAAAAAAATGTATTTTTATCGCCCTGTATCTCGAAAACCAAGCCGTTTGGGACATATGTTTATATGAACTTTTCGTGCTGAAAACCTTCAAAGAATCACCTCCCGAAGTTTGTCAACGTACTTAATTAACACCCTGTATATATATATATATATATATATATATATATATATATATATATATATATATATATATATATATATATATATATATATATATATATATATATATATATATATTTGAATTATGCCTATATGTTTTCCAAAACAAAAGTGAATTATTTTTGAATATGGATATTCACGAACATAATACGAGACAAAAAAAAAGACATCCATGTAGACAAAACAAAACATTTCTTCATTAGCACCTAATTTCATTGGACCAAATTTTTTTAACACTCTTCCAAAGGAAATAAAATCTTGTGATTCACTCTTCCATTTTAAAAAGAGACTCGAATTGTTTTTAGTTGACGAATCTTTTCATAATATCAGTTCTGTGATATAAAATCGCATTTTTAATTGAATTGTATGCATATTTTATTGCATTTTATTGGACCAAATTTTTTTAACAATCTTCCAAAGGAAATGACATCTTTTTATAATCTCTGTGAGTTTTGTGATATAAAATCGAATTTTTAAATTGTATTGTATGAATATTTTATTGTATTTTACATACCTGTTTTGTAAATTATTTTCTATGTAAATTATTTTGACAATTGATTGATTGATTGATTGATTGAAACGCTACATTATACTATAGCTTTAATACAGTGACAGTCCAGAGGAATGATTTTTGATCACTTTGCTTGAACAAATAAAATATTTATAGTCGAGATTTGTCGAAAGTTTCTGAATGGGTAAATCGGGAATGTATGTCTGAGTAGTATACCTCAATTACTCTTGTCTAAAAGTTGCAGACTTTTTTTAAAGACGCTGGACATCAAATATAGTTTCGGAATTTTGACCCATATACCGATGTTCATGTACAATGAAAAAAAAAAATTCTGACTAATGTTTGCAAAATTTGAAAGTACCTATTCATTTACCGCAAAGATAAGAATTGTAGTCAAGAAAAATCAATTCTGTCAGCATTGATTCATCTCTCTAAATTCCCAAATAATCTCACCGAATTAACACTACCAGAAACCCGACGAAAAATATTTAAATTGCCACCCCAGAATTCCGAAACGACGACAACACTTCGACTTCCCTTTGATGCAACCACTTAACTTCACCTGAAATTACAAGATTTAATTAATAAAGAAATAAACAGTTCTTGAGACAGGTCCTTAGCGCCCTGCGGGGCCACAAGTATTTTTGTTTCAGTGTTTGGCACCCCAGATTCACCTCCGACGGTGTTCGTGACAAGACAAAGTCTGTACGAAAAGGCTAGGACTGCGGGGAAGGAATGTCGAAAAAAGGTAAATCGAAATGACGCTACAAGAAAGTAATGGCAAAAGGGTGAAATATTCAGCGGGATATTGTCATAAAATTTCATTTGAACGTTTGACAACCATCACAAGAAGAGCCGAAGGGGTCATTTTGACACATTTAAAATTAATTGTTCTGGATCTTCTGATCCAAGGGCATTATGAGGCTAGGAATTTTTTTATTTAAATTTTTTATGTTATAAACACGTACAAGTAAGCTTAATTCAAACAGCGTGTTTCCTAACTACGGTTGCTAACTGCATGTCATTTTAAGAACGAAAGTTCCTATGAACATATGTCCGGAGTTGCTTCGTATCTGAGATACAGGGCGTTGAAATGAAAATAAAAACGGTAACTGTACTGAATGAGTGAATATTCTTATAACCGATTTGATTGAAATTTGGTATATTTATTTGGACTAATAAGGCGCTCATTTAGCCCTAAACGGTTTCAAATAATTAGTGCCAGTAGCGTCTCAGTGGGCACCGCAGCCAACAATATTGTAAAAGAAGTACGCCACTGACTTTTTTCCGTAGATTTTATTTTTTTTTAGATTAAGCAATTCAAAATACAACCTTTTGTATTTTCGTCATATCTGTTACGTTTTCGAGAAAAAACAAAAACCTAAAATAAAAACCAAAATAAAAATCTTTTCAATTGCGACAAAATACACGACCGCATTTTATTCACAATTGATTGTCTGGCACGTTGAAAAATTCCTGCACAAGGATTCTCATCTTTCGATTCGACACGTATCGACTATCTGTCACCTTTCGACAGTCTTCTCGACATAGAGAGAGGAGGGATTCTCATCAAATGTCGAAAAACTAGTCGAGAGATAACGTATGTCTCAGCATACGCCGTCGTCTTAATTTCAATAATAAAAAATTTGACATTTCATTCTAACCTATTTTATGTGTTAGTTTTAGTCGTATCCTGGAAATTATTACCAAAAATATGAAATGCACATTGAGGATATTGCCAATCGTTAACAAAATCAGTCGGCAAGAAAATGTACTATTTGGAAGACGTTGACGACTAATTTGGAGAAAGTTTAGTGTCATTGAAATTCCAGAAGCCCGTCTTCAGAAATAATTTTGAATAAACAAATATTTGTTGGCAATTTGTGCAATTTTCTGACATCGTATATTCCAGAATCCAGTTACAGAACGTATCGAAACCGACATGTCAATCGCAAACAATAGCTATTTGTGTATTAAGAGCGCAAAGTGATATATTGTCGCTTGACAAAGAGAGTTACCGCGCGACGCGAAGCGGAGCTCGGTAATCTTTGGAGAGCGACAATGACACTTTGTGCTCGAAATACACAGAAATTTTTTTCTAAAAACGAAAAAGAAACACCAGATGCTTTATTCAACAAAAGTACATCACATTATAACAAACTTTCATAATGTATATGCTAACCAAATTGCACTAAATTCAAAAAATACTAATCGCTTCTCAAACTACTAAAAGCATGAAATATTAAAATTTACGTTTTTCAGTAGATATTTTCCATCAGGCACTTCTTGTAAAAATTTGTGAATATCTTCAGTGGTGAATGTTTTGACTGGCACCACGTCATGAATTTACCGTATTGTAATTCATATTTCTTCCTTGATTTCTCTGGTAGGAGATTCAAAGTAACAATTTTTGCACTTTCTGCTACATCAGGAGGAGTGTTTGATAATTCGCTGTCACTATCATCAATCATCATGCAGAAATACGTTGGAGAAGCGAGCGTTTTCGAAATATTTCCGCTCTAGAGCGCAAATGCTGTCACAAAATGGCATTTCACGGAAAACGTCAACTTTGCGTCGAAATCTGAAAGCGTCAGAGACTATTTTCTTAAGCGTTTGTAGAAAAAAAATTTTGGTAGCTTTGCACTTTTATGCGACTGGTTGGGTTTGGTGCAGATTTTAACCTGGAAGTAAGACATTTTGTTTGTTTCAAACGTGCAATAGCAATACCGACACTATTATTTCGTTTTGATCACAAAACTTCTAATCTTTGGAAACAAGCTACGAAGGGCAAAAACCAAAGTTCTGAACGTTGACCTTGATTGCACCATTTCTTTTATTCCGGCGACTTACTGTATTAACATACATCATTTAAAACTTTGTCAATATGATTTCTTTCATCATGTACAATTAAGCATATTTTGAAATGAATCAAATAATAGCTGCTTCTTTCATTCTGCTTTATATTTTTGCAATAGTTATTATATGACTTGGTGAAAAGTACTAAATCCTTACCAAACAGATGCTTGTTAAAATAAACACTTTAAACTGCTTCAATTATGCTTCTTTATATTTTTAGTCTTTTGTAATGACAGAAAGACTAGATGAAAGACCCATGAACTTTTACATTCATAATCTGATAACTAATCACACATCAGTAGGTATGTGGCAAAGTCTCTTTAATTGTGAACATATACTCAAATACTACAAAACTTGAATACTTCTGGAGAAGCATTTTCAAATTTGCTTCTCTTGTCAGCAACATTTTTGATCCATTTAATTTATTACTAAGCCCTTTTTACATTTCTCTATATATGCCATTCGCATTTGCGGAACACAAGCGAAATCAAGATGATTTTCCTTGTCCATATATTCAATTAGCATATGTATTTGTTCTTCTTTGGACGAAATGACGATATGTTTACTAATCAAAAACTTTTCATCACCTCATAACCTCACAAAATTGAGTTCTCGACACCTCTTTAGATGTCGAATAAAAATGACATTTATAGTCGATACTCATCTCTCGATATGGAACATGGGAATCGCAAATTTTGTTTCCTCGACAGATGTCGAGTCGAGAGATAAGAATCCCGCTGCTGGAGTTGTACTTATTATAGTTGTCGTCAAACATATAAGATAAATAAAAAAAGGCACAAAAAATGGAAGATTATCACGAAATTGATTCCCATGCCGCCGACCAGGGTCGGACTAGTACATATGCCACTAACTATTGTGGTGAGTGCAGATCAATCAAGTTAATTTAACAAAAGCACTGCAACTTTTGTATTCAGAATAATCCATTTTTATAATTATTAATATCCTTAGATTAGGTAAACAACTGCCCCGTCGAAATCTAATTTGCTAATAGCTGCGCGTACCGCATACAGCTGTGATTTCTATTATAACTACGCCCGACCCTGCTTTGAAAAAAACTTACCTAATTGCTGTGCGGGCCTTTACATCTTCCGCGCCAAGTGTTACGTGGGGGCAATAAGTGGAATAATTTGAATAAAGTTAGAGATGACAATAATTTTATTTATTGATTTATTGCAATTTTTGTCTGAAAAACTGTGTTTGGTTATTGACAAAATAGGAATAAAATTCCTAGTAATTTCCTGAACTTATGTAAGTATTAATATTGACTCACACTGAATTTAGCCAATATTCTCATGTGATTACCATATAAGGTTTGTATGGCGTGGTACTATGCATTTTTGGAAGAAATATATACTTTTGGATTGATAACTTGCTTAATTTTTTTGACGGATATGTGAGGACTAGCACAATATTTGCTTATACAGGATGATTCCTAAGGTGGACGGATCCGTTCATTAATTTCTCACATTGTAAGGAAAATAATGTGTATAGGTGAACATGTAAAAGACAACAATTCTTTTTCGAGATGCAGTGCGTTGAAGTTGAAAATTATTATTGAATTTACTTTAATTACTGGAGGATCACAAAATACCTAAGAGCAGATGAATAAAAATATGATTCTACGAAACAGAATGCCAGTGTCCAATATTGATTACATTCCCAAATTTGATTTTAGGATATGAAAGAACATTCAGTTTTATGCAAGAAATAAATGAAGGTTCCGGTGGAAAAATGATGAGGTTCCTCTTTTTTAAAAGTTGAGAAAAGCGAAATCTAATGTGGGAGTGTCATCGTTTTTACACTGTGCTGCGTACTTTCGACCGCAGTTTTTTATGGAATGTCATTGTTTGTCCCCAGTAAGGTTTGGTATGTTGATACTGTGAGCTATAAGCTTACAGATGCCGCTAAAATATCGATTTCGGAAAAAATTTAACCTCATCGTTTTTCCACTTGACCCTTCAAATATGATAGCACTAAAACTTCAAAAAATCACCTATAAAAATCGAGAAACCGTTTTCGGCACCAAAATTCAATGTTATTGTGTCGGATGAAAAGTCCGTTAAAGACACCCATATGATCAATATAATTTTTTCTTGATAGCCATCTGAAATGGAATCATCATACAACTTATGTTACTAAAAAGCTAAGAAGTATGCTGTATAAATTTAAACACATCTCTCAAATATTAGAAATAAATCAAATGAAAATCTTATATCACTCACTTGTGGAATCTCATATACTTTATGGAATAATAACCTGGGGCAGCACCACAGCAAATCACCTTTACAATCTACAGGCAGTACAAAAATTGATCCTTAAACGAGTTTATAAACTACCTCTAACTTACCCTACTGAAAATCTATTTTTGGAGACAAAAACCTTTGACATAAGACAATTATTCTATCAAACACTCCTCGTGAGACAACATCAAAACAAACATGAATTGATAGATATTCAACATGAACACAATACCCGCTTTCGAAACTATGCATCTGTCATTCCGAAAACAAACAAAAGCAACGCCCAAAGATGTTTCAACTACCTAGGCGTAAAAGCCTACAACCTGTTACCTGCTTCAATAAAAAGTATTAACAACATTAATCTTTTCAAAAAAAAAGTTAAAAACTGGATCTTCCTTGAAAAAAGAGAGAACATTCACAAAATTGTTGAAAATCGCCTATAACATTTAAAAAAATTTTTATCTATAAGTACCTATATAGAAACAAAAAATGTAAAACTTAGATCTATATTTATATGTAACCAAGTCTACAAACATCCACACCCACATCCGCACAAGTCATTATACACATTATGAACGTACAGGTCTACACCTTTGTTCAATGTGAGAATGACTACATCACACACTCAAACAAACCACATTTACGCACGTACACACATATACTTACATGTCACACATTATATTACTTTTATTTTTACTTTTAATATCCCCGCTCAAGTGTATACTTATTGGGGTTTTGTCACTATTTATTTCTTTTAAATATGAATGATTGAATTGTACAAATTATTGCTTCTGAAATAAATATTATTATTATTCACATCTAGTACAAGAGTTTTATAAACAAGAGCCTTCAGATGACCTCATGAATATAAATCTAGAGGGTTCATATCAGTACTGCAAGCTGGCCAATGTTGAGGTCCTGCACGTCTAATCCAGCGATTAGGGTAGGTGATGTCGAGACGCTGACGAGCAAGAACACTAAAATGAGCTGGATCCCCGATGTGCATGAATCACATGTTTCCTCTCACAAGTATGGGTACTTCATCTAAAAAATGAGTAAATGATCTCGCAAAAAGTTACCTGTTAATCTTTCCGTTAAAAAGATGGGCCAATTAGGTAGTCACCAATTATTCCTATCCAAACCTTCAGCGAAAATTGATACTGGAAATGATTTTCTCTACTAGCGAGGGGATTTTCGACGTCCCAAAAATTGTTATTGTGGAAGGTCATAATAGCATACCGTGACATCATACGAATCAACCACCTGCAAAAACATTAATCTTGGATGAAAATCCCGAGGCAGTAGAGCTTGGACCTGCCGTATGTGATATTGGTTTCTTTTTACAGCTTTCCAAACGGTTTTTGGGCTGACTTTAAGCTGCAGTGCAATCTTCCTGGTACTATTTGAAGGATCTTCTTCTATCGCATCAAGTATAGTTCTAGTTCTAGCTATAGTTCTAGTTCAAGCGTTGTTACCGTTTGTGGTCTTCCACCACCTGCATTTTCATTGAAACTCCCAGTGTCACATTATCTTGCATGTAGCGTTCTAAATGTTTTAGCACGAGGAATTACTCTGTTAGGATATCTGTTCTGATAAATTCTCCGTGCTTCTCCCGAATTTCCATTCGCTAATACATAAATCAGGTGCATGTCAGCCATTTCAGTGTTAGTAAAATTATACATGATGAAATCGCTGCTAATTGACAACTCTGAATTTTACTAATATGACAATTAATGTTGTCACGAAGAAAATATGAGGTACCTACCTAAAAAAAAGATCATTCACATAACTTTTTGAACTTTGATGGTGCGTAACCACCATTTCTGCGCCGCTGACTGATTTGACAAATTTCAGCTATTTCAAATTCACGGCATCATAAGAAAGTTTTTTTTATTATTTATTCTGAAAAAATATGAAATAGTGGCGTACAATGATTTTTACTATAATATATGAATCAGGTAACCATCTGCTACCTATAATTTGAAATTTAATTTAATGAAGAGAATCCTCTTGCTACTGCTAATAACCACACCAGGTTTCATCAAAATCGTCTTTTGAGAAATTGATAAAATTCCGATTTTTAAATGAAACTTTGACACTTCGTTTTTCGGAAACGAAGCAAGCTAGGACACACGTTATATGAAGTTTTCTTCATAAAATATGACAAGGAATCACCATCTGAAATTAATAACATCATTTAGTATACACCCTGTATATGATACATGTAAAATTATTTTTCGAACCTATTTACTTCTTTTATAACGACTACAATCCACTTCAAAACTGTTCCAAATTGAGACCCAGTAAACACATCATGTGTATGAAACGTTTTAACGGAATCCTAAATGAAAACATTTGAAACATTCCAAACGTTCGTTTCAGAAAAAAATCTGAAACATGTCACATATTACATTTCAAGTGAAATGTATCCGAAATGTTTCCAATGCACTTATGAAACGTCAGTAGAGATAAAACGTGAATGAAACATTTCAAATGCACTTATAAAACGCCAGTGGTGCAGTTGAATTGGTATTTACTTTTTTACATAACTGTTTCGTTATGACTCATGATTATTTCATCATTTCGTCTTGATAGGATCAAAATAAAATACATTATTGACAAAGTCAAAAGTTGATTTTAGCTCAGAATAACACCATACTCTAATATAATCGAAATTTCACTCCTTCCAACGATAATTATCACAAGTTTCACACCATGGTGAAGTCTGGACAAAATGTGCAATCTTTTGTAATGAATGTCCAACTCCACGTGGTTGCGATTTTTTCAGACAATAATGTCAAACTTTTGTTAAAAAAATTGGCATTTTACCCTCATTTCTTGAAAAAATAGTATCACTTTCTGAAATACTGTTCTGTATATCTGAAAGCATCACTCATCAGTATTCTTCATCAGCAAGAATATTTGAATTGATCTCGATTTGTAGACATGGCACTCAAAAATCCAAGGTGAAGTAGCGATTTTCCAGAATTTCAAAAATGTCCATTATTTCGAAAACGGTGAGATTTTTACTGAGGTGAAATTCTGATATTCTGAACAGTCATGACCTGGTCTATCACCAGATTCAATATTGTACAAGATTTAACGGACACCCTGTATAGAGATCTTGACGTCAGGAGACTTTGACGTACCTTGTATTCGTCCAATGAAATACCGGTAATATTTCGCGCGAATTTAGATAGTATTTGAATTATACTCCAATCCTTTTTTTTGGATCAAAGCCAATCAAAAAAATTTTGAAAGGTCCTTTTTTAACCAGTTTGACTTGTGAATCTTTCGAAAAAAATTTAAAAATGACTAGTGTAATTCCCTATTGGACTATTTTCATCACTGAGTAGTATTCCCACTTCTTTGGCCGCTTGATATTCCGCTCGTTAGAAGGAAAACGAACGAAGGAAGAACCCGACTTACCCTGGGTCTGTTCCGATGACGAGGACGACGACGCTGTTTATTCATTGAGTAAATTTAAAAAATCGATCGTTCCCCTGTCATGTATGCCATTAGCGACGTAGACGCGTTACCGTGGCGACGCGAGAAAGCACTTTGCAGTTATAATGATGTCATTTACACTTGCCGCCCTCTTTCTTATTTCACCCGCATATGTGACGAGGAGACTACCACACTCCCACCCCCCAGGACTCCCGTACCGGCTTGACGCATTCTTCAATTCCATTTCTAAATTATTACCAGAAAAGTTTAATCCTACGAAACAATTCTTATCAAAATTCCATTTGCAAAATGGAAATTTGTGTGTGTGTGTGTGTGTTCACAGTAGGAGTTTATGGTCACCACAGGGTTTTGCTTCTATATCAGAAATAATTTAATGTAACTTTAAGTAATGATTTCTCAGTAAAAAAGCGTAAATATGATTTTTCTACGACCATTAAGAAAAATGAACATTTTAATTGCGCCTTCGATTAAGAAGCCTACCACGTTGTAACACCGATTTTCATTTCCCACGGGCTAGCTGTATCGAAATATTTCATTTCCTACGACTTTCATGAACTACTAGACTGTCATTATAGGTAGGTATTAACGAATTTTATGAACATAAATAATATCAAATCAAGTTTGTTTACGTCTGTCTAATAATTTGACATTTCTCATCAGTAGATAATTGCAAAATTCGATTGAAAAAAATTAAGTTATTAAAAATGATTAGCGATAGTGAGGATGATTTAATAATCAAATTAATAAATTTATATCAGAAGCTCCTGATAATGTCTATCTTCTGACAAAGGTATGATTTTCTTTTCATAAAACCAGAATAATTTCAATAAAAAGATTGATTACAATCGGATTCTATATTTTTGAATAGTTGACAGATACTTTCTATATAGCAGTTAATTTGAACAAATTATTATGTGCGCTAGTAACGACGAGTGTTGATTCAGATAACACATGGACTTTGGATGGTGGGAGCGAGGGTTCAAATCCACGCAGCCACTTTTTTTTTTTTCATTTTATGAAATCGATTAGTGTTTGATTATTTCTGTATAAAGTTTTTTTATTTCCAAGTTGTCAAAATTTTAAAATAGGTACGTGTACAAAAAGAAAAAATAGATGTTCATTCAACGGGTGAAGAAAGAAAAAATTATCTAAACCATATATAAATGACGGCAGGAGAGTTTATGATAAAAATATTATTAAAAATATTACAGATTTGTCAATGATTCAGATGGTCGTAGAAAAAGTATAGTGTACAATGAGCATGACATGATCCATTTCCCACTCGTAGGTATATGAAATTTTGTAGTACGAGCGTAGCGAGTACTACAAAATTTCATATACCTACTCGTGGAAAATGTATGTCATTTCATGCTCATTGTACAATATACTATTTTGGACAACTGTCAAAAAAAACTTGATATTTCTGCATCTCTATTGATGCCTAAATGTTTACTTTTATATCAGACAACTCTATTGCCAAAATATGTTACAAGGGATATATAAAAATAAAATTGAAATGACGCACTCAGATCACCCATATAATACCAGAAGACGAAACCACAGCGTCGTGGTTCCGAAATGTATTAAAACAGTGGGTCAGAGGCACTGCAGCTTTCTGGGTCCAAAAGCTTGGGAATTGTTCCCTGAAACAATAAAGACCAGCCGAAGCTACGAAATATTTATAAAAAAAAGTTAAAAATTGGATTCAAAGCAATGACAGACAAATATTCCAAAAAATGGTTTCAACTTTTATTTAGCACGGATTGTTCATCAAAATCGAATGACTGTGATGTATGTGTATATGTGACTCTCAACCCCGATTATGACACTCACCTTATGTGGGGCCTACCTGTATGTGACCCTTTTACTAATTATCTTGTGTATCTTCTGTAACACTCACATGGGATCAAGATCATATGACTGTGATGTATGTGTATATGTGACTCTAAACCCGATAATGCCACTAACTTTATGTGAAACCTACCTGGACGTGACCCTTTTACCAATAATTGTAATATTTTATTTCCTGTGATACATGGGAAAACTACTTATTATGACATTCCAAACAATTTAAATGTGTTCACCTAAAAATATACAGCAAGATTGCAACTTTTACCCATATATTTTATACTTATACTTTATTTTATTTCATTTTATATTTTAATCTTACGTATTTTATTAGATCTAGATTTAGAGGCTATATCACTCACGAGGAGTAATTTTCTAGAATTGCTCCATCACTGATGCTATTGTTTAATTCACTCAGCTCTCAAGTACTACTTACTTAAGCAGTGTTTTATCAAAATTATACTTGATATATATATATATATATATATATATATATATATATATATATATATATATATATATATATATATATATATATACCGTGAAAAAAGTATTTTTGTCACTGCCAAAATAATTCACAAAATAAACATGAAATATTACTTTTTGGAGGATTTATTTTTAACAGAGTCAATTTTTAATCATAAAACAATTTGATTTATTGGAATAATAATCGATAGTAAAGTTTGAACAATTACTTCCAACATAAATTCCCGAAGATGTTCCATGGCTATGTTCCAAAACTTACCTTGGAGTAAGAGTAAAAGTAAAATGTCAAGGTACCAGCTTGACAGAGAGTAAGCAAGGTTTTGGAACGGTGTTCGATCTTATGACGTAGGAAAGCAAATGAAACTTCAATCGGTTCTTGTTGTTTTATCATTGAAGGATTTTTCATTATGTTTATAAAAATATATCAGGCACCTTGTAGCTGCATCATTCAAAGAAACTTTTTCTGGTTCTTTTTGATAGACCTGAACCGAATTGTCTCTCACACTAGATTTCTCGGGGTTTCTACCTTAGCAAGCAAACCTTAGAAGCAAACATCTCTATAATCATTGGATTCAGGGTGTTATATCACCGATTCATCTAAAACGAACTTTGAGAATTATGTATCTACGTCAATACAAAATCAACAGAATTCTATAACCATTAATTAATCTTATAAAATTAATAGAAATACATTTTATTAGATAAAAGCAGACAGAACAATCTATTTGTTATAATGTACTTTTGTTTTGAAGTTTTAAAATGAAAAATGTGACAGAATAACTGTCAGAGTACTCTTCTACCCTCCTTTTTGGTAGAGTACGGTTGAGTAAGCTCTGAGGTAAACCCAACAGGTTTTTGAACGTTTGACAAGCGCAAAATAATTCATCAGAGTTAGTTCTGGAACAGTGAGAGTAGACTCCGGGTACGAGAGTAAGGCTTTGGGACACAACCCATGTTTCTGCTGATCAGAAATGTTAGATATTTCTTGAAGAGTTGATTCCACAATTTTATCAGATATTTTAATTTGTTTGGAAGAAGATGGACAATTCAATATTTTGTTAGAAATCTCATTTTTTTTAATTCAAGCTATCTTCTATATATGATTCTGCTATGGAGGCAGATTTTCAGCCACCGTTTCATGATGTAATGTCACCTGCATTGGCTAGAAGAGTTACAGAGCTTCTCCTGAAATAGTGGCATGTGTAGGTCTTATACACGTCTTTTCCAAACCATTTTGCAATCAAGCTGGAAATTTCTCCTATTTTATTTATCCTCACAATTTGGTTAATACATTTTCCTTTCGAATATTTCAAAAATGATCTGTTACTTTTTGTATGAGGCGGCCGTAGTGCTCTATACTTGCGGTATATCTCAATATAATCAGAGTTTGAAACAGTAAACGTTCTTGCGCAGTAAGTCTTCGTATCAGGTATTTTAACAATCAATATAGATTCCGCATTTTCAATTGCATCAATAGTTATATGTAATAATTCTTCACGACGACAAGCACCATCCAAAATTAGGACAACCCACAAATAAAAATTAAAATTACTATTCATCTTACAAAATTGTGATTATATGTGTACCTTATAAAGTAAAGGACCACGCACAAACCTAATGAGAAATGGCTTTCGGTGAATTCTGCAAATTTTTTGATATGATGAACTCTTTAATGTCCTGATCAAACACACGAAAAATTATGGACAGTTTTTGAGAAAAAAATTGCTCAAAGTCGGCAAAATAGGCAAATTGGTAGTAAAACGGTAGTGGACCGTGTTGTTTTGCAACTTCAAGTCTCTTGGAAATTGTAGCATTCACTTTAGCAATTCTTTTATGGGTCTTGTGTCTTTATAGCACCGTTTGCCAATAATTTCAGTCTATACAGGGTGACGCATAAAGACATAATGGAATGAAAACTTTTTTTTTAGAACTTTATGAAAATAATAGATTGTGAGAAAGTTAGTCATGGATATGGATATGGTTATATAGATGATGATTCAATTGATGTATATGGGGTGATACAGGGGACAATAATGGAAGTCAATTGAATTACAGAATATGTACGAAAAAACGTGTATCAAGATTTATTGAAGAATAACCTTTCGTGGAATTTTAATACAACAAATTGAAATAATAATTTATCAACAAAACACCATGAAAGAATTTGTTGCACGAACTGAGGCGGATACAGTCAATGATATGAGGTTCCACCTCATTTCCATTTTGATATCCCGCATCGATAATGTAGTCCAACGAGTTTGTTAATAGAATTTCCATCTGTAATGCAATTGCCTTCTATTGCTTTTTCCTGCACCAGCCCCTATACAGGATGTCCCATGAAGATTAGGACAGGGTATATCTCAGAAATCGACAGTAGTAGAGAATTGTAATTTTGGGGTTGTAAATTAAAGCAATTGGTGAAGATTTTTTTTATATTTTGTTACTCAATGATCATTTTGTTTTCGGTCACGTGACATCAGATTAAACATTATTAATGGGACAACCCGTAAATTTTGGCACCGATAAAAATATTTCAACAAACTATCACACTTGTGGTCTAAAACGATTAGTTTAAGAACTACAGGTACTTCAATATCCTTTGTCCCACGACGTTTTTTAATAAAATATGAATGATTAATATAATTTTGCCTTGTTTTAATCATCACAAAAAATAAAGGACTTCCCAAATATACAAGGTGACCCTAAACCCAAATAATTTGGCAATAGGGAATATGCATATTTTTTTTATTTGTTCAATCAATTTTTTACTTCGTTACAACATAGTAAAAAATATAAATACAGTTGAAAGTCTTGGAATTAATTTTTAAAATAATATATAAAATATCGATTGAATTTGACCACAAGGCGCGATCAATGTTGTTCTTCTTCAGTGTCGTTCGTTGAGACGTACCTACTCTGATTGCTCTACTTGCTTGAAGTTGATATTTTATGAAAGAGTAAGACAAATGCAGTACAAGTGTTAGAGAGAGATGGACAAGCCTTTCTATAGTTATGGCCATTGACACTATTGACAGTTATCAATTAGGTTAGGGATTTGCAGTTTTAATCGCTATTACGATAATGGAAAATGCACAACCATTTTATAGGTATTGTCTAGTACCGGAATGCCAAAACACAATTATAAGTACACCAAATAAATTATTTTTGTCTGTTCCAAGATATGCGAAAATACGTAAACAATGGTGTAAGTTTATGAGAAGGGGCGATGTATCTCCAATATTACATTTACATTGTTGTGAAGATCATTTCAATGTGAGTACATTTTATTTCGATACTTAACATGAAGTGAATTGATCAGAAGTAAGTTTTGTATGCATAAATGTTTTGTACCTATATCAAGCGGGAGATAACTCTGTTTATACCTGCCTCACCTAAATTACAAAAGGAAAACTATCATTTGATAAACTATTACTACTTATCAGTACAGGTATTGTCGGATTGTGCTTTGACAAAACCACTTTCAGTCATTGCTCTTGATAATTTACAATTGTCGCTAGACCAAACCCAGGTAGCACATCATATTGGCTGAATCTTGGTTCCATATTAGGCCAATATAGATATATTGTGAATGAAAAATCAATATTGGTCCAATATGGGTGAATATTCAAAAAACAATATTATATTAATAATATTGGTGGAATATTGGTTGAACTAGTTTTGAATGTAGATTATCACATGAAATATTGGGTCAATATTGGTTGAATAATTTCTACCAATATCGATAATACAATACTGGTTATATATTGTTTTCCACATCTAGAATAAATATTGCAATCCAAATATTCCAGTCATATCGATTATAGGAAAAAATAACTATATTGTATTTCCCATTTTGATAGCATATTGGATGAATATCATTTCCACTTTATTTGACAAATTGTAATGACTCATATTGAGTCAATATTGGTTGAATGATATTTACCAATATCGATAAAACAATATTGTCTTCACATCGTTTTCAACATCTAGAATAAATATTGCAATCCCAATATTTCCCTCATATCGATTCTAGGAATAAAATCTATATTGTGTCTCCAAGTGTGATTACACATTGGTTGAATATCATTTCGCCAATATTCAACAAATCTTATTAATTAATATTGGGTCAATATTGGTTCAATAATATTTATCGATATCGTTAAAACAATATTGTCTCCATATTGTTTCCTACATCTAGATTGAGATGAAATTTGAATATTGGCCGAATATTCAAATAAACATATTAAAATTATATCATGATCAAACTTGGATAAAAATCCGCTAGATGGCTCTACATATAGAACGTCTTCTAAAACCTACGAAAGTATATTAAATACTTCCCTTAACTTGTTTTCAAGACAGCTCACTCAGTGGTTATGGCGATCAAAAGGCAGACTCTGGTGTCACCTTCTTCAACTAAAAGACATTTAATAATTTACCAATATATATTGACATCCTCCAATATATCCTAATTATATTGTACTAATATCGATAAATATTTTGAGGCCATTATCGCTTCGAAATTATTTCACCAAAACTATTTGTGAAATATTTAAACAATATTCGACCAATATCGCAAAATGTTCACATTTTACTTCTCGACAATATAACTGTTGAATATTGTGCCAATATTGTCAGAATATTGTATCAGCGATATTATACCAATATCGTCGAATATTTTGAGGACAATATTAGTTCGAGAGTATTTCGCCAATATTATTCAAGTAATATTGGACCAATATCGTCGAATGTTCACATTTTTTTTCTCGCCAATATTGTATTTCAAATATTTCGCCAATATGTTCACAATATTGTACCAATATTTTACCAATATAGGTGTGCTACTTGGGAAATCGCACTACGTAATGGAAAACACTACAAATATATAAATAAAAACAAATTTTCTATGAAAAAGATAATTGTCATAACGTGCCATGCGACGTCATTCTTCGTTTCGACCAATGGTGATGCGTTTCGCAAATTTGAATTCCGCGCGCTTATTATGCACTTTTTGATTAAAGTTTAATGGAATTAAATACAAACTGAATGATAAACTAATGGTGTAGGTGTAATGTTAAGACAATAAAGTATCGGAGGTAAAAAAATCGAGTAAATTTAAATCACTTGCATATTCCCTATTGCTCGTTTCAGAAGTCGTGGGACAAATAATATTGAAGTACCTGTATTTCTTGAAATAATCGTTTCAGACCACAAGTGTGATAGTTCGTTGAAATTGTTTTATCGGGAGGGACATAAAAATGTCAAAATATACAGGTTGTCCCATTAATAATTTTGAATCTGATGTCACGTGACCGAAAACAAAACTCATTGGGTAGCATAATATCAAAAAAAGCTGCACCAATTGATTTAATTCAGAACCCAAAAATTACAATTCTCCTCTACTTTCGTGTTCCGAGATATTCCCTGTCCTAATCTTCGTGGGACACCCTGTATATCAGTTAAATCATCTTTTCTATAACCATTTCCTTTCACTAATTTTCCCACAATCTGTTGTTATCATAATGTTCTAAAAGTTATATTTTCATTCCTCGCATTATGTCTTTACGCGTCACCCTGTATAGACTGAAATTTTGGCAAACGGTACTGTAAAGACACAAGACCCATAAAAGAATTGCTGAAGCGCATGCTACAATTTCCAAGAGTCATGAAGTTACAAAATAACAAGGTCTATTTCTCACGTTTTACTACCAAATTCCCAATTTTGCTGACATTGTGCAATTTTTTTCTTAAAAACTGTCCATTATTTTTCATTGTACCCGTGGAGACTTTTGATCAGGACATTGAAAGGTTCATCATACCAAAAAATCAGCAGAATTCACCGAAAGCCATATCCCATAAGGTTTGTGCGTGGTCCTTTGTTTCGTTATCAGTATCTTGAATAAATTTATTGATATCATCCCTTGATAAAACTTCTTTCCTCGGTATCCAACGCTATTGTTCTTAATGAGCGGGACCAATTTTGAAAACTTCCTTATATCAATAGTTTCCTTAACATTCAATGTACTTTTCTACATTGAGTAGACACTCCATGACGTAGGAGGTTTTATAATTTTTGATTTTTCCTCAAAATAGCAGCTAAGCACATTTTCAGAAACATTTTTTAAATGTTTCTTGTCGCACCATTCACGAAATTAGTCATTCGTCGGTCCCACGCCAAAACCACGAATGTGCAAATTTCAGGGTTCTAACTTCAATATATAAAATAATAATTTTCTACCAAAATTTTCAATGTCAAACTCATGAATGTGCTATTATGTCTACTGTCTACTTTCCTGCAATACGCATTTATTCCATGATTATATACAGTCTGAAAGAAAAGTTTTCACTTGTAATCTCCCAAGTGCTTGAATTATTGCCGGAAATTTTTCTAGTACATGAATTTTTTGAAAATTCATGTACGAGATAAATTTACGGCAATTAATTCAAGCACGAGGGAGATTCGGTAAGAAAATTTCACACCGAGAAATGAAAATCATCCAACAATTCATAAGAAATAACTAACGATGGTTTCACCTGAACTATTTATATGCATAGTACAAAAAAGATGCATGAAAATATAGATATGTAAAACACACTTAACAAAATTTCAATTTGATTTTTTTAATAAAAAAAAAAGCAAAAATGTTTTTGCTCTACTGGGTTGAACTAGTGACCACGCGACCACGAGGCGGACACTTTACCGGCTCGCCACGGGGCCTTTGATTTACATGTAGACAACTGGTGTATTGAAGTGTTTCTGAAATTTGATTTCAGAATTTGCAAATTCTGCGATTATCGTGAAGAAAATATTCAGACACATTCGAAATATTTAATAAATACATAAATATGAAATATTATCTCATTTCAAATGAAAAATACAATTCCATTTGTACATCAAAGCAAAATATAAACTATCCCCTGTCAAATATTTGACAGAAAAATTTCCACTTATTAATATCGGCCAGGGTACCCAGGAGGATAAAAATTTCCGGAAATTTTTTGGGTTGCCATGGCATCTAAACAAGAACGAATGTTTTGGTTCTCTCTAAAAGTGAGGTGTGAAATTTTCATTGAAATTTTCGATAATTATTGAAAATAAAATTATTTGTTCTTGAAATGTACCCATCTGATCTTATCTGAATTTAGTCCATCATTATGAGTTCATCATATTTTTTCTCTTATTACTGTAATGAGTGTAACGATCGTATAACGTTCCTCTCTTGTAATTTTTTATATTGTTGACTTTTTATGATGGATTGAAACATTTTTTCTTTATTGAAGGAGTGCTTTCACGACTCCATTTGTCTGTAGTTCGATTCGTCTCTTGTTTTTCTGAAAAATTCATTGTCATTTATGGTTCATATCAGCAGCTATATGAATATCTCTTTGATATTTGTTCTTATACAGGGGTACAGTTTTTGAGATATCAAATAATAATACTCTGAATTGAATGTAGAGTCAAAAAGGTATACGTGGCATTTTCATTTGAAATAAATACAGTCACTCTTGTCTTATAAATATTACGGATAAAAAAATCAGGTGACTTGATAAATATAAAAAATTCTATCATCATCATTAATTGAATATTGTATTTATGATATACATGAAGAATCTGAGTTGAATTGATAAATCTATGTGATTCTGTGTTTGTCTGATTTATTAAAATTTGTGAATTTTTGCTGAATGGTGTCTTTTTTTTTTCAATATGAAACTTGTTGTTTCTACTTTGCGTTTCTTCCTGTGAATGAACTACATTATTTGTCATTTTCTGGTATAGTCGGACAGAAAGTATGCTTAATCCTCTACCAATATAATACTTGATAATTTTCTCTGATTTTAGTTATTTCTTTTCTTCACAAAATCAGTGTAAAATAGAATACCACGACAGGAACAGTACAAACAACAATCTTATCATATAACACGACTCGTGGTAATTTGAGAAAGACTCGGAATGAATACCACTACAGGAGCAGTAAAAACAACGTCATCATATAATATACCACGACTCCTGGTGATATGAAAAGGTCTTTTCACTGAATTGTTTAGTTCTATCATTCAAGGAATATTATTCGTCTCAATAATGAGAAAAGTAAACTAGTTACATACCTTCAAGTAAAGGAAGCGAATGAATTCCAACTGTCTTCGTAATTCTGTTGATTTGTTTTTCCTAATTAGGTTGTTTATTCTTCAGAGATACTATTCTTCGATGATTTAGTGGTAACATATCGACCCCCTCTCTTCCGCCATCATGATGACCGGTATACTGAAACAGGAACACAAATTTGTAGATTCAAGACTTTTATCAAACATTTTTCGCGCCTTTTCTTATTGTTCAGCTCATGGAAGTATATTCAGATTTAATTCACGTATAGTAATGATTGCATCACCTAAATTTTCTTAAACAATCATCTTGTTCAGCGTATGTATGAGCCCATGATGTTCAATTATTGACTTCTGTCCATTGAACGTAATAGAGAAGCGGCTAAAACAAATTGTATTCGAATGCGTTCTCTGAAATGTCAAAACCGTATAGAATTATAGAATCCATATTCAGAAACTATGTTGACTTGGAACTCACCTTCAAGAGTAGTAATAAATTTCACTGCTCACTCACGATAATACTATACTCAGACCTCTCGACTCAGATGTTAGCTCCTAGAAAAATGAAACTTTAATGAATCTTTATAGGTGTACGAACCGTCGTCGCCCGGCAACTCAACTGAAAGTAGAACGATTATTTTAACAAATATAACTTCATGTTTACTATTCTGTTCTGTAAATACTACTACTTCCTGTTCAGATTCACTGAAAATGTGGTTATTATTACTGTTATCCCTTATAAACACCAAATCGTTAGTAATTTTTTTATTCTATGGGCGGCAATTACCGTTATCAACATTAGTTGATAATAATGGTAACTGACTAATAAATACGACTACGTTTCTGCCAGGAGAATATGATGAACTATGACGCATCTTAGAGCGATTTCTACCGGAAAGAGATGGTTTTAATTACCAGAATATTTGGAGAACTCTGAAAAATCTCAATAGGCTAAAATGTTATAGTAAAAAGTAACATTAATTTCAGTATCATCTATCCAGTAATACCCGAAATATTCAACCACATTTGATTGTTCACGTTCACTTTTGTAAGAGTACAGCTTACTAGTCAGATCTGCGATTTGTGCTACGATCGGGTTGTCAAGTACCACGATTTTCAGACTGCCAAAGTGTGGTTAATCAGTCTGTCGGATTTTTCTGCGTGTGTATTCGTGAAATTGTCTGATCGAATATCCCTTCAAAATGCAAAATTTTCAAATTACTTTCACCTTGCCAGTCGCTCAAACTGTGTTGCTGTACAAAACACCACTCGAGCAAGCTCTCGTGGTGTTTCTAAGCAACACAGTTTTCGTGACAGCAAGGTGAAAGAATTTTTTGAAAATTCATCATTTTGTCGGGATATTACTGCTGAAAATTTCACACCTCACTTTTTAACCAATAAGATGCCTTCATTTTGACTAGTTACCATGGCAACTAAAAAATTTCCGGAAATTTTTTCGTGGCGCCACGATATTTATGTGGAATTTTTTTGACAGTTGAAAAGGTAAACATATGATCTACTAAGCTAAGCCGCAAACAACTCCGACTGTTTTGGTGGGAGTTCTAACCAGCCACTGCGGACTCAGGAGGCACCTGGCTCTCATCAGACCCACTATGCACGGAATGTGGGGAGGAGTAGGACTCCTTCCACTTCCTGTGCGAATGTGGTATTTGTAGCAGGCTCAGTCAAAACATCTTCAAAGCTGCCACTATTAAGGAGGAAGAATTGCACTCATTGCAATGGAAGGACATTTCGACTTTCATAAGAAGGTCGAAGAGGTTCGAGCAGGTATCCGACATGGGATGAGTGAAGATGCCGGGGATTGCGAAAAGGGCCCACTGGGGCCTAGTCGCTGACGCTTGCGACCCCCACCCATTACCATTATTAGATACTATTGTATTTGCTTTCTCAGATATATCTGATGGGGTTTTACTACCAATATCATAATCAACATCCATCTTCTTGAAATTAACGTGAAAATGAAGCAACTACAAGCAAACACAGTCAAGCGGTCAAACACGTGGCGTGCCAACAAACCGTTTCTATAGTAACGTCACAGAAATGCCACTGGATGCTGTGAAATTGTATTAGAAGTATTGAGAACATTAAATATAACATATGAATGGATAAGAGAAGTATTATTTAGTTATTTTGGTTATTTTCAGACAGGAACAATTTTTGAATACGATTTTACTGAAAACATTGAATATCTTCAAGACAACAGTTGTTTAAAAGCGATAACTTATTGGGACATAAAACCACGTGAAGATGTATTGGAAGTATTTTTTTTTGATATATTTCAGACGATGTAAATTTACATTCAGAGTTGTACAAAAAATGTTGTTTGTATTTCGTGTGTAAAATTCGTGTTTCCATGGCACATTCGAGAGAAATTATCACTCTCATTTACCATTACAAAAAACATTAATTTCACGCACTTGATACAAAAAGAACTATTTTTTGTAGTAGTAAGTACAATGAAAATAAATTGGCTATAATTTTTGGAAAATATGCACAGATACTTTTTTTTTAGTTCAATATGCACGAATGAAGATTTGTCAACAATCATACCTGTTATTTATATAACACAAATTATATTTAATAACAAATTTTCATGAACCAATATTCTAATCGATTTCTCTTTGGAGCTGACATTAAAAATCAAGACGAATATTTACGATGAAGATTAAGGTGGCCGTTCAATGGCATGCATGCTGGCTTCTGCTCGGACGGCGAATCGGTGACACGTAAATAACTCAAATTTGGTAAATATATTTGGAACATAATGGAGTAATTGTTGACACTATCGAAATTAATTTTTTTCAAAAAATTCGTGATTTTTTTGCGGAAGTCAACAAATCGATATAATTCACGTTTTTGGAAAGTGTCAACAAGAAGACCTATTGAAATCGTTCAAAACCCAACATAGACCAATTTTTTACACCGTGTTTTTGAGAAATGCGAGCAGAACTCGGAATTAGGCGGCTATATTCCAAAATCTTGCAAATTTATAAGAAATTGCATCTTATTACTCACTGAGTCAGTTCAGCCATTTGCGAATAGATTGCGCCACAGTAGAATTCATTATCTTCAAAATTATGAATGAACTGGAATTTGGGTGATGGCAATGAACAAGCACAGCACTATGAATAGAGTAGAATAAAAGATGTTGACGAATATTCGCATTGAGCGGCGAGAAATGCTTTTTATAAATTTTGTCGCTTCATAAGCGTGCATATGAGGGGCAGCTCAATATATTCTTTTGTTCTTTAATTCATTTATCAGATTCTGAAATAAGAGTCACTATAGTATGGAAAGGTTTTATTGAATTCATAGATCGTTTTTATACATATCCACATAAACTTATTAATTTATTTTTAATGATGAGTTGACCCGGACGTTGCTGTATTAAAATGTCTTAAATTCAAATATTTCAAATTACCTTTTGTAGTTATATATAGGTTATAACCTATATATAACTTAAGCTTTGTGAACGAGAATTGTATTTCTTCCGATATTAAGGCATATTTTGATGGATTGATAGAGGGGACAGTGATTTCACAGTAGAAAATTGTAAAATTGAAATAAAAATTGAGTGTTGGAGCTACTCTGTAAACAAATTATATACCCACTAATAAAAGGAATAAGTTTCTTCAATTTCATATAGGTATAATGAAATTCTTACCTGATAATCATAATGGTAGAATAGATCTGAATCAAATTTGTGTAGGTAAAAATCCGCAGTGACACAATCATTAACAGATAAATCATCAACTCCATTTTTGATAGTATTTCTAGACAAATATTTTGACATAAGGCAACGAAAACATGTCAGAATTTAAAATGTTTATATGCAAAATTCGCAGCAAAGGCTTCTTCAAGATACATAGAAACCCTGGTGTGATCTCTTATAGCTGTGAAACCGACATACAAAAGTGTTAAGGTACGGCCTACTTGATTCGTGATATTTTTACTGCGTTGATACCGTTTCACCTCTTTAGCACACAGATGGCGGCAAAATTACAGATTCATGATGACGCTTGGACAAGTGTCATGTTATATAATTATCAACATTGAATTTTATTTGTTGTGATATTCATTAACCATAATTTGTAAACATTCAAATTTCAATCAAATAATTATTACTCAGTACTTCGGAATGTTGGAAACTCGGCTATTTTCGACTTATACGCTATCCATCGACGAATGAAGCCAACGGTATCAGTGCAATTACAGTCTCAACAACTTTGTTGAAACAAAAGCGAATCAGTGATAACACCATGGTTTCTATACATCTTGATTAAATCCATGGTAACGACCATAAGTTTTACGTTTCGAAATTGACAGATAGGTTGGCTTCGACTTTAGCCGTGAGTTTTGTAATGAAAATTTCACACCTCGGTTTTTTAGGCAATAAAAATTGGTTTTGGTTTAGTTGCCATGACAACCCGAAAAATTTCCGGAAATTTTTATTCTCCAGGGTACCCTAGGCGACACTAATAGGCGGAAATTTTTCTGTCAAATATTTGACATGTGATAGTCATTCTGCTTTTATGTACGAATGGAATTTTATTTTTCATATAATTATGTATTTACTAGATATTTCGAATGTGTCTGAAAATATTTTGAGGACTCCTTGCATTTCAACAATGAATAGGACCATCGATAAAAAAAAATTATCAATCAAATGTCTACCTATGCTTGACTACATGAATTTAATATTGGAAACAATTTTATTCAACTTATCTTTTCGTGAAAACTTGGTTGAAATTTCCAGACGCTTTCTTTGTAATACGTTGATTGATTTCTCATTTTTGTTCAAGAAAGTATTTCAATTATGGGTGACTTCTTTTATCTTTCCTATTTTTTAAGAAAATTCATGTACCCGAAAAATTTTCGGCAATAATTCAAGCACTTGGGAGATTATAAGTGACAATTTCCCTCAAATTATATAAACCAATCAAATGCCATAATTTTTTGAATTCAAACCAATAAGAAAAGGACTTTTTGAAAACACTGTCTCCAGCCCGTGGTATTTTCAAATCGGTGTTTCGCCTCTTCCATATTTGTACGTTTCCATAGTTACAACATTCACTGTAAATATAAAAACGTTAGTGTGACCATTGTTTATATAGAAGTTTTATTTAAACAATGCTGTGACGGATTAACCCTTCAACTGACATTAATGACACAAGATGAACCTTTCCTGCAATACGCATTTACTCCATGATTATGTAATGTAATCTTGAAATTGTCTGATCGAATATCCCTTCAAAATGCAGAATTTTCAAAATACCTTCACCTACTGTGTTGCTGTTTCTAAGCAACACAGTTTTCGTGACAGCTAGGTGAAAGAATTTTTTGAAAATTCGTCATTTTGTAGGGATATTACTACTGACAATTTCCCTCATAATATATAAACCAACCAAATGTCATAATTTTCTCAATTTGAACAAATTATAATTATTGACAACAATACATTCTGAAAACACTGCTTCCAGCTCGTGGTATTTTTCGAATCGGAATGACATGAGATGAGTCAGAAAAAATTGAAATGGACAATTACATATATTGATAAATACAATCCAGATAAAATTGAAATGGACAATTGCACATCATAAATACAATACATTGATATTTAATTTTTGTTTAAGGTAATAATAATATATTCGTCTAGAGAATAAAATGCATGGTAACGAGAAATTTTTTCAGCGAAATTTTGAACTTTCAATTGGCTGATTGTTTGATTGACTCAGGTAGCAGGTTATAGAAGTACCCACCAGCATATAAGACTGATTTTTTGTAGTGAGAACTGCTATGGTTGATTTTTTCTGGTTGGATGGTTGTGGACATCCTTGTTTTTCATAAATTTATGTAGATTGTTGTGAGTATAACACATCAGTTTGTATAAATAGATACAGGTGCAAGTCATAATACCGTTATTTATGAAGTTATTCCTACATGTTTCAGTATATGTCAGATTGAATATACTATAACATAATTTTTTTATGGCATCGTCCTATTTTGATAATACTTTCAAAAAGATCGCATTTTTCTGTGAATGGATGTCGAGAAATAAAAGATATTTCATTCATAATAATGTAATATTAGGTCTGTTAACGTAAACTTTTGACTTAAGGTATCCTCACAAAAAATGTAGTGGTGTTAGATCAGGATTAGATTAGATCAGGGTTAGATCTAGAAATCCTCGTCTGCTTTCGAAATCATCTTCATTAGGTTCAAGAATCTCTTTCACTTATTCTTTTACAGTTGATTTAAAACAGACGCTTGACACATTGATTGCTCCAATGTAACTTGACTAGTAGGTTTATGAGAATTTTCTTGCAATGATAGATAATAATAATAGATAGATAGATATATAGTTTCTTTAACCTCGTTACTTACAAGTATATTTATTGCAGGTCAAAAACGGGACAATAAAATAGTTACACATTAAAATGTTATGATTTAACATGTTAAAATATCAGCGATAATGATAAAAAGAAGAAAATATATAACACATATCAGTAATAAAAATTGTAACATGAGATTACATTGATGGAAATTCATAGAAAAAACAAATTATATATTAAAGAATTAAGAATACATAAAATCATGTGTATAACATGAGGGACAAAGAGATGATGCAAACGTAAGATATTTGTGGTGATATTATGAATATAAATCTAGACTTTGAGAAAGTTGGCTATTTGAAGGTATTCCGATATACCGTGAAACAATTTTCGAATAGAAATCTTTTGATTGTTGTTTCAAATTTTTTGAATTCTAGGAGCTTTACTGATCTATCGAGAGTATTGTATAAATTGAGATTCAAAGAGTTTTGATCACTTACAGCTAATCTATGTCGTTGAGGAATAAATAGGTCTGCGGATCTGGTATTGAAATAATACTCCCTCATAAACACTTGAAGTATGTACCCATAGGCATAGCCTTGCCATTGCGCTCCGGGGCGACTTACTGATTTGTAGTGGCGTATTCAGTTTTCAGCTGCAGGAAAACCCGGAAAAACCTACAGTACTACTCCGGTTGTTCAGTTGCACACCACACCAGGATGTCGGGATTGGCATCTAGGCAACTCACATCGCACTTGCTTCACAACAAGGTATGAAGTTGCTTATCGCGCGATACCGATGTACTTAAGAACGGCCAACATATCGAACATACGTCCAGTGCATCGAACCGCTGAGCTACCGGCCACCACATAATAATACATTATACATCCAATTGTTGATCTTCCGTAACACCTGGACGACCTTTCGTATAATTATCACCGACATCGTGAAGATTTCTAAATTTTGCTTCGACTTTGCTCACCGTCGAATGTCTAATAGGTCTATTAGGATATTATTGATTGTTAAATTACTTACAAACCTCAGCTTGCGTACGGATCTTATCTCCATAACCTAACATCTTTAAAATCATTATGCGTTGCTTTTCACCTAAACGGTCCATGATGTGGATAACTTATTTATACCACATTCATTTGATAGTCAACCATTATCGTTGAGTCGTTGTTAAGTTTTAAAAGCATATTTACAGTCAGTGTCAAGTTGCATTGGAGCAATCAACGTGTTAAACGTCTGTTTTTAAATGACTAAAAAAGAATAAGTGTCACCCATATAAAGTGAAAGTAATTCATGAACTTAATAAAGGTGGTTTCGATTGCAGACGAGGATTTTTAGAGTGACCAGCTAGATTTCCTGATCTAGTCCAACAAGATTTTTTTTGTGGGGATACCTCAAGTCAAAGGTTTACGTTAACAGACCTACTATTACCTATATAAAAGGATAATCGTTGAAAATGGCACGTGCAGGTCATTTTGCTGCCTTGTGTTAAAAGAATGTACTTCTTTATTAGTCTCAAAAGAGTTTAAGTTACAAAATATAAAAACGCGGAATTCAACTAGTAAGAACACCTGATCTGGTGAAATTGACACCGGAAGGAGTCAGAAAACCAAAAATCAACTTAGAAGAAGAAGAAGAATTCAACTAGTGGTACGAGAGATGCCAGCTATACGACGAATTAATTTTTTCTGCGAGATAAACACATCATTGAAACAAGTGGTGACCCCCAAAAACAAATTCCGTATCTTAGTCGAGATTCTGCCTGAGCAAAATATAGCATAATTAATTGTTTCTCCGTAAAAACTGATTTCATGTTTCGTAGGTAGCTGACAGAGTTAAGTTTTGCAATTACTGTCTCACAAAGTCTCCTCCAATCTAGACTCTCATCAATGTGCTGGCCCAGGAACCTTACACACAATACATTATTCAAAACATCATTATCAAAATTTGAAACGGTAGGCACTTGTTTTTTCCTGTTATGAAAATGTATTGACTGAGTTTTTTCTGCATTTAGATGTAGTGAGTTCATGCAGAACCAATCATACAACCTAGAAAGAACTTCATTACAACTATTTTCTAAGAAATACTTCGGTTTTTTAGGAGTAAGTGTGGACGGATCGTCCGCATACAACGTGAACTGTGTAAATGGGCTCAGTCTGACGATGTCATTCACATATATAAGAAACAATGTTGGGCCCACTTCTGACCGTTGAGGAACACCTACACTGAAGTCAAGACATTCCGAGTGCTCAGTCACCAATGGGAGACTAACGTACTGGCGACGTGAGTGCAGATAAGATTTTATCCATTCCAGGACAAGCCCATGAACACCTATCTGAATTAGTTTTTTCAATAGGGGTTATGGTTTACACACGGTAAAATCAACAGAAACTGCCGCTTGCGAATTCACGGAGACTGTCTATATAAACATCGATGCAGGTAGATTTGTGTGTGGCATCTTCTTTGATCTGTCATGTGCCTTCGACTCAAATGGAATTAAAGGAAAATTTCTCGATCTCTTAAAATCATATCTCACGCATAGACAAGCCTACGTACAGATTAATAATGAATGTTCTGAAACCTACTCTCTGAATAATGGTGTACCACAAGGATCGTTACTAGGACCACTACTTTTCATACTTTTTGTAAATGACTTGCCAGACTATGTAACGAATGGATTAATAACGATGTTTTCAGATGATACTTCGATTGTGGTATCAGCACAGACCGTCGAAGAGTTGCAGAATACAATAAGTAGCGTCATTAAGTCCTTTGAAAACTGGTGTAATAATAATAATTTGATATTAAATACCGATAAAATAGCCCGTGTATGATTTCAACAGATCATTAAAATTCAAAGGCAACTAAATTTCTAGGGCTCTACCTAGACCAAAACATAACGTGGGAAAATCAACTACATCGCACTTTGAAGAAACTGAATTCTGGATTTTTTGCAATACTGAAATTAAAAAAAACTTTGGATAGGAAAATTCTAATTGATATGTATTATTCTTTGGCATATTGTCATATTTCCTACAATGTCACTCTATGGGGAGATTGCGTTAATTCTGAAAGAATTTTTGTTGGACAGAAGCGTATTCTGAGGCTCATATTCGACGTCAAGTTCGGAAATAGTTGTAAACCCACATTTCTGCAACACAAAATATTAACTTTTCCCTGCATATACATATACAAAGTAATTATCTTCATGAAAGAGAATTGGCACACATTCAATAAAAATTCATTTTTTCACCAATATCCAACAAGAAATGCTGGAGCACTTAGTATAACCCACCACAGATTGGCAAAATTTGAGAAAAGCCCTAGATATGCAGGAATAAAAATTTTCAACAAACTCGCCGAAAGCATACAAAACATGAGCCTCAAAAAGTATAAAAACGAAATAAAAAATAAGTTAGTAGGAAAGGCATCATTGAGGAAAGAATACCTCAATGATTCATCAGATTGATATTTTTAGGTTTGAATTATTTATTTATACTTGTGTGTATATTGTTGTTTATGTATTGTTTATATATTGTATTTTATGTATTGTTTATATATCTAAAAAATCGAACACAACAAGTCAAAACTGGAGAAAAAATCTGTGATAAAAAAGAAAATAACATGTGGTGTGCCTCAAGGGACGGTGTTGGGTCCTTTGTTATTCACTATATACCGGGTGGCTACGGAAGTATTGCCTACCGAATGTCTCAGTTATTGTATGAAGTAGTTTTGTGAAATTTGGAGCGTCGATATAATGACGTAGGGCTAGAATTTGAGCACATTGACATGTCGAAGTTAACTTCCGGTCTGACCGGAAGTAACATCAACTTTCTTATTTTAAATGGAAACCCTTTTTTTTCTTTTCGCTTTATTCAGCATTCAATTCCCTTTCTAATGACATATCACAAGTTGGTATCTAACCAGAAACTAGATCAGAAAAAAATTATTATTGAAATTCACCGAGTAGGCCGTGGAAGCAAAATGAAAGCCAAAAATTGAAAAGTTGGCTATGGAAACCATACGTCACTTGATAACAGTTGCTACTACTGTGATATTTTATTTTCATTCGTCGGCGTTATAAAAAGCCGCCAAAAAAAATATTGGAAAAATTGGGAAAAAAACAATACTCTGTAGGTCCATAACTTAAATAGGAACATACAACTTTTTCTTGCCTGTACTATTCAGCATAACCATTCCTTTCTAATGATATAATAGAAAATAATTTTTTGAACTGAGATACCGAAAAATCCAATTATATTTCTTCAAATAAGAAAACAGATTATCGCCATACGCAAAAATAAAATTAAAAATAATGTGGAATGATAAATTATATCCTGTAGGTTCTAGGTTAAATAGGAACATAAACGTACTTGGTCTGTGCCATCGTCCATAGATATTCTAATATCTACCTATGGACGATGTTTGTGCTATTCAGAATAATCATTCCATTGCAATAATCATTCGAACCAAAATATTAACAAGTAGGCTGATTAAGATGTATTTCGGAATGAAACAAAAAAGAAATGAGAGCTATCACGAACGCTGCTATCCATATTATTTTGACGTTCGAAGTAGTGTTTTTGATTCTGCCATTTTAAAAGGGTTTGGAAATCGAAATCAGTTAGTGGAATATTAAAAAAATGCCCCGTTATTCACGAACCGAACAAATTGACATGCTTCTCATTTATGGTGAATGTTTAAAAAATTCTTATGCCGCTGAACGATTGTATTTAGAGCGATATCCAGGGAGGCAGCAACCGTCAAGAAGGTATTTCCAGTGGCTTGAAGAAAAATTAAGAACTGAGCCTGATGTTCACGAAGACCAAGAAGCATTTGTTATTAATGAGGAAACTGAAATTAATGTATTAGCTTTAGTACAATATGATAGCACAATTTCCTCAAGGCAGATTGGCGCCGATTTAGCTATAACCCAGGTATCACATCATATCGGCTGAATCTTGGTTCCATATTGGGCCAATATAGATATATTGTAAATGTAAAATCAATATTGGTCCAATATGGATGAATATTCAAAAAACAATATTATATTAATAATATTGGTGGGATATTGGTTGAACTAGTTTTGAATGTAGATTATCACACGAAATATTGGGTCAATATTCGTTGAATAATTTCTACCAATATCGATAATACAATATTGGTTATATATTGTTTTCCACATCTAGAATAAATATTGCAATCCAAATATTCCAGTCATATCGATTATAGTGGAAAAAACTATATTGTATTTCCAAGTTTGTTAGAATATTGGTTGAATATCATTTCCACTTTATTTGACAAAATGTAATAACTCATATTGAGTCAATATTGGTTGACTGATATTTACCAATATCGATAAAACAATATTGTCTTCACATCGTTTTTAACATCTAGAATAAATATCGCAATCCCAATATTCCCCTAATATCGATTCTAGGAATAAAAACTATATTGTATCTCCCAGTGTGATTACACATTGGTTGAATATCATTTCGCCAATATTCAACAAATCTTATTAATCAATATTGGGTCAATATTGGTTCAATAATATTTATCGATATCGTTAAAACAATATTGTCTTCATATTTTTTCCTACATCTAGATTGAGATGAAATTTGAATATTGGCCGAATATTCAATAAAACATATTGAAATTATATCATGATCTAACCTAGATGAAAATCCGCTAGGTGGCTCTACATATGGAACGTCTTCTAAAACCTACGAAAGTATATTAAATACTTCTCGCAACTTGTTTCAAGACAGCTCACTCAGTGGTTATGGCGATGAAAAGGCAGACTCTGGTGTCACCTTCATCAACTAAAAGACATTTAATAATTTACCAAGGTATATTGACATCCACCAATATATCCAAATGATATTGTACCAATATCGATAAATATTTTGGGGCCATTATAGCTTCAAGAATATTTCACCAAAACTATTTCTAAAATATTCAAACAATATTCGACCAATATCGCAATATGTTCACATTTTACTTCTCGACAATATAACTTTTGAATATTGTGCCAATATTGTCAGAATATTGTATCAGCGATATTGTACCAATATCGCCGAACATTTTGAGGCCAATATCAGTTAAAGGATATTTCGCCAATATTATTCAAGTAATATTGGACCAATATCGCCGAATGTTCACATTTTTTTTCTCGCCAATATTGCATTTCAAATATTTCGCCAATATGTTCACAATATTGTATCAATATTTTACCAATATAGGTGTGCTACTTGGGAAGTAAGGACTCTGTTAGGAAAATTTTGAAAAAACATCGATTGAAATCCTTCAAGTATTAGTTGCATCAACATTTGTATGAAAATGACGGTGAAAGGCGCCTGGAATATTGTAATTGGTTTCTTCGACAAAATGCTGAGAATCACCTATTTAACTATTATATCTTGTTTACGGACGAGTCAAGATTTACCAACAATAGATTATTTAACAGGAATAATACAAGGTAGGTACTGTACTTTATTTGGATTATTGTCGATAGTCGAAGTCTAAAGTGCTAAAAGTGTGAACGGTCTTTTGTTCCAGGTACTGGGCGATAGCAAACGAGCACCGGTTTCGACAAGGCGGCTTCCAGGAGAGATTTGGTGTGAATGTTTGGGCAGGAATAGTTGGAACTCATATTGTTGGCCCCATTCTTTTTCTAGGCCAACTAACCGGAGAGAGATACTTTAATTTTTTAACGAATGAAATTTCGGAATTCATTAACAACCCACCAGCGGACATAACTGAGAGAATGTACTTCCAGCAAGATGGCGCCCCTCCGCATAATTCAAGAATAGCGAGAAATTATCTTCAAAATCGCTTTCAAGAGAGACTTATAACAACCCATGGTCCAATCAGGTGGCCACCAAGGTCACCTGATCTTACTCCGTGCGACTTTTTTCTATGGGGGCATCTTAAAAATAGGGTGTATTCCACACAGCCTACAACTCTACATGAGCTAGAAGTAAAAATTCGTAGAGCTTTCCAAGATATCACGCCCCAAATGTTGAGAAACGTTTTACATGAAAATATCACCAGAGTCAATAAATGTATTGACGCTGAGGGAGGAATGCATTTCGAACATTTATTTTGAATTTATTTCATCTTTAATCCTATCAATTTGAATTTTTTTTTCGATAAATCTGTTTTTTCGTTATGTGAAGAATAATAATTGGATTTTTTGGTATTTCATTTCAAAAAATTACTTTCTATTATATCATTAGAAAGGAATGGTTATGCTGAATAGTACAGGCAAGAAAAAGTTGTATGTTCCTATTTAAGTTATGGACCTACAGAGTATTGTTTTTTTCCCAATTTTTCCAATATTTTTTTTGGCGGCTTTTTATAACGCCGACGAATGAAAATAAAATATCACAGTAGTAGCAACTGTTATCAAGTGACGTATGGTTTCCATAGCCAACTTTTCAATTTTTGGCTTTCATTTTGCTTCCACGACCTACTCGGTGAATTTCAATAATAATTTTTTTCTGATCTAGTTTCTGGTTAGATACCAATTTGTGATATGTCATTAAAAAGGGAATTGAATGCTGAATAAAGCGAAAAGAAAAAAAAATAGGGTTTCTATTTGAAATAAGAAAGTTGATGTTACTTCCGGTCAGACCGGAAGTTAACTTCGACATGTCAATATGCTCAAATTTTAGCTCTTATGTCATTATATCGACGCTTCAAATTTCACAAACCTACTTCATACAATAACTGAGATATTCCGTAGGCAATACTTCCGTAGCCACCCGGTATATGAATAACGTATTTTTATTGGAGAAAGAAGGTCAAATCCTCAGCTTTGCAGATGATACTGTGGTTATCTACAAGGACACAAACTGGTACAATTTTAAAATTAAAATTGAAGGAGGTTTTGCTAAAATAAAAACCTGGCTGGATTACAGATTATTATCAGTAAATTTCAAAAAAACTGTTTATTTACCATTCGGTAGCCTTGAGACGTATCTTCCAAACTATGATATAACCATACAAAATTCTTTCACAATAAGACCTGCAAATGAAATCAAATACTTGGGAATAATGTTAGATCGTTCTTTCAGATGGAAAACTCACGTGGATTATTTGACAAAATAATTAAGGTGCATTTTATATAGATTTAAAAAAATTGTTGAATTCTTGAATAAGAAAGAAAGAATAATAGTTTATCAGAGTTTGGTGGAATCTCATTTGAGTTATGGAATCATAGGCGTTTCAAGAGTACACTATAATGCAATACAGGTTTCGCAAAATAAATTTTTGAAATTACTGCTTAAAAAACACCATAGGTATCCCACTGACCAACTTTATACCGAAGCGAAAGTTTTAGATATCCGACAGATATTTTAATGCACATAAATATGAGGCAATACTCAAACAGAGGTGCATTACAACGCCGTACACATGTCTACGAAACAAGAAACAAACAAATGTATATTACGCCCATCATGAACAAATACATTGGACAGAGAAGTTATTGTACTTAGGAACTAAATTATATAACACCTTGAGAGATAATATAAAAAGTGAAAATACACACAAAAGATTTAGGACTGAAGTAAAAAAATATATAAAGGATAGGCCAAGAAGGGAAATACATGAATTAATTGACAATCTGTGATTGACGATAAACTGATTACGTGCTTTGATTGTTATGCCATAGTTATGCAATGATGATTTTTATGTTATGTGAAATCACTATATTATTTTTATTCGTTATATGTTTCACTACTGAATTTTATGGATAGATAATCATTAGATGCATTTAGCTTAAGTACTGAATTCTTTTTATATATTTTAATCATATTTTAATTGTCTCACCACGAACAAACTATCGTTCAGATAGCTTCTGTGGTTTTATACGTGTTTATTGAAGTTTTTTATTTTAAATTTTAATCTGTAACGAACTATACCATTTTATGTCAATAAACATACATATTGTATTTTATGTATTGGTTATATATTGTATTTTTGTATTGTGTTGACGATTATGGTGGACTTTACTAGTATTTTAACAAATTTAACTAACGTGTACATCCATCCTCTAGATGGCTACTGTTGCAAGTACAAATAAATTTATTTTATTTTATTTTATTTATTTTATAATCGAATGCCCTGCTGAGATCACAAAATATACCAACAGGGCACTCGCCCGCATCAACCAAATAATACGCAACTGAAAAATAAAATCGACTTGTCTGAGCATGTTATTATATAAAAACAATCAATGTCTTCCGAATTTACTTCTGACAGTTGAGCAATAGTATATTTAAATATTGTAAATTATGTTGACAAATAGCCAGAAGTGCACCTAATGAGGTAAAATATAAAAAAAATTGATTCATAGAGTGGGCCGCTCTTCCACTAAGCCGTCTGGCGTTTTGAAGGCAATCCAGTTTTGAGTCACAGGATAAGTATAGAAATTGCCAGAAGTGCACCGAGTCGCCTAATTATTGCAAAATTTTTCACAACATTGGCGCCTTCTGGCGGGCTTATCTTCTACCTAGTCTTCTTTTCTTCTTTGCATAACCTTCGATAATTCTGCGAATTCTCAGAATTGCACCTTATGACTTGAATAACGTGAAGAAAATGCATATTTAACCCTCTACCCTCGCGTTATTCTTCCGGGGAGCCTTCTGGTCTCACGCTACGTTGGTAACAACCAAATCTTCTTCTTCTTCGCTTTGTTTTCTTGATTTCTAACGTCTTACGACATCAATTTCTCCAGATCAGGTGAATAAATATTATTCAAAAGGTTTGAAATAGCAGTATGGCCCCTAGCTCCGACAAATCCATTGTCATCCGGCCTGGATACCGGCGTAGAGAGCTAGAGAATTACAAAATTTCACATAACACTTATAGACGATAAACAATACTGCTAATTTTCAACATATATTAACATTCACACACATTTACTTGACTTCCAACTGAGGACGCCTTCTGTCCTCCACCATTGCCGGAAGTCGAATAAAAAATGCAACCAAACCTGTACTAAAATTTACACTGCACCGAGTCACCCGTACCCTACGTAGCCAGCTATCACCCTAAAACATCAAGGAAGAAAGAAGCAACATGAAATTCCGAAAAAATCTCAAAGAATATCTTCTAGCAAGTTGTTTTGGTTTCCTCAGAGAGTACCAGAATGTTTCTCAATAGTTTAGTGGACATATATGTATCGTCTTCACCTCAGTGTTATATTTACGTATATATTGATTGTGTTTTTATTTGTTATATTATCAACTGATCCAAATCTCACAATTACAAGACTTCAATAGGAAAATATAGTTCTCGAACCCTTGATAAAATCATAGAATACAATCAATAAGAATATTCGACGTTTGATCTAGATCAAAAAGTATTGATTCTAGATGTTTCCATTAAATTCAAAGAAGGCCTAGAACAATTCGCTATGCTTCGATGTACAATACTTATCACGTTTCTAAGATTATGTTTTCAAAGTGTCAGTGCAGAGACTAGAGAGAATCCAATTCCTGCCACATCCATTCAAAATGATTTTTTTTCGTTATTGCTTCAATCTTATCCACGTATGCATATACCGGACTGGTCAACCATAAATAATTATGGAAGTGTAAACGCACTGTTTACCGAGGTTATAGTTATTTTAGCCAACAGCGTTTTACCGTCCGAGAGTTATAATTTGATCGGTCGTGCTATGAGACGGGCTTAACCATTGATTAATAGCAATTAGACACCAGCTCACATTCCACAGCTACACTGTTAAAATAAATTATGAACCTTGAAGACGGCATCCATATCATCCTTTTTCAGATGCAGATGGGAATGATGACTGCGAGGTGAATTCCTACAGGTACTTCTGGAGATATGCAGTGGAGCATTATTTTAGTAGATTATAAAGTGGATAGTATCAATATTATTATCAATTATAATAATATTCCTTTATATTATTATGAACTGATTTTTTTTTATTTTTACATGAAAGAAACATATTTAACGAATTTAGAAAAAATATTGAGAACAGCAATAGGAAAAAAATGGATATAAAAAGGTTGATACTGTTTTTCTATTGGTATTCCTTTTCCCAAAACCCATGGAGCAGTGATATTGAATATATAAACTTAATAAAAATTCGAATTCCTCAATATTGAAAGAAAATTATCATCTTGTACCAGGTTAGAAAAGCAAAGAGAAACAGAAGTGTTGAAGTTGCAGATTGGAATTTAAACTTGAGAATAAAAAAAAATCACAGCATAAAATTACCTATTTCAAATGAAAATACAAGGATGGAATGTGTTTGGATGTTTGTTAGATAATAATAATGTGTTAAATATTCTTCAAAAGTGCAGCTGGGTCAAAATTAGTGATTTTGTAAAAGTGTATCCAAAGGGATGAAAATGATTGAGAACAATGAATGAATTTAAGACGAAAGGACGCCATAAAATATAGTCCAAGAAAAACTAAAAATGTTATAGTATTTGAAGAATACAGTGGGTTTATGAAATTTCGAAAATTTGGATATAATCAGTTTATAAGTTATTCATATTGAGGGTAGTTTTCTTAATAGAGGTAGAAATAAGTAAAGTGAGATAATAATTCTGAGTTCATATTTATTTTCTGGTAACCTGAATACAGTTCATTAAATTTAATTCCTATTAAAGATCTATACAAAATTTAATATTATTTGAAACCAATATAACACAGCCGCGTCCAACTTCAAAGAATCCAACTAAGAGCGGGCAGTTTTGTGTTTTTGATCAACTGACTGAGCTGAAGGAAAGAAGCAAAGGAAAAAAGATGAAAAGGGTATTTGCCATGAATAATTCGTACTGTCCAAATATAAGAGATAATTTGTTGAGAAAGTTCAAAGTGTCGTCAAGAAAAACCACACTGGATCGACTTGAATATAACAAGAAAATTATAAAAATTACAGACGATACATAGCTTACGAGAAGTCTCAGTTCTCTCTACCGAGACATAAACCGTCAGCTTGTACATAGCAGTACCAACTATCTCAAAATGCTATTAGGTAATCCAAAAGACAAAATCCCAACTTTACGTACATCAGGAATTCACGAAATCAGCTGTCAAAATTGTGTATATTATGACCTGGCCAAAAGATCTACGAAAATTCGTTTTCGCGAACATTTGGCCCATGCTAAATATCTAGTATTGCAGATGATTTATTAGAAACTCACCATAAAATTAACATTCAATATTCAAAATTAGTAAAACCAGTTCATGCAGTATCAGGAAATTTGATGCTTATGAAAGTATTGCTATTCACAAGATCAGTTTGAATAAATCCATTCTCAATAATAAAAACGGTCCATTAGATTCTACACAATACACAATAATATCCAGTAGATGTCTAAAACCGCCCCTGATAATTTCACTATAAATGTTCAAACTGCCTTCAGTTTACTGAAAGAAAAGTAATTTTTTGTAATTTTTTGCAATACTTGCATTGTTATACTTCAATAACCACCTTCTGCAAATGCTCCAAATTCAACATTTAAGTAGTATATTCCTCTACTTTTGTAACTGTAGTGAAACAAATTGATAAACAAAATTTCTTTCAAGCTTGTGTATATCCTTCACACGATCGAGGACAAATTAATAACTCAAGCAGTCCGGGATGGCTTTGGACAAGTGAAGTCATGTCACTTATATGACATTCGCTCATTCAATAAAAATACATTAGTGCATAAATAACTATTGTGTTTCTCAAGATTATATCCAATGAAGTAGTTGTATTGTCCAAAGCCCCTTCAGACGGATTAAGTTGCTGCCCCGTTATTTGAGGAAGAAATCAAATTGAAATGCTACAGTTATTTTCACCAGATGAATATGTTGACATGTTGCTCATATTTGGCGAAGCGAGAAAAAACTCTTGCAGAGCTTGTGTATTTATTGTACAGTCAACGTTACCCAGATCGAAGCCAAACAGGAAAAATACCTTCATTAGACATGAGGCTAAACTACGAAACGACCAGCAATTACCATCAAACAAACAATCAGAACATTCTAAGTCAATCGTGATTGATACGTTGGTTAACTTTTTAGCATACATACACATACCTACACCAAAATCTACATTGATCGGTACGAGGAGTTGCTGAGGAATCGGTATCTCGAAGATAGATAGGAGTTTGAAGACCCACAGGCAACATTCATCTAAATTAAACTCAGTTCAAGCTTTAAAACCAACTGTCTATGATAGATGTATAAATTTCATTTTTGAGATGATAGTAAGAATCTATGACGATGGTGATTTTTTATCAAAAATTAGGTGGTCTGATGAATTCCGCTTCCACAATAATGGGAAAGTAAATCGTCACAATGAACGTTACTAGGCTGCAGAAAATCTGCACTGGGTTCGAGAAACCAATTTTCAGGAGCTTTGGGAAGTAAATGTTTGGTTTGGAATTTTCAAGAATGATTTGAGTGAACCATATTTTTATGAAGGAACTCTTAATAGTGAAAGATACCCTCATTTTCTTCAAAATGAGTTCAATAATCATCTTGATGAGGTTCCCCTTGGATACCTCAGAGAAATGTTCTTTCAGCAGGATGGAGCTTGCGTCTTAATGCTGGTATCGTGACAGACCAATTGAATGTTCTTTTTCCTCAAAGATGGCTCGGAACAAACGAGCCAATAATTGGGCCGGCTCGTTCGCCAAACTTTACCCCTTTGGAATTTCTTTAGTGGGGTATCTGAAATCAGAGGCGTATACTACTCAACCATTGAATTTGGAGGATTTGCAAAATGGAATTTTGAAGGAATGTTAAAGTATAACACCGCAGATGTTGGGGACCGTTACAAGAAATCATGTAAACGGAAGGCAATTCAAATATTTATATTAATATTATCGTGCTTAGTTATTAGTTATTTTCTTGTTGGGAATGTTTGTTTAGTAGTAGTAGTAAAGTTGAATGAACAGTTTAGTGCAATTTTTTATTAGCATTTGTTGTCGATGAAACTCACATCACTCTTTCACAATTATTGACCATAAGCAATCAAACCACCAATGGGATACGAAATCATACCTATTGCCCTATTTGAAAAATTGATGTGAAGAAAGTTTGAAGTTCGTGAAAATCATATAATTTTTCTGACTACCCTGTATAACTTTCTAAAAAAATTTGTACTACCGACTATCGACTACCAATAGTCTTCAATGATTCCATAAATTCTTCGTAGTATGAATAATGGGTTTGTTTTCAAAAATGTCTGCATTTAATGAATAACTATTATAATGTGGCAACGCCTTGTCGGATTTAGCTCTCATAATGTGAAATTATGATATTTTGAAAATTGCTATAGGTTCAAGAGATGTTTTCCTGTCCCACTGGTATAGACACACTGTACTCACCAAGTCACATTATACTATCGGATGATTATAAAAATTTTAGAAAAATATTGCCAGACTTTCTTACTGATAAAAGGAAATGAGGATAATTTTTGATATCTCTACAGCGTTATGAAATATTGATGTTGTTTCATTGCAATGTATTTTATGTCTGTGATGTATTTTATTTTATGTTTTTATCGAATGTGATGTACTACTTTGAGATTGGCAGCATATTTTATTGGGCGTGTATGTATTTTCGTGAAAACACTTATGTTTGTATTATGAACAGAGCTAAGTCAATAAGGTACTGCTACAGACAATAAAGCGAATTTTCTATCTATAGCATTACCGGGACCGTATCACAAGTGATAGAACATAAAAATTAAAATAAAGAAAACATGAAAATAAATTAAGAAATGATAAATGAACAAAAAAATTGGACACGCTTCTTAGAAGAGGAAGAACTCCTTTTGCTAAGTCAATAAGGTACTGCTACAGAAAATAAAACGAATTTTCTATCTATCTCATTGCCGGGACCGTATCACAAGTGATAAATCATAAAAATTAAAATAAAGAAAACATGAAAATAAATTAAGAAATGATAAATGAACAAAAAAATTGGAAACGCTTTTTAGAACAGGATGAACTCCTTTTGAATTGCTTTCTAATATTGCTTTTTAGACAGAATGTGTGAGAATGTATGAGATGGTTTGTGGAAAATAGAAAATTCATGTTTATTATTTACACCAATTATTGTTAGGTTCAAAAAATATATTAAAATTTTACTTTTCTGATTTCATCGTGAAATTAATTGAATGGTGAATAGAATTAATATTTTCCAATACTTGATACAATTGTCAAATTCTTGCTGTGAAACCTACCAAAACATCATACGAGGGTTGCTATTTATGTATTGAGAATGAAGAACTATAACAATAATTGGGGTATAGAAACTTCTTTATTGTTTTTCAAAATACTCTCCTTTCAAATCTACACATTTTTGCATTCGATTAAACCAATTGGCAAAGCAGTTTTTCCACTCCGAAGTAGGTATATCCAAAACATGGTTTTTGAATGCATAAACAGCGTCTTGTGGCGTCGAAAAGCGTTGACCATGTAATTTGTTCTTCACTTGAGGGAACAAATAGAAATCATTGGGTGCTAAATCAGGGCTGTACGGTGGATGATCCACCAATTCAACGTTTTGAGTGCTCAAATAACGGGTTGTTTGAGCCGATGTGTGTGAGCTCGCATTGTCATGATGGAGAATTATCCTTCGTCGACGATTTCATATATGACTTCTGGCAAACAAATAGCAGTGTACCATTCAGAGTTTACCGTTCTACGTTGGTCTAAAGGCACGGTTGCCACATGACCGTTTATACCGAAGTGCTGCGAGCACGAACAACTTCTGTTGGATTTGGTTCATTTTGAAAGACCCATACAGTCGACTGCTGTTTAGTTTCGGGCTCATAACAATAAATCCATGATTCGTCACCTGATGTGTATATGTTATAAACTGCATTTGATGCACCGCGGTCATATTTTGTAATCATTTCCTCGCACCAATTTACACGAGTCTTTCTTTGATTGATTGTCAAATTGAGCGGAATCCAACGATAACAAATCTTTCTGACTGCCAAATGTTCATGCAATATCTTATGTATACTTGTCATACTAATGGGATGCCTCGATCTCGCGATATGTCAAATGACGATCCTGCATTATCAGTTCGGACACAGCATCAATGTTCTCTCGCACAAGAACCGATTTTGGACGTCCATCTTTAACTTCGACCGCCAGCAAAGTATGGCTACGTTAGAATTCACTAAACCAACGATATACTGTGGCCTTGGATGGTGCTTCATCAGCAAAAATCGCAGTAAGTTGATCGGCACACTGCTGTTGAGATAATCCACATCGAAAACAATATTTGTATTGTATGTATGACAAAAAGTTCTGATTGCGTATACTGTCAAAAATGTCAAACTTTGCGATAGCGCAGTTGGATCGCGCCTAGCAACACCAGTATTGCCAATTCTCAATACATAAATAGCAACCCGCACATACCTCTACCAATATATGAAGTTTTTGAACATTTTATTTCCTTTATTTGAGTTGAGTTGAGGGCTTAAGGGATTACCCATAATCAAACCTTCATTAGAGGAATTCACGATGAGTGTTTAAGGGAATACAGCAAATACGTAATTTGACCACTGTTTATGGAGCTAAAAATATAACACTTGCATGCCTTTTCATTTTAGAAACAGTGTGTCTAATTCATAGGAAATTTAAAAATGAAATGAATACCCCATCAACACACAATACACGCTTATCACACCAAGCTCCGCTTCCTACCCCTACTTCAACTCTAACTCAAAACTCCCTCATTTATAAGAGCAGAAAACTGTACAATCACCTTCCTATTGCAATTAAAGATATACACAGTGTGTTCAAATTTAGAAGAGAAGTGAAAAAGCTTTCAGTTGCGAGGGCCTATTACTCTACGGAGGAATTGTATGAAGATTCTTTCAACTGAAGTTTTATAATTTTATCATAAGTCATAAATTTTATCATAAGTTTTAATTTCATCAACTGTGAGTGAATTATAATGTGACCCTACTTTTTATTTACATTATCTTTTATTTCACCTACAACTTAAACTTATTTTACCTACCTACAGTAAATATTACCACTAATTTATTGTTCAGATACTAGACTGTATGCTATATTTGACCTCTTACATGTTTTTATTGTTTTGCTGTGCTTTGTCTACGAGAATGTAATTCTTTTGACAATAAAGTGTACTTTGATTGATTGAAATATCTTCTACACCTGAAGAAGCTGTTGGACAGCGAAACATTTGTTTGTGGTTTAGTGAACCTCTTTAGTGAAAGTCAGTTCAGTTATTGTTTTATTATAGATATTAACATGGATTTTCATCAAGTATCGGGTATACATCAATTTGAGAATAAAAGTACTTTACTTTTGTACAAAATTCATATTTGTATTGTTTGGAACCTTTGTTGTGTTGTTGTGTTTTAGTCATCAAGTGTTCGAGGTGTTGAATTAAGTGCTGGTTTGTTGTTGGCATAAAACTCCAGAGCGGTCAGTGTCCATTAATTCAAGAAAATCACCAGTTCCCACCTGATTTCCCTAGGCTCTCACGAAGTTCTTTGAATAAGATAAGGTTATTATTTTCGTGAGAATTAGAAGATGAAAATACTAAACGCGCGGACGTGCGCCTCCCCTTCAGAAATATTCGAGTGCGCCTGTGTGTTTAACTAATAAGACCGATTTACTCCAATCTTTCGAATAAAATCTTGTCGGGGTCAACTGCTCGAGCACATAAACTCTTGATGCAGACAGTCCAACTGCAATGACTGGCTGAACAAGAGAGAAATGAAGGAAGAAAGAAAATTTCCCGTCCGAGTTATGATCACTGCGAAGAGCGTGATCTATGACTGAATGCCAGCTCGTAGAGCCATAGATCAATCACGCATCGATCAGGAATCAATAAAAACCGAACTATAATTACCTGTTCATTTCGGAATCCTACACATGCATTGTAATTACTATAAATGGTTTGTAGCTTTGTAAAAACATAAAGCGCAATTGGTCGAATAAATCTTCTCTTTTCAAATATACGGCAGAATGACAAAGGAATGGAGGTTATTACTGCTAATGGTCTCTAGATATAACTCATATTTAAAATTTTTAATGTGTGGAACTTTGAATTTGTATCCATTTATAGCAACCGGTTGATAAAGAAAAAGCGTTAGGGTTCTTTGTAAAGTTATGGTTAAATGTGTTCGATTTATAATAAAAATAATAATAATAATATTCTTCGTTGACTTTTGTTTGCCATATAAAAAACTTCGCCAAGATCTGTTTGAAAACTTTTAAGTGATCCGTGATTTTGAAATAATTGAAGTCATTTATTATAAATGAAGGAACCAGCATAGAGACGTGATTTCTTGTAGTTGGTATGATTGTACTAAAGTATAGCACACAGCACAGTTAGTACTCCTACTCCATCCGAATTCTGGTTGGAATTTTCATTGCGCTCACCCAGGAGTTTCGAATCCGGGGTGTGCGCAAACGACGAGTTTAGGAAGGAAGGCAATCGATTGTCGTATTTCAGAAATTCCATTTTTTCTACTGTGGTAAAATATACTTAAGAGTAATAACGCTAGTGAAAGATCCTCATAAAATAGTCTCTAATTTTGTCAAATTTCGGGTAAAAATTTGGTGTACTGGAAATCTGATATGAAAAAAAAAATTGAAAGTCGCGATTGTGGGCCCTCGGCCAACTGTAATGCCCTGTTGCCAAGTTGACTTCTTCGGATTTTCTGGAAATCTGATAAGAAAAAAACAGTTGAACGTCTCGATTAAAGACCCTCTAATGTTACTATTTTTATTTTGCGGAAATGCGCCGATGCCAAGTTTTGGTCACTTGAGATTACTGGAAATCTGATATGGAGAAAATAATTGTACGTCGCCATTTTATGCTATCAGGCGATTCCAACAGTACCATTTTTGTTTTGCGGAAATGCTCTGTTGCCAAGTTGGTCACTTCGGATTACTGGAAATCTGATATGGAGATGGGTCGAAGTAGACATTATTCTATTCAATCAGGTGGTTCCTGCCATGACATTTAGACTTTGCGGAAATGCGCTGTTGCCAAGTTATGGATGCGGGAAATCATTCAGAGAAGCTTAATAGAAATTTTCAATAGAGAGTATTATTATAAATTTTTATCCGATTCTGATGATGCCATTTTTGTTTTGAGGAAATGCGCTATTATGAATTACCAGAAGAAAGAGACACGCCTTCAGCGTGTCTCTTTCTTTTGACTGCCCACGTTTACGGCCATGGACCGAATTTCTGAGCGTAAAAAAGGGACACAATCTAACCTAACCGAACTAACCTAGCTATCCAAGTTGCTGGTCATTCGATCTCTGATTAGGATGGAAAGGTGAAATCATAGCAGATGCTTGTTGCGCTCGCATTTTGTAAATTACCAGGAGAAAGAGACACGCCGAAGGCGTGTTTCTTTCTTTTGACTGCCCACGTTTACGGCCATGGACCGAATTTCTAAACTGAAAAAAGACACAATCTAAACTAACCGAACTAACCTAGCCATCCAAGTTGCTGGTAATTCGATCTCTGATTAGGATGGAAAGGTGAAATTATAGCAGATGCTCGTTGACTGCCCATGTTTTCGGCTATGGACCAAAGGACCCCGCACAAATCAAATGGGAAATAGATCCCTGTCGAATTGGCTGAAATTTGGGTATGTTGTAGTTTATACCTTTCTGATCAAGTCTCCATTGGCCCGATACCTAAAAATGGACAGTTAATTAGATATCGAAATTCAAAAGTTGCCACTTGTGCAAATCTCCCAAGCGATCACATTTGATTTTGAGCATGTATAATGGCGATGACTTTGTTCACTTTTGACAGGAATAATAACAATTTCTGAATTGTCAATAAATGTTAAGTTTCTACAGAAGGTAATGTTTTGAAGATTCTTATACTTGCATTATTTTGAATAATATGGTTTTGAATGTGAAATCGCCATAAGCAGGCGAGAGAAAAGTAAGAGATGCAAATTCTTTTTCGATTGTGTTAATGATCTGCACTAGTCGCAATTTTTGACCTTCGATACCTAAAAAACTGTCGATTTTTTGGTCTCGGGCCCATGGGGACTTTTGATCAGAAGGGTATAAACTACAACCTATCCAAATTTCAGACAATTCGACAGGGATCCATTTCTCATTTGATTTGTGCGGGGTCCTTTCTGAGCGTAAAAAAGGTACACAACCTAACCTAATCGAACTAACCTAGCTATCCAAGTTGCTGGTAATTCGATCTCTGATTAGGATGGAAGGGTGAAATCACAGCAGATGTTCGCTGCGCTCGCATTTTGTAAATTACCAGAAGAAAGAGACACGCTGTAACTTATATAGTCGCTGAGCTGTAAGTAGTATGATAATTTGTAACATTGTGACTGAGAATCCAGAACTTAAGCATTTGAAAGTTGTTTCGCATCATTTAGTTATTTCAAGAATTTCTAAAGTGTATCATTTTAACTTGAAGTGAGAAACCTAAATGAAATAAAAATGGTATTTTGGATCATCAATTGTTAAGCATGAATATTTATAATGATATTCTTTGAGCAAAATTTCCTTAAATATTATTTTAATGATTTCCAGCGCCCACGACTTTGCTACATTGGCGCATTCCTGCAAGGTTCAAATATCATTGCCCAATCATCTAATTGAATAGTATGGTATCCACTCAGAACTATCCTCACATCAGATTTCCAGTTATCCTAAGAGACTAAATCTTGGCAACAGCGCATTTCCGCAAAACAAAAAAAGTATCATTAGAATAGGTTGAGGGTCCATAATCGAGACGGCGCATTTCCGCAAAACAAAAATGGTACAATTAGAATAGGTTGAGGGTCTATAATAGAGAAGTTCAACTGTTTTTTTCATATCATATTTCCAGTAATCCAAAGAAGTCAACTTGGCAACAGGGCATTTCCGCAAAACAAAAATGGTACCATAACAATTGGCTGAGGGTCCACAACCGCGACGTTAATTTGTTTTTTCCATATCAGCTTTCCAGTAAAACAAAGCTCATCCAAATTTCGATTTCGAAGGCATCAATCTTGATATGTACGCCTTATATTTTATTGTAAACCTGTTGGTATAAATGAGCTAACTCGTTTATTTGGAATCATTGAAATTTAACAGTTGTTATTGGCAATATGGCCATTTTGACAAAATAACCTGTTTGTCTACAACACATAAAGGAAACCACTCCTTCGAAATAGATAAGGGTCCTCCAAACAAATTGTTGTCTACCTCCAATCATCAACTGAATCAAATCAGGTGAAATCGTGAAATGAAAGTGTTCACCAATTTTGGCTATCTTCATTGAAAGACAACTGTTGCTTTCTTCTAACTCTGGAAAAGGATGTCGATATAATAATGAATTCAAATTATTATCTCTGACTATATATTTTCTTATTATATGTGAGAGTGAGAATTTATTATAATATGAAATTTATTAATCGTTATTTCAAAACACTAAAAAGTAAAAACAATTAACATTTGTAAATTATTCATTCATTTTCCAGTTGTCAAATAGTACCTTTTTGTATGCATTTATCATACATAGTTATAGTTTAGCATTAGTAAAATATGTATTTATTGCCTGAGTAAAGTGTAATTTTTGTCTGTATATAGTGTACTCAGATTATGCCAAGTGAGTTTTTTTGAAGACTAAAATTGAGCTTGATTATGTTCAAATGATGAGAAGTTTGACAATGGAATGAATATCACCAAAGATACTTCAAAAGGAGCATTCATTTGAATGCACTCAAAAGGAAATAGTTATTCGTTCAATCAGATAGCAAAGTAGTAGATTTACTGTCGAAGGTTCATAGCCAAGCGTAGCGAGGCTAGAAATTCATCATCATTTTTTCTCCGATTTTTCAAATATATTTTGCAAATTACAATTCCCGCGATCTCTTTATTTTTCTTGTCATGCTATATACGATAAAAACTAGATAGAAATCGCAGTTGTTGATTAAGTGGTTGATTATTATAGAAATGTAATAAATTTTTGTTGTCAGAAAATGTCTAATTTTTTGTTGCCATAGAGGCCAATCATTTAAATTTCTACGTAGAATGTCATACTTTGCTTATTGTAAAAGTTAAAGAATGTTTTTTTTTGAATTTGAGAAATTTCCGGCCCCAACAAGCCATTGTTAACCTTATAGAATTGAAACTAAAATCAACTTAAATCAAATAAAACTGATCACAATAATTCTATACAGGGTGCCCGTATTTCGAGCTCCACCAGTTATTGTAAGAGATACCAGGTCGGTTAAATTAGGGCAAAGTTGGGCGTTTTCATGCTGAATAATTATCTGAAAGAAAATTTGATGTCATTTTTAGTTTTTAAGTTATTGAAAAAAAAAAACGGAAATTTGTAATTTGCGTTTTGATTTTTTCAAGCGAAAACCAAGAGAACTAGACTTTTTTAACTAGAACGTTCTTGAGGCTCTTTTTTACAAGGAATCTAAATCTATCATCGTAGTATCCAAGGCGTTGTTGATGCCAGAGTTACAACAATTAACTTTGGTTTTTCTTATGAGCGCCATATTGGATTTTTGCCTTTTTAAAAAGTATTTTTTTTCTGATTTAGTTTAATCTTCGCAAAACAAAACAAAGTTATAAAAGATGCTCGAATACTCCACCATCGACTTCTAAACACAATTCTAATCGTTTCCTCAGAGTCTGAATAGCTCGCGATATGTCCCGATTTCTTATCTTAGTCCTAATAGTGGTGATTATGGTTCTTCTCAGTTCATCAGTATCGATGGGTACGGTTTTGAAAACCAAATCTTTCATAGTTTCCCATAAATAATAATCCAGCGGAGAAACATCAGGAGACCGCGCTGACCAACGTACCACCTTGCTGAGAAACATTTCTGACAAACACTCAGCAACTCTTCTAGCGTTATGCGGCGGTGCGCCGTCTTGATACTCTTGATGGAACCAGAGGGTATTCAGCCGGTTGAGAAGAATGTTGTTGTCAACGTAATCCGTAAGGAACGTCCTTAAAAAATTTAAATAACGATCGGCATTCAGATTTTCTTCATAAATGTATGGGCCAATTATTGTGTCGTCCAATAAACCGATCCATACATTTACGCCGAAGCCTACTTGCGGCCGCCGTTCTTGATGTCCATGTGGATTCTCAATAGACCAAATGTTTGTGAATTTGCATTCATCCGTGAATATTACATTACGTAAAAAATTTGGATTTTGCTCCAACTGGTTCATTACGAATCTACAAAAATCTACCCACGGGCCAGCATCTCCGGTATGGAGAACTTGGGTGACGTGAATTTTGAATGGACGATATTTGTGTTTCTTTAGTATCTTCCACACCTCTTGATGCGATATGCCAAGATTTGTTGCAACTTCCCGTGTGGAAACGGACCGATTATCTGGAACCTAAAGGAAAAAGATTCAAATCCTAGGAAATTTTTTCTATTTCACCCACCGCTTGCAAAACTGCTATCTCATTTACATTCTTTCTATCGTTATACCTTCGTCTATGCTTTACAAATGAACCATAAGAGGATAAATTTATATGGAGCAATAGAAAATAATTCTGTGCTGGATGCTTTCTCTCTGGATACCGCTGGAAATAAATCTGAAGCATGAAGCATATCACGCTTTCTTCATTTGAAAATGGCATTAGAACTTGAAAGAATTCAAAAGTTTTGCTCGAATATTTAACTGAAGTGCCAAAATTTAGTTTGTTAAACAAAATTGTTGGCGTTCTTTCCAAAGCACTCTTCGCAAAAACAATTTTTTCCTAATTTTGAACATCATGCAAGATTCGATCATATTGTGTAATACATCGTTGTAATAAAAAAAAATACTTTTCAAAAAAGGAAAAATCCAATAAGGTGCTCATAAGAAAAACCAAAGTTGATTGTTGTAACTCTGGCATCAAGAACGCCTTGGAAAAAACGATGATAGATTTAGATTCCTTGTAAAAAAGTGCCTCATGAACGTTTTAGTTAAAAACGTCTAGTTCTTTTGGTTTTCGCTGGAAAAAATAAAAACGAAAATTACAAATTTCCGTTTTTTTCCAATAATTTAAAAACTAAAAATGACACATCAAATTTTCTTTCAGATAATTGTTCAGCATGAAAACGCCCAACTTTGCCCTAATTCAACCGACCTCGTATCTCTTATAATAACTGAGATTCCCATGGTGGAGCTCGAAATACGGGCACCCGGTATATCATCTTGAATTTTTCAATGAAATGGAAACCCTACCCCAAAAATCATAAAGTAGACATTTTGATCAGAATCAAACTATAAAAAAAACAAAACTCGTCCCGTCACATATTGAATTCCTCAATTTCTGAGAAAAAATCATGATCTGCGACCTTGAGTCCCAAAAGAACCTTTAAATAATAAATTAACAAATAAACATGATATTTGGCTCTTGAAACCACTACAAACTAATTTTGAATAGAAACGGACGATGATTTACAAAACTCGTCCACCATCTTGGTTTTCTCTTATTCAAATTCATTAATTCTCAGATTCTACTTGAATACCTACAATTTCATCATTTTTTTAATTATAATTTTCCATATGCCCAACATGATTTCCATCCACTGAATTTTTGCGAGAAGTTCATATCAATATCTTAAAGAGAAACATTCTCAATTGAAAATTGAATCAATACATGACTCCTCTGGAAATGGAAAAACACTACGATAATACTGATGTTACTTTTTTGTAATATCTAACAGAAAACAACTACTTCCCCGGCAAAAGCCACGCTGGACATTGAACTACATCTGATAGATATCGAGAAAGACACTATTTAACTTGAGAAAAAAAATCTGAAAGTGAAAATTTGCATTTTCATTCAGATAGTTGATTATTTATTGAATGTCCAGTTTCCATTGGAGATTCTTATCTATGAATGAGATAAGGGAGAATGTTATTCAGAAGTATCACTCACAAAAAATCGCTCATTCCATTGATGCGTGAATTGCATCTCTTTCGCTAGGCCTCCAATATATTTTGGTCGACAAAATCTATTTCACTCTTCTTAGATCATCAGGGAGGTCGGAAGAATTGGAAAACATACTCTTCAGAAGCAATTTCACACTGTAATGTGGAATTGTTGGACTATTTCATATCAATAGTTGTTATGTCGACCAGTGTTTACACGCTATTGTTGGGATTGTATAGTAGGAAGATATGTAATTGTTATTCCTTTTTTTTCTGGGGTTGGTGAAGTCAACTTGCATCACCAGGTTCGTATATAGTCCCAGGAATATTTCTGTACATTGTCTTTTTCATTTTGTCACTGGACATTTGAAGATGACGTCTGCAGAACTCATTAACATTGTCGACGTATTTTGGAATAACTTTGGCTTCTACAGTTCTGGATGACATTTCAAATGGTTTATCAGATGGATACTGCTTAATTTTTCTTCGACTAGTTCGAGTTGAGAATTTGTACTAGTATCCCCTTGATTCCATAGTGCCCCACTCCACTACTACAATGAAGTTGTTAGATCACATTTTTAATAAATGCCTTCAGCAGAACTAGTTGGTACACTACAAATGCTCAATCTGGCTCTCCTATTTGCGATGCAATAGGCCATCACAAATACATAGGGAATTCCACTGAGTCCAGTATCATTTGGCAACTGCACCGATCTTGGATACATCCTGTTTTTCAGGTCTGACTCCATTGTTCAGCCTTCGGACTAAATTGTATTAATTTTTTTGACACTTTCTCATTGTTTCTATCTATAAAATCGCAAAATTTCTCCGTTGCTAATGATTCGAACGGACTGTAAAACATCCCGTTTGGTTTGTATTTTTAATTCTCTACAATTTTTCTCATTAGAGCAACAAGATTGCTTCATTAGTTTTCATTTCATAAGCCTTCAGCTATAATAATATATGAACCATCTGCAATTTTCACCTTTCTGGATTCAGATAGATTGGACGAATTGTTAAACTCACTGGACTGGTTCTTCGTTTCTTCGACACTGTAGATTAAAGCAATACTGATGAAGGCATTTTGGTTTATATTATCCCTTCTCTTTCTAAACCAACAGTTCTTATTAACGTGGTCTCTTTTCTTGCAAAAATGACAGAGAGGTACGTTATTCTTATTCTTGAAGCCATCTCTGGATTGATGAATATGATGGCTTTCAGCTGCATAAGTTTTCCTCAAAGGCTAATGTTTCATCGCCTGCACAAGCTTCTTCTGGTTTCTTGATTCTTTCTTGCTCCAGTACCAGTCGAGTGGTAATGTTGTTTGGAGTTTTGAGATCTTCACTAACAGAATATCGTGTATTTTGAAGAAAGGAATTTCTACTTGGTAGAATCATAAAAATATTGGTTATAACCATAGCTTCAGAAATCGATCCTCCCAAGGATTTGTGATCATGGAAAAGCTGCTCCAACTTAGTAATATTTGTAGACATGCTCTCTGATTCTTCATACTTGAAGGAGTAGAATTTGTGCTGTATCACAGGCAAGAATAAATCAGTTGTCTGAACAAATAGGATCTAGAGCTTTAAGAACAAATCAGCTGATGAATTGCAATGGCTGATCAAGGACAATACTTGTTCGGACACGCTGGTAACGACAATTTTCTGGGCATTGGTATCGTCTTTCAACCATGTGGTGAAAGTGTCTTCTTCCTCATCTGGTTTGATGGTCTATCCAATGGCAACATCACAAATTCCAGCACTCTTTAAAATTATCTCTAACTGCAATCTCCATATTTCATAGTTTCTCGAACTTTTCTCCTTGATTATTTTCACAGCAGTATAGCAGCCTATATTACAGTAGTCAAATTGACAATTTGTTACAACTGCTTGAAACTTTATTTTTAATTTCACAAGTATTTCAGTAGCGCTTTCTATAGACCCAACGAGAGTGAATCTGGGCGCATGACCTGATGAAACTTATCAGTGGTATAATAGCTATTTATTTACCAAGTGCTTTATACAGAGTGTCCGGTAAACCTTGTACAATATTGAAACTGGTGATAGACCAGGTCATGACTGTTCAGAATATCGGAATTTCACCTCAGTAAAAATATCACCGTTTTCGAGATAATGGGCATTTTAAGAATTTCTGGAAAATCGCTACCTTACCTTAGATTTTTGAGTGCCATGTATACAAATTGAGACAAATTCAAATATCTTTGCTGCTGAAGGTTACTGATGAGTGATGCTTTTAGAATAGACCACAAGCCCAGGCACATTTTCAGGGGGTGATTTTATACACCACGAGTCATATATAATGTTGAAGTACAAACGTTAGGCACTATGCCGTCAATTTTCCGCGGTACAGGTGAGTGTACAGGCGAGTTGAAATGTCGTAAAAAGAGGGTACTTATGATTACTTTATACATGACGGCACTATTCTGGTCAAAGAGGCAATGAAAAAAGAATGCTCTAAAACCCAGTGCCGTCAAAAAATAGCGGTACAGAGAGTCGGATTTTTTTTTTGAAATCGGTGATTTTAGTGCCGTCATATATAAAGTAATCAAAAAGTACCCCCTTTTTTACGACATTTCAACTGGCCTGTACACTCACCTGTACCGCGGAAAATTGACGGCATAGTGCCTAACGTTCGTTTCTCGACCAGTACTTCAACAATATATATGAACCGTGGTGTATAAAATCACCCCCTGAAATTGTGTATAGGCTTGTGGTCTAGAAGTACAGAACAGTTTTTCAGAAAGTGGAAACAAAATTCAAGAAATGAGGGTAAAAATACAGATTTGAGTTTCATCAATTTAAAAAAAAAAACACAACCAATTGGTAGTGGACATTCATTTCAAAAGAATGCTCATTTTGTCCAGACTCTGCCATGGAACTAAACAAACTATAATTATTTTTGGAGGAAGTGATTTCCATTGAATTAGGCGTGGTTTTATTCAAGGTTTCCATCAATTTTTATTCTTACGCCCAAAAATTATTTTATTTCGATTTTATGAAGATGAAATGTGAAAATGATTATAAATAATAAAGAATGGACTGCTTGGTAGCATTAAATAATATGTCAATAAAATTAACTTATTTAATTACATGAAAAGCCTAATAAAATTATCGAAATGAAATGTCGATTATCCGACGTGGCACCGATTATAACGAATTCTTGTGAAAAATGTCACAATTGTCCAACATCCAGATTCCAACGAAGATTCAGAGACCGACAGATATACAGGGTGTAACCAAATAAGTGGTGAATCCTTGTCGAAAATTAAAAACTTTTCTAACTCCTGTGTTGTCCGTAGAAGCAATTGTTTCATGATGGAAAAATAAAATACAGCATTGTGCATGAACGGATCTTCTGTAAAAGAATTGAAAATATCTAGTAGGTGGGTGTCACATTTTGTTTGAACAACTTTTGACATTTTTTTAATATTCCGCTTGTTTCATTCAGTGGTATTTATTCCGTTCTCATGCCGTTCACACGTTATACTTCCCGAGAATATGCGCATATGCACTTCATTTATGGTGAATATGAAGGTAGTGCTATTGCTGCAGCAGCGCATCATGCAGAACGATATCCGATTGCACAATGCCGCTCAGAGAATCGCTGATTTGGGGGCTATAACCTATAACGCATTTGAAAAGGTTCTTCTTGAAAATATGTCGTCTCTGCGTACGAGTGGATGGAAAATAACATTTTTGTAATATTATTCAGTGCGATGTTGAATAATCGTTATTGTGGTTTATAGTGTATGTTTATTAAAAAAAAAAGTTGAATTAGTATTTACTACATTACATCTCATTGAATGCTTCCTAGCAGTTGATTCGTAATAACGATAATAACATAATAATATAATAACATAATAACATATTAACGATAATAACATAATAATAATAACGTAATAACATAATTATTTCATCATTTCATCTTGATACGATACAAATAAAAGACATTACTGAGAAAGTCTACTGGAGTTGATTTTAGCTCAGAATAACATCACACTCTAATATAATCGAAATTCTACTTCTACCAAAAATAATTATCGTATGTCTTATACCATGATAGAGTCTGGACAAAATGGGCATTCTTTTGTAATGAATATCTACTTCCACTTAGTTATGTTTTTTTCGAACAATAATGTCAAACTGTCGTTAAAAAAATTGGTGGAACTCAAATCTGGCATTTTACCCTCATTTCTTGAAAAATTGTGTAGTTTTCTGAAAAACTGTTTTGTACGTCTGAAAGCATCACTCATCAGTAATCTTCAGCAGCAAAGATATTTGAATTGGTCTCAATTTGAAGACATGGCACTCAAAAATCCAAGGTGAGGTAGTGATTTTCCAGAAATTTAAAAATGCTCATTATCTCGAAAACGGTGAGATTTTTACTAAGGTGAAATTCCGATATTCTAAACAGTCATGACCTGGTCTATCACCAGTTTCAAAATTGTACAAGGTTTACCGGACACCCTGTATAGATCCTAACGCCCGGAGGGTAACATTCACCCGAGTGCCTTGTTGCCCGCTTAAGGCGTGATGAAATGGTGAAAATGACAATTGATGATATTGAAGACAGAGGAGCCGTTTTACTGATCAAGGTACCAGCAACCAAGACCTGCACCTCGAAAAGTTTCACCATTGTTGAAGAAAGTGAAATAGGAACCTTGAACTTAGTTAAAAAGTACATTCTACTACGACCAAAAGGATGTAAACAACGTAGGTTTATTTTAACCTACAGAAATAATAAATGCATTGAGTTACCTGTAGGTAAAAATACTATAGGAAGTGTTCCTCCTATCATAGCGAAATACCTTAATTTGGAAAACCCGAAAGATTACACTGGACATTGTCTACGCCGAACGTCGTCAACGCTTCTTGTTCAAGGTGGAGCTTCCTTTGAAACACTAAAATTACATGAAAAATGGAAGAGTAGCACGGTAGCGGAGAGCTATACTGAAGAAAGTATCTCCTCGAAGAACAAAATCATTTCATTTCAACAGTTACTCTGCAACCCACAAATTCTTCACCACGTCGAAATAATGATACATTATTAGTGATACATTTTCTTCAGAAACATCAATTATTCCTAATCTACTATAAAAGTGTGATTACAATTACTTTGTTCTCCATGAAATAATATCTGAGGGTGTCTGTAACAGTAATGCTTTGTCCGTTCTGTTTACGGGGAGAAAATAACAGATCTGTTTCCATCGGGTAAGTACTTATTTCAACAATTTTAACGGATCACATTTTTGTTCTAGAACAAAGTGCAATCAGGATACCCTTTAATCGGAACAGTGTAGGTGCGATGATCCTTGTGAATAATTAATATGCTGGCGAGGAAACAAAGGCCATTAATCCGTTGGCTCACTATATTGACGGCGGCGATCATTTTCATAATTTGTAATTTCATTAATTTGTTACTTGAGGCTTTGTCACGATTTTATGTGGAATATTATCGGGTTACCGAAGTAAAATTATCTCTTCGGTAATTATTGGTAAGCCAAAGAATTTATTAAATGCATAATTAATGGTTAATTACCGAAGAATATAATTCCAGTCAATTTCAGTCCAATCTTCGCTGTATCGTTTTTTCTCTTTGAGATTGCTATCGTAAACTTCTACAACAATTACAGAGTGGTCTTATGTGAAAGTTTATATTGATTATTGAGAGAAAACTCTTAAATGTATGGAAATGGTTCCAAAAATTAATTCTTGTATTACACTGAGAGAACAGTTTGTTGGCAATGAAGTAATTTTCTTCAATGTTAACATATTACGATTTCGTATAAGACCAAACTCATTTTATTTCACGACAAACAAGTATTTGTTTGAAAATTTCAAATGAATCAGTAGTTTGATAATAACATAGTATGTTTCAACTCAAATATTGAAATCACCCGCCATAATAGCCAAAGGTGTTGGAAGGTAAATTACTCAGCAGCTCTTCAAGTATTTCTAAGAATACATAACCATATCCTCTCGGAGATCTATACAGACATATTATCAAGTCTAGGAATGATGATAGGTACGGCTTATTTTGGTTTGAATGAATTTCAACTGTGAGTTCGATAATAACATCCATGGTCGACACTTTCTCTCGAAATGCAAATCACTTCTCAGAGAGTAACTTATATTTGGTAATATATGAAGTCAGTAAATTTTTCAATTTTCTCAAATATCTTGGATATGAATTTTATTAATGAAGTAGGTTTATGGTTGATTATATTCGATGTTGTAGTACTTTTTGAATTGAGCAGTGCGTGACTTCTCTTCTGGGTTGGATTAAGCAAAAGGGCATTTTGCTTGAAATTGTACAATTAAAATGTAAAGTAGCCAGGGTGACCAAAGGATGCCCGCAAGGTGGAGTACTATCTCCGCTTATGTGGAATCTTATCGCTGTTGGTAACACTAAACGACGCAGGACATAGAACCCTAGGATATGCTGACGACATAGTAGTCTTAGCACAAGGGAAATTTAACACAACGGTTAGAGACCGCATGCAGGAGGCTCTTAACCTGGTCACGAGATGGACAGACCTGGACGGGCTGAACATCAACCCTAACAAGGCAACCATAGTAGCATTCACCCGAAGACGAAAAACAGAAGGCCTAGAACCTATACGACTTTAAGGAGAGAATATACAGATAAAAGGGGGAAGTCAAATATCTTGGAGTGATTCTTGACTCCGAGCTGACATGGAACCAGCATCTAGAAAAAAATAACAAAAAAGCGGTGACTCCACTAGTGATGGCCAGACGATCTTTTGGAGAAAATAGGGGCTGAAACCACATATGCTGCACTGGTTGTATAGCTTGGTGGTCATGCCTTCCATCACAAACGCCTCTTCGGTGTGGTGATCCAAGACACAACAAAGAGGAGCCATAACCAGATTGAGCAAGGTACAAAGACTTGCCTGGAGACAGTCTTGGGACTGCTTTCTCTTCACCTAGTGGTGCAAGGGGAGGCAAGGCTTGGTGTCTCCAGACTGCAAAACACGCTCAACTTGAATGTTGGAATGGGACACATGAGCATCGTTAGAATTGTGATCGAGTACGTGCCGGGAACGAAAACGGACCACATTCCGAAACGATCCTGCTCCAATAACCAATTCAGAGTGCTGATACCAGACAGAACTGAGTGGGACGGCTCGCAGCTCAGGAACACTCTACAGGGGAAAATCTGGTACACAGATGGATCCAAGACTGGGAATGGGGTATGCTCAGCAGTGTTCTCCAGAGTACTGGCATCAGCTACTCACTGGGCAAACACACCTCTGTCTTTCAGGCAGAGGTGTACGTCATTCTCCAATGCGCTAGGGAGAACAACAGGAGAAACTTTGAAAACGCACACATCAACATCCTGTCAGACAGCCAAGCAGCACTCAAGGCCTTGTGCTTTAAGGAAGTGACGTCTTAACTGGTATGGGACTGCAAAGAAAAACTAGAAGTGCTGGCAGACCGGAATCAAGTCAAACTGATATGGGTCCTAGGACACCGGGGAATTGCAGGCAATGAAATAGCAGACGAACTAGCAAGAGAAAATCCCCCAAACCAAGGGCATACATTAGGGGTACCGAAGTATACAGTGAGGGCGTCTGTAAGAGATTGGGTTGGGGGCAGTCACAAAAATTACTGGGGAAGCATCTCAGGAAACAAACACGGGAAAGAACACATTAAAGTACCGTGCCATAAAAAAGCCGAAGACCTGTTAATGTTGAACAGGAGCCAGTTGAGTACCTTTACGGGACTCCTGACTGGCTATGCACCAATGAAGGAGCACCTCAACAAAATGGGACTGTACAATGGAGACCTTACTTGCAGACTATGCAGTAGGGATCCAGAGACAGTGACACACATACTGTGCTATTGCGAGGCACTAGACCGCAAAAGACAGGCAATCTTCGGGCAGCCATCTGGCGATCCAGAACTATACAGATCGCACCCAGTAAAGGACTTGTACAAACTCGTACAATGCACGAAATTACTGGAATGGGTACTGTTAAATATGGAGATTTTAAAGAAATATGAGACTTTTTAATTGGAAATATTTTTTTTCTTTAAAATCTACATATTTAACATTAATGGCGACCGTGACAGGACCTACTATGGAGAAACTACCTAAGGTGAAGAAAGAACGAGAAATGTTGAGGAAAATTTTCACCAAGTCATGCAACGAGCTAGAAATGGAATTAAAAGCCCAGCCAATTGAAAAATACATGATTGTAGCCCGTTTAGCACAGATCGAAATGGAGTTTGAAGCAGTAGAGAAGTTTCGTGAGTATTTGATATTGTATAGGTCAAAATGTTAGTTTGCCGTAGTAAATACGGAGCAAGTTCGGAGACAGGAGCGTCAAATGTCAGGAGACATTTCAAATTGCCAAAAATCGAATTGAAGAAATTTGATGGAGATGTTCGAAACTGGATAGGATTCTGGGGTCAGCTTCAGAAGATCCACGAAGATAATGAACTTGACGAGGAGGATAAATTCCAATATCTGCTGCAATCTATGGAGCCAGGTAGTGTAGCGAAAACATTAGTTGATAGTTTTCCACCGTCTGCATCGAATTATGAAAAGGCTATCGAACAACTCAAGACCAGGTTCGCAAGGGATGAATTCCTAATCGAAGTCTGTGTTAGGGAATTACTGAAACTGGTATTGAAACAGGCCTCTAGCAATAAAACAGGTATGTCATTAGCTTCTTTATTCGACAAATTAGAAACCCAGTTAAGAGCATTAGAATCATTAGGTGTAACGAGTGATAAATATGCTGCCATGTTGTACCCGTTAGCTGAATCTGCTCTTCCTGAAGAAACTTTGAGGGCTTGGGAGAGATATCGTAGTAACATCAACCTAAAAGATTTTAAAACGATTGATAAGGACAAATCGATTAATTATTTGATTATCTTTTGACTATATTTTCTCCGATCTGAAGTCGAAAGCGAAGAACGAATTATTCTTTCCAGAACGAGTTTTGTTAATGAGAAGGAAACGAAAAATTGTACAAGAAGCAAGCCATCTATGGAAAAATATAAGCAGGAAAGAGGTGAGCCAAACTTATATACAGCTGCTACGATTTTTTCTGCAGAGAAGCATGGTAAGAAAGCTCATATTTGTATATTTTGTGACGGCAGTTCACATTCAAGCCAAGATTGTATCAAAGCACGAGCACTTTCTATAGCAGAAAGAAAGGAGATTGTCAAGAAAAAGAATGCTTGTTTTGGATGTTTGAAATCCAATCATAATATAAAAAGATGTAAAGCATTCATAAAATGTATAATATGTGGTAAAAGGCATTTTCCAATATTGTGTGGTGACTTATCGATATCACAAACAAAAGAAATCAAAATTCCAGATATTCCCAAATCTCGAGAGCCTGATAATTTAGAAAATGTATTGATAAGTCATAATACTACAGGTACATTATTACAAACTGTGACAGTCAAACTTGTTAGTGAGTCTGGTACAAAAATTGTTAGGGCATTGCTCGATTCCGCCTCTCAACGTTCATATATTCTCTCTAATTGTGCTAGGAATATGAAACTAAAAAAGGTCAGAGATAAAACAATTGTCATTAAATTCAAAAGTAAACAACATTTGTTCTTTCATAACTACACGTAATACAGTGTGTTTGTTCAATATAAATCAGCAACTCCGCTGCAATGCTGCTAAACTCCTCGACTCTCAACAGGTACTGTGACACATCCTAGGCATGATACAATGGGCCAATAGGCCCAAGTGTCACCGGGGGCAAGAGGTGGTTTTAGTGAGTAGCCCTGTGAATCAGTGGAATCTCACAGTAGGTCTGGAGTCTTGAGCCTGAGACTCCTTACCTCTATATAAAAGATTTCCTCCACCTCATCGATAAAAAGGCCTCAGTTAGATAATCACTGTCCTGTCTCGACTTTCAAAACTTCACGTTTATCTAACGTCCAGTTTAAAAATATATGCTCAATTAATCAAAGACCATTTGGTTTACTAGTGGTTAAAGTTTGAACTGTTTCAAAACAACAAAGCTTTTGTTAGTCAAGTAACTATTGTTTCGTGTCATATTTCCTATATGTTGGCAACGAGAATTTATATTGACGTAAACATGGAATACAGAAATTTACAGAAAACCAAATTGTTTTAGTCTCTCAATCGACTATACCCACAAAAATTGAGATTATTTTATAGCTGAGCAGTTGAATTCAAATTCAATGGAATGGGACTGATGGATACCGTCAAAAGTCCGACTTAAAAACAACTTAATGATGCTTTGGCCTATTTCGTTGTCACCGGGTATGTATTTTTACAGCTAAAAATTATTTCAACATGGAAAACTTCGACCACAGTTGACGACTTTATAGTTTTCGATTTTTCTCCCAAATATGCAAGGACGGGTTCTGTTGCCTTATATATGTTTGTTCTGAGAACACCAACTATCAAAATGCATCATAATCTTTTTCGTGTATTAGTCTGGACTTCACTTGTAGACGTTCTAAGATAACTGCCTCCGCTGACTCCATCACATCGGCAGGAGTATCAGATGTATCACTAAAATCACTTTATTCATCCATGACCTACTATTACTTACAGTCATTGGAAGACGTTGGTGTTAGAACTGAGCAAGAGAACTCAGGCTGTGAGTGTTGATGGCGTAGTTAGCGGTACCGAATCAATTGACTATGGTGTGTCAGCCACAAGGGACAGTCCTAGGACCCATACTATTCAACATTTATATCAATGGACTGCTCTCATTCGACAGTAGTGGGGCAATTTTCTACAGGTCTGATAACTGGGTAAACCTGAAACAAAAATCCAAGTCTGACTTTCATTCAGTGAAAAAGTGGTTTGAATATAAACTACTCACGATCAATATAGAGAAACCGATTTTATTACCATTCAGCTGTAACTCTCCTGTGAAAGATATTGAATACTTAGGTGACATCATTAATTGTCACTTGAAATGGGACTGACATATAACGTATATAGTGAAAAAATTAAGATGTATATTGTATAAATTCAAGAAAATTAAAGAAAATTTACCATTTAATCAAATGAAAACGCATTATCACTCTGGTAGAACGTCATATGCGGTATGGAATTCTGGCATGGGGTGGGGCACTGAAAACTGAACCTGTTAGAAGTAATACAGAGAAGATTTATGAAATTGATATTTCACAAAAACTTCACATACTCATCGGACTCACTCTATACTGAAACCAAAATCTTGGACCTGAGACAAATACACTCCTTCATCACATGCATAAAATATCATGACATGAAGCGTCAAAACCAACTCCCAACCCACAATACTGTCGCGAATAGGGCTACTAGGGTAGCATCCCTAGCCGTATAAGGGATTGTTCCCCTTATACAAAATGCGACTTGGGGTGTAGCTACAGATGGTAGCTATAGTAAATCAAGGAGTAGTAACAGAACATAAATATTTAATAAATAACAACTGGGATACGGGGGAAATCTATATACATATTTAAAATAAGGGACATTCAATAATATAATATGGGACAAATAAAACTCTTACCTAAAACTATCACTAAACCAATACTTACAGCTAAGGCCAAAAGGGCCTAGCCTACAAGGCTAGCTGAGCGCTAGGGCTCTCTCCTCTATAGGAGTCTATTACTAACTATCTCCCCTCAATCTATTCCTTTTGTATTTATATAAGGAAATATGTTTATATCATTCGGTCAACGATTTTAGCTCGTCACGCGACTTCGCTAATTTCAATGTCGGTCGCATATGACAATGAACTTCTATATCGTGGACGAATTAATAAACAATAAGATGAATGGATCAATGCACTAAAACAATTCAAAGGGCAGTACTCAATATTTATGACAATACAATACAATACAAACTCATTATATACCACCCTTGATGATCAAATCTACTACACAGAGAATGTTCCCTGTCTTAGCATCTAAGTTATACAATCCCAGATGATTGAAAAGGTATAAGAATCAGAATCAAACAAGGGTTGAAAGAGTTTATGGAAGAAAATTCTGTATTTGAGAACTGAGAATAAATAAAATGTTATCTGATTAATAAAAATTTAATATAAATCATTATTATTTTCTAATATTCATACGTTTCTCCGAAAAATTGTCGAGTTACTCATCGAGTAATTTATATTTTTATCTGTACTCTTGTATTATCACTTTTTACTATAATTATTTCATTGTGAATATACATTTTATAACTGATGACCTGTCTTTATCGTTGGTATCACCATCGCATTTTACTTCGTAATTGTTTCCTATTTTTTGGTTTTTATGTCTTTGGGACCTTGTTTGATTGTTGATTGATTTTATTAATGAGACCAAATAATTTTAAATTGATGTATACTATATTTTCTCCTTGTCCTCCTTGATACCCGTCTCAATTTTTTTATAGATTTTTTTATTCCGAAATTAAAATTTAATCATATGTATATGTGCATATAGGTAGCTGTGAGTGTGTGTTATTGTTTTATTTTTATATTAACATTATCATTTATACATTATTGTTATGCTCAATCTCATCTGTGTTTATTTTAACTATTTTATTTTGTTCTCCATTCTCCATTCAGGCTTTTATATTTTCGTGAAACAAGTGCATTAGCACTTATCACTGTTTTTTCTTCATTCAAGATGATTTGTGTATACTTATTTATTGTATATCATATTTCATTTGCATGAATAAAACAAATTTTTATCATTAAAGCGATATTTTATAAATTTACGAAAATTACCTGATTAAGGTTCAACAGTAATAGCAACTTCAATAATTGAAATTGTTCCTATGCACTCTGACAACCTAAATTTTTTTCTAATTTTTCCTAAGAGGTATATATTGCGATTGACTGAAATAATTTTGGTTAATGTCACTGTCACTACCATAAGAATTAAAGTTGGGTGTTTTATCTTCAAAATGTTAATTATAATTTTTGTATTAAATAACCACAGTATTGGAAAAAGTCATGTATACAATTCGAATAAAAAGCCTCTTATTTGCACTTGCGAGGTTACAAAACTATAGCCTATACAGGCTGATTCACGGTGGATGGCACATTAGACGTTTCTGGTGAACCAGACAACGGATCACTTTGAAAATTTAATGGAGGGCATATTCGGACATTCTCTAGCCAACTAAAATATTTTCGACAATGCGGTGTTGCCGCTTCTATTAGAAAGCAGTAGCAACTTTGATTTTTCAAATGGAACACTCTGTATATAATATTATTTTTGGAATCTTCAACAATTGCCCGACAACTTTTATTGATATTTCCCTATACCTATCTGTTACCGTTTTCGAAATAAAAATTAATTTCAATTTTTTTCTTCAAAAATCATGACTTCTAAAAATGCCGATATCTTTTAGTTAAGAAGTACTATGATATCGAAATTTGGTTTGGAGTTAGATGATACTTGTACACTTCCCACACGTCAGCCTAATCTACGTTACTTCAATACAGGGTGGTAAAAAAATACAGTTTTTTCGTTTGCTTGAAAAAATTGCTGAAATTTGATTATTTTAAATTGAACACCCTGTATATTATTGAAAATTCGGAAAGGTGCTGAAATTTGCTTTCTTTCTATGTATATCATACCTACACCTAACTAGTCAAGTTTCGGATTTATGAGCATTTATTTGTGAAAATGTCCCTTCAGAATGGTATTTCCATTCGGTATTTGGTAAACAGGCCATGATTACTATTTTGACAGTAGCGTTGTGACATTCTCCTAATAATATCGACATTTTCGTCACTTCAGAAGTTGCAAATACCTTCAAAACGATGGAACAAAACTATTCAAACGAAGTTCTTATGAATTTGTTTATTATTTTTGGACAGTGTGACAAAATTATCAGCAGAACATGTAGAAACTTCAATGAATTGTATCCGAATCTACCGCCAATGAACCTCAAGAAATTTATTCGAATTCAGAACAATTTCAAGTCCGAAACTTGACTAGTTAGGTATAGGTATGATATACATAGAAAGAAAGCAAATTTCAGCAGCTTTCTGAATTTTCAATAATATACAGGGTGTTCCATTCAAAATAATCAAATTTCAGCAACTTTTTCAAGCAAACGAAAAAACTGTATTTTTTTACCACCCTGTATTGAAGTAACGGAGATTAGACTGACGTGTGGGAAGTGTCCAAGTATCACCTAACTCCGAACCAAATTTCGATATCATAGTACTTCTTAACTAAAAGATATCGGCATTTTTAGAAGTCATGATTTTCGAAGAAAAAAATTGAAATTAATTTTTATTTTGAAAACGGTAACAGATAGGTATAGGGAAATATCAAGAAAAGTTGTCGGGCAATTGTTGGAGATTCAAAAAATAATATTATATACAGAGTGTTCCATTTGAAAAATCAAAGTTGCTACTGCTTTCTAATAGAAGTGGCAACATCGCATTGTCGAAAATATTTTAGTTGGCTAGAGAATGTCCGAATATGCCCTCCATTGAATTTTCAAAGTGATCCGTTGTCTGGTTCACCCGAAACGTCTAATGTGCCATCCACCGTGAATCAGCCTGTATATAAATAGTCGCTTTATATTCTTGTTGTACAAATAATTATTCTGGTATGCCGTTCTTGTGTTGGAAGTAATAATGTAAGTTGAAAAAAAGTTGTGTTATAGGACGTCTCTTATAGAAATATCAGTATATCTCAGTTGGCCAACGTTTCGGCAATATATTCCGCCATCATCAGTGCTATGAGTGATTTTGGTTTTTGTTCGTCACCCATAGCCCTGAGGATATATATTGCCGAAACGTTGGCTAACTGAGAAACACTGGTTTTTCTCTAAGAGACCTAACCCCAACAACTTCTTTTCAACATAAATATGGAAGGTCGAAACATCATCATGTAATAACATAACCCTAGTATGAGATGATTTCATCATTATTCTATTATAATTATTTAAAAATAACTGTAGTCGAATTCAGTAAAATCGTTTTTTGAAAATTTCTGTTCATCTTGAAAATTCGGATGGGCCCTGCTCTGTATCGTTGTTCGTCCAAACATAAAAAAGCGAGGGAGAAAACCGCCTGGGTACCTGGGCGAGAGAACCCAAAGAACAATTAACACGACCGTCTCGATCTGACAATTAAAATCGGCCTTACGGACCTTCACCGCCAACTCTCCAATTATACTGACAAATTAGTGCAAGGCCTGTCATTATCCCCTTGCTACAGATTGTTAGTTTACAGACTAATCACAACACAACAAATAATAAAAAATATTGATCAAAGCCCAGAGACGACGTTACAAGTAACAGGTGTCCCAAATTGTATTTATATTTACCGCTGAGACCTTAGTAAATAAAAAGCGTAACAGCGTTTTTGCTCCTAACAAATTTGTATTTTGTATTATCTCAAATAGCCGATTTGGAACTATAAAAGTAGTAAAAGAAATATGTTCTCGTGACCAGGAGCCCTAATGAATATGCATGTTTGAATCTTATTCGACACAAAAATTTTCATTTTCCATCTCTAGTTAATCGGGTTGTTGAAGGAAGTGTAATGTAGCATCGGACATGTATAAATGATACAAACTCGAAAAGTGAGCAAACAGTTGTTTCGAAATGAAGCATCTAAAAAGCAGACATTTTACCTTTTCGAGCAAAATGAGTCGGCTATGTATTCTTCAAGAAGAGTTTATTAGGAATACGATTTTCTGACGTCCAGGAGCATAAACAGGCATTTGAGTCCGTTATTGGCATCTTAAATTTAGCCTTAGATGCAAAAGCAGGCATATGCACACACAAGTTGGATGCAAAAACAGACATTTGCCTGTGGACGAATCAGCTTGCACTTCGTTAGTCACGTGAACTCGAGATCATAATAAAACGTATATTGAAGACGACGCATTCAGAGTTTAGTTCTGTTAATTTTTTTGCTATACCTGTATAGCTGCTAAAAAAATAAACAAGTTTTTCAATTATAGTTCTTGATTTTTTTTATGTCAATACCAAATTTTATAGCATGCCGTAATATTATTGGTGTTCCCACTATTATCATAAGATGCAAACCCAGATAATTGGAGTTCACTCAGATACATAAGCAGACATTTGCAAGGCTCAGCTGCAAAAGCAGACATGTGTCATTTTTTAAACAAATTATCTTGTTAATAATAAATTAGACATTTCTGAATAAAACTCTAGTATCTTTAAAAACATCATAGCAAATTTCCATCAAAATTTCAAGTTGATTCATCGAGTTATAAGCTCTAGGAAAGTTTTTTGCGTTTTACTCAAAACTAGCTATAAGTGAAATGTCTGCATTTGCATTTACACGCTTCAAATATATATAAATACTATGATCAACTATACAAAAAATATTCAACAAAGGAACATTACGAAATAAGACACGCACAACAAAAAAATAATAATAAGTGGGTATTACAAAACCACACAAAATAGAAACATTATAAAAATACGAACAATTTGAAATGCAAAAGTTATTGAGCACGTTTTTTTTTGAACATATTGTATAAATGAAAATAGTCATGGAAATAAAACACGACATGAAAGGTGTGTATAAATAAAATGAAATGAATCATATGAAGAAATCAGGTTGAACGATTTCATTAAACTTGGCCCTTGGTGTTCATAATTGAATCTTTTCACCTTATTTTTAAACATGTTAAAGTTCATTTGAATGCCTCTGGTGCTATATATCGCTGACAAACGGATTTGCTCATCTGTGGAATAACAGGTGTCTCTGTTGGTTACCATAATTATTCGTAGGTAAACGGGAATGATTTTTAATTTTCTGTATTTTAAATAACATTCAAATAATATACTTGTCTCAAATCCAGTATCCCACATTCCTTATCCAGGGTGTTTCTTAAGCACGTGTAGACAATTTAGGAGCGTACTGCTGACATCAAAATATGAAGAAAAGTTCCTATAAACATATGTCCGCAAGTTATTCGTTTCTGAGATCTAGGGTGTCAAAGTTGAATTCTTATTTTAATTTTTTGTGAATAATTTAAAAATAATTTGGATATTTGGGTAAAGTTTTGTATCTGGGAATATTTTTCGATGAGAAAATCAATTTTGATGTTAGTTTGTGTAAAAATACATACTTGGTAGAGGTCGCTGCGAGCAACTGTTTTCGAGTTGAGATTTGAAATAATCGATGCAATTATTATTGAATGACAAGATTTTTAAGTTCAAAATAAACTCAATTAGAAATTAGTTTTTTCACAATTAACATGATACCTGATTTTGTCTTTGAAAAATCATCCCAGATACCAAACTTTACTCGAATATCACAAATGTTTTGGAATTTATTCACAAAAAAACAAATATAAGATATAAACTTTGACACTCAGTATCTTAGAAATGAATAACTTGCGGACTTATGTTTATGGAAACTTTTTTCTTATTTTGACGTCAGCAACATGCTCCTGAAGTTTCTACACGTACTTAAGACACACCCTGTATAAAAGATCTGTAGAATATCGGTGGGGTTTTCCTAAGATCAACTTCAGGTATCTATTTTGTATAATCTCCAATTCGATGTATTTTTAGAGCTTAGGATCCCCAACCTTATATGCCGTAACGGAAGTGACTTTCTACTGAAGCAAAATAAAGTTTTACAGGAAATATTTGATGACATGACATTTGAGACATGTTTTTACGTTGAAATTGAGAGAACATTGCAAAGTAGTTCTTGTAGAAGACCAAGACCACGACCAAGACCGAGACCGAGACCGAGACCGAGACCGAGACCGACACCGAGACCGAGACCGAGACCGAGACCGAGACCGAGACCGAGACCGAGACCGAGACCGAGACCGAGACCGAGACCGAGACCGAGACCGAGACCGAGACCGAGACCGAGACCGAGACCGAGACCGAGACCGAGACCGAGACCGAGACCGAGACCGAGACCGAGACCGAGACCGAGACCGAGACCGAGACCGAGACCGAGACCGAGACCGAGACCGAGACCGAGACCGAGACCGAGACCGAGACCGAGACCGAGACCGAGACCGAGACCGAGACCGAGACCGAGACCGAGACCGAGACCGAGACCGAGACCGAGACCGAGACCGAGACCGAGACCGAGACCGAGACCGAGACCGAGACCGAGACCGAGACCGAGACCGAGACCGAGACCGAGACCGAGACCGAGACCGAGACCGAGACCGAGACCGAGGCCGAGACCGAGACCGAGACCGAGACCGAGACCGAGACCGAGACCGAGACCGAGACCGAGACCGAGACCGAGACCGAGACCAAGACCAAGACCAAGACCAAGACCAAGACCAAGACCAAGACCAGGACCAATACCAAGACCAAGACCAAGACCAAGACCCTATGTGGATCTATAATCATCTACATTCTTTTGTCTTCCTTTTTATTGTGTAGAGTTTTTGAAGGCTGATGGCCATATACCACTTTCCATGCATTTATTGATTGTGAGATTCTGGTTTCATATCAAAATCACCAATAATTCGAGAGATTCAGCTCTATCCCGTCATCCAACCGATTGCTCTTCCTTTGAACCTTCCAATATAATCTTCAGTTTGTTTTCGTTTGTTTGCATAGATGCCAATTATAGTGATAGTAACTTGATTGGAATAAACCGACTAACCATGTCATGTTTGGCCAAGAGGTGGATCTAGTCCACCATGTCAAATACCTGCGGTGGTCTTGGACTCCAAACCTTCATGGACGCCGCGTGGTATGTAGAAAGGATTATTCTGAAGTCGGTAGCGATCATATGGCAACTGAGGAGAATTATCCGTACCAACCCAGAGATATTGTAATAGCTGTACACGGCAGTCGTAAGAGAAAAGATTCATTATCGGTCAGCTGTGTGGTGGACAGGTGCACAGAGCAGCACAATAGGCCGAAGACTTAGTAAGGTTGGCCTGTTTGGTAATAACGAGTGCATAGAGAACGACTTCAACCGCAGTGTTGGAGGTACCGCTAATGCTTCCAGTTTGGATAAAGAAGAAGGCAATGGCAGTCCATTTGAGGATGCCGAACTCAGGAGTCTGGGTAAACGAAATAGCGATAATAGGTGATACGAAAATCGCGAAGTGGGAGGAACAGGATATTCCTATTTCTGCCCTCATAGTAAGAAGCTTACAAGATATGCTGCTATGAAATAGTGGCTCTCACTATTCCTAATAGAACAATGGGAAGGCCATTTTTTTGAAAAAAGAAAACATTGTCCAGAATTCCCTTTTCAACGTGCAACCAGATAACGCTGAGAACAAATTTTTGAACAAATACATCCTGTTTAAAAATCCATTCCAATGAGTTCCTTTGCTTGAAATGTTTCAAAAAACGTATTCATCGCAAGATATCACATGAGCTGTTACTTGTATAGAGCACACACATATTGAATATTAGTATATACAGGGTATCCCAGGACTTCTCTCTCGTTTTCTCTCAGAAATGGATAGATGGGGTCAAAATATCAGTACTTCATGCAACTTTTTTTCCTAAAATCCTTCGTTACTAACCAAATTTTCAACCAAACTATGGTGACTGACTATACAAATGAATTTCTTCGATACGCTTTCATGCATGACTCAGTTATTTTGCTACAAAGTCAGGTACGGACTGCCTCCAATGGTCCACACTCCAAAACTTTGAAATCACCGATATTTTTCAATATTTTCCAACAAAACAAGGTTTCTTGGACAACTTTCTGAGTGGAAGTACTCGATCGGAGCTACGATTTTTTATAAAAATGCACCTTTGTTCAACGACACCCATTCCGTAGTTCAAAAAGTTTTATTTTTAACGATAATTGAAATAATGGGTAACATCTTCAAAACGAATTTTCATAATGCAAACACATTTACCTAACAAAACTCTTAGCGTAAATATCAATCGCAATCCTGAAAGAGCAAACTGAAACAGAAAATCCGCTAGAAGAACTGCTCGAGATGACTCTCTTCTCTATCAATAAATTTTTTCAGTCTTCGAAGACACCCTCTCTGCACTAGAAATAGCATTCCTGGATCGTTTCATACAGCTTCACAATGTAATGTTATTCTATCCAACAAGGCAACTCTTGTGTGAATGGGTGTATCGTCAAGAAGGCTTTTCAGATGCCAGCACAGAAAAAAATCAATGGATTCAAATCCGGAGACCACGGTGGCCATGAGTGAGGCCATCCTCTACCAATCTATCTATTAAGGGAAAATATGGTTTAGGAGGCTGCATAAAAAATCTGAAATTATAAGGAGAGCTATCATGCATGAACCACATATCTCTTCAGGATTGCCATGTAGCATGTTTCAAAAGTTCATTCAAATCGTCAAATAACGTTCTTCATTCAATTGAATAAGATAGTTTCTTATGATATCAGCACAAAATTCACATTGGATTTTTGTTGGTATCAAGTTTGCAATATATCAAATGGAGATTTTCTTCAGCCCATATGTTGAGATTGTGAGAATTTATTGATTACCTATCTTTACTGAAACCTACTTCATCAGTGAATCAAACTTGAATAATAAAAGTCGTATCCTCTCTTTGTTTATCCATGAACCAATTCGTATATTCCAGTCGTTCTGGAAAATCTTGAGGTGTCATGGCATGTATGTACTGGATGTGATATGGGTGGAGCATTATTTATTTATTTCATGAATACTGGATTTGAATGTATGGAACTGTTCTGATAGATTTTTGATGCTTGTTGAAGGCGACAGCTTCCAAAATATCTCTTTCCAATACAACGGTACGCACAGTCCTTCACCACCTCGTTTTGGCAAAACTGCACCTAAAATGGAAAAAAAAAACTACTGAACATGCTCAAATTATTTATTCATTAGACATCTGTCCTCGTCAAGCTGGGATCGACACTCTCGAAAGTTTTTTGCCGTTAAAAACCGATTGGGAAAATGCTCGGAATACAGAGGACAGGCTTCTACAGCATTACAGAATGCTCGACCATGAAACACGTACATATGAGTACATTCGTTAAAAATAAACTGTTTGTCCAGTTCATTAAACTTCAAAATATCCTCTGTAATATTGACAATACGGTGACAACGGCACATTCAACAAAACAAGATTTTTTTCAAAACAATTTCATTTCTGTTTCAAAGATATATTTTTAACATCTGAGGAAGAAATGGATCATGATTATTCCCTGTATATTTTTGACCCATTCATGTTGAGACATTTTTGTATTCAATTCGTTTGCTTCTTATTAGTACATATACTTCTTTCGAATTGCGTTTTTTCAGTTTTTCTACCAGCGTTGAAGAATTTCTTTCATGGAATTATATTCTCTGTGAAAGTCCTCAACATTTACCTATGCTATTAGAAAGAATTTTAAACATACGAATCTTGACTTGCATGAGATTCCGATAACAGACCAACAAGAAACCTGATTATTCCACATGTTAGTACAAAATATGGACTTAATTCGATATTTCATAGTGGAGCAGCTTATTATTTCGACTACACTACGAATCTACAGAACTTGCTATTTCATTTAAAAAAATATCTGCTTCCACGACTGTGAATAAAATCACCGAATATAGGTAAACAGAAGTAAGTACAATATATTTATGTTGACATCCACTCCTCGTATTTTACGCTTAGCAACCAAATCAATCCCAGACTCGATCACCGTACGTAAGAGTGAGACAGAACAGCTTTTAGCCGACTGCACTTGCGCCACCGCATTCCAAAAAAAAATTAAATCTCAACCCATCACTAATGAAACTTTCAAATAACCACTATACTTTTTGTTCACGACTTCAATTCAGTATATTTTTCATTCTCCCTGTTATAAATGTTGCTGAATTAACGTTATCCTTATCATTTCGGCTTTGAACATTTTTCATTTCAAATAATGGTGGACGATCTGGTTCGATGTCGTCTAGTGAAACTGCAGTTTTCTCAATAATCGTTTTTCCGATTGACTTTACACACGAGTACTTTCATTACGAAAATTGTCCAGGAATCCTTATTTTTTTTTTTAAATATTCGTCATTTCAAAGTTTTGAAGTGTGGACCATCGGGGAAAGCCCAGCCCGTTCCTGACTTAATAACAAAACAACTCACTCATTCACGACACCTCATCGAAGGAAATCATTTGAAAATTGACTTTTCCTCCCTAGAGAAACAATAACAACATAAATACAGGTATTTTTTAGTTTATATTTTCATTATATTTTATTTTTCAACAAGTACATAACAAAAATTAACAAAGGACACCGCACTTTTTATAGGTAAAATGGTTCTCGGTGAAATTGTCTGAATTTTTAGTGTATTGTAGTATTCTACGTACTGATTGAACGTGCACAATCGCAAAGTTCGTTAATGGATCAATTTTGAAATACAGGGCGTTCAAGTTGATAATCTGTAATTTTTATTTAATTATTTTCTCGGGATTTGAAAGTGCCAATTGCATTTTTTTCGTTCTTATCACCAACGTACCTTCATATTACTGAATATCATTCATCATCATCACCATTCAGATGGTGAAGATTATATCATTATGTACAGAGTGAAAAATAAAAACATTTTAGTAATGTCTGAAAATTCGATGTAATAATGAAATATTGATAAAATTATTTTGGCATGCAATATACTATTCTCATTCCATCATTAAACACAATTAATACATTTCGTACATGGTGATTTGAAAAATTGGTGAAAAATATGGCCGGTTCTTTCGTACATATCCTGTATATTCAAGTGAATTATCATTCTCCGAAGATAACTGATACCGTATAAACATGATTTGGTTGAGATATATAGGGTGAAAATGACAAAATATCAACGTTTCAGAAATCACCCTGTGATTCACAATTAACTCGGTGAAATTCCTTTATTACTATTCTATATATTCATCATTCTCTCCTGAACAACAATGTCCCAAAAATTCAGTTTCCTACTATGACTAGTTTCATAGTTATTAATTGAGAAACTTATTACAATTTGCATGACGAGTTGAAGGAACTTATTCACACGTACATTCTACTAGGGGCCAAGATCTCTCACAAATACTGAAACGTGAGAATGTGGAGATCAAAATAAATGAAACATTATATGCAGGGTGATGACCAATTCTATCTACCATTTAGGAATTGACTTACAACTCAGGCATGAGCCAGATAAAATTACTAATGCTTGGATACTTTGACTCACCCTATCGTGAACAAGCATTGGAAAAAAACGTCGCTGCCCAGATTCAAATTCTCCTATTAGAAATAAAAGCATTCTATCAATCAGTTTCACTTTTCTCAAATAGTTTGCTTTTTATTCCGACAAAGCTTAAACCATCAAAATTCACTTAACTATCTGTACCTTACATTATTAAATTCGTACATCTGAAGTGATTGTTATCTCTTATCTTCACCCTCTTTTACATTTATTTTGATCTCGATATTCTCACATTTCACTATTTGTGAAAAATCTTGGCCACTAGTAGAATGTACGCGTGAACAAGTTTCTTCAACTCGTCATACAAATGGTAATAAGTTTCTCAATTAATAACTATGAAACTAGTCATAGTAGGAAACTGAATTTTTGTGACAGTGTTGAGAAGAGAATTATGAATATATTAAATTATAATAAAGGAATTTCACAGAGTTGATCGTGAATTACAGGGTGCTTTCTGAAACGTTGATATTTTGTCATTTTTACCATCGAAAATTTTCATGATCACCCTATATATCCCAACGAAATCATGTTTATACGGTATCAGCTATCATCGGAGAATGATAATTCACTTGAATATACAGGATATGTATGAAAGAACCGGCCAAATATTTCACCAATTTTTTAAATCACCCTGTAAGAAATGTATTATTTGTGATTAATGATGGAATAAGAATAGTATATTGCATGCCAAAATGATTTTATCAATATTTCATTATTACAGCGAATTTTCAGACATTACTAAAATGTTTTTATTTTTCACTCTGTACATAATGATATAATCTTCACCATCGGAATGATATTTAGTAATATGAAAGTACGTTGATGATAAGAACGAAAAAAATGCAGTTGGTACTTTCAAATCCCGAGAAAATATTTAAATAAAAATTACTGATTTTTAACTTGAAAATCTATCCATCAACGAACTTTGCGATTCGGTACGTTTAATCACTACATCGAGTACTACAATATACTAAAAATTCAGACAATTTCACCGAGAACCATTTTACCTATAAAAAGTGCGGGGTCCTTGGGACTCAATAGAAATAATAAAATGTACAGTTTGTAACATTGCTAAAATTGATTGGAGACTAGGAGATTAGGTGCATGTGTATGTTATTCGTATTGCAGTTCGAAGAAATGGTAGAATAATAAATTGTCGATGTTGTTCTTGTTGCAATTTCGGAAATATTTGATAAGGGTTGAGTCATAATTTGATTTGCAATTTGACTTTTTTGAAAGTTGACTGATCTACATGTCCTGCGCCAAATTTGTCGAGCGCCAACCACTATCTATATGTTTCTTGAAAGTTGAAATGTCTCATCCCGTATATTATTTTGGATTATGCAACTTCAAATATTTGGCTACGTTTAGTGGTATTGTTGCCATGGTATTTTTTCCTAGAACCTGTACTGAGGATTCCAATTTTCTATAACTTTGAAAAAAATGACGATGATTCGTTTTCGCTGGTCTCAGAGTTGCATTCTTTTTGATGATGACAAGGATGGTGTCATTGCCAACGATATTGTTTGTATTTTCGTTTTGGTGTCTGGCAGTACTTACTATCAAAATTATATTACCATTATCTTGTACATCTTCCACGGTCATATCAAATAATTCGTTATACCGGCATGCACCACAGATCCCAATTATTAAAGCAACCTACAGAAGAACAACTAATTACTAACGAAAAACTTACCAGTGACTGAAGCATGCTTTCATCATTGAGTACTAGTCATCTGGTACTTCGACAATAAACTTATTAATTTCGTATTTGGAAAAAACAACAGCTTTCTCTGCCTTATACTCAGCCTCTAATTTTTTTTAAGTGGTCAACTTGGGGTACTTTATATCTACATCTTTTTTCATTAAAATATAGGAGCGTTGAGTATTTTGACCACAATCCTCTTCACTAATATTTTTCACAATTTTTTCCTCCATCTAATTCAGCATACTCTTTTTCATACCGGAATCTCAATTTTCCAGTAATCAAGACACATTCAGTAATTTTGCATCTTCCTGTATTTCGTCGGGTATAACATTCTCTTCGTATTCGTTTAATTTGACCTTAGTCCGACTCTGGGTCTAAAGCCCTAGTTGAAGCTGGGATTTTTAAATTCAATTCAAATATCGTGTCTCGACTAGGGTGAGTTCTGCACGATTCACTGTTGCGTTCCAATGAGAAGTGCTGCTACTAAGGTGGCGTATGTAGTTAGTAACAAGGTCTGTCAATAACACATAGGCTAATGACCAGAGCTGTCGATGCCACTACAGTGTCACCGTTATTTATATTCATTTGAAAATATCCAATTAGAAAAATTTTAATCAGAAAAAAATTCTTTCAGCAGATGGGTGTACTACATCTCAACTGGTTTTTCAGATTTGACTAAATTTAAATTAGCCGAAAAATTGTAAGGTTAAGAAAACGAGAAAAAAATCAAAGTTGTTCAAACTGGTTCAAATTTGGTAGGTGGGTAGGAAATCTAAAAATAAACAACTTTTTCATATAATATTTCTCGAAATATTGAGAAATTACCTGACAATTAGTAATTTTTTAGAAAAAATGTCATATTTGACAGGTGTAGCCGATGAATAGGAAGACACCGTAAAAGTCATTTTGCATAATTTTCGAAGCACAAACTGTTCACGAACTCTAAATTTACAATAACTGACTAATAAAAAAAAATCCCATATGATGCGGACTTTAACGGTGACACTGTATAAACACCAAATAAAAAAATTGAAAGTCCATATTTATATATGAATTTATTGAATGGATATAGACTTCAAAATCATGGTCAAAATGATTACCTGGGTTTGAATTTTTTCTTTTTTTCTTCTTTTTTATTCTAATGGCTATGTAGCTATGTTGGTTGGTGTTATATAATCAATTGATCAATTAATCTAAATATGCTTTAATATCGGAAGAAATACAATTCTCGTTGACAAAGCTTAAGAATATAACCTTTATATCACTACAATAGGTAATTTGAAGTACATATACAAAAAAGAATAAAAATAAGTTGCCAAATATAACAAAAATACTTAATTAAAAGGACTTAATTACAGCAAAGGTCGCTGAGTATATTTACATTGTCGTCCGGGAATGTATTGCATTTACTACTAGATACAAAATATACTATTCCCGTACCGTTTAGGTCCGAAAACGGTCCGGGAAAGTTCGTTGCTTAACAACGGACTAAAATACTAGATTGGCGTATTTTGAGGCCTGAAGTTGCTCCGAGAAAGTGGGCATTCTTGAACGATTTCAGAAAAAGTACTTTCTCGTACCGTTTAGGTCCGAAAACGGTCCGGGAAAGTTCGTTACTTAGCAAACGGACTAAAATACTAGATTAGCGTATTTTGAGGCCTGAAGTTGCTCCGAGAAAGTGGGCATTCTTGAACGATTTCAGAAAAATGGCTATTTCATTCTTTAACTTCGATGGCCGTAACTTAGTAACGAAGGTTTTTAGGAAAAAATAGATATGAAGTGCTGTGATATTTTGACCTCATCTATACATTTCCGAGGGGAAAAGATGGAGTATATTCTACCAAAGAATGGCAAAATTTTGGAACTCATCACTTATAAGAAGAAGAAAAAATTACTAACAATATTTCAAGCATTGAAAGAAAAGAAAAATTATCGGTGGTCCGTTGCGGCCTGATTTGGTGGGGCATTCTCTTCAACATCAGCTGCAGGAAAACCATGAGAAACCTGCAACACTACATCATGTGAAGACTTGGAAGCAATTGAAAGAAAACTCCTAAAGAGGTTTGTCGAATTATGAATAAAATAGGATGTATGGGTTCTCCAGAGGTTCCAAATGGTCCAATTCTCTTACCAGTTCTCTTACCAAAGGACCACGGACACAACTTATGAAAAAAAGTCTTTCTGTGGAAATGGCTGGATTTTCGATATGTTGTAGCTGGAGACATTCCGAGTAAAAGTCTCCATTGGCCCAACTCGATCATATGACTAGATTTGGCGCAAGAGGGCGCCAAATCATGAATTTTGTGATTTTTGGAGAAATTCAGCTGAATAAAAAAATATCAATATTCGATACCTATTGTGTGCGATTGAGCATTCCCAAAATTCTCCAGAAATATGTTTCCATAATACGGAATAAAAAACGCCATTGTTTTTCTACAGGGTTGTCAACAATATACTCTTTTCTTCAGTGAATGAATTCGCCTACGAGGTTAGAAGTTGATTGAGTTTGTCATTGAGGATCAATCAGAATGGTTTGTTGATTGAATGAAATTTAATGAAAATATGAATACAGAGTGTTTGAAATAAGTAAGGGTGCATATTATATACAGGGTGGCCCATTAGTATGAGGAGGTACAGTATTTCTATCATGAGGAGTGTGAAAAATGCTTCAGTTAAAAGTTATATGGTTCACTTCATTTCAAAATATACACAGTGTTTATTTAAAGCAGGGCAACTAAAAGCATCACTTTTTTAAAAGACCACCCTGTAAATTTTCTCACTATTAAACTGAGCAAAATATTTTATATACGAAGATATTTCTTTTTTTTTAATTTGCGGCGTTGTAAATTTATTGCTGAAAAAAATGAAATCTTCGGAAAAACAGACTATTACAAAAAATAACATCATAAATATTTTATAAATAGAATTTAGGCAGAAACATTTGTGTCATGCACAAATTATGAACGTTCCTCTAGTTTTCTAAATCAGGGGCTAAGTTTAATAACTTCGTGCCTACGATTGAATTCTCCTTGGATTCTGATGGCTAAACTCAGTTCATTCAGTTCAAATATATAGTCGACGGAAATATATTCAATATCCTAAGAACATCAGATATATTTCTTTGGGTGACTCACAAAATATATTCATATTTTATAGCTTACTAAATCCTACAAAAACACAAAATTAATTATTTGGCGCATTCTACCGCCGAACCTTTAGGTGTTGAGGACGAAATCATGATTGAATCCTCTAGAAGAATAATACTTATTCAAATTAAATAGAGTCTTCCTTGTAAGAAACACTATGTATTTTCATTTACAGTTTGTTTGGAGAGATCAAATATCATCCTGATCGACCATCAACAATAATTAACATAATCAACTCATAGTCTCGAAGGCGAATTCTTTCACATAGAAATTGATTTTATTGAAAACTACCCTGCAGAATTTTTTTTGTTTTATAGAAGAATCATTCACGATGTTATGAACGCTCCGTTGAACAATCGTTGAATATAGTTTACAAATAATATGTTAATGTTTTACATTTATCTGAATTCACTCAAAAATAATAAAATTCGTGATTTGGAGTAATTATATGTATATACAGTTTGTCTCACTGAGTTGGAACCATTTGGAAAACTTTTTTATTATTCATTTTAGGAAAAAAAGTTATTCTTCATAAAAAGTTCTGCATGTTCTAAAATCTAACATACAATACAATACAATACAATACAATACAATACAATACAATACAATACAATACAATACAATACAATACAATACAATACAATACAATACAATACAATACAATACAATACAATACAATACAATACAATACAATACAATACAATACAATACAATACAATACAATACAATACAATACAATACAATACAATACAATACAATACAATACAATACAATACAATACAATACAATACAATACAATACAATACAATACAATACAATACAATACAATACAATATACAATACATTCTCAAGCGTAAAGTACCTTTATATTTGAAAATATCGAAAATTCTTATAGAATAAAGCTGTTCAGAACTAAAAATTAATTTTAAATATGCAATTGCATCCACTTACATGAAAAAATAATTTGTGTGTATTTTCGTATTTGCACAATATATGCATATGCATTCAATATGTGTTTAATTTGCAAAATTGTTCGAAAACATTGAAAAACGGAAAAGTGATTATGTGTTACATAAACAAAAGAGATAAATGTTCAAAAAGGTTCAAAGTAACATAACTCAATTTTTCAATGTCTATGGACGTAAATGAATATTTGAACGAAATTTTCAATTCTGAACAACTTTTTTTTTTCAAGAATTTTCGATATTTTCAAATATAACGGTACTTTACTCTTGAGTAAAATTCATATTTTTTGTCACACCGCGTATACTACTGAAAAAAATGTATATCTGATGATTGTATTTTAGATTTTAGAACACGCAAAACTTTTTATGAGGAATAACTTTTTTCCAAAAATGAATAATAAAAAAGTTTTCCATATGGTTCCAACTTAGTGAGACAAACTGTATAATATTATTCTAAATACTCTGTATTCATAGCTTCATTATATTTTGGTCGATCAACAAACCATTCTGATTGGTCCTCAATGATAAACTCAATGAACTTATAACCTCGTAGGCGAATAATTTACTGAAGAATTAGGTATATTGTTGACAACCGTGTAGAAAAACAGTGGCTTTTTTTAATTCTGTATCATAGAAAAATATTTCCGGATGGTCGGTTGCACACTTCAATCAAACACCAGACGTAATGAAACAATATAGTATCTTTTGAGTGATTTATTCTTGAAACTTAAACTTGCTTGATAATACATCGAATAAAAATTGACATTGGAAAATAACAATAATATATCAACGAATCTATAGACAAAACATTCCCACTATTTTGTTGTCTTCTGTTTATTACGGGTTAGTTTGAGTTTCAACAGAATTTATGAAGGATACAATACTATAGTTCCACAAAATATAAGAACCTATTCTATTACTCAGTTTATTGAAATCATTTCCAGGTATCAGGCTGAAACATAACAATTTTCCAGAGCTTGTACCATGATCCAACTTGGAGAGTCCTGAAATGGAAGATAAATATGTATTGGAAATAATGCGATACTTAGAATTTAACGAATCAGCTTTCATTGTAGTTGAAAATCCATATTGTCACTCAGATTGTCCTTCGGTTATGGTCAACAGGATAGACTATAACCGTAGAATTCCATTTGTAGCGGCGAATGGATTCCATAGAACACACACAAAAATTGAGATATTCACCCACTGAGTAAGGTTCTAACTCTAGAAGCATTGTGATAAGCGGTTTTTTGTTATTATTTTTAATGGCTAGAGGGGGACGTGGATGACGTGGAAAATTTAAGTTTGATATGTGCTTAGTACCATATGAGTGAGGGAATACAAAGGGCCCAAAATAATGTTTGTTTTTATATGAGAATTTGATGCATTCATATACAGGGTGTTATTTAAGTACGTGGCCAAACTTAAAGGGGTGATTCTTTGAGTGATTCTAAGACGAAAAGTTCATATAAACAAAGGTCCGGTAATGCTTCGTTTTCACGATACAGGGTGTCAAATTTTTTAAAAGAAATAGTTTTTGTCGTAAATATCTTAATTACCCTTCAACCGATTTTATTGAAATTTGGTAGTGTTATTGAAGGTCGTAAAGGGCGAATTTGACCCTAACTATATCAAAATTATCATGTCCAGTGGCGTCCCGGAAGGCACTGTAACCAATATTTTTGACAGAAAACATGTGCGCTACTGATTTTTTTGCAATTTTTGTATTTGTTTCACATTGAGCAACTGAAATAATAACTTTTTTATTTCTAGAATTTTTTTCGTATCTTGCTTTGTTTTTATGAAAAAACATAAAAATCACTTCATTGCACATCCCTGTGACAACACAATAAAACATTTCAACTACTAAACCATCAAAAACTGGTGTCTTACTAATATTTTTTCATGTCAATACTCTATTCTAGTCTTAGAATTTTCTATCAAAATTAATGCAATGAAAAAAAAAAATATGTATGTATGAATTGCAGCACTTGCCTTCGGCTCTTGGCTTCGGCTCGTGCTGCAAAATGGGCTCATTGTTGTCCATGGACATACAATAAAGACATTTTTATTTATGATTAAACAATTAATATTACATGGAAGTCATCTTTTGATTTTTTTCGCTCATATTACCTGTTTTCGATGAATCAATCAAATAATGTTGTTATGTATTACTGCAGTGTTTTGAAACTAAAGTAAGAGGGCCATGGAAGGAACAACAAATGTTCAAACAAATTTAACTTCATAACTGTCACAAATTGAAACGGTACATACGTAATTATTTGAAGTGTTTTCAAGAGTTTTGAGATATAAAATTTGTTACTGATATCTGAAAATGGTTCGGTTTACAAACTCGGAAATGGCCGATATGCATTTTGTCTATGGAATGGCCCAAGGCAATTCCAGAGCGGCTAGACGCATTTATCAAGAAAGATATCCTCATCGAAATGTTCCAAATAGGCAAACATTTGTGACAATACATGAAAGGCTGTGCGAATCAGGCACCTTTCAAAGGTCGGCTGCTCTTATTGGGAGACCTGCAACGGTAAGAACAGTGGCGCTGGAGGAAGAAGTTTTACATGAAGTTGAGCGTTGCCCCGATACAAGCACACGCAAAATTGCACAACAATTAAACATTTCTCACTTTACTGTATGGAAGATTTTGAAAGAGTACCAACTGTATCCTTACCACATACAGCGTGTTCAAGTGTTATTTCCTGCGGATTTTCCCAAGCGAGTTGTTTATACTACGTGGCTTTTGCAACAACAGGTTGTATCTCCGACATTTTTATCCAGTATATTATTTACCGATGAAGCGTGTTTTTCCCACAATTCAATTATGAACTTTCATAACAACCGTATCTGGGCAGAAGAAAATCCCCATGCGGTTGTAGAAAATAATTATCAACAGCAGTTTTCCGTGAATGTCTGGGTTGGTATTGTTGGCGATTATCTCATTGGACCGAGATTAAATGGTCAAGAGTATCGTCATTTTTTGGAATTTGTATTACCTGTACTACTAGCCCCACTGGCAGTAAGAGGAGCAATGTGGTTCATGCACGATGGGGCTCCACCTCACTTCAGCATAGTAGCACGTCAATTTCTGGATGAAACTTATGGAGAAAACTGGATCGGTCGCGCAGGTCCACAGTCATGGCCGCCCAGGTCACCGGATTTAAATCCCTTGGATTTTTTCCTTTGGGGACATTTAAAGTCCCTCGTTTATAAAACTCCGGTCAACACTGAAGAAGAATTAATCCAACGAATAAGGGATTCATGTGATCAGGTAAGACATACGCCGGAAATATTTCAACGTGTTCGGGAATCGATGTTAAGACGAGTTAATGCTTGCATTGAAGTTGAAGGAGGACATTTTGAGCAACTATTGTAAGTTTTGTGCTAGTTATTATTGAATGTATTCTTACAGAAACAAATTGCCTAGGTACCATTTTTCAGTGTGGTTTTAATAAAGGGTGTTTCTTGTTTGATGTTGCTTTGGCATTTCCGGCGTTACCACTATGCACGCACTGGCCAAATGAAACAAACAATTTTGAAGCATAACAAATTCACCTGTAATCATTAAAAACCCTATAAAAACAATTTTTTATTGTGTTGTGGCAGGGACGTGCAATGAAGTGATTTTTATGTTTTTTCTCAAAAACAAAGCAAGATACGAAAAAAATTCTAGATATAAAAAAGTTGTAATTTCAGTTGCTCAATGCGAAACAAATACAAAAATTGCAAAAAAATCAGTGGCGCACATGTTTTCTGTCAAAAATATTGGTTACAGTGCCTTCCGGGACGCCACTGGACATGATAATTCTGATATAGTTAAGGTTAAATTCGCCCTTTACGACCTTCAATAACATTGCCAAATTTCATTAAAATCGGTTGAAGAGTTATTAAGATATTTACGACAAAAACGATTTCTTTTAAAAATTTTGACACCCTGTATCTTGAAAACGAAGCATTACCAGACCTATGTTTATATTAACTTTTCGTCTTAGAATCACTCAAAGAATCACCCCTTCAAGTTTGGCCACGTACTTAAATAACACCCTGTATATACAGTGAGGACGTAAAAAGTCCTCCCCCCCTTAACTTTTGAACGGAACAAGCTATCAAAATCAGGTAAAATTCAGGTAAAAAGGTACCACTTTTACTACTTTGTGGCATAAAAATGATTGTGGTCACGTGGCCTAGTGTCAAGAGGGCACCATCGACTTTTCTTTTTTTCAAATGTAAAGGGGGGTCACTTGGCTCCTGGTTTTGAAGGTCTTCCGATTCTATATCCATTACTTCTTCGTTTGTGAAAATCGGCCAAGCCGTTGCAAACTGACGAGCGTTTGAAATTTGCTTCAAATATTTAAGACATAAATTATTTTAACTATTAATTGTAGCAGAATTTTAACTCCGTTACTGATTCTGGCCAAAAAGCCAATTTTTTGTGGTGAAACAGGTGCGCATATTATTGGTGTTTTACACTGTGGTTTTTGTTTCAGTTTTGTATACCTTAGTTGTTTTGCAAATAGCATTTCATGTCAATCTCAGTCTAATATTGACGTTAATCATATCAATACTTTTGACAGTTTTCATAGATTTCAGCATTTCTTTATAATTTTCAAATGCCTCGTCCTTGCAACCTTTGGAAAAAAACCGAAGCAATTTTAATTTACGCTGAAGCTGGGCGTAATTACCATGAAGAATATTTAATGAGCGCTTCCCAAATAATCCAATATCTCGTACCTACTTAAGGGAATTGCTCAGTAAATTTCAAAGAACTGGTTGCGTAACGAGTGAAAAAGGATCTGGAAGAAAATCCATTTCAGAAGATCAGCAAATCGACGTTCTAGCAGCTGTTGTTAATAATCCGCAACAAACAACGAAAACGGTAGCCACGGCTTGTGACATATCTACGACTACTGTGAAAAAATATCTTAAAAAACACAATTTTCACCAATATAAATTAAAAAATTCTGCATCAATTAACAGAAGATGACCCAGATAGAAAAATGCAGTTTTGTGAGATCATGTCTGATCGCATAACCCAAAATCCCGGTTACATTAACTCTATTTGTTTTAGTGATGGAAGTACGTTTTTTCTAAATGGAACAGTAAATAGACAAAATGTGCGTTATTGGTCAGACGTAAATCCGCACGTTTTTCAAGAGGGTCATACTCAAACTCCAGAGAAGATCAACATATGGGCTGGTATTTTGGGTGACCATATCATAGGTCCAATATTTATGGCAGAAAATTTAACTGGGCATCTGTATTTAAATATGCTTCAAAATCAGATCCATCACAGTATTCAAGAAGTAGTTGGGGCAAACTCAAATGAATTTACCATGGATGTTACATTTCAATAAGATGGTGCACCCCCTGACTACTACAGACCTGTCCGAGAATGGCTTAACGATAATTTTCCGGGACGGTGGATAGACCGACGTGGCCCCATTGAATGGCCAGCTAGGTCACCTGATATGACCCCTGCGGACTTTTTTTCTGTGGGGGTACATAACATCTAAGGGGTACGTCACGCAGCCACTCCAGTAACTTATGAACCGAATAACAGATATGTGTTACGGTATTACCCCGGAAACATTTAATAACGTTCGGAATGAATTCCACAACCGACTTTTTTTCTGTTAAGAAGTGAACATTTTGAGCACTTGTTAAAATAGTTGCAAATGTTACTTGAAATTTTGTTGAAATTAAAAGTTATTTAGGTTTTTAATTTATTTGTAAAATATTTGAAGCAAATTTCAAACGCTTGTCAGTTTGACTTGGCCGATTTTCACAAACAAAGCAGTGTTGGATAGAGAATAGGAAGACCTTCAAAACCAGGAGCCAAGTGACCCACTTTTACATTTGAAAAAAAAGTTGATGGTACCCTCTTGACAGTGGCGGTTCTACTATACTGCGAAACCCCGCGGTGCGGGGGGGGCCGGATGTTACAGGGGCCCGGAAGTGATAACCATGTTTAAATTTGTTATTCTCGTAAGCTGCTCGAAACATTTCCACATGCGAATAAGTTTTCAGGATATATATTCTCCATTCTTACGACTCTTACTGTGATGTGCTGCAAATATTCTACCCTCTGTGTGCAGAGAGTGGCGCGAGTGCACGTTATTATTTGTCTCAAGTCGATGCAAGCCAGCTCAGCCCAGCAGCCTGCGTTCCGAATCGAAGCTTTCACTAGCCTAGTGCTGAAAGCTTCGATTCGGACACGATGATCAGGGCGGTCTATGTTTTTATTGGCTGTGAAACTAAGATATATTGATATATTCAAAAGTCTCACTAAAATTTCACAAATTTCAAAAAAAAAAACAGAAGAACGAAGTCACGCTATCAGCCTACTGAAAAGTCTAGAACAGTTTGAGTTCATTTTTATACTAACTATGTTTTCTAAAATACTGGAAAATGCTAACATAGCATCAAAACTGCTTCAATTGGATGATTTGTCCAAGGCTTGCAAATCTCTAGAGTCAACTTATACAAAAATAAATGAGTATAGACATGAATACCACCAACTGAAGACGGAAGCTACTAATGTCGCCGCAAAATGGAGTATTCAACCAAAATTTCTGGAAAAAAGAAACTTTACATCGAAAAAAGTTTTCGGGGAACCCAACACACAATATTTATTTTCTGAAAGAGAACATTTCTTCAAAGTGAACATTTACTCTATAAGACTCTTGATATCGTTCTCTGCCAAATCAAAAATAGATTTGACGCCATGCATACCATTGTCAGCAAGTTCAACTTTCTTAATCCAAAATTGCTAGTTGAAATGTCGGAAGAAGATTTGTTCAAATCATCCGAAAACCTATAGAAGTTATACCCCAGTGACTTATCTTCTACTTTTCCTTTCGAGATGATTTCGCTTTTACCTCTAAAAGAAGAAATAGTGAAGTTGAAAGATATAAGAGAGTTTGCAGAGTTCCTAATGATCATGAATTCTACGCTATCTTCCAACTTTTCTGAAGTAATTACATTCCTGTTGCTGTTTCTGACCTTACCTGTAACTGTGGCCTCTGCTGAGAGGTCATTTTCCAAATTAAAAATAATTAAAAATTATTTGCGGAACAATATGTCACAAGAAAGACTAAGTGGACTTGCAATATTATCCATAGATGCAGAACATGCAGCTGCAATGGACAAATCAGTTTTTATAAACGAATTTGCAGATAGGTTATATTCAATGATCATTTCCGAGGGATTTGATATTGTTATTAATTTTTTAATCATATTATTTCATGTGTTTTTTCACTGATCTCAGTTTGTTCCTTCGTTTTTTATATATTTTATGTTATTTTAAAGAATTATACGTTTGTTTTGAGATTTCAATATAAATTCTCCAAGTTTTCTGAGAAGTTGTTACTTATTCACAGTGTTCGTAGGTGGTTATAGCATAGAAGTAGAACGCATGTTTTCACTACAAAATTAGTAAATAGATTCAGCTGAAAACAAGGGCCCTTGGCCCAATTCTCGCGGGGTGGTTCATAAATTCTAGACACGCCACTGCCTCTTGACACTAGGCCACGTGACCTCAATCATTTTTATGCCACAAAGTAGTAAAAGTGGTACCTTCTTACCTGAATTTTACTCGATCTCGATAGCTTGTTCCGTTCAAAAGTTAAGGGGAGGAGGACTTTTTACGTCCTCACTGTATACAGTGCTGGTACAGTGAGAAATTCAACTTTCCTGAAATAACCCCTGCGGAATCATGATATTTCAGATTATTCATAATGCGGATTGGTCTTTTTTGGATTCTGAAAACCCTTTCAGCCTCCCTACTGCCACCCCAGAATAAAATACCATAGCGAGCACGGGCATAAAAATTGGTAAAATAAAATATTTTTGTTATATTGAAGTTTGAACTTTTCATGAGAACTCTTAAGCCATAGCAAGCCTGGTATAATTTTTTTGAGATGTAATCAATATGATTTTCAAAGTTTAAAGTTTCGTCAATAACTATTCCTAGTGATCTAGTATATTGAACAAATGGAATTTTTTTTATGATTAACTAGGATATGGACGGGAGTTTCAAGTCTACGGTTGTTTTTGAAAAAAACTGCATTAGTCTTTTCAGGATTTAGTACTAACCTAGAGTTTATGAATCAGTTTTCAATTGCAATCATAGTTTCACTGGCAATTCTTGTAAGATCTGGAAATGTGTTTGCAGTAATAGTTGGGGAGTTAGCGCCAAATTTCACCGGACCATTTTACTGAGGCTGGATTTTCTAAAGAAGGCTTTTCTTGTGCTTTTAATAGAAAATTTCCATGTCAGCTGGTCCAGATCCGTGACTTAAGATTGTGAGAGGCTGCGGATCTCACGAGAAAATAACGATTTTCGGAGTATTTTACTGAAGGTAATAATTTGCAGATAGTTTAATGATTGAATTATAATCGTGAAAAAACATGTTAGCTGCATAATTTCTGTGACCTAACATGTTAGCTGTGTGTATGAATATGTAAAAAAAATTTGAACACGGATCATTTTACCGAGGCTAAAAATTACATACTGAATAGTAAACACTCTGAAAATCATAAAAAAATATGTTAGCTGCATAATTTCAGTGACTTAACATGTTAGCTGCGCGTATGAATATGTAAAAAAAATGAAAATCGGACCATTTTACCGAGGCTGAAAATGATATACTGAATAGTAAACACTCTGAAAATCATAAAAAAACATGTTAGCTGCATAATTTCTGTGACTTAACATGTTATCTGCGCGTATGAATATGTAAAAAAAAATGAAAATTCATTGATCTTTTGGGGTCGAATTTTCCTGACCTTGATATACAAATTTGGTTTGTTTAATGTAATTTTTGGCAGGTAAATTCAAACTGTTGGTTGAAAAAAAATGCCTTTGGATATATCCAATAAGCGCAAAGGACCCCGCAAACTCCTTATAGAATTTGGGTCCCAGTGGATTTTTTTGAATATTTGGTATGATGTAGTCCATGTAATTCTTAACCAATGTTACCATTGCGCCAACCCAAAAAAATGAGCAGTTTTGCAGTTAGGGGGCGTTGAAATCACCCCTTGCGCAGATTGGACTATTTATTTTTGAGCCCGGTAACAATATTTTCAATTGTTTCATTATTGCTAATGTTGCACAATATTGTGCTGTTTTATAAAAAAAATTCTTACCCCCTCCCCTTTTTCCCCCAACTCCTATTACGGAACGCAAAAAAAATATTTCTCGAATTCCTTCAAATGTATCGTCGAATGTTTAAATATGCCTAAATAGGGAAAATATCAGTTTTTCATGATTATCCCCACACCCCCCAAATGACACAAAACGAAAAAAGTTCGGTGGATTTTTCTGAATTTTTGATATGATGCAGTTCAAGTTATTTTGAATAGAAATAAATCGGGTAACAAATCCCAAAAATGAACAGTTTTGATGCTACGGGGCGTTGAATCATCCCTTGCTCAGAATAGACTATTCATTATTATAGGCGGAAACAATATCTCTACGTATTTTTGTTTTATTTTATGCCGAACAATTGTGTAAACTGTCATAAATTGAAAATCTAAAACCTCCCCCTTACCTCCAACCCCTATTTTAAAACACGAAAAAAAAGAATTCAGGCACCACCTCAAATTCAAATTGTGGATGTCTAATTTTTATTTATTTTCAAGATATTCGCCAAATTGATTGATATTCAAAAATCATGAACTACACCCTACTAAGAAGTCATCAGCAAACTCCATCAATATTTTTCTGAAGGGAGAGAAAGGTGATATTAAACAACTGTACGATTTCCTCAATTTGAGCTGATTAAAACATTTATTTTGATAAAGCATTTACAAGTAGTCGGGAATTTTTTCGTGTTTTAAATTAAGGGTAGGGGGTAAGGTGGAGGTTTTAGATTTTCATTTCATGAAAAATTACAGAATTGATCAGCATAATCTAAACTAAAATACGTATAGCTATTATTTCCGCCTATAATAATGACTAGTCCATTCTGAGCAAGGTATGATTTCAACACCCCCTAGCATCAAAACTATTCATTTTTGAAGTTTGTCACCCAATTTATTTCTATTCAAAATAACTTAAACTGCATCATATCAAAAATTCAGAAAAATCAACCGAATTTTTTTCGTTTTGTGTCATTTGGGGGGTGGGGGTATAATCATAAAAAACTGTTATTTCCCTTATTTAGGCATATTTGAACATTCGACGATACATTTGAAGGCACTCGAGAACATTTTTTTTTGCGTTTCGTAATAGGAGTTGGGGGAAAGGGGGAGGGGTAAGAATTTTTTTTATAAAACAGTACAATATTGTGCAACATTAGCAACAATGAAAAAAGTGAAAATATTGTTACCGGGTTCAAAAATAAATAGTCTAATCTGCGCAAAGGGTGATTTCAACGCCCCCTAGCAGCAAAACTGTTAATTTTTTTGGGTTTGTGCAATGGTAACATTGGTTGAGTATTACATGGACTACATCATACCAAAAATTCAAAAAAATCCACCAGGACCCAAATTCCATAAGGAGTTTGCGGGGTCCTTTATAGTTCTCGTTTGATAGAAGTCTGCGCTATTTACGCACTAGAGCCACCTGAAGACAAATCCGAAATAAAAATGCGGCGTCTCAATTTGAATCGACTGATTTTTAACAATTTGATGTAGATTCATAGTGTATTTATTCCCATTATACAGTAACAAAAAAAAATGCTGTTTGAAAATTATTTTACATGCAAGGAAGCGCAGCTAACATGTTTAATTACACCTCAGCACCTGCTAACATGTTTTTTATGATTTTCAAAGAGATTACTATTCAGTACATCATTTTCAGCCTTGGTAAAATGGTACGCTTTTGCATTTTTTTTACATATTCATACGCGCAGCTAACATGTTAAGTCACAGAAATTATGCAGCTAACATATTTTTTTATGATTTTGAGAGTGTTTTCTATTCAGTATATCATTTTCAGCCTCGGTAAAATGGTCCAATTTTCATTTTTTTACATATTCATACGCGCAGCTAACATGTTAAGTTACAGAAATTATGCAGCTAACATGTTTTTTTACGATTATAATCCTATCATTCAACTATCTGCAAATTATCACCTTCAGTAAAATACTCCGAAAATCACAATTTTTTCGCGAGATCTGAGCCTCCTACACTCCTTAGGTCACGGAGTCGCGTCAGCTGACATATTTTTTCTTCACTTTTAGGGAGAACACTAAGGTATGAACGAATTGATATTCTCAGTAAAATCACCCATGAAAATTTGACGCTACCTCCCCAACTATAAATAGTATAGTGCTATCATCTGCAAAATTAATAATTATTTTGTTTTGCTGTACAAGCGTGGAAAAGTCATTTACAAAAATTATAAATAAGACACTGTCTTGGGGGACACCAAGGGACACCTCTAAGGACTTTGACTGTACATAGTTTTCCGTACTGTTGTACTTGATTTTTACGGCGTGGTTTCTTCCTTTTAAAAAAGATTTCAACCAATTTAAAGCAACTCCCCGGACACCATAATTCTCAATTTAATCGCCAATTCATCTGTGCTGTTAATAATAATATAGTATTCACTACAGAACTCTATGCTATTTTACAAGCCTTGTGCTATATAGAATTTGCGCCTGGATTTAAATTCCTTATTTGTACCGATTCCTTGTCCTCTCTGCAAGCACTGAAGAACCCTTTCAGCAAAAACCCGATGATTCAGATGATTTTCTCTCTCATAAAATGGCTAATGAGTAGGGGAAAATCACCAAAATTTTTATGGATACCCAGCCATATTGGCATCGTAGGAAATGAATTGGAAGACCAAGCAGCAAAAGAAGCAGCCAACGAAAAACAAATCGATGACATTTCTGTTAGACCGGACGACTTGAAGATATATTGGAAACAAACAATATATGGAAAATGGCAAATAGAATGGAATAGATCAGATTCTAAGCTCAGAACTGTGAAACCATCAGTAAAACCATGGGAATACTTACCATTATAGCTCGACTCCGCCTCGGTCATACCAGACTCACCAACAGCTTTATGCTTAGTGGCGAGCGACAACCTAGATGTGAATTCTGCGGAAGGAGAAAGACTGTTGAACATGTACTACTCAGATGCGAAGAGTTCCGGGAACAAAGGCAAAGGACAGGAATACCGAATGAATTTTCTCAGTGTTTAGCCAATGATAGAAATGCTATACAGAAGACCCTTAACTACATACGAGGAATTAGCATATTCCTCGAATTATGAACATCCTTGATGGATTATGGATTTTTAAATCCAAAGGCCAATAACCACAGCAGTTGAAGGCCTACAACCACAAAAAAAAAATATAGTAGACTGCTCAGAGGATAATTGAACTAATTCCTCTACCCTGTTTGGACAGCCAGTACTATCAACCTAGAATTTAAGGAAACCCCGTCAAAATAACTAGGTGGGAGAGGGATTTTTGAGGTAGAAAACAAGGCATTCTCGAGTAGTACTTTTTTGTGACCTAAGAAACTTGGAAAACGTGTTTCGCAATATTTGCAGTTTTTCGTCAGAAAAGCTTGGTAATTTTGGGAAGGTCCACTGACTATGTCCAAGAGAATTCTCTCCCAGTTACCAAAGGACCCCGCAAACTCCTTAAGGAGTTTGGGTCCTGGTGGATTTTTTTGAATTTTTGGTATGATGTAGTCCATGTAATTCTCAACCAATGTTACCATTGCGCCAACCCAAAAAAATTAACAGTTTTGCTGCTATACGGCGTTGATATCACCCCTTGCGCAGGTTAGACTATTTATTTTTGAACCCGGTAACAATATTTTCACTTGTTTCATTGCTGCTAATGTTGCACAATATTGTGCTGTTTTATAAAAAAATTCTTACTCCCTCCCCTTTTTCCCCCAACTCATATTACGGAACGCAAAAAAAATATTTCTCGAGATCCTTCAAATGTATCGTCGAATGTTTAAATATACCTAAAAATGGAGAATAGCAGTTTTTAATTTTTATCCCCCCACCCCCCAAATGACACAAAACGAAAAAATTTCAGTGGATTTTTCTGAATTTTTGATATGATGCAGTTCAAGTTATTTTGAATAGAAATAAATCGGGTGACGAACCCCAAAAATGAACAGTTTTGATGCTAGGGGGCGTCGAAATCATACCTTGCTCAGAATAGACTATTGAATATTATAGGCGGAAACAATACGTATTTTTGTTTTATTTTATGCCGAACAATTGTGTAAACTTTCATAAATTGAAAATCTAAAACCTCCCCCTTACCCCCAACCTCTATTTCAAAACACGAAAAAAATAATTCAGACACCACCTCAAATTCAAATTGTGGATGTCTAATTTTTATTTATTTTCAAGATATTCGCCCAATTTATTGGTATTCAAAAAACATGAACTACGCCCTACTAAGAAGTCAGCAAACTCTACCAATATTTTTCTGAAGGGAGGAAAAGATGAAATTAAACAACTGTACGATTTCCTCAATTTGAGCTGATTAAAACATTTATTTTGAAAAAGCATTTACAAGTAGTCGGAAATAAATTTTTTTCGTGTTTTAATTTAGGGGTGGGGGTAAGGGGGAAGTTTTAGATTTTAATTTCATGAAAAATTACAGAATTGATCAGCATAATCTAAACTAAAATACGTAGAGCTATTATTTCCGCCTCTAATAATGAATAATCTATTCTGAGCAAGGTATGATTTCAACGCCCCCTAGCATCAAAACTATTCATTTTTGGAGTTTGTCACCCAATTTATCTGCATTATATCAAAAATTCAGAAAAATCCACCGAAATTTTTTCGTTTTGAGTCATTTGGGGGGTGGGGGGATAATCATAAAAAACTGCTATTTCCCTCATTTAGGCATATTTAAACATTCGACGATACATTTGAAGGCACTCGAGAAATATTTTTTTTGCGTTCTGTAATAGGAGTTGGGGGAAAAAGGGGAGGGGATAAGAATTTTTTTTATAAAACAGCACAATATTGTGCAACATTAGCAACAATGAATAAAGTGAAAATATTGTTACCGGGTTCAAAAATAAATAGTCTAATCTGTGCAAGGGGTGATTTCAGCGCCCCCTAGCAGCAAAACTGTTCATTTTTTTGGGTTGGCGCAATGGTAACATTGGTTGAGAATTACATGGACTACATCATACCAAAAATTCAAAGAAATCCACCCGGACCCAAATTCCATAAGGAGTTTGCGTGGTCCTTTACATGAAATGAACTCACCTTAGTTGATACTCGAGGCCACCCTACGTCAAGGTAGGTTATGTCAATTATTATACCAGAAGTCAGATAAACTATCGTTTCGACTAAGTCATACAGTTGTTCAATATCCATTGCAGGGCCTTTTTAGATTTATTCACACTGCAGAAGGATTTCGGTCAGCGTAGAGGCCTGCTTATTGCACCATCGCGTTAATGCTACAACTCTGGGTTTAGAGATGTGCCAAATATTCACTTCATCTCACTGCTATGCTGTCGAACCACGCAGTATACCAAATCCAAGTATAATTTTAGTACGCTGCATGAACCCACTGCTTAAAATATCTGTGTGCCAATATAACAAGTGAGCTGATAACCTTCTCATTTTATCGTATGGCCTGATGCATGTGCTTGGAATCTATAGTTATTTTAGAGAATTCATATAATGCCAATAAACCTTACTTACCTTAAGAAATTAGTCGTGCACCCTTGAAGCACGTTTCTGTGATTCGCTTATACTGGTTGCAAATAAAGTTGAATTGAAGGTACATAACTGCCTTTCATAAAAGAATACCATTTATTAGAAAAAGTGTACGTAGACACTTTTCTAAGTCGAGTGAAGTTACTGACGGATTTTTGAAAGCTCCCTGCCTCTGCACTTATTTTAATTAGCAGTTTCAACCAAATTCGGATGTTCAGATATCCTTTCTTCTTGCTTTTGTTTCGCAACTTATTGCTCTCTAGTGGGTTAGCGAATATTATGAATGTCTTCAGCTCTTGATGAAGTTAATCACATTTGTTAAATGTTTCATTTGCAGGAAGTTAAAATGACAGGTTATATTCTTCATTGAAGATTGTTCTATATTGGCAGTCTAACTGAGGAAAATATATTTTTCATGGCAGTACACGCGGTACAATTTATATAATGAGGAAGTAGATGAGTCTGTTTTTGGATAATTCTTTGATGTTCTGGCAGGCGAATAGCGGGTAGTATAGGAATACATTCTATGTGCTTTCTTATGATATTTTTGCTTTCGTCATCTACTTTTTTGTGGGATTGATTTTTACCTCTTGTGTCAGGAGGGCTCAATCCTTAATATTTTCTCTCTTTCTCCAAATAACCCTGACTATTTTCACAGTTGAATTAAATGTACCTGCACACATTTTTTGGCATAGGTATTTTTAATTTCCAATTGTCTTCAGAAAATATTTCCTTTAGTAGTTTCTTCGACTGCTTCCTTATTTCTCTGGTGCTACTATATTCATATTCTGTTTCTGATATGAAATGAATTTGTGAAATTCGTTTGATGGATTTTGCCAGTCCCCTCTCTTTATCACTCCTCCTTTTGTTATGTGCCCAAGATTCTTCCTTTTTGATCCGCTTTCTCGTCCTTTTTTTTCATCCATCATTTTTTGACATCCTCATCATTTTATTATGGCTGGACGTTTATGTTATGATTTCACTTTTGGGGCAAATATCCATATAAACAGAAACTTTGTTAGGGCCAATCTCCACGTAATATGGAGATTGGTCCATTTCAATCTGACATAATAGACAATAAAACTATATTTGACAGATTGGCCATTTTTTGAGGTATAAAGTATGTAAATTAGCACTCGAAAAAATTTGTGACTTATTGATATATTTCACCAATGAGATTGGCCTTTATTCACACAAACTGTTAAAAAATCTTGGTTTGCCAGTGCATTCTGTTCAGTAATGGTGATTTTGGAGATTGCACTTTATTCTCCCAAGTTACAGAATGAATGCTCTATAAGAACAAAAAATTAATATTTGCATTTCAATAATCTGACAGTGACAGTTGAAAGACCTCCAGTCTAACTAGCGGCACCCTCCGAGCAATAAAAGATATAGAGAGGGCTTTCGTGTCTGTTTCTTGAAAGCAACATACCCGACGTTGTTTATAAATATCTATGCTCGGATCATGTTAGAAAAGAACATTATCGGATATTTCCGTTTCCACTCATTAATCAGGTTGGAATTCCGTATTGTTATTCACTCTTAACTTGGCGATCTAGTTTGTTTACATGCGTTGACAACTTATTTATCGTCTTGTCAGTTCAGTTCGGATTTGAGCCTATTTGTATAATTGTTTTAATTTTAATAAGTGGTAGAAGTGTTGTGTTGGATTGTTGAATTGTTATATTAGAGACCTTATCTCTGCGAAATGGCGAAAACGTGTGAAGTTTGTGGGCTGAAAAAGTTATCAAGCACTAAACAAACATTCCACAATTAAGTACCGAATCAAACCATGGGCTTCGCAGCATGGCATATACCATGTTTGATGGGCATACCCTACTTAGTTTTTAGTAGTATTATTATAGTTGATTTTTACTGATTCCCGATTGTGAGACAAAAATACACTTTTTGTTGAAATAGCTTAAAGAAACTTGGTACTTTGAGAATTGATTACCTATTCATAAATAAGAAAATACTTATTGCAGTAGGTACACTGAAATATAAGTAAGTAAGCAAACTCAACTCTTCAAAATCGAATTCAAATTATAAGTCACTTGCTATATAACCAATCTGGTGGGTACTGGAATGTTTTGTTCATAAACAGGGATTATCACATATCCCGTCCATCAGAAGTTTTCGATGTTTCCATTTGAATAAAAATGTTGTTTCCGGTTAAACCGTACGTGGACATGAACTTCTTGATTATAAACGAAACACTTTATATCATCACAAGTTTAAAATCTAATGAACGGGTTACGTAGGTATAATGATTGTCAAGACACAAATTCCATTCTCTCATATTCTTTATGATACTTTGACATTGATTCAGATTATATTTTCAGGTTACCAAGCAATAGAGCAATTGCCCAGTTGTGGTGTGCATCACTCTCTTAGAAATCGTCAGTTCTAACCACTTTTGGCCTCACCATATATTTCGGTCAGGTTGTAGAACTATAATCAGTAAAGGAGCATTACCAGTCTTGGCATTTTATGATAAATCTTCATTTGATGCGATGATAAGGTAATATTTTTCAGTTTTCTTCAAAATATTTTTCTTATCGGTAAGAATTTGAGCGCAGATTAAGGGTTTCCGGAGTGCAAATTTCGTACTGATTATCAAATCAAATGCTTCCAGCACGTATCTGATTAATCATATTTATTCAACATTTCATGTTCATTGGACCAAAATAAGTTTTTTTTTGCAAAACAACAGCAAACATGAAGTTTTCTAACAAATTCATTCATTTAGTGGATTCCAACTCCTTCCAGCGTTGAAAGATATTAAGGATGATAGCTCTGCAACTGACACCAAAATCATTACTCGAAATACAAAATTATCGTAGAACAAAATTATCGTAGACAGCGGGTAGACAACAGGCGAACAATGAACGACAGCACCGTTGTTGTCAGTTCTCGCGCGTTCAAATGAAGTCTTGTTTATATCCTCACGAATTATGCAATTTTTCTGCGAATAAAATGGCTGTCAGTCATGCCGGACCAATCGTTGATGTAGCCATTTTATTTGCAGAAAAATTGTGAAATTTGTGAGGGTATGAACAAGACTTTACCACGTGAACGCGCAAGAATTGGCAACAACATTGCTATCGTTTTTTTGAAAGTGGTTGACAATGTTTCACTTTGAGTAAGGTTATTCTGGACTTGTCTAAAAAAAAACAAAGAAAAATTCAATTCCCTGCAATTTTTTTTCACGACGTTTCAACTGTTAAAATCTACAGTCGTTATCAAGTGTATGATAACTTGATAACGACTTGCAATTCAATTTCTATTGCCCCACAGCAATAAGCACTACTTTTTCATATTCAAAATTGATGGATAAAAGTCTATTTTTTAATGATCGTAAAATAATTAGTGTATGCTGTTTTAGTACACGTAGCGTGTTGACAATTATCACATGTACAATAATGTACAATAAACAGTCACTTATTTTTGCACCTGTTACATAAATAACTATTTGTCCACTACATATTCATTATGAATTCTATTTATGAATGAGTTATTTATGCAACCATTTAGGAAATGTTGCCATTTGTATGATAGGAAGAGTTTAATTCAAAAATTCATTGTATTAACGTAAGAACATGTTACTATTTTTTGACAACACTCGTAGAGTGTACCCAAAGGCATAGCCTGTGCGGGTACATGGCAGCTTTTATTTGCCGTGGCGCTCCAGGGCAGCTTTTATTTGCCGTGGCGCTCCAGGGCGACTTTGTTTTCATTGAAAGCGCATTCACTTTTCATCAGTAGGGAGACCTACAGCACTACTGCTGGTGGTTGGTGCGCATTCCGAACATTAGACGTCAGGGTTGCAGCTAAATAACAAACTTGCTTTCCAACCAGGCATGTGGTCGTCTATCGATGCCGATACATGTGATAAAAAATTTGTCTGCAGCGACCGTATCTAATTAATAATATATAAGAAAATGTATTAGCACGCCACTGGTTCTAAGCTTAGCTCCAGTTTTCAAAACAATAACAAATCTACCCCTCACCTACAAATCATAACAAAGGATAGCGGTATGCAGCTTTCACATCAATATGTGTTGTTTATATAGAAATGGCACCTCTATATATTTTATTGCTCGGAGGCGGCACCTATTTCAAGCTTTCCAGATTACCTGCCATTCAAGTTTCATTGAAATTTCATATCTGATTAGTGATTTTGACTCATGAATTACTTTGTATCGGTTTGCCATGCGCCCTAGAAATTCATAACTAATGAACTATCTTTGTGACTCCATTCATTTTATTTCGATGGTACACTCTCATCCATTCAAGAACTCAACGGCAGAAACGCAGAAAGCCATTGAAAAATTTCTGATAAATTATAGATATAAGTGTTGGCGACTAGATGCCGTCTAATTACAAATTCAGTCCTCTCAGAACCGGCCGATACCTTAAAAATTGCTTTGTATCCTACACGAATTATAAAACTGAAACACATAATAATTGCAACAACCTAATTGCCGGACCTCTCTATTGATCCTTAAAGGCGAAAATTGGGAACTTCTCTCGTATAGAAACCCTCTCTCGGCGTCTTTATCGACAAGTTGTACCGGCCAAGAAAAGTACCTGTTATTACCTACTAATTTGAGCGCAATTAAATTTTGGGTGTAATTATCTCATTTTCTGGCGTCTGAAGAGAACATCAACAGACCGAAGCCAGTTCAAATGTTTGAGGAAATTATTATCTGAAAGGTTCGTAGACTCATGTCCTGATCTACCGAAACTACTGGTGACGAATATAGAAGGGCAACCAATTATTTGTGTGGGAATATTCACTTTGACGAGTTATAGGGAATATCATCAGTTTTCAAGTGAAATGAAGAAATTAATCGAAAAATGCCCACTCTATAATATGTTATGGGCAAAAATGCCGAATTTTTGTTTCAGTATAATATTCTTTACTTTATCCTCCAACTGAAATGATTTGCATAACAGTTTTATTCTAACCAAAATGAGATGTGAGACCCGTGGCCACAACAAATGTGTTCTCAAGAGATCTTCATATTTCCATCATTAAATATTTTATGCATGGTCGAAACGAAAAGGAAGAACTCTCATATAGAAGAATATAGTTTGATTCATTGTTATTGTAGGCCAACAAAAAATGATGAGGACTAGGTATCTGGGCAAATAATTAAATGAATGCGAAAAAGGAGGCTGTCAACGTTTCTGCTACAGAACAAGATTCAAATATTCAAATTTAGTTGAGCTGCAAAAATGTACTATTCACAAACTTGCCTCAAGCCCTTCGGTCCTGTCATTGTTCCATGCAAAATCCCACATGAATTGACCCATTTTTTGGTGATACTTTTGTTAGCCAATTTGCTATTCTTGGTTGGATTTCAGATCTAGCTGTAACAACACGTTTTACGGATCTACTAAGTACGATTAGCATCTAGAAAGAGATAAATTGTTTTATTCCTGTTATTTCGATACTGATAAAACTCTCGACATACCTGTTGAATATTATTTTTGTAGAAATAAAATCCTACTGATTTCAAACATCCTGAAAGACAGGAACATACATCTATAAGACCACATTACACCGAAGGCCTTTTGAGGTTATAGTTTTAGTTTTACCTTCCTACTGCCCCTTCGCTATCATCTTCAGCTTTTCATCTTTCTCCGGTACCTTACCTGGGTGTCGAAGTACCCTTCTATTCTTGCATTTTGCTTCCGCAAGCACTTATTTGGATTGAGTCCGCAGAGGTTATAAGTAGCCGCTTACTAACTGATGATCATATGCATGAAGCTTCTAATTGCCACAGTGAAATGTAACATTGGAATCTCAGGACTTCTAGAGTACCCAGAACTTACTCAGAAGTACAGCATCTCCACAGGACACAACAGATAAGCCTAGTTATAAGATTGATCCTTTCATAACATATCTGGAATATCTGATTTCCATTCATTCATTGCATAACTGCTTATAAAGTTCAGAAGTGTCATTTATAACCTGTTGCTCTCTTCAAGAGGCACATTCTTGGTGACTTGCGTCCAATACAATTTAGTTCTAGGACATAATTGACTCATTTACATTTATTTCTACCTGCAATACATTTCATGAATTTATAAGACATCTCTCAGCAAGCTTCTCGATCCGAGTTGCCCTCATAGAGTGAACTCAAGAACCTTGCCCAGAATATTTGTTGTGAGCTGACGATATAGCTATATCTAAAGTAAATGATTCTGGTCACCTCCATCATAACGTGCTGATTGAAACTACATTTTGTTCAGGTATTGCATTTTTAGTATATAATCTCATAATAGTAATTTCCATTTTAATCATTTGTAAACAAAACAACTATCCTTAACCTAAGATACGCCAGAGTGACAGCACTGGCATAATTCATTCTTCTTCTCAATTTTATATTAAACTCTGTGTCAAGGACAAATTGCCAGAGTGAAGTCTGATTGGACTTTGACAGTGTTCTCACGAATAAAGGGCGATTTTGTTCATTGCGGATTTTGTTTATAAGATAGTCGAAAAACTGAATGAGACTTCATCAATTATTATATTATCGTTTCAAACGGAATTGAAATTTCATTATTATCTTTGGATAATTTCCCGCTTTGTTTTATTTTGTAACATTGAGTCCTAAAGGGGTGATAAAACGGGTGGCGCTCGTTTCACCATCTTACCCACGCCCTGCTTCTTCACTGTCACCCACCATTGCTACTTGGTCGCCCTTAGTAGGGTCGTAGCACGATAAAAATACCCTAGAAAAAAAAAAGAAAAATAAAACCCACCAAAATAACCACTCCTAGGAAGAATCCAGGAAAAAAATTGTGCTCAAAAAATGGTGCAAAACCATCCCACGTTTTCAATTTCCATCCACTCATATGTGAGGATAGTTTGTTTTGGTTAGATCATCAAAAAATTACTCCTCACAAAACGTGTTTTCCCAAGGAAAAATGGAACCTACCTACTTTATCAATTTCCACGTACTCAAATGTCTACGTAAGGTTAGTCCGTTCTGGTTCGTGACTAATGGTTTTTTTTACCGTTGGCAAGTCAGTTCTATCCAATACGTAGTACACTGGCATGCAAAATTAACCGGACAAACAAAATTTTGTTCAAATTCAATCTTAAATAACTTTGAAACCTTTTCATCAATTTCGATAATTTTTTTGCCAAGTTGTAGGTACTTTCATTGTTATCATTCTCTACTATCGATTTTGCAGAAAGTTCTTAAATATTTGTCGTTATACAGGTTATGATAAAAGGTGCACTTTACCCCAACATTTCTGAACACCCTGTGGAAAAATTTGACTACTGAATGATAGGTCTTCGTACGAGATTTTAAAGCCTGATCTTTCGTCAACAGTTCTTTTTTTGATTCATATCAATAACTGCATTCTTAAAGAAAAAACGCATTTTTAAAGAAAACCATGCGATTCGTAACCATAAACAAGCGATTTTTTTAAGTTGGCTTTGCTTGTTATGACAAGTTTCAGTTAAGCATTTTTTATGGCTTGTCAAAAAGATTTTTGCTAAGCAGTAGTCAACAATTATTCACAGATTTATTTGCTTTATAGTGTATGTTAAGGTGGTTGTGTCTCTAGGTGATTTGTGTTTCGGAGGTATACCGCTAACGAGAAAGTTTTTAAAAAATGAGACCGGAACAAGTAGCGCAAGCTGTAGCTTTACAAGATGATGGTCGTTCCATTCGATATATCGCAGATATACTTGCTGTTCCACGCAGTACAGTATCCGATGCGATAGAAAGATTCAGAGAAACTGGTTCGTACTTAAGAAGACCTGGGCAGGGAAGACGGATAGCAACAAACGCAGTTGAAGATCGGTATTTGAGACTCCAAGTTCTTCGAGAAAGAACAATTCCTGCTACAGCTTTGGCTCGAAGATTGGAAGATGTTCATGGTACCGTAGTTTCACCTGACACAGTACGGCGAAGGTTGAAGGAACAAAACCTATCATCTTGTGTACCTGCTACAGGTCCACTATTGGATGCAGGTCATCGAAGGCAGCGCTTGGAATTTTCTCGAACTCATGCAGATTGGAATATGGACGATTGGCGAAATGTTCTTTTCACAGACGAGTCTCGTTTTACGAGATATTCACCTGATGGTCGTCAAAGAGTGTGGAGAAGGCCTGGAGAACGCTATGCTCAATGTTGTTTCTCTCCTAGAGTTCAATTTGGTGGTGGAGGTGTAATGATATGGGGCGGTATTTCCTTGGAAGCCCGCACAGATCTTGTTTCGCTACGGGGAGAGAGCCTCAATGCTGACAGATACATCAGGGAGTGTTTGGAACAACATGTAGTCCCTTATATGCCCTTTATAGGAGAAAATTTTCTCCTAATGCAAGATAATGCTCGGCCGCACATAGCCAGAATGACTAGGCAATACCTCAATGATGTTGGTATCCAAGTACTCGACTGGCCGCCAAGGAGTCCGGATCTCAACCCCATAGAGCATATGTGGGACAAATTAGGACGAAGGCAGAACTATGGAGAATTTTGAACTGTGGTTGCGTCGGAACAGGCGCTGGTAAACGAGTGGGAGCAAATACCCCAAGACGCAGTTGCTGGTTTAATTCAGTCTATGCCAGAAAAGATGAGAGCTGTTATTCAAGCCCGGGGAGGAAACACTCGATTTTGATACCAATTAATTACCATTGTTGTCACTGTTATTTTTTGAATAAAATTTTTTTATGGTTACGAATCGCATGGTTTTCTTTAAAAATGCGTTTCTTCTTTAAGAATACAGTTATTGATATGAATCAAAAAAAGAAATGTTGACGAAAGATCAGGCTTTAAAATCTCGTACGAAGACCTATCATTCAGTAGTCAAATTTTTCCACAGGGTGTTCAGAAATGTTGGGGTAAAGTGCACCTTTTATCATAACCTGTATAACGACAAATCTTTAAGAACTTTCTGCAAAATCGATAGTAGAGAATGATAACAATGAAAGTACCTACAACTTGGCAAAACAATTATCGAAATTGATGGAAAGGTTTAAAAGTTATTTAAGATTGAATTTGAACAAGATTTTGTTTGTCCGGTTAATTTTGCATGCCAGTGTATATTAAAAAAGTGTCATAAGCAAGTTGAACACTAGGAAAATTTTCACAGACATGGTGAAAGTTTTCATATGAAAGACAGTCTTGTACTCTACCTAGATTCTCTGTTCATGAAAGTTATTTTTTGTCAAATATTTTTTCCTACTGAGAGGTAAGTGAATTCAAATGGAAGGTGAGGTTAACATTAATGATATTTTCGAGATAGAGGGTTTGAGAAATATTTGTTGAAATAATCTATCTGAGGTACTAGTAATTTCCTTTGAGTACTTGAAAATTCTCGTTTGATCCGGGTTTTAAAGCCTAGGTTCAAACTGTGTAACAGGTCATTCAATAACGTCCTATCGTTGATTCTCATGAGTAATTTATATTTAAGTCACCACTACTATATGGGTACATTTCTTGTCATAATAGTCAAGAGCAATAAGAGTCTATCAAGAAACACTACTATTTGGTGGTCTATACAAAGATATAAAGTATATTTCAAAAATTTTCTCACTCTAATTCTATCGACATATTATCTAGGATTAATTAATTTTTGAAAACCAATTATTTTTTCGTTAGAATCAATACGTCACCATGAATATGGTTATGTATTGTGATAAAAGAAGCCAGTAAATGGTTAGTGGTTATAAGTATTCAATAGAACCATTATCCGAATTCATACTATTTTTACACTTTACAGACTATGGTTATATGATTTGTCATAATCAATATTGGGAGTTTGTATCCATCCTGTTGCATATCAATTTGTTTACATCCAATGTTCGCGTTTTTGAAAATGACTATTTCAATAGTTGCCCTGACGAAGATTTTATAAAAGTCGAAACCTCGGCTATAGAATGATAGTGATTCCTATTGATTCGGCCCAAAACCAAAATTTAACTACCTATCAATAATCCTTCCGTTTCATACCACTACCTGATAGTGATTTATGCAAATGTTCCAAAGAGTTTTTTTGTCTAATTCCTTATTTACATTGGAAATGTTGAACGCGGATGGAGACGGCAAAGACTTGGATCTTCAGTGAATCAGACCTCTGGAATAATTAAAGAATAGTCGTGGAATGCTAGCATTCGAAACAACAACGATCAAACACTATAATGGTTGTTAATAAATATGCTAATTCGAATTGGTATTGTTTTTTATGCACGATACATACTGCAGAAAATTTATAACCAATAAATTTCACAACTCGTTTTATATTTATACAGTCTTAACGCCATGAAATTTATTCGAACATTTATTAATTTGAATCTTGATGTTTTTAATTTACACCGTAATCTTATTGCCTTACTCATTCATAAATTTACACCGCTCACAAACAGTATATTTCGATAACATGTTAATTTTTTTGACTTATCTGTTATCTGGGAAGACATAAAGACTGACAATGTAATTTCTGTCACTTGATAATAATATTTGATCAGTTCAGAAACATTGCTTCAATCCTTCCAGACGGTACAGTGATATAGAAGCAAAACTTTCCACAAAAATTGTGAGGATTCGTTGAGTCATAATACACAAATAGTCCAATCATATGGGGTTGTTCCTAGGAAAAAAATTCGGAAATTTTTCTCAATGATTTCATATGTATTTTTGGTCGCTAAATCCGATTATCAAGGGGTGAGCTAACTTCAGTAATTGCGAAAAACAGCGGTATTTTGGTAGTTTTTCGGGGTTTTTGCTTATGCAGTGTGTCTCCTTTCTCATGGAGACACCCCCGTATCTTCCTTAATAATTGAGGTAGAATGATGAAACTGTCACGAATGATGGAAAAACTTAAAATGCACCCACCACCTGGATGGGGTTGGTCTAACTGATATACACTGCCCGCCACTCGCGATGGAACAACACATTATCCTGGAAAGTTACATTAGGTGGCAAAATTGGACCAAAATTCCTTCGGGTTCGTGTTCAGAATCCCCAAATTACTAACAATACACGTTTTACCTGAACAATTTTCACACTAAAAATGAACTCACTGCACGGAAATGGTCATTATACGTAATATACACTGCACGCCAGCTGCGAAGGAAGCATCAATTTTTTCATTGATGCTGGCGTACAGTGCATATCATGTAAATTGTTCAGAAAAAAGTAATTTGGGGACCCTGAACATGAATCCGATAGGATTTTGGGCCAATTTTGCCACCTAATATAACTTTCCGGGATAATGGGTTTTTCCATCGCGAGTGGCGGGCAGTGTATATCACTTAGGCTAACCCTATTCAGATGCTAGGAGCCTTTTGAGCATTTCCATCAGTCCTGAGAGTTTCATTATTCTACCTCAATTATTATGGAAGATACAGGGGTGTTTCCAAGAGAAGTGAGACTAATTCGGATTTTTCAGGACTAAAATTTTTTCAGGGGAAAACTTGTATCTGTAGTAAGTTCCTGATCAGGAATGTGAAGGAATTTTGAGCCTATTTTGCCCACTAGTATGTTTTACTGTAAAAATGGGTCGATCCATCGCGAGTGGCGGGCAGTCTATATCACTTAGGCTAACACCTTTTAGGTGGTAGGTGCATTTTAAGCATTTCCATCAGTCCTGAGAGTTTCATCATTCTATCTCAATTATTACGGAAGATACGGGGGTGGTTCCATGAGAAGTGAAACACACTATACCGGGTGTAACAGGATCTTGGTACACCCCCCGTATCTTCGTTAGTTTTGAAGGTAATAGATTTAAATTTGAAATATCCCATATACATAATAAGCGGCACTTTTTGACCTATGAATGATTTTTTTTTCACCTCCGATTTCGCCGGAAGTGATACCAACTTTCGATTTTTAAATGGAACACCCTGTATATTATTATATTTCTGAAATCTTCATAATTTTCTGAATCCAATTATACTATAAAAGTGACATTTCAAACTTCAAAATTTTTTATAATTTAATTTTTAGTTTTCCATTTAAGTCTGCCATGATGGTTCCAATTTATTCCGATTGACCCGTCTGATACTAGAAAAATCGAAATCCCGTCAAAAATACTGAATTGCGTTTTCTATGAGCAAATAAATTTCATCGTAATCGTTTTTGGGGTAAAACTGAAATTTTTCAAATATTGGTACCGTGGTACCATTTATTAGTACTATTAATAAGGAATTTATCCGTACTGGTAATAGAATGTTCGATCAATACAATCAAAATTACAGCTAAAAGAATATAATAAATTACAATTATTTTGTTATACTTTAATACTAAGAAGTTACTAAGGTGGCTTTGAAATACAAAAAATTAACACAAAACATTACAACAATTGTTCGAAATTCTGTCCATCTATGTCAATGCACTTCCGAACTCGCTTAGCTGTTTCTTGAAGAACGTTTGCTAATTGCTGAGCCGTTATACTATTAGTTGCGCGACTTACTCGCAATTCCATGTCTTCGCGGGTTGTAACGGCGGTTGCATAGACATTGTTTTTTAAATGGCCCCAAACAAAGAAATCAAGAGATGTCAAATCAAGTAACCTTGGAGGCCATCGCAATTACGTTTTCTTCGAATGCCTGTTCAAGGTAATCACTTACTGTTCTTGAATTATGGGGAGGAGCTCCATCTTGTAATTCAGTTAAAATGTACTCAATATCATTTTGCAGAAATCCTAAGTATCTAGCTCCATTCAAGAGTCCTTCAAATAGTATTGGACCAATGATTCTACGACCGAGTATTCCAAGCCAAACATTGAAACCGAACCGCACTTGAAAGTTACCCTCCCGCAATAAATTTTGATTTTCTTGTGACCAATACCTTGTATTTTGTCGGTTAAATAATCCCATATTTGTAAACCTAGACTCGTCCGAAAATAAAATCCTTCCCAAAAAAGCATTGTTTGGCTGCACATTATTCTGCAAGATCCATTTGCAATATTCCTTCCTACGTTCATAATCATGTTCGTACAGGTGCTGGTGCAATTGATATTTGAAAGATTTATAATTATGTTTGTGCAAGATTCGGCTTACCGTTTGGTGACTTATTTCCAATTCAAACCCAATATGCCTTAATGAAACAGTCTTTTCAACTTCTATTCGAGCTAAAACAATAATTTCCGTTCCTTCGTCAATGATAACGTTTTCCTCGGGATCATGGTTAGGCTCTCTTCGGAATTGATTTTCAAGACGATTAAAATAATTTCTCTCTGGACATTGTCTATCAGGATATCGGTTGGCATAAAGGTTTCTAGCCGCAACGACATTTTTCCTACACTCTCCATAAATAATTAACATGTCCACTTTTTCATCCCTTGTATAAATGTGCGGCATTTTGAACAAAAATAACAACAAATGTAAAGACTTTTCCAATAGGTATACAATGAAAACACCGATTAATCAACAAATATTTATTTGACAATCAGAAGAAATAATTTCATTGTTTTCAAAGCCACCTTAATAACTTCTTAGTATTAAAGTAGAACAAAATAATTGTATTTTCTTATTTTCATTTACCTGTAATTTTGATTGTACTGATCGCACATTTTATTACCCGGTATGGATAAATTCCTTATTATTAGTAGTAATAAATGGTACCACGGTACCAATATGGTTCCATTTGAAAAAATAGATTTTTACCCCTAAAACGATTACGATGAACTTTATTTGCTCATAAAAAACGCAATTTAGTATTTTTGACGGGATTTCGATTTTTTTAGTATTAGACGGGTTAATTGGAATAAATCGGAACCATCATGGCACACTTAAATGGAAAACTAAAAATTAAATTATAAAAAATTTGGACGTTTGAAATGTCACTTATGTGGTATGATTGGATTCAGAAAATTATGCAGATTTCAGAAAAAATATGTATAGGTTAAAAAGTGCCGCTAATTATATATATGGGATATCCCAAATTTCAATCTATTCCCTTCAAAACTAACGGAGATACGGGGAGTGTACCATGATCCTGTTACACCCGATATATGAAAAATATGGTGAAACTCTGGCCGTGGCATTAGATATCTCCAAGGCGTTTGATCGCGTTTGGCACCAGGTCCTTTTCGCCAAGCTTCCATCTTATGGCTTGCCCCCCAGTTATGTTCTTTGCTATCAAGCTCTTCCTCAGACAGATCTCTCCACGTGGTGGTTAATGAAGTTCCATCTGACACTCTACCTATAAATGCTGATGTTCCGCAAGGATCCATTTTAGCACCAACACTGTTTCTCCTTCAAATCAATGACTTGTTGGGAGCTACATCTAGCCCAGTGCATATCTATGCGTATGACAGTACCCTTCATACCGCGTTTTCTTCCAAAGTTTCGATATCAGCCCGTGAAACTAGAAGAGAACGGGGAAGAAACATGAACTTTTTAAATATAGACATAATAAAAATTTTAGAACGGGGAATCAAAAACTTTGTAGAAGTCAATGTTGCCGACGTATTTATGCCAGGAGTCTCCATACCAATGGAGTCCTCCATTTCGATGCTCGTTATTACCATCAGCATAGGAAAGCCAAGTGACTCTCAAATACTTGTATTTCTGTTTGGTGCCAAGAGCTATTTCACTTCCTGTCAGTTGGTTATGATTTATAAGGCACAGATCCGACCTGTCCTGGAATACTCTTCTTTTACAGTGTGTCCCGTTTTTCATGAATACACCCTAATATCTCAGTTATTATTGATGCGATTTCTTGAAATTTTGGTAGTGATTATATGTTAGGTAAATGAAGTATTTGGCATAGTGAACATTTTCATTGAATATTGGCGGGCGGTGTTGGGTGGTGAAAAGCTGTTTTTTGGGAAAAGGATATTAGGGCTTATTTTGAATGAGTTTTTTTATTAGATTTAGAATCAGCATCCCCAAAACCCCCTCATTTCAAATTTTCGAAATCTCAAGAGCTGATTCGAACAGGAAAAAATCTCGAATTCACTTTTTTCATGAATACACCCAAATATCTGTTTTCATAAATGCGATTTTCTTAATATTTTGGTGGTGATTGAACGTTAAAAAAATTAAGTATTTGGCGTTGTGAACATTTTCATTTACCATCGGCGTACGGTGTTGGGGTGAGAAAAGAAACGTTTTTTGAAAACTGGATATTAGGGCTTATTTTAGACAACTTTTCTTATCAGATTCAGAATCAGCATCCCAAAAAACTCTAATTCATATTTTCAAAATATCAAGAGCTGATTTGAGCAGAAAAAAATTCAAGTATTTTATTGATGTTCTTTATTTGTAACAGTGGTAAAAAAAATTACGAATAACAAGCGTGTCAGGAAATAAGTGAATGTAAGTTTGAGAAGAATTGCTGAAAAGTTTATTGATTCAGAAGGTAGTTATGTTGAAAACAAAAGAATCTAAAATAATTTACCTAAGTCGTAATTTTGTTACCACAGTTATAAATAAAGAACTTAAAAAAACACTTGAGCTTTATTTTTATTCACTTGCTCATTTAATACAGCAATGCCTGTGAGCTGCTCAGATTGGTACGGAAGGTCGTGGGTATCGTTATCTGCAGTATTAAAGATAGATCCTTTGGCAAATATTTACGGAGACAGAGATAAAAGATACTAGGTAAGCATGGGCACCAGGTTCTTTTTTTATTAAATGAAAATACCAAAAACACGGATTTGTCAAAAAATAATCTTTGTGCTTCTCAACAGTAAAAAGCCAGAATTTCAGAAAACACTATATTCACAAAGTTACATTTTTTTTATCGCAGGAGAAATATGTTTGCGTACATAAAATACAATTTTGAAAATGAAAAGTACAAGCTAGTTTTACTAGAGTCGGTTCGCTTAAAAAAGATCAGGTGGTTTGTGGTTCGTTTACATTTTATGATCAGTCGTTGCGATGAGTGGAAAGACTTACTCCAGAGCGCTACTTCAACGGTGGACGTAGGTGCCTTTAGGGGTGTCTCAAGACAATGGCTACTCTACTAGCTGGATAGGATATGTAGTCGGTCTGGGATCTTTCCTATATCTCAGATACTTGGACGCTGAGATATACGCTGTAAAAAAGTAAACAAACCAGTATCTTGTGACAGATGTGAGTCACATGACTCGTGATATGGGCGAAATCGAGGACAAGACTAGTCTCAGATTTTCTTAAAGGTATAATACAAATTATGTAAAATTTTATCAGTTAAATGTTCCAAGGATACAATTTAGACAAAGAATTTAAATTTACAATATAGACATATGAGTATTAGGAAGAAATATGGAGGTTTGCTGATTTAAACAATGTTTCTAAGATGCAACTGAGGTAAAGAATATAAATTTGTGATGAAGCCTAAATTTAGAATCTTCTCAAGCAATGGTAGAGAAGAGTCCAGTCTCAAACGAGCACAAGAAAAATAAATTTCATGAAAATATTGCTCTCTAATTTTTTTTTATTTAATAACAGTTACAAGTGTTCAGGAGAACTGAAATTTAAGAAAAATCATGAGAAAATAGTGATCTCTCTCATAAAAAATAGATACAAGGGTATAGATAGAAAGAGAGAGAGTATCGAGATAGTCCTTGACTTTATAAGGTGTCACAAAGCAAGCAGACGACTTGATTTGTGTCACAACGACTGGAACTGAAAGGTTGTCATGGAGAGAGGTTTCAAAACATATAGGGTTTCTTTTGGCTATTGGCCAGGTCCTTCAATCCAAACCTGGGCAGTGATGTGGAAGAGATCGAACCAAGAGTTCAAAGAATCATGAGCGAGTTCAGCTTCAACAGATATAATAAAAAGATAAATTCAAAGCTTTGAACTCACCCATGAATCCTGTCCTCCTAGCTCAAGACCAGTCTTTCCTGCAGATCACTATCCAAGTTCAGGAGGAGTACCTTTAGCTTCTTGTTTGCTGTTCGCACCTAGGCTTGCCTTCTAAGCAGATTGATATTTTCTGACACTCAGGAAAACTTGTGGAGGCACTTGGTATCACTGAAAACCATTTAGCACGAACAGAAACATGTTTGATTCATATTCTAACGTTCGAAAGATAGAATTTACAGAAATTATTGACACATGTGAGTCATCAATTTCAGAGGTTAGAAACAATTCATTTATGACATTTCGGGACCGACTCGTCGAAAGAGGGTACGAAATGTTATTCAAATAAGATCAAATTGTAGAGATTATATTTATTTTAAAATTTGAAGATATGGGTATAGATAATTTAGTGACGCACATGAGGCCATCTTGTTCTCGTGAAGCGTGAAGAATGTGAAGATCAAAAATACATTTTGGAAGTTTAGATAAATATGCCAAAAGAATGCCGATATGTATATCGATTCGATAGGTGAACCGATCAGAATGTTCATAATGTAAACATATATACGACCTTTCATCTCCTCGTTGTGGAAAATTTATCTTTCCCGAAGGGAAATTCAAAAAGCAACCGACTCTTCGAGTGCTCAATTCAGAAAGGGACGAAGAAGGAAGAAGTCCTTTCAAAGAAGGAAGTCGATCTCCCTCTCACTCTGTCTATGTTCAGTGTTCAGTGTTACCAACCACTGAACAATTGAATGAATTGGAACATCTCAATAACATGATATACCAACATGAAATAAACAAAATAAAAAGTAACCAAACGTTTTACATTTCGTTACAAGCTCAAGGGTTTTTGGGAATGCTGAATCTGATACTGATAAAAAAAGTTGTCTAAAATAACCCCTTATATACTTTTCTCAAAAAACTCCTCTTTTCTCCCCCCAACACCGCAAGCCAATGGTAAATGAATATGTTCACTACGCCAATTACGTTTTTTCTCTAACATACAATCATCACCAAAATCTCAAGTAAATCGCAATTATAATAGCAGATATTCGGGGTATTCATGAAAAAAGTGAATTTAATTTGTTTTTTGCTCAAATCAGCTTTTGAGATTTCGAAAATATGAATTAAGGGGTTTTTGGGGATGCTGATTCTTAATATGATAAAAAAAGTTATCTAAATTGAGCCCTAATATCCTTTTCCCAAAAACAGCTTTTTTCACCTCCCAAAACCTCACGCCAATGGTCGATGAAAATGTTCACTATGCCAAATACTCCATTTACATTTACCTAACATATATTCACCACCAAAATTTCAAAAAAATCGCATTATTAATAACTGAGATATCAGGGTGTATTCATGAAAAGCGGGACACACTGTATATGGAGGACAGCCCCTAAACACACACTGAAACTTTTAGATTCTGTCCAAAAAGAGCCATTCGTCTCGTCGGTGATGCTGAGATTACAAGCTCACTCACTTCTCTGGAACACCCTGGAAAGTTGGCGATGTGTTTTATGGACATTTCAATGGACGATACTCTTCTGAAATGTCGTCAATCGTTCCACCTTTAACGGTGCCATCGAGACCGACCCGTCGAGGTCAGTCTTCACATCTTTTTGTAGTCACTTTGGAGGGCTCGCTCTTCCAGAGAACGGTAAAGCTTTGGAACCCACTGCCTCTGGAGCTGTCCCCTGAGGCATAAGGCCTGCAAAAATTCAAGACGAACACCAATTCCTATACCTAATTCCTCTCGGCTCTCACGATGTTATTTGAACATTACAGGATTTTACCCTTCGTGAGTGACAAAATATAAAAAAATTGTGCGTGAAAAGTAAATTATCTTGCCAGATATTCAAGTAGCATTCTCTCTCTCTCTCTCTTTTATACTTTGCATCAATAATCTTCGCTTTCATCAACTTGTTTTCTATTTTCGTAACAATCTGTTTTCAGTTCCAGATTTTTGATAAGTGCGAATATCATTTCAACCATTGATTACCCTGATGCCTCGGTAAAATGAACATTTATCTGGACCTACAAAAAAATAACAGCAGTTGAATACTGTATCTGTCTGTCATTCTTTGCCCACAGCAACTTCTATTTTTCACTTTTTGATTCATAATATTTCGGCACGAATCAACAACATGTGTTTGAATTATCCATTCTCGAGAACTCGATGGTTTGGCCAGTCTGGGATTCAAGGTTGTGGATTTAATCTGTTCTAATGATTTTGATTTAATTAATTATATCAAAATATTTCCTTTGTTGAAGGCCTATCTCCTCGTATCGCCGAACTGACTATGATTATTTAATATATTCAGTGATATTTTGATTTGTTTCATGAGATAGTTTCGTTCAATATAGCAACGAAGCATATTTTTGATGATCCGTTACCCAGGGCACTCGGTGACCTGACTCGTTCATTTTAATAATAATTAAAAACTTTTTAGTCACCCAGTACATTGTTCTTTCGAGCTTCAGCTACTTACGAAGGCTTTTCGATAAGACTTTATTCAAATACTTTCTTACATTCCTGAATACTTGCTCCCAACTAAGATTGTTTATAGATGTCTATCAGTAGAATTTCAGAAATTACTAAATTTGTTGAATAATGTAACTATTCTTCCGAATAGGCTGAAAAAAAAAACGGTAATTATGAAATATCATGAATATCATATAACTGATTTTGTTGAAATTTGGTATATTCATTTGAACTAATAAGGAGCTCATTCAACCTTAACCAGACTTAAATTATTAGCGACGGTGGCGTCTCAGTTGGCACCACAGCCAGAAATATTGTAAAAAAAAAGTATGCCACTGAGCAACGGAAAATACAACTTATTGGTCTCCAGCATTTACTTCATATCTAGCTTGGTTTTCGAGAAAAAAATAAAGTAACTCTATTGCAAATCACGAACACCTGCATTGGAGACCAGCTGACATTGATAGTAGAGTTTTTTCTACACATGTTTCATTTCAAAATGGAAAAGTTCATTCCTGTTTTGGATTATTGGTTTGTGAGACGTGAGATATTCTATACTTAAACGAAGAATATATTTGTCATACTTACTTGAAAATACTTAACGGCGAAACTGCAATTTTTCAATTTCGTACATAAAAGTAGGTCTTACTGTTCAAAATCTATATCTATGAAATGCATTCTATACGGAGAGACCTACAGCTTGGGATAATTTAAAAAAGAAAATTGATGGAGATTAAGGAATGGTCACTGATTTTTTAGTCATAAACTATTGACGGTACTCATATGGAGACAAAACTTTTTTTATTCCGTTCTTTGGTACTTCAAACGGACTCCCATCGTACATTCAGTTAGAAATTGCTTCGAATAACGCCCCAATATAAATACCATTAAGGAAAGATATAAAATATCTTGGAATTTATTTGGACTATCACTTAAACCGAAATCCAAAGCCAATAAAAAATTATGATAGTTAATCCTAAAATTTTAATAATGCTTAAGTCACTGAATAATGCATTAGTACTGACTGCTTCACCTAAATTATGGAATCATTATATGGGGGGGTTCATCGAATTACCTGGAAAAAAAATTGAAGTTACTCAAAAATGGATACTCAAACTTACATTTGATCAACCTTAGCGATATCAAACAGAATGGCTATACCTTTTTTCGTGCTAGGAATCGCACGTAAAAATGTAAGACCTCGTTAATCCTTAACTCGCAAAAGTTTCGACTTCTGAGAGCTGCCGTTCGTAAGGGGGCGACAGCTGGTTAAGGGAACAAAAAATTTTAAGTGGCATGCATTACTTGAAGAAAATATATTATAAAACATTAATAACACAATAGTATCCAAACAAGAACCAAAAAATAATATGCTTATATAATACAAGATGCAAATAGTTTTCAATAACTTCACCTGAGTTCACAAAACATTAATTCAAAAAAGTTTCATTTATATGTGTTCAAGGCTCTATAACATATTGCCATCTGATGCCATGTCGATGAACTTCAAACATAAAATACTTACTAACATGAAATTCAAAATAAATTAGTAAGTATCCCAAATTATGTAATACCATGACATATTTATCAATCATCTACTTTTAGTTGCGTCTTGAAGAAGAAAATACATTTTTTCGAAAGCTTGACATAAAAACTAAGAAATCTCCTTAATGGACCTTTACATTTACGAAAAATAAATTGCAAAACTCTTTTAAATCGATAGATTCTATTCTGAAATGTTAATTTAACAAAGAGTTCCACTATATTTTTTTCATTTTGAAAATATATCTCTTTTGAAAGTGTACCGCTGACGTCACGTTCATCGGAAAGAACCCCCACCACAATCCACGTTCCGAAACATTCAATACCGTTCTCCTCAAAAATATAGATTCTAACTTGGTATAAGCCATTGAGAAATAATTAAAATTTCGTCACTTGATCGACTCATTGAAAAATATCCACATTTTAGCTACTTTTTATTGTTTTTGTAACTTTCAAATTTCCTGAACGGACCGACCATCCTTTCGATGAAGAACGAGCATTGACAACACCGCAAATCAGTATGACAGTTCTCATGCAATAAAAGTGATCTCGAGATATGTGGTTAATGTTTGTTTTTATTTACATTTAACTGATACATTCATTATTACTGTAGCGAGGTGTTATTATGGCCGATCTGATGTGAATTTATTTGTGTGTTAAATATGGAAAGGCTTCGTGAAGGGAAGTTCGTATAATTTACCGAGGGTAGATTATGAGATGATTGACAAATATAAATAAATTTTTTGCAATGACTAAAATTTAAAATCGTTCCTTGAACGCTGCTTGAATACAGTAATATTCAGTTGGAAATGTTTTTCACAAAAACATAATTATATTTCCGCTTTTTACACAAGGTTTATTATTCATTGCTTCGAACCACATTTTACAATGCGCTTCATAGGTATTTAGGAGCATAAAAAATTGTTTATTAGAATATTCACTGGTGTTCAGACACACGGGTACGAAGCACCTTTTCGACATGTTCACAGTTATTGCAGGGATACAGATACAGGAATAAGGAAAAAAATGTATAGCACAAACAACAAAAACATTCCAAAACTTTGAAAACCACATTAACCACAAAAAAGAAATCAAGTAGGGCTTGTTCGTTTGCAGCATACCAATGTGATGAACTGCTCTACTTAACTAAATATTGAAGTAGGCAAACGAAAAGTTTACAGAAATTAGCCTTTTTTGCCATAACAAATACAGATACATGAATGCGTGGGTGGGAAACAACTTTCTTATATCCAACGGAGGCGATCCATAACATACAGTGGAGGTGAGAACTTACTGGGTAGGTAAAAATCTTACTCCACCAAATTATTTGGTATTTGGTATTTGGTAAGTTTTTTACCTACCCAGTAAACTTTCTTATAAATGAAATTTAGTTGAAAACTTTCATCAAAAATACTCATTACCTCAAACTTCAGTAATGCAAGCTTGAATATACACTAAGGTCTACTGTGTTTTCGATAATTACTTATAGCAAATTTTTTTAATTTTTTTGTAAAAATTGGGAAACACCTAATTTATTGAGCCCAAAGCAAAGAAAACCAAAATGACTGACAAAGTACCTAATCCATGGCATGAATTTCAACAGCTGTAAAGTAACGTATTATGTAATTAAACATTAATTTCTTGTATCATTACCATTAATGAAAAATTATGTTCCCTTGAACTATCTTTTGTATTTTTTGAAGATACTTATATACAGGGTGTCAATTTGAAAACTTCCCACCCTTAATATCTTCCTTCCAGTAAACAATATGAGTAATCGAAAAAACAGGTCAATTTTATTGTCAAGGGGGACACTTTCAAGGACTATTTGTAGCCCTCGTGGTTCAACCCCCTAGGAGGGGTAGATGTTACCCTTCGAATTTTAAATGGGAAGGAGGGTCAAGTGGCACATCATTTTGATGGGCGTTCAATTCTTGTTCCAATGGTACCCTGACTTATTATTTTGTGATGAGCATTTTCCGAAAAATTGCGTTCTAAACTAACAGAAGTAATTATTAGAACGCCTATACTGAGATGCATGGTTTGGCCAGAACTGGTTAGAATATTAGGTGGTACCGTTCCAACCCTGTATTAGGGGTAACATTAGCCATTAGCTCCAAACACTTTACATAAAAAAGTAGTCTAATAGTAAAACGTAGATGGTAGTAAAGTTGTGTTTATTAAATGCTGAATTTTTAAGTGTCATCGCAGAAATTGTACAGATAGCCTTCCTTTTTTGCTACTTCTGCTGTAAAAAGTTTCTGTTTTCCGGCAAAAAATTGGTTAGCAAATTTGAACTATGTGGTAGTATTGTGAATACCGTTGTACCTGTTGGGCTGTTTAGGAATTACTTTAATAAGTGTATAAAAGTGTAAAAATGGTTTACATTGTTCAAGACAGAATTGAAATGATTGTAATTTATGGAGAAGTTGGAAAGTGCGCACGAAGGGCGGCATGTCTTTTTAACGAAAGACATCCAAATTGTAATGTAAGTCACCGGTATGTGCTTGATTTGGTGAATAAGTTTTACAAAACTGGTTCAGTGACAAATAAAAAAAGAAATAACCCCAGAGTACTAAATGAAGCAGCTCAAATTGAAGTTTTGGGAACATTTGCTGCAGAGCCCACGAGCTCCTTACGATCAGTATCAGAACAGACGCGAATGTCACGCGAGACTATAATAAAAGCATTGAAAATGCATAAATTTCATCCATATAAAATGCAGATTCTTCAAGAGCTCCACGAGGATGATTATGATAGAAGAATAGAGTTTTGCGAAATCATGTCTCATCGAGTCAATACCATCCCTAATCTTCTGTTAAACATCTGTTTCAGCGATGAGTGTTCATTTTTTCTGAATGGCAATGTTAATAGACAAAATTGTCGCTATTGGAGTGACGAAAACCCACATATTTTTCGGGAAGGGCATACACAACACCCACAAAAAGTTAATGTTTGGGCTGGTATTCTTGGAAATGCCATTCTTGGTCCATTATTTCTGGAAGAAAACTTGACTGGCAATCTGTACCTTGATATGCTTGAAGAGACTATCGATCCTCTTATAACTCACGAGCTAGAAACTCAAATTGATGCAGAAGGTAATGAACTTTTGCCTGAGGATCTGTTACATTACCAGCAGGACGGTGCTCCACCTCATTATTTTCTTCCCGTCCGACAGTGGTTAAACGAGAGATTTCCGGGTAGATGGATTGGCAGAAGGGGAGCAGTTGAATGGCCTCCGAGATCACTGGATTTAACACCCTTAGATTTCTTTCTTTGGGGGCATCTTAAATCCGTTGTTTATAAAACACAACCTTCTGATATTGACGAACTTAAAAGACGAATTACAGCAGCATGCCAGTCAATTCCTAGTGAAGTTTTCCGTAATGTTAGAGGGGAGTTCGAAAACAGACTGTATTACTGTATGGAGCAAAATGGACAACATTTCGAACAGCTAATAAGATAAGCTTAAGTAGATTTTATGTTGGAAATGTCTTTCTCGCAAATTAAATTTTATTGTGTAGAAGGAAAATAACCACCAAATAAAAAATCCCATGCATAATAAATTTATTCCTGTCATTCAAGGGTTGGAGCGGTGCCACCTACTCTTCTAAACATTTTTATTAAAGGGAGTCAATACAATAATGCATCTCAGTATAGGCGTTCTAATAATTACTTCTGTTAGTTTAGAACGCAATTTTTCGGAAAATGCTCATCACAAAATGATAAGTCAGGCTACCATTGGAACAAGAATTGAACGCCCATCAAAATGATGTGCCACTTGACCCCCCTTCCCATTTAAAATTCTAAGGGTAACATCTACCCCTCCTAGGGGGTTGAACCACGAGGGCTACAAATAGTCCGTGAAAGTGTCCTCCTTGACAATAAAATTGACCTGTTTTTTCGATTACTCATATTGTTTACTGGAAGGAAGATATTAAGGGTGGGAAGTTTTCAAATTGACACCCTGTATAGTTCTGTATAAAGTATAGTATTCAACACGCGTATAGTGGCCATTACCCTCTAAGATGTTATTTCATCTCCGTGGGTATTTGCCTTCATACCATAGTGAAATAATCTGCATTTGTCTGTTATTATTAAACTGTTTTCGGATTGAAACTTCTCACCTAAAACATTTGTATTGATAGAGAATTCCGATATCAACAAAATTAAATATCTACACAAAAACATATTTGCCATCGAAGCTTATCCAAAATTATTTATTACATATGAAACTCCTCAATCAATTAGTTTGAATTTAATAGCCTAATCCGTGATAGGTGTACCTGCATACGATAATGAATAATGGCCAGTAAATGCAGATAAGGTCGTTTTGTCATCAGGCTAGTACAAGAGTTAGCAAAACATAGTTCATACATCATTCAGATATCTATCATTCAGTTTCACCATTCAGTTAGCAGCTCGAGTTATACAGTTCTACGCTCCAGTCTTACACTTCAGTTCTACGAGTCAGCTCTACGCTTCAGTTCTTCGTGACAATATTATTTTAATAGCAGTAAAACTCATAGTTGTCAATTAGCAGCGTTACCATCATGAATAATTTCACTAACACTGAAATGGCTGACATGCACCTTATTTATGGATTAGCAAATGGAAATTCGGAAGAAGTACTGAGAATTTACCAAGACAGTTATCCTAATAGAGTAACTCCTTGTGCTGAAACATTTAGAACGCTACATGCAAGATTATGTGAAACTGGGAGTTTCAATAAAAATGCAGATGGTGGAAGACCAGAAATGGTAACAACGCCTGAAATAGAAGAACCCATACTTATGCGATAGAAAAAGATCCTTCAAATAGTACCAGGAAGATTGCACTGCAGCTTTAAGTCAACCCAAAAACCTTTTGGAAACTTCTAAAAAGAAACCTCCTATACCCATTTCACATATACATATACATACATACATATACAAGATTAGTGATTTGCAGGTGGTTGATTCATATCATGGCATACAATAATAATTTTTTACCAAACATTTCATTTAGGGACTAGGCAAATTTTTCAGGAAATGCCATTATGAACTTCCACAATGACTATTTTTGGGCAGACGAAACTAGCAACGCTATTAGAGAAAATCATTTTCAGCATCAATTTTCGCTGAACGTTTGGCTAGGAATTATTGGCTCATTTTTTTAACGGAAAGATTAACAGGTGAATCCTACAAAGACTTTTTGCGAGATCATTTACCCATTTTGTTAGAAAAAGTACCTATACTTGTAAGAGGCAACATGTGGTTTATGCACGACGGGGCTCCAGCTCATTTCAGTCTTCTTGCGACATCACCTAACCTAATTGCTGGATTGGACGTGCAGGACCTCAACATTTGACCAGCTCGCAGTTCTGATATGAATCCTGTAGATTTTTATCTATGCGGTCATCTGAAGGCTCTTGTTTATAAAACACCTGTACTAGATGTGAATGACTTGAGGAATTGAATAACTGACAATTGCAATATAATAAGGACTACTCCAGGAATTTTTGAACGCGTCAGATAATCAATAGCAAATTGAATGCGGCTCATTTACTGTAATATCACAATTGCTAATATTTTTATTTTTGGTTTTTATTTTGTATTTTATTTTTTCTCGAAAACGTAGCAAGATATGAAGAAAATACTGGAGACTAAAAAGCTGTATTTTCAGTTGTTCAATCTAAAAAATTGAAAATCTACGAAAAAAAAGCAATGGCGTACTTTTTTTAGAATTATGTTGGCTGTGGTGCCCACTGAGACGCCACTGGCCCTAATAATTCCAATCTAGTTAGGGCTAAATGAGCACTTTATTAGTTCAAATGAATACACCAAATGTCAACCAAATTGATTTAGGATATTCATGATATTTATTTTATAAGTACATTTTTTATCTTTCAAAGCCCTATATATCAGAAACTAAGTAACTCAGGACATTTATTCATAGGAACTTTTCTTTTCAAAATGACCTAAAGAATCACACCCTGCAAGAAGCCGTAGGTAGAGAACACGCCGTATGAATTAAGCGCGCGGTGTGACAACCAAATGCGTGTGCACGGAGGTACGGAAATCGGAGATGTCCACCTCATCCGGCTGGCTACGCTCCGAGCACAGCAACATCGCAAATCCAGCAAGTCTTCTTACTGAATCAGGCAGGAACAGTACGAATTCTTTTTTTATTGTTGTTGGTATTACCAACGGCGTCTCATACGCCTATGCCAGGCTGTAGATTGCTAAAGAAGCTACACCCTGGCCAGAAATACTTTGGAAAACCATTATCGTAAATAACCGTGAATCGCAAATTGTCGAAGCTAAAATAGCCAAAAAAGCTCGGGTGAGCCATCCGAGTAGCACTACCCAGCAGAATACTGTCCGGGCTCTCTCGTGGCACCCAGACGACTGAAGTTTTTGAGTCGTCTCGCGTTCATAAATAGAAAAAGTGGATATTTACTCCGGCCAATGCCGGAGCAGAGCCGCTGGTGAGTGCTGGTGGGCGGAGCCTATTGGATCTCCGCTCCCAGATTCAGATATACTCACAAGTTGTTATCTTTTGCCAAAAAATGAAAAATAAATGAAGTTTGAAGAATTATTTGGCGAGACCATATCTGGAGGGAAGACTCCGATAGGCTCCGCCCACCGCGGCTTTGCTTCGGCATTGGCCGGAGCATATGTCAGCTTTTATTATTTAAGAAGCCCGTTTTGGCTGGAATAAGCAGTCACTCGGGTGCTTCCGAGGAGGTATGTGTATACCTGGTGAGTGCACCCTACCCGGGTGACTAACACGACTTTTCGCGAGTTATTTTTGGTGCTGGAAAGTAACCAAACAGAGCCTTTCTCATAGTAGATGGTTCATTTTCGGCGAGTAATGGAATCTCCGGCCTGTCCTGATTGCATTGGTTTGGAAATTCGTTGGGAACTCCAACAGAATTATAAAAGAATTCGGAGTTAACTCCACTACGAACAATGCCTGAGTTCTTTTCAGGACTCTAGTGCATAGTGTTGCTGCTACCAGTCTACAATAGTCTGAATCCAAGGACAATCCGAGGCTGCAAATGGGGAACAAACAAATTTTGCTTCAATGCCGGCGCTTCGAGGACAAAGACTGAGCTAGTCGGAAGAAACCCGTCGTTATTTCCGGAACCCGAGCGTCGGCGGATGTTGACATGGCGCCCGTAGTGGGGCCCCGCGAAACCAACTACGATTTCACGATATCCTCAGTGGAGGTAGGGACCCACTGTTCCAGTAGCCCGGATTTGGAGGAAGATGGCTGATCAAAAGATTCTTGGGATGCCCTCTCGAGACGGTTCTGGTGCAAGCTATACCGGTGGAATCGAGGGTGCCTGCATTCTTCGTGGGTTCGAAGACAATGGTCTAAAAATCCCGCAGCCAGCCTGTTGTTCCTGAGCCGGATGGCTAGGGCAAAACGACAAGACGATGTCGCGTCGATCAACAGAGCTGGTTGTCCTTCGCCAGTGGGCAAGGGCGGAGTAATGCAAGGTATAGCCTCTTTGTAAGCCGGAAAGCGAGCAGGCAGAACTAGTTTCGTGGAGAAGTATCCCAGAATCTGATGATGAAGTCGAAGACAGAAGACGGAGCAGTAACACAATTTTATTTTTAGGTACCTGTACATAATGGCCGTTGTGCCCATGTATATAGTAGTAATTAAGTGTATATATTTTATTTTTAGGTTCTCTTTTAGGATGAATGTGGAAATAAAGGCGAATAGCCCATGTCAAAAAAATTAAAGGTACTTTTCAGGACACTCCCAACGAATTTCTGGCCAATCCAACATGACAAGCGATTCCTTAAAGGGGGGCCGTGTTATCTTTTGCCGAAAAATGAAAAATAAATGAAGTTTGAAGAATTATTTGGCGAGACCATATCTGGAGGGAAGACTCCGATAGGCTCCGCCCACCGCGGCTTTGCTTCGGCATTGGCCGGAGCAAATGTCAGCTTTTATTATTTAAGAAGCCCGTTTTGGCTGGAATAACCAGTCACTCGAGAGCTTCCGAGGAGGTATGTGTATACCTGGTGAGTGCAACCTACTCGGGTGACTCACACGACTTTTTGCGAGTTATTTTTGGTGCTGGAAAGTAACCAAAAAGAGCCTTTCTCATAGTAGATGGTTCATTTTCGGCAAGTAATGGAATCTCCGGCCTGCCCTGATTGCATTGGTTTGGAAATTCGTTGGGAACACCAACAGAATTATAAAAGAATTCGGAGTTTACTCCACTACGAACTATGCCTGAGTTCTTTTTAGGACTCTAGTGCATAGTGTTGCTGCTACCAGTCTACAATAGTCTGAATCCAAGGACAATCCGAGGCTGCAAAAGGGGAACAAACAGATTTTGCTTCAATGCCGGCGCTTCGAGGACAAATACTGAGCTAGTCGGAAGAAACCCGTCGTTATTTCCGGAACCCGAGCGTCGGCGGATGTTGACAAAGTGCAAATTTTTCATTTCGTATTTCTGGCCGAGGATGACAGGTGCGCCCTTTTTTTGACTGCTGACGGCGTTTGTTCCATGAAACTTCGGGATGACCATGTTAGTCTCGTTTTAATTATTATGAACTACTAGCATTTTTAGATTTTATAAAACTCTTTCACCGACCAAATTTTTTGACGTGTTTAGCGGACTGACGCGTACTCTTCCAATATTCTGCATACTGACTATGTCCGCATAGTCTTTTTGTTGTCTTGCTATCCACAGACTTATTTTCAGATTTTATAAAATAGTTGCGATATACTTGTTTTTTACAAGTTCGGAACGACCCTCTCGCCAAAACTGGCTGACTGACGTCAGGCTATTGACATTCAACCTATTTATGACCTAATATTAAAATATCAGCCTTAATATATAAAACTGTTGCATGTTTGGGCCCTCAGCTCTCCGACTATACTGTTTAATAGGCTTTCACTCCATTTCACTGTAGTGTTTTGGTTATTAATTGTAGCTTTCCTGAAGAAGACAGTATTCACTGTTGAATTATCGGAAATATAGTATTAAAATAGTACATATTTTGCATGCTGCTATATCCAAAATTTCCCTGTCTTTACTTCGGACAATATATCAATGATATATTTATATAAATATAGAAGTGTGTTATGCATTTATTATTATGGTGTTTTATTATATTGTCGATGTTGTTTTCTTATTCTGTATGGTTACATTTTGATTTGCATTCATTGATTTTGAAAGTTCTGAAACATGAATAAATGTCGTTCAACTTATAAAGTATTTGCAATTTAGAAAATTGTGGACCAAGAATTCTAAGTGAAAGTGATTGGAATCTGGAGCATATAAAACATAAGCAGAAGCAGAAGTATTCAGAGAATACATCCAGACGATATATTCAGAAATGTTATCCATGTCTAATACTACAGTTCCTCCATCGTTTGAAGAATTGGAAGGAAGCGCTAATTATATGGATTGGAAGTATAACATGGAAATCTACTTGATAAACTGTGACCTGAGGGAGTTTGTTGATAGAAGTGTTGAATCTGAAGGACAAGATGAAAATCAAAAGAAAGTTGATGAAAAAAATGATAGAAGGCCATTGGTAGCAGTTATATCTGGTGTGAAAACATACATTCACAAAGAAATTCGAGAATTAAAGTCAGGAAAAGTAGTTTGGGATCGCTTGAGAAACATATCTGAATCTGAAGGAGTGGCAGCTCTCATCAAACAACTAGTTCTAAACAAGAAGATGAAAATTGTGTTTTGAAATTGACAATAAATTAAGTGAAATAAAGGTGATTAGCAGAAGCGAAAAAATATAAAAACGATGGAAAAGAATCTGCATTCTTATCGCAAAAGCATGATATACGTGGATATGGAATTCACAAGTTTAGAGCAAAGTGAAACAACTGCCACTAGTATGGTCATAAATCTAAAATTTATCTATTTCCAAAATGTATACGTGACTTTTAGGAATCGACAATCAAAGAAATCAGAAACAGGACTCAGTATTACAGAACTACGAAATGAAAACTTATGCAAAGAAGACTGGTATGTCGACTCTGGTGCATCATTTCATCTAACGGGTCGTTCTGACTGGCTACGTATGATATGCATAGTAAGATTTGTTCCGAGATCCAAATTCAATGTAATTTCCTGCAAGCAATTGTCGAAAAGGGGCATGGCATTATTCGAAAATGAAAGGACATGTGAAATAAGATATGGAAAATCTAGTAGCTCCATAGCAATTGCAAAATTTACAAATGGAGAATTATATAAACTAGCTTGCTTCGTTAAAAAATCTGAGCTTTAAAATGCAAAAATTTAAATCACGCTTAATATTTGGCATCGCCCTCTAGGTCATTTGAGTTTTTGATATCTGAAGTTTGTCAAGTTTATGCCTGTGTCTAAAATCTCCTGATTGGGAATTATAACATCCCAAGTAGCACACCTATATTGGTGGAATATTGGTACAATATTGCGAACTTATTGGCGAAATATTTGAAATGCAATATTGGCGTGAAAAAAATGTGAACGTTCGGCGATATTGGTCCAATATTACTTGAATAATATTGGCGAAATATTCTCGAAGAAATATTGGCCCCAAAATATTCAGCGATATTGGTACAATATCGCTGGTACAATATTCTGAAAAAATTGGCAAAACATTCAAACGTTGCATTGTCGAGAAGTAGGATGTGAACATTCTGCTATTTTGGTCAAATATCGTTTATGTTGGGAATCATCATTATGATCAGCCATGGAAAATAGGAAAAAGAAAGGGGTTGTTATAGATATAGAAAAATAATAATATATTTTTGATGTTGTCAAAATACAAAAAATAAAAAACATTATCCAGTTGTTAAAGTAGTTATTTCTGAACGAAGTAAGAACATTACAAATTGGCGACGAGATAAAGAACGAAATCTACAACTTCAGGAATGCCAAACCAGTCGGAAACCAGTCTCACAAGTCATTCCAGTACTATGATGAGAAGTACGTACGGAAAAGTACGCGAGTTTGTCCCAGAATCTGATACCTGGGATATCTACGAATAGCTACAATATTATTTCGAAGCTAATGAAATAAGAGATTCTTCGACCAAAAAAGCTATCCTTCTGTCCACCTACGGAACTAGTTTATTCATGACAATTCGATCCGTTGCAGCACCAAGTCAAATCAAGGATTCAACCTATGAGAATATCGTTGACTTACTGAAGAAAAGGTATAATCCCCAGCAGAACAAAATCATCGAACGCTTTAAATTCAACCAGAGAATCCAAAAACCTGGTGAATCGATTCAAGAATTCATCGCAGCTCTTCGTAGTTTGAGCCAGTTCTGTGAATTCACAGATTTAGATGACATGTTACGTGACCGGTTGGTGATCAGAGTTAAGGACGAAGGACGAAGCTACAGATGAAGCACAAACTAGTGAAAATACCCAGAAGAATATGATTGATCTGAAAAATAATCATGTTTCAAATTATATTAATAAAATACACTCCAACCAGAACTCATCCAGGAATTCCAAGAAGACGATTTCGATAATAGAAAACCCACAGTGGAAGACATGTTTTAGATGTGCAATTTTTGTGGAAATACAGGGCACATATTGAAGGCATGTATCACAAAAAAGAAATCTAGAATTACTGGAAAGAATCAAAGTTTGCATAGATTCCCCAAACGAAGTGAAGCTACACACACAATCGGAAGTGAAAATGACCAGAATGTAGTTCACATCGATGAATACATCAACTATCATAACAATTGTCAACGTGACAGTGTGCCAGCATTAAAAAAAATCGTAGAAATTGAGGGGCATTCTATCGAAATGAAAGTCGATTCAGGTGCTGGATATTCCATCATCGGTGAAACAGAATTCAATGAAGTTCTACCCCACAAGAAGTTGAACAAGTCAAATATACAACTTCACACATGGGGCCAACAGAAATTGCCAGTGGTCGGTGAAGTTCCAGTGAAGGTAAAAAACAGCGAGAATATAGCCAAATTACCTTTAATAGTGATAAAAGGAAATGGACCTGCATTGGTAGGAAGAAATTGGTTCGATTTTCTGAATATTGCCATTCCAGATTCAATCCTGAAAATCACAAATTCAGTTCCTGTCCAGCTACAAAGTTACAGTGAAGTTTTTGCCGATAATTTAGGAGGATACAAAGGTGAACCAGTGAATATTCCAATCAAAGAAAACGCTATTCCTATATTTTGCCGTGCCAGACCAGTCCCTTTTGCCTTGAGAGAGAAAGTTGAAAGAGAAATAGATCTCATGGTGAAAGAAGGAGTATTGGAACCAGTCAAGTATTCTGAATGGGCATCACCAGTGGTACCCGTGTTGAAAAGTGATGGAAGAATTCGACTTTGTGGTGATTATAGAAGAATCAACCAGGTTGTTATCAGTGAAGTTTTTCCTTTGCCCACGAATACAGAGGTGTTTTCAAAACTTGCTGGTGGAAAAATTTTTCACGAAATTAGATTTGGATCGAGCTTACACCCAGGTTCGAGTAACAGAAAATACGTCAAAATTACTGACACTGAATACTCATCGAGGATTATACAGGGTGACCAGATTACCGTTTGGAGTATGCTCGTCTCCTTCAATTTTCCAGCGGATTATGGAATCACTCCTCATTGACATTCCAGGAACTGTTGTTTATCTTGATGATATACTCATAACAGGATCATCCGAAGAAGAACATTGGTTCAGAGTGAATCAAGTGTTGAGGAGAATACAAGACCAGGGATTGCATTTGAAGGCTGAAAAATGTCACTTTGCTGTCAAAGAAATCATTTATCTTGGATTCAAAATCGATTACTCCGGTATCCATCCAACTGAAGAGAAAATCCAGGCTATCCAGAAAGCACCAATTCCAGAAAATAAAGAACAACTCCAAGCTTTTTTGGGTTTGATCAATTTTTATGAAAGATTCATGGAAAATAAAGCGACATAATTGAATCCATTACATAATTTACTCCAGAAAAACGTAAAATTTAGATGGACTGAACAAGAGGAAGCCGGTTTCAAAGCAGCAAAAAATTTTTTGAGCTCAGATTCTGTTTTGGTACACTACTCTCCAGATTTGCCCTTGATTGTAGCGGGAGATGCTTCACAATATGGCATTGGTGCAGTGTTGTCTCATCAGCTAGAGGATGGAACCGAGGTGCCTATAGCCTACGCATCCCGTACGCTGCTGAAGAATGAAAGGAACTATTCTCAAGTAGATAAAGAAGCTTTGTCATTGGTATTTGCTGTTAAGAAGTTCCACCAGTATTTAGCAGGTCGTTTTTTCACCTCTGATTGGTCTTTTCAACCAAGAAAAACAGATACCTGACATTATTCCACCCAGATTGTTGAGATGGTCCTTGATTCTCAATTCCTACCGATTCAAAATCGTTTATAAACATCATGGTAATGTTGATGGGTTGAGTAGCCTGCCACTTCCGACCGTAGAGACTGATAATCCAGAACCTGCAGAAGTTTTGTTGATAGAATCTGAGGATAAGTTCATTTCTCCAGAGAAAATTGCAAAATTATCCAAAACTGATCCAGTCATTACAAAAGTAATTAGTTCGCTAAAAAATGGCTGGAACTTAAATGAAGATTCGAAAGATTTTCATATCTACAAACAACATTGGCAAGAAATGTCAGTTCAACGAGATTGCTTATTGAGAGGGAGCAGAGTGGTTGTTCCTGATAAAATGAGGAAAGATGTTTTGGACCTGTTTCACCAGACTCACCTTGGCATCAATCGTACCAAAGCATGGGTACGAAGTTATATTTGGTGGCCAAAAATAGACTCTCAGATAGAAGAACTAGTCAGATGTTGCAGAACCTGTCAAAATAACCGAGAAATGCCAGCTAGTGCACCAGTTTTACCATGGAGATATCCAGATGGACCTTGGCAAAGACTTCACATCGATTTCACCGGACCAATCGATGGAAGAATGTTTTTCATTCTCATAGATGCATTTTGCAAGTGGCCAGAAATTTTAGTAGTTCAGTCCACATCCTCGAAGGCAGTGATTGATATTTTAAGAAGATTGCTTTCTACACATGGATTGCCAGTCAGCATTGTTTCAGATAATGCCAGATGTTTCAAGTCTGAAGAGTTTGAAGATTTTCTGAAGAAGAATGGAATTCGTCATATATGTTCTGCTCCATACCACCCAGCTACGAATGGACAAGCAGAAAGATTAGTCAAGACTTTGAAACAAAATTTATACAAATTTGATCCTAGAAAAAATTTCAATCATCAACTTTCAAATCTGCTTTTCATGCTGAGGATAACACCGAGTACGACAACTGAAAATTCTCCATGCGATCTACTGATGGGAAGGAAAATAAGATCAGTACTAGATCTCATTCATCCAGGAGCATATCCATTGAAGGTGCATAATAAACATGATACTGTTTTGGACAGGATTGTTCAACAGAAAACATCCCCAACAAGAATTATAGAGAAAGGAGAAAACATTATATATAGAGACTATACTTCAAGTGACAATAAATGGGTACCAGGCATCATACAAGAAGTTGAGGGTGCAAGAAACTTGACAATACGAAATGAACAAGGGAACCTAGTAAAAAGGCACATTGATCAAGTTTTAAAGAATGCTAATGTTCCAAAAAATCAAACCATTGTGGCAGAAACATCTTTACCATCACCTATCATTGAAGAAAATACTCCAAATCATGAAGAAGTATTTCCTTTTTCGATACCTACTTCGAATGATACACCTTCAACATCGGAAATAGTACCAAACTTGGACGAATCGACGATGCTGAGAAGGTCCTCAAGAAGGAAGAAGATGCTTGCTAGATACTATCAATCTTAAAGATTGAGGGGGAAGAAGTGTTGGGAATCATCATTATGATCAGCCATGGAAAAAAGGAAAAAGAAAGGGGTTGTTATAGATATAGAAAAATAATAATATATTTTTGATGTTGTTAAAATACAAAAAAAAAAACATTATCAAAATAGTTATTTCTGAACGAAGTAAGAACATTACAGTTTAGACTTTTCAAAAATAGTATTGGTGGAATATTCTTGAACCAATAATGGCTTCAAAACATTTATCGATTTTGGTACAATATCATTTGGATTTATTGGTGGAAGTGAATATACCTTGGTGAATTATTGAATGTCTTTCAGTTAATCAAGTCCAAAGTCTGCCTTTTGATCGCCATAACTGAGTAAGCTGTTTTAAAAACAAGTTATGGGAAGTATTCAATATATTTTCTTAGGTTTCAGAAAAAGTTCTATATGTAGAGCCACCTAGCAGATTTTTATCCAGGTTTGATCATAATATAATTTTGATATGTTTCATTGAATATTCGGCAAATATTCAAAATTCATCTTAATGTAGATGTAGGAAACAATATGGAGACAATATTGTTTTAACGATATCGGTAAATATTATTGAAGCAATATTGACCCATTATTAATTAATAATATTTGTTGAATATTGGCAAAATAATATTCAACCTGTGTAATTACAATTTGTTGAATGAAGTTGAAATGATATTCAACCAATGTGCTATTAAACTTGGAAATACAATATAGTTTTTCATCTCTAGTATCGATATGACTGGAATATTGGGATTGGATTATTTTTTCTAGATGTAGAAAACAATATATAGACAATGATGTCTTATCGATATTGGTAAAAATAATTCATCCAATATTGACTCAATCATTATGACAGAGATAGACGAAATTTAAGTGACAGCGAGAAGGCGCAAGAGTCATGGTCAAGATACTTAAGGATGGAAAACTCTAAAATGGTAGATAACTCCGTTGGTCAGCTGAAATCTACACTGAAATGTACTTATTGTGGTCACTGTTCAGTTTCCTTCGATCCATTCTGGGACCTTTCCCTATACCAATACCTCAAAGAACAGGCCAACTAGGACTATCACACTGTTTAGATTCATTCACAGAGGAAGAAACTTTGGATGGAGACGAGAAGCCGATATGTGCGAAGTGCAACAAAATAAGGAAGTGCACGAAATCCATATCAATTCATAAATTTCCGAAAATGTTAGTTATTCATTTTAATCGTTTTTCATCCAAAGAAAGATTCCGAGAGAAATTGAATTTCACCATTGATTTTCCTTTAGAGGAATTGGACTTGAGTAAATACGCAGCAAATAACGTGCATCCATGTCGCTACAGTCTGTACGCATTGTGTAATCATAGTGGGACAACCAATAGCGGACACTACACAGCTTACTGTAGACATCCATATGCTGGTTCGTGGCACGAGTATGATGATTCACGAGTTTCCTCAATTTCATCTGAATCGTTTGTGAGCGGAGAGGCCGTTGTTCTCTTTTATGAGGAGGAAGGCAGTAATTCTCACATTTAGTTTTATTCTTATTTTGTATTTATATTACATGTGACAATCTACATTCAAAACAGGTTCAACCAATATTCCACCAATATTATTAAAATAATATTGTTTTTTGAATATTCACCCATATTAGACCAACAAGATTTTATTTCTTTCAGTAATAACTTGACAAGGCTGAAAATTTTTCGAAAAAAGGAATTACCTTCGTTTGTAAAATGTTTTGCTCAGTTTAATGGTGAGAAAATTTATAGGATGGTCCATTCAAAAAATTGTTGCTTTGTGTTGATCCGCTTTGAAAAAACACTCTGTATATTCAGAAATATTTTTTTAAACAAGCAACAAAGTAAACCGTCTAACTTTTATCTCCAACATATTTTCGTACTCCTTATGTTAGACGAGATACTGTACTTCCTTACACTAATGGGCCACCCTGTATATATTTGATTCAAATCTGAGTTGATGGCATTGATATTGTTGATATTGTCCTCTACATTTGATTCACAAGCAATATACACTTTCCTATCATCTGCATACAGATGAATTTTTGAAGAGGATATCGCGTTGTGCAAGTATGATGTGAATATTGAGAATAAAAGTGGACCAAGTAAACTACATGGGGAACCCCAGAATATGTAGCTCTGTAGTCAGAACACGGATCATTATCTATTTCCACTCGTTGTAATCGTCCATACAGTCTGCTACGGTCGGGCCACGAACTTTCTCCTCGGGATTAAATGTGTCACTTTAGTCCTAAATTCTATTATTCGCGATGCAGTCAAAAATAGACAAGTAGACGTTAGGAAAAGTTTCCAAAAATGGAATGGTTGCCGATTCCTCAACCAAAGCACTCTGTTCCCAAAAACATGAATGTTGCAGAGCAGAGATGGGAGTTCATAAAGTGTGTTTAAGCATTTATCATGAAACGGAGTTTTATTATATTGTCGATGTTGAATTTTCTCATTTTGTATGGTTACATATTGATTTATTTTGTTTTTCAAAGTTTTGAAAAATAAAGTGAATAGCATTCACTGCGTATCATTTAAAGTTTCAAAGTATTTGGAATGTGAAAATAAAAATCATATTTGCCATTGCTTTGACATTCTTGCAAATCTAGTTAATTCGTAAGTTGAACAAAGAACACTTATATTTAATTTTGACGACAAAACATGCATGCACAAGGCAGGCAACATTGATTGGACCAAGCCACCGGCAGTTTAAGCCAAGGAATTTATCAGAGTGCAGCACCTTTACGCCGTATCATCATAAAATCTACTCTGAACAAATATCTTTAATAAACCGAGACACTCCGCTCGACGTTTTTATTGGAAGAGTTGCAGTTTTGCTGGTACCCCTGGAGGACCTGAGGTCAGATATCGTCTCTCGAACGAGCACAATTACACCGGTTGTGGATGTATAATCGCTTCTAATCGTAGACCTCGACATTCGAATAGAAGAACAAATCCCACTGGAACTATTTTTCACGAAAATTATCGAATAATCGGAAAAACTTGAAATATCTGAAAGTCGAAATTAGTGTTTTGGAAAATACGAAATAACTGAGAAACGGTTGATATTTCCACAATTTACCGATATATATCATTTGACCGTCTTCAGAAAATCTTTAAAAAATGGCCAAACATCGAGATATTGACCGTGCTAATGAAATAAATCACCAAAAACTCGAAAACGAAACCAGATATCGAAAAATTCTTTATGAACGTTTCGTAGTTCTTGAAAAGGTCTACAAAAAGTTCTATTGAAATTTCTCGCACTCGGATTTTTGATAATTTACCACCTCTCCCTGGCACCACGAATTTTTCCGGGAGCTTTGCGCCCTAATTTTTTATTATTCCCCCCACCTCCCTCTCCAAATTTTTCAGGGCGGTTCGCGAAAATATTGAATATTTTTATATAACCACCAAAAACTCCTGTCCTCGAACAGATCTACAACAAGTTTGCATTAAATTTTTTGACATCTTGAAAATGAAAATTGAAACGAAACTAGATATCAAATTAATGTATGTGAATAGTTCTATTTTCGTCAAACAGAAAAAGTTCCTATAAAATTGTTTCATATCTTAAAAAACGTATTTTTATGGGTATTTCTTTTTTCCAATTTTGGTGTTTTTAGGTCAGGTGAGGTTCACTAAGGTTAGAATCGGTAGTAATTTTATGACTGCGAATAATTTTTTTTTTCGTCGACCTCTGCAAAAAATTACATTTTACGTACTAATTTCCGGACGAAAAATCGACTATTTTTGAAGGCAAGTACTTTTCGTCCGCAAACTCTTTTCGTCCGCAAACTCTTTTCGTCCGCTGTGGTCACTATGATACGGCACGGTACGAGAGCGGCGATTTAGTCATTTTCGTAAATCCACGTTTTAATTAATACATAGGCGCCTGTGACAATAACTGTCATTTGCTGTTGTCAAATTAATTATTTACGAAATCCGCTAGATTTCAGGTAAAGCACTTCAAGAGAGAAGTTTTGGAAATGGTGGTGTTGGAGCACCTGCATCTGAAGTTGCATCAACAAGTACCCAAAATCAAAACTTGTCTCTTGCATCTTCTTCGACAGCAGGAATTAATATCAATAATTGCACAAACTGTACGTTCAATATTCATCTTCGAGATTGATTTAATTTTGTAGTATAATTGAAATAGAGAGTTGTTACACTTCAAATACATTTTGTTTATATTCATTAAAATTATGATCGAGTCTGCAGTTCGAAGAGTTGGACGTAGCTGAGGCCAGCAAACATGCGAGTACTTACTTTCATAAAGGTATGTAGAGGTCGACGAAAAAATGTAATATGCACCTTGGCGAAAAACTGTCTTCTGTCTCGCCTGCTTGCTATCCTCGGCTGCGCCTCGGCTATCAATTTGCAGGCTCGACTATAACAGACAGTTTTTCGTCCTTGGTACATAAATAACTATTTAATTCATCGATAGAGGAGGCCGAGAACAGTAATTTGGACACATTCAGAAAATGGGAAGAATTCTCATATTGTCCTAAAAGTTGCGTTTATGAAACAAGAGATCGAAGATAAACATTTTTTTTGATGTTGCATTCAATTTTTGTGCATGAATTTCGCAATGAGGAAAATATATGAATGTGTTAAGCATTTTACTTTCTATCAAGAGTCGTTTGGTGGAGAATCTACGCTTATTCTACTATTACGTTCAAAATCCATTTCTGTGTAACTTTGAACAATTCACTTGATTAATATATGTAGCTCCAAATAATTCCTTTCCTTAGGATATGACAGATTCTACCAAAGATATATAGACCAATTTCAAAATTTTTTCTGATAGAATCTCTCTGAGTTTATTTATTTTTGTCAGTTTGCTATTCAAATATACTGAATGGTTGTCCCATCTGATCGTTTCAATGATAATAACTCCCAGATATTTGATTTCTGTAGTGTTCTAAATTGTGTTTTACAAATACCCAGTGAGTACAAACATCCCTGGGTGGTTTTGAGATGTTTCGGAAATGTAGGCTCGCCCAAAGAGGCCTCTGAAGGATATTCAATGTTTTGTTTTTGTTCTTTTGTGGCGTTTTTTTAATGCCTATAGGAATATATCAGCGATGTGCACAAAATGTTATTTTGAAGATGTTTCCACTTGGCGTAACATAGTTTATTTTTGAGAGGTTCACCGAGAATATATCTAGCTGTCTCAGTGATCTCAGTGATATGTTTGAGTTGACAAAGAATGTGGTTTCTAGTTTGCACTAAACTTTTTCTATTTTCTTTCTCGCAAAGGTGAATAAGTAGTGTTTTAAGAGTGAAGTGAAACGTTTGATCAAGACAATATAGATTATATCACTAATTACGTACTGCTATTAAATTGTTGATATTCAGAAATATATAACCTCAAATACATATACCGGTAATCTTAATTGTAAAATCATCGGTTCCACACTGTAAAAACAGGGGTGCTATTCTCGAATCATTCGACTTTCAATTTGTATTCGAATGAAAGAGATAAATATATATATATATATATATTTCATGTGTATCAGTGTGAAACAGAAAATCGAATTCACATACGTAAAAACTCGAGAATAGGACCCCAGATTATGTAAAAATATATGATTGAAATAAGTTCTATGTATGATTTTTTTTATAGCCCCAGAGTCATCTTGATGTTTTGACTATTGCTAATTTGTAGAATCAGTGACAGAAAAACGTGAAACGTGCATTTTGAGATATCCCAGGAACACCTCTGATAATGTTTCATATAGCATTATTTGATTTAGGCGAAAAGCTTTTAAATTCATGTTGTGTCTATGAAAAGGCTTTGAAAAGAATGAGAAAATAACCACTTTTGTGATGTCCCAGGAAACTCCTAAAAATAGTCGAGTGCTGCAGATATTTGCAACTACATACGCGTTGCGTTCTATTCATGTATGAACATCGCAGTGTAGGTTTGATGTCTCAAAAACTTTTACTTTTAACATCTCTGGGATGTTTTGTGTTCGCTGTGTAGTTTGTCAGATCACACCCTTCGTGGTATGATATTTCTATAAACCAATATGATATTTTCAAACAAATCCCTCGTTCAATCGTAAGTTGAACAAAGAACACTTATATTTAATTTTGATGACAAATCATGCATGCACAAGGTATGCAACATTGATTGGACCAAGCCACTGGCAGTTTAAGCCAAGGAATTTATCAGTGTGCAGCACACTTTACGCCATAGGTATCATAAAATCTACTCTGAACAAATATCTTTAATAAACCGAGACACTCCGCTCGACGTTTTTATTGGAAGAGTTGCAGTTTTGCTGGTACCCCTGGAGGACCTGAGGTCAGATATCGTCTCACGAACGAGCACAATTACACCGGTTGTGGGTGTATAATCGCTTCTACTCGTGGACCTCCCACTCATCTGCCCTCTCCCTTCAACGAACGGCCCATGACGAAGACATATAATTCAGATTCCGAAAGTTCATATAGCACTGAATATAATAGGGGAATTAGCATACACTGAACTCCAGCGAGTCAAGCAGTTGGCAGACTTGGAACGGGTCCGATGGGGCTCGCACTACAGCTGGTCGACCACCTTAAGTACACATTATTTAATAATTATTCTGATAAATCAAAATAACAAATCATATATTTAAGCTCTTGGTACGTCCATGTTAAAAATAATTTTCTTTAATTACAGTTTATTACTCCTTTAGCATCGACGATTGCTAATAGCCGGGTGAAATTATAGTGCATTGAAAACACCTGAAGTGGAATTGAATTAACATATAGTTCAAGCGTGCATTCCTTATTTTTATACTCTTCCAGTTATATATTCAAGTTCGCGCACTTTTATATTCATGGCGATATTGTCTTATTATCATCTGATCAAATTACCTGTCGTTTCGAAATATATAATAATTAAAAAAAGACTAAATATTGAATTATACACGACTTCATGAGTTCTGTCGGTCTGTTTGTCTATCTGTAGCACCGTCCGTCTGTTCGAACCCTTAGAGATATCGCTTTGAAAATTGAATCATTTTAATAACTTGATGATAATATTTTTCAGTATTTTTTGCGTTCGGAAAATCCGGAAAAATTTCAAGCGGTTTTCCGTTTTTTTCGTTCCTATTTCTCTCAATAGAGGTCCAGGAATTCCGTATTTTTAAGTAATACTTCAATATGTCGTACTGAAATATACCGGGTGTTTCACAGTGGATGGAACATTATAAGTATCTGGAGAACAGAAATACAGATCATTTCGAAAATTTGTGGGCGTGGATAATCAAACTTGCTCTATCCGTCTAAAATATTTTCATCAATACAGTGTTGCCGCTTGTATCAGAAAGTAGTAGCTACTTTGTTATTTCAAATGGAACACCCCATATATTATATCATTTTTGGAATCCTTATGAGATTCCTCACAACTTTCCCACATAATTCCCTATACCTATCTATGATGATTGCCGAGATAAAAATTATCTTGTCCAATTTTTGTGCAAAACCTGACCATTGAAATATATAAATTTTTTCTCAATGCAAATTTACAGAATATTGCAATTTGGGTTATAGCTGCATAAGAACATTAAGTATTCTGTCGATGAACTGGATCTCAGTTTCAGCATACAGGGAGGCTCAGAAGTGAGTTCCTTCCGGGGACTCATGAAAATGACTGAAACTCCGTTTTTTTAAATGAAACACCTTGTATATTATTACTTATTTGAAAAGCTGTAACATTTTTCGATTAAATTGAGTATACTTTCCCTATACCTATCTCGTACAGTTTGTTAGTTATGATCACTTATGTTATGAATTCGTCTTCAATAAAATAAATATTGGATAGTGCTTTAGAAAGTAGGCTATGAACTTTCTGACAGAGAACTAATATGTTATTCCTTCATTGTCATCTTGTATTCAAGTTGCATGGGTGTGAAACTACTATGGCAGAAAATAATTACTCGAATGTGGTTTTGATGGATTTATTCATCATTTATGGTCAATGTAACAAGAATGTCAGCAGAACATACAGATAGTTTAATGAAGAGTATGCTGATTTACCTCGAATGAATTCGAGAAAATTCATTAGATTGAGTAGAAATTTTAAAATTTTGTATCATCATGAAAAGCTAAAAGTATCAAAGTCTAACATGTGCATTAATAAATCTAGAAAGATTTAGCGGTTCTCAATCATTTCAATAAATGTTCAAAATGTTTACCATTCGTTTCCAAACACTTTCTTATGCGAACATCAACGGCATCTATTGTGGCTCTTTGAAATTCAGTTGGATCTAATTCCTGAAACGCTAGGGTCACTCGATGTTCTAATTCTTCCCTTGTGTTGACGGGTGTTCTGTAGACTCTTTGCTTGATAGTGCCCCACAAATAAAAGTCTAGGGGTGTAAGTTCAGGCGATCTAGGGGGCCAGTTCCATGGACTCAAACGTCTAATCCATTCATCGTCAAATATACGGTCCAATTCCAACCCGACTTCTGCAGTGCAATGAGCAGGAGCTCCATCAAGTTGATACCAACATGATCGATATTGTTCTAGTGTCAGTTCTTCAATGAAATCCCCAACCGTTGTCCTCAAGATATTCAAATATTTTCTAGAATCAAGGTTTTTATCATAAATCAAAAAGCGCAGTTGATTGTACATAATTAAACAGAAAACCTTGAAAATAAATGTTTTTTGAAATCCCATTTCTCTTGTGACATGCGGATTTTCGGTTGCCCATACCTTCCCTCGAAAATTTTGATTCATCTGTCATATTATCTTCTTGAGAAAATCTTCGTCTACTTGTGTACGTACCATCAACATTTCACATATTTCGATCCTTTGCTGAGCGTCTTGGGGCTTGAGAGCTTGAACTTTATGAAATTTGTAGTCATGCATTCCGTGTTCCTTCAGAATCCTATGAACTGAAGAAAGTTTCACACCTAAATCGTGAACCGCACTACGAATGGAAGCTTGAGGATTCCCGTGGAAGTATGCCAAAACATTTATTGCGTTGTCCTCATTACCTGTCTCAAGTCTAAGCAAGTTTCTTGTTACTTTCAAAGAAGATCCAAACATTTAAAAATTTCTCTTCAATCTAATGAATTTTCTCAAATTCATTCGAGGTAAATCAGCATACTTTTCATTAAACTCTCTGCATGTTCTACTGATATTCTTGTTACATTGACCATTAATGATGAATAAATCCATCAAAACCACATTCGAGTAATTATTTTCTGCCATAGTACTTTCACACCCATGCAACTTGAATACAGGATGACAATGGAGGAGTAACATGTTAGTTCTCTGTCAGAATGAAGTTCATAGCCTTCTATCTAAATCACTATCCAATATTTATTTTATTGAAGACGAATTCATAACATAAGTGATCATGACTAACAAACTGTACGAGATAGGTACAGGGAAAGCATACTCAATTAAATTGAAAAATGTTACAGCTTTTCAAATAAGTAATAATATACAAGGTTTTTCATTTTCATGAGTCCCCGGAAGGAACTCACTTCTGAGCCTCCCTGTATGCTGAAACTGAGATACTGTTCATAAACAGGATACTTAATGGTCTTATGCAGCTATAACCCAAATTGCAATATTTTATAAATTTGCAATGGGAAAAAATTGATATACAATGGTCAGGTTTTGCACAAAAATTGGACAAAATAATTTTTATCTAGGAAATCGTCATTGATAGGTATACGAAATTATGTGGGAAAGTTGTGAGGAATCTGATAAGGATTCCAAAAATGATATAATATACGAGGTTTTCTATTTGAAATAACAATGTAGATATTACTTTCTGACACAAGCGGCAACACTGTATTGATGAAGATATTTTAGACGGATAGAGCAAGTTTGATTATCCACGCCCACAAATTTTCGAAATGATCTATCTGTCTTTCTGTTCTCCAGATACTTCTAATTTTCCATCCACTGTGAAACACCCGGTATAGGTTTTGAGAAAGTTCAGAACAGATCTCTCCGGCAATTTTCCGAAAAGTTTTGATTTAAAAAAAAATAAAATACGCCAAACCGTTCATTTAAACTAAATTTTGAAAATTCTGAAAATAGAAATTTGCATTTTGGAAAATGTGAAATATCTCAGTGATGGTTGATATTTTCACAAGTTACTTGAACATCTTTTTGACAGACCTCAGAAAATCTACAAAAAATGTGTATAAATTTTTCCCGTAAAATCCCGGACAATATTTGAAAAAATGGAGAATCGAGAGATTGACCGAACTAATGGAATGAATGCAAATCTAAAAATAGCTTCGTGTACGCCTTTACAAGCGACATCAAAATTACCAAACTGTCTTTCTCCAACTCGATTGATAATTGGAAAAATCTTGAAAAAACTGAAAAATAAACTATAAATTATGCATTTTTCTTCTAAAATCACCGAAAAACTTCAAATTAACAGTTTTACAGTCCTCAAACAGGTCTACAAATAGTTTGAACAAAGTTACTTAAAAAACAAATGAAGTAACAGTCGCTAGACCTGATGAAGATATCAATTTAGGATAAAAAATGCTGAACACCACCTCCCTTCTCCCCAAAATTTTCTTGTCGCTCAGATTTTTGACTATTTTCTCCTCCCTCCACCATAAAAATTTTCGGGGGCTTCGCGCCTGGATTTCTATTATTTTCCCTCCTTCCTCCACACAAAACTTTACGGGTACTTCGCGCACTGATTTTTCATAACTTCCCCCCTCCCAACCTTCCGCAAGATTTTCGATATTTTTCCCCCTTCCCCCTAAATTTTCCGGTACCAAATTTTTACAGGCGCTTCACGTACTGAATTTTGACTATCCTTCCCCCCTCCCCCATCTTCCCAATTTTTTTATTCTAACCCCTCCCAACAAATTTTCCTTGCCCGAAAACTCGAAGATACAAAAAGTTTCCATGAAATTTTTTTATGTACCTATTGGAAAATAAACGGAATATTGAATTTTTTTTATAATACCACCAAAAACTCATAGATGACGACAGATTTTCAATTTTCACAGAATACTTTATCTGGTCACCTCTTGAAAATCTACGAAACATATGAATGAATATAATAAGTAGACCAGGAAATATTGGAAAAAACGAAAATTAACCATTTTTTTAATGGCCACAAATTCGAAAACTAAACGAGATATCAAAAAAATGTATATAAACAGTTTTATTGTCCTCATAAAGGTTTACAAAAAGTAACAGTATCATTTTTCCATATCTTGGAAAAAACTTATTTTTATGGTAAATTTTTTTTTCGGCTTTTTCTATTTTTAGGTCAAGTTATATAAGGTTATATTTGGTGACTTTGGAGGGATCATATCAGCTCTCACTTCCTGGTCGAATGTGAGACGCAAGAGAGTCTAAAATTTTGAATCTCTGGAGTTGAAAAACTCTAACAAGAGACTTGAAGCGGACAGACATACTGACCTTCATTAGGAGGTCTCGAAGTTTTGAAAAGGATGATTATATAGGAGGAGGAATGTAGATATGTGGAAAAAGGGGGATGTCCAAAAGGGTCCATGAGAGCCTACTTGCCTGGTTACAGCAACGACCCATCCAAAATCTACTACCACCACTATAAAACATATCCTGAATCAAACCTATGCTGTTTGGAAAAAATATTCAGGGTGTCCCCGGAAAGAGGATCGCCCCTATAACTTTTTTGTTTTTGAAGAAAATGCAATGAAATTTGAAGGATTTGATAACGATATAAAACTGCATATTTTGACTAGTAACTCAGCTTCATGCACCTTCCGGTTTAACCAGAAGTAACATCAACTTTTGATCTTCAAATGGGACACCCGGTATATTTTCATTTTTTTTATCTCCATATGACATACTGAATACATCCATTTGTCATTTGTCTCTTTTTTTATTCAAATATATTCTTTAGTTTGAAATTGATTTTTATTTTAAAGGGCTATCTTGAAATCATTAATTTCAGTCCTAAAATATTGAGAAAAAATACAACTTGGTTTGGTCAAAATGTATCCACAATGTGAAATTTGGTTTTTGAATTTCTATAACTCTTTTTTTTCTAATGGCATCATGGTGTCTCATCAGGTTACGAAAAAAGAACATTATATTACGATTAATTTGATACTGCACTCTATTAGGTTTCAAAGAAACTTCCGTTTAGAAACTTTTGGAGATTATATTATACATTTCTCAAAATGAAGTATCTGACCAGATTCAGATGAGATTTAAATGCACCTAGTAACCTGTAAAAAACAACTGATGTAATAAAGTAATTAATCGAAAAGCTAATAATATGCCTCTTTGCATAGATATTATCATTAACAGGGTTTTCAAACATTTAAACAATAATTGCCTAATTTACTTACTCAAAAGCAAAGTAAAATAAGATATCGACCTTCTCCATAGGTTACTTCAATCATCAGCGGGAAAAACTATAAAACCGTGGAATTTTGAGAATCAACACCGATTTTAATGAAAATTTGGATTTTAGCTATACTGACCCTCTTCTTCAAAATCTACCCTGTGTCAAACTGGGATTTTCATTTTTAGGGGTGAAAACTACCCCTTATTTCAAAAAAATTAAATAACGTAGATTTTAGCATATACTTGGTTAAAATAAAGTTTAAATTCATTATTTGTAGACTACTTGACATTCTCAAATGAGTTTAAAATTAATCATACAGATGCAACCGCTGTAAATCATCCACATGGGATAGAAATTTTCAAAACTAGTTTATTATAATTTGAAACGATTGAAAATTTATATTAAATTTGAATTATTGTTTGAATGAAATTATTATTTTCCAAAATGCTTCAACTCTCATAAACCACTCCTATAATTCTTTTTTAAATTATTTTTTTTCATAATTGGAAATAATTTCAAACTGTATTCATATTGAATTGAGAATAATTCAATAATGATATAAAATTAATTTTTTCAACACTTCAACCCTTATAAAAGCTACCCCTTAAGACTGAAAATGTAAATTTTAATGAAAATTTCACACATCACTTTTAGAGAGAACCAAAACATTCGTTCTTATTTAGATGCCATAGCAACCCAAAAAATTTCCGGAAATTTTTATCCTCCTGGGTACCCTGGCCGAAATTAATAAGTGGAAATTTTTCTGTCAAATATTTGACAGGGGATAGTTTATATTTTGCTTTGATGTACAAATGGAATTGTATTTTTCATTTGAAATGAGATAATATTTCATATTTATGTATTTATTAAATATTTCGAATGTGTCTGAATATTTTCTTCACGATAATCGCAGAATTTGCAAATTCTGAAATCAAATTTCAGAAACACTTCAATACACCAGTTGTCTACATGTAAATCAAAGGCCCCGTGGCGAGTCGGTAAAGTGTCCGCCTCGTGGTCGTGTGGTCACTAGTTCAGTGGAGCAAGAACATTTTTACTTTTTTTTTTGATTAAATTTAAAAAAATCAAATTGAAATTTTGTTAAGTGTGTTTTACATATCAATATTTTCATGCATCTTTTTTGTACTATGCATATAAATAGTTCAGGTGAACCATAGTTAGTTATTTCTCATGAATTGTTGGATATATTTTGGTGTAAAATTTTCTTACCGAATCCCCCGCGTGCTTGAATTAATAGCAGGACATTTATCTCGTACATGAATTTTTTAAGAAAATTACCCTCGTCGCTGCGCGACTCGGGTAATTTTCAAAAAATTCATGTACTCGAAAAATTTCCGGCAATAATTCAAGCACTTGGGAGATTACAAGTGAAAATTTTACACACATTCGCAACAGAATCAACGTTACCGTTACTTGTACTGGGCTGGTCCATAGTAGTATTCACATTTGAGTTGAAATTACAGTGTTTTTTTTATTCCACTGAATACGCCGTATATATTCCAATCATTACACAAATCCAATGCTAACAGTTTTGACAGAATTATATATTGAGTGGTACTTGAATCTCTCTTGTAGATAATATAACTGGGTTTCTATGTTTGAATTCTGTCTTTTTGTAGATAATTCGCCAGGGTTTGTGAATAAAACTGTTTAATTCTTCATGAATTGATTATATCACCACTGATAATACTGAGAAAGGTTATGGGCCCAGGCTGCAATAAACCACGCATAAAAGCTGTCTACTATTGAATTTGTGTTAGTGGAAAAGATTTTTGCGAATAATTCGCAAACATGTCTGAGCCAAGTTTGACACCCATTTGGAAGTCAGTCAGTCGAATTATGCAGACTGGAAGTTTGGCATGACTCTCTATCTGAAGGATTTGGGTGGATGGAAAAGTATTGACAGATATCCAACCTTTGATACGACTTCGGAAGCAATCAACAGTAACAATGATGCTAAAGCGTTCACCAAGATAGATGAAACCAGTATGCTACCCATATATTCGGACGGCTACAAATGCAAAGGAAGCCTGGGATAGCATCGCAAAGGCGTTCGACGATACTGGTCTGAACAGAAGATGCAGACTACTGCGTAAGCTAGGAGAATTGAGGTTAGAGCATTTTGATAGTATATCAGACTATACCTATGCTTTTCTCGATATTGCCGACAAACTGAGATCCATGGGCAAGCCTTTGAATGGCGAATTTGTTACATGAATGATGTTGGCAGGTTTACCTGTGGAATTGATCTAAACACAGATTAAATTGCGAGGAAACTTCAAGAGCATGAAGTTAGTGCAAAGTGTCATGATGCTGCGTTTTTTTCAAATTCAAGAAAAGAACATAAGGGAGTACAATGCTGGGACTGTGGCCAGCAAGGCCATACACGTTTTGATTATCCCAGAAGTCATCAGAGTCTGCCAATAAGAACTAAAGAGGGAACAAAAGGACAGTGAAGCAGAAGTGGAAAGCAAATTGTACCGAGAAGTCTTTCTTGGCTGCACTACAAGTTGGTCCCTATGAACCTTTGGATCTGGAATCAAGTTGGATCGTTGATTCAGGTCATAATTCACACCCAACTTCTAGGAGTGACTGGTTTAATGTGGAAGTTAGCAACAGGACTCACAATTTCAATAGCTAGAAAAGAAGAACTGCAAGTTCAAGTACTTGGGAATGTACCTGTGAAATCAAAAGGTGATAACTCTGTAACTGATTTAAGTAATGTACTATTTGTTCCAGAAGCCTATGCTAACTCATTATCTATCAGTGAATTAGTAGAAAAAGGTCATGTTGTATGTTTTGATGAAAATGGATGTAAAATTTTGAATCCTAAGAATGTCTCTGTTCATGGTGAAATTCTAGGGACTGTCTCTAGAGTAGGGAATCTGTTTAAACCAGATGTAGAGACTGATTCAGTAAATCTTGTAAAGCATCCTGATAATAATTTTCAGCTGTGGCACAAAAGATTAAGGCATTTAAATTCAGTTAGTATTAAGATTGCTAGAGATGGCCTTTGCACTGGGATTTATTTTAATGATGGTGATGTTGATAACAAATGTATTGCCTGTGTGGAAGGAAAGTTTACTATGAGGTTTTTTAGACCACGTCAGAATAAAGTCAAAGGTTTACTTGATTTACTTCATTCTGATTTGTGTGGCCCTATGGAAGTTGTATCTATTCTTGGAGTGGTGCAAAGTATGTTCTAACTTTCATTAATGAATATTCTAGAAAAATATTTTTGTATTTTGTGAGATATAAAAATGATGTTGTCAATTTATTCCAAGATTTCAAGGCTTTGGTGGATAACCAGTGTGGTCGAACCATCAAAGCACCCCATACTGACAATGGCTCAGAATATGTGAACTAACATGGTACACATTTAATAGACTGGCAAACGGTATTCGAGGAAGATAAAGCATGAATTAATTAACACAGTGTTCTTAAGGTCTTCCTCTGTTTCTGAAAAATAAAAAAACATTCTATTGTGTTCCCGAATGCAATCATTGATATCCGCAATATTCCATCGGTGTCTCTTCCGTCCTCATCCAATAAGACTCAGTGACAGTGCGGCAGAGTCACATATCAGTCGACATATCACATTCTGTATATACGGGATCTTTACATAATGACATCGATTGAGTCTATTGCCGTTCCTGTGAGGCTCTTTTCAATTTTCAATATTTTCCCTACGAGCTCTTGATGTTTTATTCATTGCACTCAGCAGCACCATCTCAAGAGACTCGACTGGAATGCATATATATGACTTTCATACGTTCAAGCTGAACAATCCTGCCTCAAATTAATTTAGATACTGGAAAACTTTGTTTTTAATTATTGAGGATTATTAATTATTGGTACCAATACTGATTTTTTTCTTGTTCCTACAAAAAGAAATATCTTGTAATGTTTATAATGTCCTTGCATCATTTTTCCCAAGTTGAAATTTCACCTTCAACTACAAAAAATATTAAATGTGTTTTCAGACAGTCACTTTAAGTGGGAACTGCCCATCAATAACGTCATATAATAACTGAGATACTGTACAAGTTCAAATAATTATCAAACCAAACGTAAATAATTCACCATTCATTAGCGGAATCTCATTTATCATTTGGAATCATAGCCTGAGGAGGGGCAAATAAAACTAAGATACGAAATTTCGAAACTGTACAGAAATTTCTATTGAAAAATGCTTACAAAAAACAACAGATTTTCATCTGACATGTTATATATACCTATTGTTATATTGTTCTATAAGATTAGTGAAATTGTGATTGAGATAAATTGGACCTTACTACATTTGCGCCACTGTAGAGATGATCCTCTTTTATCTCATGGAAGGTTCAGTTTGGGCTTTTTCTTCTGATCTTGCTGTTAGTTGGCATGATTCCAATAAAATGTAAATTGTTCACACTGAATGTCAAAATAAATGAAATTGGCAATTGGTACACTTTCACCAATTTGCACACAGGCTAGCCAATATATGAAATTTTTAATTTATTATTGAAGACAGTTGGTATTCTTGATGGTGTAAAAATATGAGTTCGGAATAAATGTCAAATAATTGAATTTCTATTTTTAATTTTATTGAACTGATTTGATATCAAAACAAGAAATATTTACTCAAATCTCTAAAACTACCTATCCTAACCGAAAACTATCTTACTCTAGATATTGTTCTCATGAACTTTTTCATCTATTCCTAAAATTTACTGTGATTTAGTACGATTAATTTGTATTAGTCCTGAGAAATTTCAATGTTCTATATTTGTCTATCTGATTTGGGTTGGGGTATGTTAAGACATTTTCAAAAAGTTTGTTTTTATGAAATTTTAACTTTGATTACTGTTCATACATCGCAGACAAAAGTTCAAAAAGTTGTACCTTGATTTTCTTCGATGTTTTCTGTGCGATTTGGACTTTCCTCTTGGAACTTTCAATTTGAAGGTGAGTTTCTGATGTTGACGTTCTGGAAAGTTTATTCTGTTGATTTTTGTATTGCTTTTTCTTTCTGCTTATTAGTTGCTGCTTTGGCTATTCTTCTTGCTAATTTTTCTGTTATACTTTTTATATTTTATTTAATTTTTCTTTCAGCTTTCAAAATAATTATTCAATACTTCAGTTTCTCTCGTCAACAACCAATTCCAGCCTCTCGTTTCATCTCAAACCACACTAGACACTTCATTTCACTGAGGATTTGATTGTTTTAGATGAACTCAAATTTTAATCACTAATTTTACTATTTACATAACCTATAATTATTTTCTTATTTTCAATTTTTTTATTGTTTTGAATACCTTTCAGTCAACAACTGCTCTCCAACACTACTAATCCATAGTATCTGCCTTTGCCACCTTTATCCGTCAAATCCAAATAACATTCTATTTTTACATTTCTGTTCGGTGTGTTTAATCAGATTATTATTTTAAATTAAGTTTTCAAGTTCCTGATAATAATTTGAATGGTTTGTTCTAATTTTGTTTTTCTTTTTATGCAGGTTACTTAGAAGTAATGTACACTTGGCGAACAATGAACGAACCAAAGCTGAATCTTTTCTAATGCTAATTTATATAGAAGTGACGAAGTGACATGGTTTATAATACTAAAATACCAAATTTCTTGTAAAAATAAAACATTAAAGCACTTTCACTTTCTTCCACATTTCTGTGGTCTTTCCTAAACTTCATATTATAACAATATATTGCACAGAATTCATAAAAAAAGAACTTTGTGGTGGGGCGAACCTATTTGAAGAAAGAATAGGAACCATTGAGGCTGAAATAGACAAAATAAGGGAGGGAATGAACACAGAAGTGGATAAGATATCTAGGACCCAGGTAACACATCATATCGGCTGAATCTTGATTCCATATTGGGCCATAGATATATTCTATATGAAAAAATAATATTGGTCCAATATAGGTGAATATTCAAAAAGCAATATTATATTAAAAATATTGGTGGAATATTGGTTGAACCTGTTTTGAATGTAGATTGTCATATGTAATATTGGGTCAATATTGGTTGAATAATTTCTACCAATATCGATAATACAATATTGTCTATATATTGTTCTCCACATCTAGAATAAATATTGCAATCCCAATATTCCATTCATATCGATTCTAGGGATAAAAAACTATATTGTATTTCCAAGATTGACAGCTCATTGGTTGGATATAATTTCAACTTTATTTAACAAGTTGTTATAACTCATATTGGATCAATATTTGTTCAATGATATTTACCAATATCGATAAAACAATATTGTTTTTACATTGTTTTCAACATCTAAAATAAATATCGCAATCCTATTATTCCCTTCATATCTATTCTAGGAATAAAAACTATTTTGTATTTTCAAGTGTGGGGAGGTTCGCATGGACGGAGATTCAAGCTGTGGAAATATGGTGATATTCGAACTCAAGCTTCATGATGAGAAAATTGGACAAGGAATTGTACTAGGAAAAACCCTATTGCGTGCGGATAAATTTGTGCCAGTAGAAGAATCAGAATAAGAATATTCTTTATTGCCAGGAGAAAAGTTATTCTTATAGACAAAAATATGTAAAAATACAACAAACAACATAACAAATATGTAACAAACAATATAACAAATATAAAACATGCATATCACATAATAATACAATTTTCAAATAATGTAAAAATAAAATCTGTCATAAAAAGGATCGCTATGTGGAGTAATGATTGAAATTCATAGGATGAAGACTAAAACACCTCACAAAAATATTCCTCCAATTCATAATAGGCTTTTTCAGCAAATAACTGTTTGAGACTCTTTCTGAATTTTTTATTGTCAGTCATTTCCTTGATATAAGTGGGTAGGTGATTATACATCTTTAATCCATTATATATAACCGAGTCTTTGATTAAGGTGGTTGATGGTAAAGATATTTTCATATGATTTTGTTGCCGATTTATATGATCTGATGAGTTATTTTTAAATTTAATTCTATTTTTGTGAATTAGACTGACTGATTCGACAATAAAAAGTGAGGTGAGAGTGAGAATACCTTGACATGCAAACAAATGCCTACAAGATTCCCTGAATTTTGCTTTACACAAATATGTAACGGCTCTTTTCTGTAGAGTGAAGATTATTTTAAAAAGTGTTTTGCTAGACTCCCCCAAAAGCAATGCCATAGCTTAGATGCGATTCAATAAGCATAATATGCTGACTTGGTAGCAGTAAATCCCAAATTGTTGGAAATAATTCGCATTGCATAACATCCCGAAGCGAGCTTTTTGCTAAGATTTGAGATGTGTGTATCGAATTTCAATGTGGCATCATTCTGAAGTCCAAGAAATTTAGTAGTTTCTTTATTTTCTATAGTTGTTGCCAAGTAATAGTACAGGTAGCTTGCAACGGAGGCTTAGTATATTCGTTTTAGATCCATAAAATGATAGTAAATTTGTATCAGACCATTCTTTAATGCGGTCAATATCTCTAGAAATGGTTTGAAATAGGTAAGTCTCATTCTTATCATGCCATTGAAGGTAGTATCGTCAGCAAATAAAGTGAAACTACCTGATATATTCAAACTGGCCATGTCATTAATAAATAATAGAAAAAGCATAGGACCGAGTACCGAACCTTTGGGTACACCACAGCAAATAGAATGGATTGGTGAGTAATAATATGTTTTAACAATCTGATGTCGATTTGATAGGTATGACTCGAACTCTGAAGCCATATGCTTCCAGGTTTTGCAGGAGTATTCTGTGATTAACGAAGTCAAATGTCTCGGACAAGTCACAAAACACGGCTGCAACAAATTCTTTTTCATTAATTTCTGTGTACACTTCAGTAAGAAAGTCATATATGGCATCAGTTGTGCTCTTTTTGCTCTGAAACCCGAACTGTTGCTCGCTTAGAATGCTGTGCCTCTCTAGAAACTGGATGACTCTAGTCTTAACCAGCTTTTCAATTATCTTTGCCAGAGTGGGTATCAACGAGATTGGTCGGAAGTTGGATGGATTGTCTCCTTCGCCTCCCTTATGAATTGGAGTAACAAGTGATGTTTTAAGAAATGGGGGAAAATATCCAGTTCGAAAAGAATCATTTATGAGGCAGACCAGCAAACTGAGCGCTGTTTCAGGAAGGTTTTCAAATATCTTCACAGATATACCATCTATCCCAGCAGTGCATTTATTTTTAATACTACTGATAACTTCACTGAGTTCTTGAATACAGGTATCATAAAGGTAACAGTCTTCATTATATGCATTCCTGTTGATGTATGACATAGGATCAATCTGTGGATGAATATTTTCTGTGAGTTTGACAGCAACACTACAGTAGTATTCGTTTAGAGTATTTGGTGATAATGGAATTTCTACGTATTTTTTGTGTTTCCCCCTCAGTTCATTTACTATTGTCCAGCTCTCTTTTGACTTATTATTGGACAGCTCAATTCTGTCCCTATAATATTCTTCCTTTGCATGTTTGATTACTTTTCTATATATTCCTCTGTGTGATAATACGAATAAAAATAATTGTTGGTATTATATTTTCTAATGTAATAGTAAGGGTAATAAATGTCAATTATTATCTGGTTACATTAAAGAATGGAACAATTTTGGGGCACAGCGCGTCAATTTCCTTGTTGATCCGGAGTGTACACAGCCAAGTCAGAAACCTGCCGCTGAATTGGAAAAACTGGTTGCCGTCTCTTCTAAGGACATAAAACCAGTTCAGCAGTGCAAACTGGGAGATTTAGTCAAAAAGTATCTTCGATACAGGATAAGGAAAATGGGGTCGAATTAATGTGGTTCGGTTCAGCATGAACTTGATACTGGGGATGCCCGACCGATTTGACAATCAGCTAGAAGACTTCCTCTTGCCAAGAAGGAAGAGGATGACAAAATAATTAGCGATATGCGAAGAGAAGGAACCATCCGACAGTCCCTGGTCCTCTTCTGGCTTACAGATAGAGAAGAAGGACGTTTCTACTTAGAATATCGCCAACTGAGCAACGTTGACTTGATTGGTTCCACGATTTTCTCGACCCTTGATCTAAAGAGAAGATACTGGCTCAAAAAAATCGAGAAAAGGCTGCCTTCAACATCGCGCCAGGATTGCGGCATTTTACCGTTGTGCCATTCGGGATCTATAATGCTCTGGCTACATTCGGAAGATTGATGGAGACGGTTCTGAAAGATGTCTCATAAAAAAAAGTACGGTACCTCGGCCACGTTGTTTCTGATGAACGAGTAGCAGTGGATGACCAGAAGATCAAAGCTGTAAAGAAGTGGCCTGTTCGTAAAGATAGAGTTTCCTTGGTATGTGCACATACTATCGCCGATATGTGCTCACGGAAGATTAACCAATGTTCCAGTGGTCCGAAAGTGCCAAAATTCGCCCAGGAAGCAAAATCGAGCTTTGATCAAGGCACCTCTACTGAGCTATCCTTTACCAAACAGAAAACTTATTTTGAACACGGAGGCCAGCAACGTGTGGCTGGGACTGACAAGAGAAGGTCATTGGTTACTTCAGTAAGACCCTAAGTAAATAATTAATGCAACTAGTGTGTCAACAGGCGGGAGCTGTTGGCGGTTGTCAAAGGAGTGTAGCACTTCTACAAGTACCTGTAAGGGAGATGATTCCTGACCATGTACCTCTCAAATGGCTCTTACAGTTCAAAAATTCCAAGGGTCAAGTAACAAGTTGGATCGAGAGGCTCCAAGAATTTGACTTCGAGATCGAAGATCCAACAGGGACTAGCCATAAGAATGCAGATCCCCGTCACGGAGACCATGCCCAGATAAAAAGGAAACGACAATATGTAGAACCACGGCAGGAGATGATAACTGGGATAATGACAAGATGCACAAAGACCAAGAGAAAGATTCAGATCATGGTTTAGTCATCGGCTGGAAGAAGAGTATTCGAAGACAGTCGTGACAGAGACTCGATTGTTACCCGGTACAATAGGGTCCTGAAACGTGTATTGGAATCCAAAGATGGTGGGGAAGAAAGACGTCAAATAGTTACATATTGAATACAGTAATGAAAACGTATTAGGTATGTGGAGTGAGGCATTACATAAATGCAATACTGAATCCTGGGTCAAATGTGTTAAACACATGGAATCACTCCCCAAGTAGCACACCTATATTGGTGAAAATTGGTACAATATTGTGAACATATTGGCGAAATATTTGAAATGCAATATTGGCGAGAAAAAAAATGTGAACATTCGGCGATATTGGTCCAATATTACTTGAATAATATTTGGCGAAATATTATTGAACTAATATTGACATCGAAGAAGACAGAAATCTTTGGGAGATCGTTTGCTAACGAACAGTCGTTACCGACCGATGATGAACCCTTTACTCCCATAAACACCTAACTATGTGACATATTGAAATATTCGGCGATATTGGTACAATATCGCTGATACAATATTCTCACAATATTGGCACAATATTCAAAAGTTATATTGTCGAGAAGTAAAATGTGAACATTTTGCGATTTTTCTCGAATATTGTTTAAATATTTCAAAAATAGTTTTGTTGAAATATTCTTGAAGCAATAATGGCCTCAAAATATTTATCGATATTGGTACAATATCATTTGGATATATTGGAGGATGTCAATATACCTTGGTAAATTATTACATGTCTTTTAGTTGATGAAGGTGACACCAGAGTCTGCCTTTTGATCGCCATAACCACTGAGTGAGCTGTCTTGAAAACCAGTTATGGGAAGTATTTAATATACTTTCGTAGGTTTTAGACGACGTTTTATATGTAGAGCCACCTAGCGGATCTTTAGCCAGGTTTGAACATATTTGGCGTGGAAATTACTATTTTTTCAGTGATTATTTGAAACTTTTTAAGAAGAATTAAATCTGACAGCAAGTCGAAAACTATTTATTGATATGTCATAACATCAAAACGGAAAACATCTATTGCTTAGTTACAATAATTTTCGAATAAAATCTGCTTCTGCAACATTCTGCCCCCTGGTGCTAACTTAACTTTTGTTAGCACGGATTTCTAGTCGATGCAGCTTTCTGACAGGATGTACGTATATTCCATTTGATGTTCGAATCTCTGCTGTCCTCAAAACGCCATCTGAACCTTCGAATACCTTTTCGACTATTCCCAGAGGCCAAACTCCCCGTTGCATATTGCTATCATTCATGACAACCATTTCACCGACTGTTAAATTTGGTTCGTCCTTATTCCATTTTGACCGACTGATCAGTGTTGGAACATATTCTCGAAGCCAGCGTTTCCAGAATATATCTGTAAGATACTGTGACACTCTCCACTGCTTCTTTTGCACCAAGTCATGTTCGGTAAAAACCCCTGGTGCGATCACTTGCGAAGATTCTCCAATCAAAATATCATTTGGAGAAATGCTCACTAGATCTTGTGCATCTGTCGAAACATGTGTCAATGGGCGGCTGTTCAAAATATGTCGTTCACCACCGATTCAATTTCTAAGTCTTCCAAAACTTCTAACAGTTCACGATTTGCTCCATGGAAATTCGTCCCATTATCGGACCAAAATACTTCGACTGCTTCACGCCTTGCAAGAAATCTTCTAATTCCGACCAATGTTACAATCCACAATATTAGTGACTCGGAAGATTGTGACGAATAATGAATCGATAGACGATCAACAAATTTTATTCAGATCATACTGACAGGAAAATCGGACAATCACAACACAAAATTTTTGTATGACTTTTTACAACTGTCGTATTCCAAAATATACAGTGTGTCCCACACTGTGAGCAGCCACACCCTCATATTTCGTTGAGCATGAAATAATTCGAAATTTTCTTTGACTCAAGTTGTAGTACTCGGAAATACCTACCTTTATGTTTACTGAACGTTTTTATATCCATTTTCCACGGTTAACTACGACCAAATGAAAAGTGAAAAATTGGGAAAAACTTACTAGGCATTTTTTTATCGCAAAAATAACACCAGATTCTGTTTCAGAACACCTTAAAACCCCCAAATCAACTCTAATCCATAAATAATGCTTGGAAAATTTCCAAAATGTCTTCTCTTGTCACAGAATTCCCAAAAATATTTAATTAATACTTTGAAAAATAGCCAAATATCACTTTTCCAAGGCTAACTCTGATCAGAATGAATGATACCCTGTATATTCAAATGATTCAAGCATTGAGATTTGGGGGGTTTAAGATGTTCTGAAACAGAATCTGGTGTTATTTTTGCGATAAAAAAAATGCTTAGTATGTTTTTCCCAATTTTTCACTTTTCATTTGGTCGTAGTTAGCCGTGGAAAATGGATATACAAAGGTTACGTAAACATAAAGGTAGGTATTTCCGAGTACTACAACTTGAGTCAAACAAAAATTTCGAATTATTTCATGCTCAACGAAATATGAGGGTGTGGCTGCTCAAAGTGGGATACACTGTATACAGGAACGTAGATTAAAAATATATTCAACATTATCTGACAGCAAGTCGAAAACTACTTATTGATATGTCATTACAAAACATCAAAACGGAAAACATCTATTGCTTAGTTAAAATTATTTTCAAATAAAATCTTCTGCATCAATATTATAATTTTAATATGTTTCATTGAATATTCGGTAAATATTCAAATTTCATCTCAATCTAGATGTAGGAAACAATATGAAGAAAATGTTGTTTTAACGATATCGATAAATATTATTGAACCAATATTGACCCAATATTAATTAATAGGATTTGTTGAATATTGGCGAAATGATATTCATCCAATGTGTAATCACACTTGGAGATACAATATAGTTTTTATTCCTAGAATCGATATGAGGGGAATATTGGGATTGCAATATTTATTATAGATGTTGAAAACGATGTGAAGACAATATTGTTTCATCGATATTGATAAATATCATTCAACCAATATTGACTTAATATGAGTTATTACAATTTGTCAAATAAAGTGGAAATGATATTCAACCAATATGCTATCAAACTTGAAAATACAATATAGTTATTTTTCCTATAATCGATATGACTGGAATATTTGAATTGCAAAATTTATTCTTGATGTGAAAAACAATATACAGTACGATGCAAATGTATGGAATAAATTCATTATTTCTGAACATTAACATATTTTGGAAAATTTCTCGAACACGTCGATTTTCTTTTCCGATTGGCCAATTTCTAAACCCTACCCAAAATATATAGGTTTATCCGCATTCGAGTAAAAATGAGTTTAGTGAAATTTTTAAATGGGACACCCAGTGTCTTATTCCATATTTGGTTAGAGATCGTCATTACAAATCCGGTAATACCAGGTCTGATGGGATTAGGTCCAACGGCTGCGGAGATATGGGCAAAAAAAATCTCCATATGCTCAATGAGTGCGACAGAGACTTTTGACCTTCCGAATCGTGTAGAGTCTCTCAGTCATACTCATTGGACATACGAGGAAGTTTTTTGCCAATATCTCCGCATCCGTTCGACATAATCCCATCAAACCTGGTATCACAGGATTTGTAATTAAGACCCCTAACCAAATATGGAAAAATACACTGGGTGTTCCCTTTACAAATATCACTAAAGTCATTTTTACTCGATTGCGGATAACCCTATATTTAGGGTGGGATTTAAAAATTGGCCAATCGGAAAAGAAAATCGACGTATTCGAGGAATTTTCCAAAATATGTTTATGTTCAGAAATAATGGATTTATTCCATACATTTGCATCGTACTGTATAACCAATATTGTATTATCGATATTGGTAGAAATTATTCAACCAATATTGACCCAATATTGTATGTGATAATCTACATTCAAAACTGGTTCAACCAATATTCCACCAATATTGTTAATATAATTTGTTTTTTGAATATTCACCTATATTTGACCAATATTATTTTTTCATTTACAATATACCTACAGGGTGTTTCATAATAAATGCGCAGGACTTCCGGATGTGATAGCTCGTTCAACAATATGAAAAAAAGTTTCTATTAACTTACCCTCTAAAATTCAACATTTTCGAGATACAGGGTATTGACATTCAAAAAAAAATATAGTTTTTTGCGAATATCTCTGGAACCGTTTATCGCACAAAAACAGATTTTGAATGCATTTTCTACTCATAATAAGCTATGTTTTGTGCATATTTTTTATTTTTTAAAATTCATATTTGGTGAAGATTTTGAAGGGGTAGTGGGTGTTTTTTTCTCCAACTTATACGCCACTGAAAAAAGTATGATTTTGAGCCGCCTACTTTCATGTTGAAAAACATGGTAAATTTTTTTAAATAATTTTTTTCCTAATTATACAAAATTTATTTAAACGTTAGAACAAGTAACAAAACCAAACGTTGACTTCTCAATTGCAAAATAAAAAAAAAACAATAACAATCATACTCAGTTGAATTGTTGGAAATGTCCGCCGTTAGCTTCAATGCACAATTTTTCGAGGAAACTTGAAGGTTGATTTTTCTCGAAAACGGTCAACTTTAGAGCTTATGACCAAGAATACCTTTTTTGTGTAGAAAACATTGGCGGTTCAAAACTGTACGTTTTCCAGTGGCGTAGAAGTTGGAGAAAAAAACACCCACTACCACTTCAAAATTTTCACCAATTATGAATTTGAAAAAATAAAAATCCGCACAAAACATAGGTTATTTATGAGTCGAAAATGTCAATAAAATCTGTTTTCTATGCGATAAACGGTTCCAGAGATATTCGCAAAAATCGATTCTTTTTTTTAAATTTCAACACCCTGTATCTCGAAAATGGTGCATTTTAGAGAAGTTATTAAAAACTTTTTTCAATATTTTTGGACGAGCTATCACATCCTGAAGTCCTGCGCAATTTATTATGAAACACCCTGTATATTGGCCCAATATGGAACTAAGATTCAGCCGATATGATGTGCTACCTGGGTCATAGAAGAATGGTATGAATAAAAGAAGTGCTTGTATTGTGTGATATGGATATTGAACCCATAATCATAAACATCGGCGACAGTTCTATTTCTGATTAGGTAACGCATTCAAAATCTTAGAAAATTCCGATGTGTCATCACTCGCCATATTGAATAACGCATGTATAACATACCTAATAACATCCTCACAAAATACTTCTCAAGTCCGAATGAAAAAAAAAGTTAATTACCACAAATTTTGATAAGAATTTTATAATTGTTTTTTTCTGTTGGATTTTCGGATTCAAATTGGTGCAAACGGCCGTTTGTTGTTTAAATAGATTGAAATTTAAATATAATATGTTTTGTTGTAAATGAAATTTTGAAATTTGAAAATTGCTACCAAAGTTGCCCAGTAGTTTTTAACTTTTTTACCTGTATTTCTTACTCTCTTTACCTTTTTCTAGCTCAGATTGGGTCACCAATGGACATGATCTACTCCTCCTCTGCAGGGTGGTTCCAGTGAAGCTCTGTGCAGTTCTTGATGTCAATATTCTGTTATCAACGAAAGAAAGAATCAAATAAAATTGTAATCAAACTCTAGTACTACTTTTCATTATAATCTGTTACTTTCATTATCCAATGTCAAAACTTTCTGAAATTATCAAAAATATTAATACCAATCATGAATTTTAATCTTCCCAAGATTAGGTTTCCTACTCTAGGAAAAACTTAATTCTAGAAAGCAAAGAAGGTTTTAAATACTAAAGTCAATAAAAAATAGTCAAATAGTAGAGTTCGAGTCAATTCAGAACTGTTCCGGGACATACAAAGTTTGTGTGGAACGAAACACTACTTCATCGTCTATCGGGTTGATTAAATAATATTGAATGTAGTCTTGTGTCAAACAAGTCTGACTACGTCCCTGATCCGAAGCTTTTATTCGGTGCTATTATGGTGAAACTTGAATATTAAATATTGAAATTCTGAAAATATCAACATTCAACAGATTGGTCAATTACGGTGCACTTATTGATATTCCTGAAATATCTAATAGATATTGGTTTTGCACAAGAGTGAATATAGCCGTCCCAGTGTTGGCTACATTACATGAAACGTTAATTTAACTAGAAAAGTTCGGTTTTGTGCTTGCTCTTTGTTTATTGTTTGGTCTTTGGTTAGTTTGATTTCGATAGTTTCTAAAATGTTTGAAGTAACAAGTACTAATTCAATTCTAATCATGTCCTTACCATGCCCTCAGATATACAAGGCCATAGTTTGTTACACTTTAAATTTTCTGTAGCCAGCCAAAGCATCAAGAAACAAAATACCTATATTTCAATCAGCGAAATTTCGCTAAACTCATTCGGAAAAAAAGTCTTCATGTATATAATTCAGAGGTTAAAGATCTTTCGGAAGAGTAACAGATGCTATTCAGATTCTTGCAGATGCTTCTGTTACAATTTTTGGAAATATATCAGATACCGAGAAAGATACTTATGATATTTATTGAAATAAAAAATTACAACTCGCTCACGAATCAGCAATCCTCATACATATTTCCAACAATTTCTTCATAATCTCTTCGGTCAATGCAAATATTATATAGTATATAGCACAGGCGTTGATTCTTGCTGCATTTTCAGGCTCATAATGCAATGCCTTTTCTGCCAAACAACATCTAAATTTTGATTTAAATATGCCACTAAATCTTTCCACAATATTTCTGCTTGATCTATGGGCTCTGTTATACTTGGCCACTGTCATGATTTCTTCCTCCAACTTGTGTCAAGAACCATGGTTCCAAAGGGTTTAAATGGTATACTCACTATCTTCAAGTAATCAAGAACTTCTATCACCATTTTCAAAACAATTTTGTAAATGCTATCTTATACCCTTGTTGACCAAATTGCACTTTCATGAACAGAACCTGGATGACGAGCATTTATGGCCAACAGGTATTTATAATGTAGAATTGTTTTCTATTGTATAATAATATTTCTGGATACTGCTCATGTTCCATTTTTGGTGGGTTAATTTTTAATTGAGTACAATCTATTGCTTCAAAAATCCCAGATAACCCATTGGGCCCTCTCATAAACATTCCCTTCTGTTCTAATGTTTCCACGTGTATTTGTGGGAATAATGAGATAACATTGTCCAAAATTATCATTCAATATATATGTCACTACTTCTATGCGATTGCTAACAGATATTCTTGGCACATTGGCATATTTATACTTTGGCTCACGGATTTTTGCACATAAATGTGAAGAGCACACACAAGACAATCAAATTGCTTGGCAGAACAATTTCTTTTTAATGCATTTGTTGCAATAAGAACAAAGGGGTGATTTCAATTATGAGAAAATGTGCAGTTTCTCTATTGACTCTATAAAGTTCTCTGAATTTCTATTCTGGTATGGTCAATGCGTTTGAGGTATCTTTAATTACACGTTTCTGTCTTCTTTAGTACCTCCTGCAAAAAATTTATGATTTTTTTAATCACCTATAAAACAAAAATCTCACTATTGTTCTTCATTATGGAGAGCTCTCATTATTAACAATATAAAGTTCATCAAATTTTCAACTTTCAGGTTATTTCAATGCACTTTAGTAGTCCCCAACGACTACTTAAATTATTCAATGTCTATTCTGAATGCCATTTAAGTCACCATGATAGCATTTATTGAATAATATTCAATTCCTGAAATATCTAGTAGATAATATTGATAGCAAGGGTGCACCATGATTCCAATTAGTACGATTCTTGAATCTTTTTCAATAATCCAATATTGTTCAAGATTCAATGGTCCACCATAATAGCACCGATTACATGGATATGTAATAAAAGGAGACTGGTCAAATGCGCCTGAGAAGGAAGCAAAGACCATTGAACCAGAGAGAGAGAGAGAGAAATTATTCAAAAATGTTTTTGTGGGGTTATGTTGTTGATATTCATTGAAATTGTTCAAATGAAAAGTATAGAAGGATTTTGATATGTTCGAAGCACTAATATTGTTTGTTGGGGGTTCAAAATATTGAAATGAAGTTTATGTGGGTTTTGATTACCTTTGTGGTTGTTGCCTCTGCTGTCTCGTCTGGTGGATTTCTTTGAAGTCGTTGCTGTTTTTGAAAGTCTGGTACGTACTAGTTTCTTATTGTAGAGTCTGCTTCACCTTTTTGTCCGTCTGATTTCCTCTTGTTTGATATAATTTTTTAATTTCGTTGATCCAAATTTCGTGCGTCGTGTCTTGTTCAAACTTTTTCATTTTCCTTCGCGTAGTTTTTCCTTTAAACCAAGCTATAGCAGTTTTTTCCTCCACAAAATGAAAGATGAAATGGTTAATGAAAACCCCAGTTTTCGTCCCAGCAAAATCGCTTTGTGGAATTTTTTAAACAAGCAGTAGTGAAAAATATTATAACTTTTTTGGTTTTTGGGAAATATCTCAAAGATTATTCAAGGAATCATCTTACAATCAATGGAACTCTAGTAGAAATTTATAAAACCTACAAAATTGATTTTCATACGACCGGATCGGTGCATTTTCCACTTAGATAATCCGGGAAAACCTCGAAAAAGAGACCATTTTTAAAAAATTTATGATTTTTATAAATCTGAAGCTGAACAAACAGTATTTCGGAAACTGATAGATAATCTATATATGGTTCAACTGTGCATGAGATATTTTCTGTCGGATGTGTAGTTTTTGCACAATTGCGTTACAAACAATTTAAGGGCACATCTTGCAAGATGCGCCGATTCGAGGGAAATAGTGTATTATTCGGGAGCCAGGGAGTTTAATAAAACTATCTTCCAGTGATTGTTCAAGAAATATCTATTAAATCAATAAGTGGAAAGATTTAAATCAAAATGTTCTCATTGACAATACATTCCGTCACCTCTGACAACCCAAGGCCCAATGTCACTATGATTGTACATTTTGTCAAATGTAACAAAACTAGAATTAAAACTAATCATAGTACATCCCTTCTTATAAATTTAGTCTGTCTGGTTTTTTTACAGAGCGACCAGATCTTGTTTTGGTGGTCTGATTTGAAACTATTGGAGACTTCGCAATGCTTTCTCAGGGGACTTTCCGGCAATGGAGTAGAAGTTTGATGCGAAACAGAAAGATCAGTAACTGGTTCAATAGAGTGTTCACTGAATTCAAGCTCATTTGTTTTTTATCAAAAGAGTTTGAAGACTCTTTGAGATCTATTCGATTTATTCGTGTCACGTTGCCTGTAGAGTCCTTGACAAGATAAGATCTAGGTGATTTATGTTGACACACAACCTGTCCAGGTTCCCATTTGTGTCTTAGATGATTGAAAATTGTCACATTGCAATGAGGTTTCAACGGTTTTAATTCTTCAGTGCCCTTGTTATAGTTAGACTCATAAATGTTTTTCCTATAACACAACTTATCATATACGTTTTCACACAATTTAGGTTGCAACAAATTGGAATTTATCGGTACGATAAGATCTAGGTGATTTATGTTGACACACAACCTGTCCAGGTTCCCATTTGTGTCTTAGATGATTGAAAATTGTCACATTGCAATGAGGGTCCAACGGTTTTAATTCTTCAGTGCCCTTGTTACAGTAAGACTCATAAATGTTTTTCCTATAACACAACTTATCATATACGTTTTCACACAATTTAGGTTGCAACAAATTGGAATTTATCGGTACGATAAGATCTAGGTGATTTATGTTGACACACAACCTGTCCAGGTTCCCATTTATGTCTTAGATGATTGAAAATTGTCTCATTGCAATGAGGGTCCAACGGTTTTAAATCTTTAGTGCCCTTGTTATATTATGACTCATAAATGTTTTTCCTATAACACAACTTATCATATACGTTTTCACACAATTTAGGTTGCAACAAATTGGAATTTATCGGTACTTTAGTTTTGCAAACTCGACTAAACAGCAACTGAGCAGGTGAATAACCAATATAATTGAGTGGAGAGTTTCGATATTGAAGCAAGGCATTGGACTGGGGGGTAGTATGGACTACGTAAAATGATTTCAAAATTACAATCTCGCGCAAATTTCTTGAAATGTAAGCTGTTAAAAGGTACATTGTCAGCTGTTACTTTATCTGGTGTTCCATGTACTGAAAATATAGACTTCAATGCTAAAATGACAGAGTTTACTGACTTATCCCTAATTTGTGGTGCTTCCAGCCAGTTTGAATAAGAATCGAAAACAATGACGACAATTTTGTTAGCATAAGAAAAAATATCCAGCCCTAATCTTTCCCACGGACGTTTTGGTAATTCATAAGGTAAAAGAGACTCCGTTTGTTGTTTTCTAGCAAAACTTTCACAGGTTGCACATTTTTTAATGAACGATTCAATGTTTGCCGATAAGCCAGGCCAATAAAAAATTTGTCTGGCACGATTTTTACATTTTTCGATGCCAACATGGCCCTCATGTAATAATTGGAGCATATCTGTTCGTAATGATAATGGCACGACAATTTTTTCACCATAGAATAGTAGATTGTCAACTAAAAATAAGTCATTTTTTTATTTTGAAATATTGTGCAACGCTAGAAGGCACTTTATTTTTATTGTTTGGCCAGCCATTTTCACAAAATTCGACAACTTGTTTGAGAATATTATCTTTGGAAGTTTCTTGCCTAAATTGTCTTTTACGTTCTGGTGACATTGCCAAGTCTCGCGAAATCGCGTGAACTGCAAAAGCGAATTCTTGGTCAGATCTTAGTCCATCTTCAGACAAATCTCTTGATAAAGTATCAGCGATATATAGATATTTTCCAGGCTTATAATCCACTTTTATATTGTAATTCAGTAGTCGAAGTCTCATTCTTTGTAGGCGCGGAGAAACAGATGCTAGATCTTTTTTCATTATGGTTTCAAGCGGCCTGTGATCAGAATTGATTTTAACATCAAACCCATAAATGAAGTAGTGGAATTTTTGTGTTGCAAATACAATCGCTAACATCTCTTTCTCTATTTGCGCATATTTTTGCTCACAAGGAGTCAAGCTCCTCGAAGCAAACGCTATTGGATGACCATTCTGAGACAGACACGAGCCCAAGCCATCTTTGGAAGCATCTGTCTCAATTTCAATAGGCTTGGTTGAATCGAAAAATGACAAGATCGGGGCATTGTTCAACAATTTTTTTAAACTTGACAATGAATCTTCGTGTGCCCTGGTCCAATCCCATTCAACATCGTGTCTGGTTACCATAGACATATTGGGCACAAATTTTCCCAAATATTTGGCCATACCCAAAATGCGCAATAATTCGATTTTATCTTTTGTTTTAGGCATTTCTAAAATAGCTCTCATGTAATTTTTATTTATTTCAACACCATTTTTGGAGTAGATTTGACCCATGAATTTGACATTTTTTGATTTAAATTGGATTTTCTCAGCAATTCCTCACGAGCACTTTGGTCAAGAATGCCTATGACAATGCGGTCACGTATGAATTCATCCAACAACGTCCCATAATTTGTTGTTTTTCCTGCAGTTCGTAACTCTGTCAAGAAGTTGTCGAAAGATTGTCCTTCTTGTTGTATCATGCTGTGAAACAAGAATCTCTCGAAAATTACATTTTTCTTTGGCTCACAGTGATCTTTGAACTTCATTAGGACATTTGCAAGTGTCTTTGTTTCTGCTGGCAACGGATCAAATGAGTTGAACAGGTCAAGTCCATCATCACCTACTAAATTCAGCAAAATAGCAATATTCTTGTTATCAGATTCTTTCACTAAATCTGCAGCTATCAGAAAATTCATGAATTTATGTTAAAATTTATGCCAGTTATCAGCTAAACTACCTTCTAGGGACAACGGTTCAGGGTGTTTGAAGTATGCCTCCATCTTCAATAATTTCTACACTCAGGTAATATCAGGAACTAGATCGTTTTCTGCATGATAGGCTAACTAGCTGCCTTTTTCTGTTTTCACACTTGACACCATATATTATTCGGGAGCCAGGGAGTTTAATAAAACCATCTTCCAGTGATTGTTCAAGAAATGTCTATTAAATCAATAAGTGGAAAGATTTAAATCAAAATGTTCTCATTGACAATACATTCCGTCACCTCTGACAACCCAAGGCCCAATGTCACTATGATTGTACATTTTATCAAATGTAACAGAACTAGAATTAAAACTAATCATAATACAAATAGTCGTATTCAAATTCTGCAAACAACATCTGGAAGTAGAGATCAATATCTACAATTTGTATATTTTGGATTTTCACCTGGGAGGTGGGAAATGTGTTGAAAATGTCATTTAAAGTTGATCAAAACGCTTCAATCTGCGTCCGAAGTCACCCGAAGTCGCACTGAAGTTAACTCTAGTTGAGGTCGGGCGACTTCGGGTGCACTTTGAAGAGAGTAACTTCTAGTGACATTTTCAACACATTTTCCACCTCTCAAGTGAAAATCCAAAATGAACAAATCGTAGATATTGATTTCTACTTCCAAATGCCGTTTAAAGAATTTGAATATGATGATTTCCCTTAAAACGGCGCATTTAGAAAGATATGCCCTTTAATTGTTTATAACGCGATTGTGCAGAAAGTACACATAGGACAGAAACCATTTTTCACACAGTTGAACCATTTATCATTATCATTTTCCGCAATATTGTTTGTCCAGCTTCAGTTTTAATAAAAATTATGAATTTTGGAAAAATTGTCTCTTTTTCGAGGTTTTCCCGGATTTTCTCAGTGAAAAATGCACCGATCTGATCGTTTAAATAATCATTTTGTAGGTTTTACAATTTTCTACAGAAGTTCCCAGAACTGTAAAACTATTCTTCCAATACTTTTAGAGATATTCGCAAAAAAACAAAAAAGTTGTAATTTTTTTCACTATTTCTTGTTTAAAAAATTCCACGAAGTGATTTTGCTGGGGTGAAAAACGGGGTACCTATCCATTGAGGATCTATCATATAAAAAGTAGTATAGGCCGATTGCGTCTTTTATTTTGTGTGAAAAGAGATTCTTATTTTTTCCTCCGAGCAATAAAAGATATAAACAACACACGTTGTTATGAAAGCTGCATATCACTATCCTTTGTGATAGTTGTTGGTGAGGGGTAACCTCCGAGTTCGGAGGGGGAGATTTGTTATTGTTATGATATTCGGATGTAAGATTAGAACCAGTGGCGGCGTGCTGATACATTTTTTTCATGTTATATTTTTATCTCTAGACGACAACATGCCTGGTTGGGAAGCACGTGTGTTGTCAAGATGTCAATGAAAAATACTTTATTGTGCGAAAAATTTGATTCTTGCTGACAAAGCATAGAATAAGGTCATAAATACTGAAAAAATGATTGAAAGTGCTGAAGTAAAAAAGACAAAATATTAGAATCGTTCAATCACATTAGTGAACTATACACTATATATATATGCTATTCATACAGTATAATAAACATAGGAGTTTACACATAAACTATATTACACACAAGAATTTACATATAAACTATAATACACATATTTACGTTGAATGTGTATCATTGAAATACTCATCCAAAGTGTAGTAAAAGCCTTAATAGTTCTTTAACACCATTTCTTATGTTTTTTAGATTATTGGTATCCTGAGGCAGATAATCAAAAAGTGTTTTAGAGTTGTCAAAGAGTAATGTCTCTACTTATGTAGAGTTAGGCTAGAGAGCGATCGATATTACAAGTCTGCCTGGTAGAAAAACGAGAATTTCTCATGTAGTTATTATTTTACTTAAGTTTTTTAAACATCATTCTGGTGAGTGTCGTTGAAGTTTATGACTTAAATAGGGGCCGACATGTATCTCTGAAGAAATCTCTGCAGACATACGAAACAACAGCTCTATTTTGATGTAGTCTTGATTTGCTCACAGGGTGGAGCTATGACTTGCTTATTGTAAATCGTCTGTCCAGCTTGAAACAAATTAAAATTTTGGATTACATTCTTCTATTCCTTTGTTGAAGTAGTCTAATTTTTTGTATCTGACGGATTATACTTCTCGTTGCTACTTTTAAACACTTTCTTCTGGTATCATCTGTGTCCATACCATCGGTTTCACAATCACGAATTCCTCTAAAATAGCATACATTTCAAACACACACACACACACACACACACACACACATAACTGCCAAGTTATTATAGTTGCAGAACAGTGAAGTAAATTCCATGTCCAACAAAATCAAGGTAAAAAAATATCACTACTGCAATACGAGCTATGTCCAGAAACATTCATTTTACAGAAGACTGTAGATAACTACTAATGACCATTCATAGCAGTGGATGCCAAAACACCAAAGAAAAAAATTACTACTACATAAGAATTTCTACCGGTCATTGTTTTGGAATTTAATGTATAAAATAATCGCGCGTAGAAATGTTTATGTAGTACCTATTATCATTTTACAGCCTCCTGTGAAATAAATGTTTCGTGACATAGCTCGTATTGCAGTATCAACGACGCTGTGTTTTAAGTACTCGAAAGACATTCCAATAAGACAGAAGAGTTGAGTCTGCTCATTTACTTTTTAGTGTACCTACACTGCAACAAGTTTTTTTCCTAACTATTGATATGTAATCTTTTTTAAGGTCGACTTAAATAGTAACAATGTTTTTCACAGCTATTTCAACAAATAGTGTATTTTGTCTAAAAATCGGGATTATGCCATGATTACCATGCTGCGACGCCCATGGTGTGATTTGACAAGACGATAAATAAGTCGTAAACGGACGTAAACAAACATGATCGCCAAGTTAAGAGTGAATAAAACATGAAATTCCAACCTGGTCACCTAGTGCAAACGGATATATCCGACAAAGCCCATTTTTAATATGATTCGGGCTGAGATGTTTGTAAACAACGTCGGGTATGTCGCTTTCAAGAAAGAGACAGAGAAGCCCTCTCTATATCTTTTATTGCTCGGAGTTTTTATCTACAGCTTGGCCTACTTGTTTTCATCACTACCGAATTACTTCTCACTCGCGATTTCACTACCTTTCATGGATCACTTTCTCATTTCTTATTTTCTTAAATTCCAACATCTATGATTTCCTTACAATCTATTCCCATCTCCTAAGAAGTTTTATTTTATAGTTTTCATGATTGATAATGTTATTCCCCTTATTTCTTTCTTCGATTCTTTCTATTCCGTTAGTATGATTTTGCCTGTCTCGATCTGTCATCGTTCCTGTTTTGTTTAATGTCTAGTCTGTAAAACTTGTGTCACAGTGTGTTCTAAAGTTAGTGTAGTATTGTAGTAGAGTCTCTTTTGGTATTTTTATTTGAAATTGTTTTTGTGTTTGTTTTGTTATCTGTCAGTCGTTGTAGTGTTTTAATATATGATTTTGTATGTTTTTTTAGTGGTTTTTATGTATGGAAGTCTGGTCCTGTTCGTTACGATGTTATTGAATCAACCTGCAGCTGAAAAGTTCTCCCATGGTGAAGTTGATGATGTCGAGGTGGCTATCGGTCTGAGATAGCAGAAGTAAGCTCCACAGATGTGGGTAAAGTAATACGACCATTTTTTATCTTCCAGTTCCGTAAAAAATTGCAAACATTTTACATTTCTATCATGATAACTCTTCATAGCATAACAGTATCTGTAATTTACCATTCACACGTTTTCATTTTTATCGGAATATTACCCAAGCCAATTTTCATTTTAATACTTTGTCTTGACTTATCTTCTGTGAATAATAACGATAACTTATGAGAAAAGATTCAATAATCGAATTGTATATAAGGAACTTCAGTCTACTTTCAATTGTTTTGGAGTAATATAAAACGGATTTGCTAGTTGATATCAGCCTCTAAATCAATTCGTGCCACCATTAACGTCCATCATATACCTAACATCTCTAATAACAGAGACTCGTTATTCAAAAGTACCTCGAGTCTTGCTTCGTCTCGGGCCCCCTAGTTAGCACACCTTTATTTTACGATACCGCGATTCGCAGTACAGTCCACGTGTGCTTGTGACAGTCAACGAAACGTCATTAGCTAAATTGAAAGCTCCATCTTAGGAGGACAGCGGACCAGATCAAGAGCGCGAGTCTCGAACGCCTCAGCATCCGTAAAGTTTGGTTGATCGACGAGGGTGTTTGAATACCACTCCGATATGTAGATTTAAGGAAAAAGCTAGTTTTCAGTCCAAATGGTTTTCAATCGATATTCTACGGAGACGGAATATATTTTTACTGCTTCGCGGATTTATTATTATTGATTTCGCTTAAGGACAATTGGAATTCAAAATCAACCCTTTTCTAGCGTCCGTTACAAAAACGCAGAGTGAATTGAAAAGTGGTTCACGATCCTCCTTGAAACATTAATAGTGGAGAAGGGCTATTTCATCTCGCAACCGGTCAAAACTACTTTGATTGTAATTTTTTTTTGTTGGTAATGAAAAATACTCAACTCTTTATAGAATAATACTTAATAGACGATCAAGTTTTGGATAAAGTTTTTTTTCTTAAAAATTGTCTTCTATTATTGTTGAAATAACCTCATTCCTCAAAGTATAAAAATTGAAAAACGCAATATTATAATTTCATCAGACTAGATCGTCCTTCATGTGGTGAGGGAAAGGTGGCAAAAAATGTTTCTTGAGAGCATCTCCGCATTCCTGTACAAGTGCTAAGATTGGTTTGGGATGACAGATGGATATGAGCGCTCCATGACTATCCGAACAGATAGCAATTCTTTACTAGGGCCCTTTTTTTACCTCTTGCCTCCCTCGTAGCAACTGTTAGAATGGCGAACTGTTGTTAACTGTTGTATATCTACCTAAAGCTTCCTTCCAGGTAGATGCCTGCACCCGAAGCATGTTTGTCAGTCAGACGCGTACCGTCCGTATAACATATCAGATTTTCCGTGCGAAACTCCACCATATATCCTTGCCATTGTTCTCTGCTCGGAATAGTGAGAGCAAACTCTCTATTCCATTGCAGTATATCTTGTGCGCATTTCACTCACTCCTGAAATGGGCTGCTATTGCCTCCTTGATCCAGACTGGAAGCTGTACCTCCAACACTGCGGTTGAATTCGTTCTCATTGCATCCGTTATTACCAAACCGGCCAATCTCTGGACCTCGCTAAGTCTTCGGCCTATTGTGCTGCTCTGTGCGCCTGGCCACCACATGGCTGACCCATATTGGATCATTGGTCTACCGTGTACAACCAGCGCATGATCTCTGGGTTGCTACACCAGTTGCTCCCTACGATTTTCCTAAGTTGCCGTAGGATTGCTACCGACTTGAATTATCTTATCCACATGTGGCATCCATGAAAATTTGGAGTCCAGAACCACCTTCAGGTATTTGACCTGCTGGACTAGCTCCAGCTCTTGCCAAATATGATGACTGAATCCATCTTTTTTACTTCGGTTGGTGAACAGGTTCATCTCTTACATGGTGGTTCTTCGGGTAGTAAGGCCGACGTATGTTGAGAGAAGATCTCTACGTTTAGCCAACACGATTGGTTAGCATTTTCAAGAGAAAGTTTCTGGTTTTTTTATGTCGCTGTCAAATGCTTGACATTTGTTATACGTTGTCTCAATAAATGGCTGTGTCTATGAGAAAAAAGCGGAATGCGCTTTGCTGGATGAAACCTAAAAGCGCTTCACAAGTCTACTAGACGGTCCATAAAATGTCAAATTACAGGCCGCTGAATCGCTTCAAATAAATCCAGCGGAAAATAAAGCGCTTAATTATCTACAGCGGCTGCAAGAGCTGTCAGCCGTCTATCACGTAAAGCGTAAAAGCGGCTGCAACCGCTGCACGAGACGCACCCAGTACCTGTGATTTGATGTTCTTACATCTGATTGGTTCATAGCGTTAGCTGACATCATAGAATCGTTCGTACCGTTATTTTGTGGATAGGGAGCTGATTGAGAATTTTTGAGAACTGGAAGCCAAACCTTGTTCAATTGTAGTCCTTCTTCTGTTCTGTTGAAGTTATTTTGGTGTTTCTGAATTTCAATTGCTTCCCGGAAGAGTCTTGGATAATAGGCAGATGTTGAAGAGATGACTTGGGTTTCTTCAAATTTCACTCTATGGTTATCGATGTTGAGAGTATGTTCTGCGACAGCGGATTTCTGTGTGTGCCCTAACCGACAGCAAGCCTTGTGCTCTTTGATTCTTGTTTCGATGGAGCGTTTCGTGGTTCCGATATAAACGCTGCCACAGGAACATGGAATGCGATAAACCCCAGAAGAGCATAGTACGTCTCGTTTGTCCTTCGCTGATCTAAAGTGGTCTTTCAGTTTTTTTGAAGGTTTATAAACGGTTTTAATCTCATATTTTCGTAGAATACGGCCAATATAATCTGTAACTCTGGGAACATATGGTTAGAATGCTTTTTTCGGTGTTGGTTTGACACTACTACTTGGTTCACTGGATGGACAGTCATTTGATCTACTATTGATTATTTCGTCTCTGATTTCTCTTCTATTTGCATACGGTCGCAGGCGACTCCATTGAATCGTCAGCTGGTTAGGCCAACTCCATCATCCGCATATGATTGTGCTTCGAAACGTTCATTTGTTTGTTTACTCAAGAGTTCGTCCATGACTTAGCACCACAGATAGGGAAAGAGGCAGCTTTCCTGAGGGCCGCACCTCAGATTCCAGTCTGATGTCCCTCCGGGATACCTCGTCCTATCTCTCTTCGTAAGCGATGATACAACCCAGCTGACCATCGCGTGAGGCGTTTCTTTGGCCATTCATGCTGCCCCCAGCTGACAATCGAGTGAGGCGTTTCTCTGGCCATTCGTGCTACCACTATACTCGCTATCTTTGCCTTGTCAGATGCGCTTTCCACGTTAAAAATCACTCCTAATGTTACCTACCTCTTTGAACCTCAATGTCCTTTCTATGCAGACTTTGCATTACCCCGTAAAATTTCAGATAATATCAAATAGAAGAGGGAGATATACCTAAGCTGAAGCAATCTGATTTGCTGAACTTTTCAAAAGCCTCAAGGAACTGCTCTAGTTCTTGTGGCATCCCAAACAGCTGGGAAGTAGAAGAGGATGCAGCGTATTGACTACCACCCACTAAGTAGAATAGGATCGAATTGGGAAACCTACGTTCATCGTACCGGGTATTGAGGCATAGGGTATTTTATATTTCAAGGGTTTTTCGGATTTTTCTGCATTGCAGAGTTTTCTCGGTTGCAATTGTTTGTATTTTTGAAGCCCTTTTTGTGGCCAGTGTCTTCAAGATGTTAATAGACTGCGGAGGAGGAAGATGTTTGTCAGAATGCAGGTTGATTTTCGTATTATAGGTATTCTAGAGCAGAAAAAAAATTAAGTTTGGCTTCAAATATTTCATTGATTGGTGAAAAGTTCTTTAAAGAATCGTGATGATTTCTGAAAAGTATTTGAAACGCCATGAAACTGTTATACAGTGGCTCGAGCGCTCGGTTATTTTGTACTTTTGTACCATGTGTTACATACTGCATCTACTACCGTTTTCGATATCCCCATGGTTGACACACTTATTCTGAACTAACTGTATTTTTCATGTACATATATACACATTCAGTTTTTAAACAAATTATAAAAACTTTCCTAGACAAGTAAAATATTGTCTTCTAGAAACGTTTTCACGGATATTTTTTAGATATCATCCCGCTACAAGCAGTAATGAAAATTGCTTTTTTCAATAATTACGTGCCATGAGTGTATTCAGATATTTTCATCAGTCTGTTATGCATGACTTATTCTGTAAACGATTTTCTCCATTAGGATATTGAAGTTCGATTTTTTTATTTCTGTTTGCACCAAGTAATTTGTGGATCAAAAGCTCGAACATAAAAATACCCGTGAGTGCTTTGATTTCAATTTGATTAATTCGACGTTCGTTCTGTGTAAATATCGCGATGAGTAGAAAAATCCCGTCCAAAGGATATACAGATTACGTAATATTGATTTCATTGTTATGATATTCATCGTAAAATCATGAGGCAAAATTCAATTAGAAAAGCTGGAGAAAACCGAACAAAATATGATTTGATTTTTTTTGTTTTGTTCCTACGAAGAAGAAAAAGCTTTAATGTTCAGAGAACATAGTGAGAGCCAAGAAATAGTAGGTGGTGGTGTTCCTCTTGAATTTCTGCAAGCTGGATGCCTCAGGGGACACCTCTCGAGGCAGTGAGTTCTAAAGATTCAAGGTTCGTGGAAAGAACGAGCCCTGGAAGAGATATTCGGCATGTCTCCGAAGTGACGGCAGAGAAATGTGAAGACTAATCTCGACGGGTCAGTCTCGATGGGACCGATAATGGTGGATCGATTGATGATATTCCAGAAGAGCATCGTCCATGAGAATATCTATAAAATAGAAGTAGATCGCCAACCTGTCTGCGGTACTCCAGAGAAGTGAGCAGGCTTGTGAGCGCAGCATCACCGACGAGACGAATGCTCTTTTTTGACAAAGTCCAAAAGTCTCGGTGTATATTCAGGGACTGCATTCAATAAGCCGCAACAGTATTCCAGTACAATTGACGGGAAGTCAAATACCTCTTGACACGTATCAGTTACTTTTTGTGAGTGACTCTTGGCAATGGACCTCAAATGACTCCCCCATCAAGGAATACCGCTGATGGGAATACCAAGCATCGAAATGGAGGACTTCATTGGTATAAATACACCTCATATAATTACGTTGGCCACTTTTGGATAGGCCTTTCTAGAGAAAAGATATGCTTTGGTTTTATTCTCATTGAATTCTACCAAGACGTTGGATCAACACTATAGAATTTTTGCTATGTCTAAATGAGCTTATAACGGAACTTTGGAAGAGAAAGTGGTGTGAATAGTACTATCATCCGCAAAACTTTGCACTGGGCATGAAGTATCTCCCAACCAATCATTGTTGTGAAAAAGAAACATTGTTGAAGCTAAAATGGATCACTGCGGAATACCAGCATTTGAAGGTAGAGTGTCGGATGAAAGTCCATCAACTACCACGTGTCGAGATCTGCCGTAGAGAAAGCTAGATTGCAACTAAAACCACTGAGGGGAAAAGCCAAAAAAGGAAGCTTGGCGAGGAGTCCCTATACCGACGAATGCGATCAATCGCCTTGGAGATATCTAATGTTACTGCCACAGATTCGCCAAATTTTGCAATAGTTAGCTGCCATATAGTTTTCATTTGAGGAGGTTATAACCCTAAAGTTCCAAATGGAAATTGGGGCGTGTGATATATCATTTGAAACGGCACAAAATTATCTTTAACATTATACACTACTTGTTCAAATTTACTTAAACCATTAATGCAAAAACGGCTTCAAGATCATTAACCCTATAATTTTGGTTTTAATGAAAGATACAAATAAGTTTTAGTTATTAGGAATCAAAACAACTACAATAAGTAGTTTGTTACTTTCAACAGTGCTTTGTAAAAGAATAATAAACAAGCTCTTGAATTGATTTATCAAAACGTTATTTCAACAATTGTTGAAAATGTGACCCAAAGTTTGTCTATTTCTGATCTATCTTCTATGGACTCGAAAACATTCATATTTCAAGTGTCCCCAAAGAAAAGAGTTCAAGATTGATAAATCAGGTGAGCTGGCAGGTCATTCCATTGGGACCTCTCCTTCCAATTCTCTGTCCGGGGAACCGGTTATCTAAAAAGTCTCTTACAGAAGCAACATAGTACGGATGTGCTCCATCTTGCTGGAAATGATGCTGATTAGTGTAGTGATTTTGATTACCGTCTATTATTTGTGTTATGAAAGGATCAATTACCTCTCTACGCATGATTAGGTAGACTTCACCATATTCCAGGAGTAAAAAGTAGCCATATGATATGACTTCTTAATATGCCTAATACTTTTTGAGTATACTGGGTATGAATCTCACGGAATAAATGTTTCCACTAACGGGAATTATGCCTATTCAAAGCTTCATTCGAATAAAATGTACCGACACTCGAAGTTATCATAACAAGGTTAGTTATTATTTATAACACATAATAACATTGAACTGGGTATGAAGTCTCAATGAACTAATTGTTTACTAAAGTAAATTATGAATTCGAGATCAATAGTGTTTTCTACAAAATGTTGGTTAAACAGTCTCCCCGGTCTCGACTGCTTGAGTGGTGCCAAGGGGTTGTAACTCGTACATGGCAGAGTGCGTTGTGGAGTTGTTTTCTGTTGCTTGGATGCTTGATTCTCAATGCTGGATTAGAAGTGTCACTTCGTGGATTTGAGGGTCTGGTGCCTCGTGAATGGATGTAATTTTGGGGACGTACTTCTGGATTTGTGAGTGATTTTCTCGTAGATTTAAGGGGCTGTTGCCTAGTGGATAGATGTACTTCTGCTATGGACGTACTCCTGGATTTTGAGGGATTTTCTCATAGATTTGAGTGTCTGTTGCCTCGTACTATAGATGTACCCCTGGGGACGTAATCCTGGATTTTTGAGGGATTTCCTCGTAGATTTGAGTGTCTGTAGCCTGGTAGTATGGATGTACCTCTGGGGACGTATCCCTGGATTTTGGATATTGAGTCTTTGGCTGGCCGATGACTTGCGTGAACCCCTTCACCATAGATCGCTGTTTTTTATGCTCGAAGGTTCAAGGGAGGTATGGTGGTACTTCCCTTGGTTGTCGCTGGTTCATATCCGGCTCGAAGGACCATGCTCAAGGGAGGTTGTTACGTTTCAAAATGCTACGAGTGTTATTGATCGAATTATATAAATCTTTCTTTCATTATATCATTCATTCTGGCACTTTAATAATTCTATGATACATTCAAAAACGAAGACAAAAAATTATTAATATTGCTAGTATGGAGCCACAATTCAAATTCAGAAGTTTCGAAGTATTATAAGTTGTCCATAGCAGGCCTTACGGTGAAACCTGGAAAATAAAGAAAACCTGTATTAGTATTGGAGCATGAATCACTCTGTATATGTTTATATATTTATATATATTACGTTACCTCTAGGTACTCATGGCTCACTGCAGCGGGTCAACGATCCTCTTCCAGTCTTCTGCTTCTTGTATTGCTGACTACTCCCTGCTATGCCCAGACTTTACGCTGTAATCCATGTATCTCCCTGTATCTCCCATGTATCTCACAGTAATTTCTGACTTTCCTGAAACAATTTCAGAAGATTCCAAGTGCCAATTCCGTTCACAGCAAATGTAGCTGCCATCCAACCTCATTTTCTTGATCTCCCTGTATTTTCCAATATTTATCAGTCAAATTTTAAACAATATTTACGCAATATCCTGGGCTTGGAACAGATGAAAACATGTCAGTTGTCAGGTTCCATGAAGCAAGCAATCCATCAATCATCATGTCAAAAGGGCTGATAATTGCAAGTTGACAGATTGAGATTCTGTGATCTTACTCTTGTCATTTTGCCGCAGATTTTCAACTGGAAAGGTCGTCTGAGGTCCATGTGTTGGCTCATAATCGCACTTTGCGGATTTTTTCCAGTTTTAGTTGAATTTCAAGTAGAATTCGAAGTAGCTTGTGAATACAGGGCCACACACCGTTGTGGATTTGGTCATTCTACCTAAAATTCTCTTGGCAACTTCATAACCACTTGAAGGCCACTCCCCAGCCAAGGTATGTCTCAGTTTCTCACCACTAGTTCCTTTTATTAACCATCCTTCATTCTTCAACTTACTCTCTATGTTTACTAACGAAATCACGCCAAGTTTAAATCTTGAAACCCTTTCAGGCCTGTTTATTTCCCACATAGAACACTTCAACTTCTTAGTAGTCCACCACCCATTCCTCCAACGGGTACCTACACCTCATCCCTGAAGGGGTACAGACATCGACATTACACGGAACCTTGGGGCCCCCCCTTCATCTCGAATAAGAAGTGCTGGAACCCTACTTCTCCTGACTGTCGCGGGAACCCTGCGTGCCCGGAGAGAGCAACCCGAGGAGCTGGAGGACTGCTGCACAACTCAGATAAGCTTTATTACCACCTTCCACTAATTGCTTGCTTATTATTATTTGCATAATCATTGACGCTTGCTTTGCATGAAATAGCTATTCGCTTGTATTTTGCCAACTGTACTAGCATTATAGAATCGTGTGCAATTCTTGTATGGTCGATCATATAAAAGGTATCAGAAATTGGTTCTGTTGAACCACTGTGATATAAACCAGATAATTATTATGGTCATTTCTAATCATTAATTTTATATTGTTTATAATTGTCGAGACATCCACTGTCAAGTGGAGGTAGTTAAACTCCTCCCCCATTTCTTCTTCTTAAAATCAAAACGGCCTCAGGTCGCTCAGGCTTGCGGGCCACTCGACTACTACCAATTACCCAAATTATCAACGCCCTCTTGTGAAGCGCAATACACACTCTTACCTAGTTTGGTTTTCATTTCAATCACCCACCCCATTAGCCTGGCACTGAATCGTTATAGAAAAAAAACCCTTGCCACCTTCCTCTTCCACAACGAAGAAGGCAGGTAGCAAGGTACGGTGGTACTTCTCTTGATGAATGTAAGCGGCAAGATATGATTTGCCCTTTGTAGATTTGAAAGACTATTGGTATAGCGCTTTCATGTTAGATGAGTAAAACGACAGTTAATGTGAAAATACTCATTTTGATTCATTCAGTTCATCATTTTATATGGAATATAATCATGAACCCTACAAATTATTATAGTTCAATGATATCATAACTAGGTTAGTTATTATTTATAACACATGATAACATTTAACTGGGTGTGTCAGTCTCAATGAACTAATTGTTTACTAACCTAAGTCATGAATTTGAGAACAATAGTGTTCTCTACAAAATGTTGGTTAAACAGATGGTTTAACCTATTTTGTATGAAGATTATTACATATAATGTTGGGTCAATATTGTTTTAATAATTTCCAGCAATATCGATAATTCAGTGCTGTCTACATATTGTTTTCAACAGCTAGAATAGATATCGCGAACCCAATATTGTATTCATATCGTCTTTAGGAAAAAAACTATATTGTATATTCAAGTTTGATTGCACATTGGTTGAATATTCTTTCGCAAATATTCGATTCTGAAGATAAAGAACTATATGTACATCCAAGTTTGACAGCCGATTGGTAGAATATTATTTCACCAATATTTACCAATATCAATAAAACAATATTGTCTACATATAGCATCCAATATCTAGAATAAATATTGCAATCCCAATATTCCCCTCATCTTGTTTCTGGGGATAAAATTCGATAGCATGTTGGTTGAATATTACTTCACGAATATTCAACAAATGAAATTGACTCATATTGATAAGAATTATTACAATAATTAAACCTAGATAAAAAATAACCAGGTGGCTTTATGTATAAAACGTCTTCTTAAACATAAGAAATATATTAAATACTCCTCAACTTGTTTTCAAGTCAGCTTACTTGGTGGGTGTGGCGACCAAAAGGCATACTCTGGTGATATCTTGATAAACTGAAGGAGAACTGTAATTGTAGAAGTGCCGAGTTATTCGACATTTGCCAATTCACTAAGGCATATTCACTCCCAGCTATATTCCACCAAAATATCCAAATCACCAATATTGTTGAATGTTTTGAGGACATTATTGCTTCAAGAATATTTCACCACTGTTCAAACAATATTTGACCAATATCGCAAAATATTCCCTTTTTATTTCTCGACAATATTGCGTTTGAATATTTTGCTCGTGCTGCTATAAAATGATTATCATTATTACATTGTTTCTTCTCGATATCAGAAAGTTGTGTTCCACCACTGCAACTGGTACTGATTGAAGATTGATATTCAGTTTCAGAGTCGCACCAAATGATTGGTCTCATAAAAGCCATTCTCATCATATTCCATCATTATCTATAGGAAGAACGTAATCGAATGAATACTCTAATAATATTTTGATGAAAATTAGTGTCTGGTAAAGTGGAATTGGTGGATGAGAATCGTGATGAAGCGAGTAAGCACGTTTTTAATTTCTTCGGTGTTGTCATTTCACTTTCTCAAAGCGCCACATTTTCCGTTAATTTACTGCAATCTGTGGCTGGCTACGGCTGATTTATCTCTATCAGAATTTATGTACACACAGTAATACTGGATCTACGGAACGTGTAATTTGAAAAAGATGGCAAACAATAATAACAGATGAACTTTATTATATGAGAGAGAAAATTATTGGACAGGATTAGGGGAGAAGGTGTTTACTTTTAATTGTGATATATTGATTGAATTTGTGGATCTCTTTTTTTATATGCAGTAAGGGATGTTTATTTGTTGGGCGGATAGTGTATTGCGAAAATGAGTTTGCAGTTTTGAAGTTTGATGATTTCTGTCGCATAAGAATAGGAAGAGCAAGAAATGATAACAAAATAATAATAATAATGTTTATTGGTCCTTTTGATCACTTACATGATATTGGATACGTCACAGTATTGTATACATACATAATAACAGATAACAACTACAAAACAAAGAACACATAGAAAAATGTATATGAGGACAAGTGCACAATATAATTACCTATAATAGGTGCATTCATTTTTTTTTTTCAATAAATCATACATATTAATTATATGGATAGTCAAACATAGCGAAATATAGGACAGAATGGAGCAGAACAATACTAACTAGCACTGTACATAATGAAGGTTCTGGGTATATATATATATAGAAAGGGTAGTCGTTGCTGACTAGTTAAGAATAAAACCAGTTAATATTGGGGATTGCAGCAAAGTCAAAAGTGTACTCTTTTATAGAGTTTATTCCAAGCTTTCGTAAATTTTATTTCCATCTTCAGGGAAATACAAAGAATTATTATGTCAATTATACATTTTGATGTTATTAAAATTTTACTTACAACTATAGTGAGGTTAGTTGACATGTTCTTAGTTCTTTGGATAGTGACATTACAGCTTAAAATTGTAAATAATAAGGAAAAAAGACTTTACGAATATAAATAACAGAAAATTTTGAAATTTCAGTCGAAAAACAAAAGACTTGTTGATTGTATCCAAGGGACACAAATCAGTTGTCAATAGAAAAGAAATCTGTAATTTTCAAGTCAATGTTACCAACTGTAATCTTGTACCAACTGTAATCTTGTACCAACTGTAATCTTGTACCAACTGTAATCTAGTACCAACTGTTGAAATATACGACTGTTGTTTTGAAGTTAGGAAAAAATTACATTTCCAATTGAGTAGTTATGGAGATATTATTATTCATATGGAGAGTGTGGTCTAACGACAATAAGAAGGAATAAATCTCACTCAAATGATTTATAACAGTTCTTTTATTCATACATTTTTTGTCTTGATATATGAAGGCCATTTCCAAAAAAGTTCTCTTAGTTATATGTGTCTCTTTAGCTAATATTTTAGTTGAGTTATAATTTATTCGATGGTCAAATTTGTTTACATGATCAGCAAGAGCACATCTTTCAGGATGAAGTCTACAATCACTTTTATGTGAGGAGATTCTACTTTTCAGGCTTCTAGATGTCTGGCCAATATAATTTTTAATACAGTCCTGACAAGGAATGCTATATACTACATTTGAAGTGGAAGTTAATGGAATTTTATCCTTCACTTTTGAATAAATTGATCTTATTGGTAAAATAGTTTTATTTGCTATTTTGACATTACATACTGAATGAAAGAGCCTGGACAATCTTGGTGTAATATCTTTTATATATGGAAGTGAAGTGAATGTAGGAATTTTAGGATTTGTAGGATTAGTATTAGCAACATTGCTATTAATGGATATGTTCAGATTGTTAGATATAATATCTGTTTCAATATTTAATGGTGTGCTGAACAGAATACTTCTCAGTAATTTTGGTGGATAAGCATTGTCAGAAAAGAGTTTGAAAAGAATATCTAGGTTTTTTTATGGAAGGATCTATCTGAGATTTTGAGTACTCTAGCTTTCATCTGTTTCACAAGGTTTATTTTCATTGACCGCTTGTGATAAGACTCGAAGTTAATATATCTTCCAGAACTGCATGGTTTCCTGTACCAGTCTATAAGAATTTTGTTATTAAGACCACGTATGAATCTTGTATCTAAGAAAGGTACGGAAAAATCATCATCCTCAGTTTCTATTGTAAACTGAATATATGGGTCAAAGCTGTTGAAAGTACTAAGAATCTCAGTAATGCCATCTTTTGGTAAAGCGACAATGATATCATCAACATATTTTTTGATGAAAAAAGGTTTAAATGATAGTACTGGAATTACTGTGTCCAACACATCATCCATCACATATGAAGCTAATATAGGGGAGATTGAAGCTCCCATTGGAGTTCCAAAACTTTGTTTATAAATTTTGTTGTTAAAAGAGTAATATGTGTTATTGAACAAGAAAGTTAAAATTTTCATGAATGTTTCTTCATTAATGTTACAATAATTGCTAACACGATACCAATTTTTGTGAATTGATCTTTGACAAACTTCTAAATATACATTAAAAAGAGAAACCACATCAAGACTTGCCAAAACGTAGTCATTAGGTATGTTTGTGTTATTAAATTTATTATTTACTTCAAAAGAGTCTTGTATAAAGTATTCATTATCGGAATCATATGCTTTAGTTAGAATATCTGTGAGAAGTGAGCCAATGGCTTCTGTTGGAGCACCAATACATGAAACTATAGGTCTCATCGATAAAGTAGGTTTATGTATTTTTGGTAATGAGTAGAATTTTGGAGAAATAGCATTATAGCATGTGAGTTTCTTTTTTGTGACATCATCAATTTGATTTGTGTCTTTAAGTACTTTCAAAAATTCATTAGCTTTACTTTGTATCGTAGTCGTAGGATCTTTTGCTAATTCAATATAGGAATTACTGTGGATAATTATTTCATTTGACAGATTAAGATATTGATCTTTTTCCATAATGACTGTCACATTACCTTTGTCAGATTGAATCAATATCAGATTCGGATTGTCTTTTAGAAACCTTTTTGATTTTAAAAGTAAGCCTCTAAAAATAGAAGAATGCTGATTTGATTGTATATTATTAGTTATAATATTAGTTGCTCTTGCTATAGTGATATTTCTTTGGTATTCGTCACTGATAGATGAAGTGATGTAATCAACATCAGCTAAAAAACTCTTGATGGAAATGTCTTTTATAATTAACGGTTCCACACTGACCTTTGGTCCTAAAGCAAAAAATTGTAAAATATATATCATCATATATTTATTTAGAAGTTTGTCAAAGATCAATTCACAAAAATTGGTATCGTGTTAGCAATTATTGTAACATTAATGAAGAAACATTCATGAAAATTTTAACTTTCTTGTTCAATAACACATATTTCTCTTTTAACAACAAAATTTATAAACAAAGTTTTGGAACTCCAATGGGAGCTTCAATCTCCCCTATATTAGCTACATATGTGATGGATGATGTGTTGGACACAGTAATTCCAGTACTATCATTTAAACCTTTTTTCATCAAAAAATATGTTGATGATATCATTGTCGCTTTACCAAAAGATGGCATTACTGAGATTCTTAGTACTTTCAACAGCTTTGACCCATATATTCAGTTTACAATAGAAACTGAGGATGATGATTTTTCCGTACCTTTCTTAGATACAAGATTCATACGTGGTCTTAATAACAAAATTCTTATAGACTGGTACAGGAAACCATGCAGTTCTGGAAGATATATTAACTTCGAGTCTTATCACAAGCGGTCAATGAAAATAAACCTTGTGAAACAGATGAAAGCTAGAGTACTCAAAATCTCAGATAGATCCTTTCATAAAAAAAACCTAGATATTCTTTTCAAACTCTTTTCTGACAATGCTTATCCACCAAAATTACTGAGAAGTATTCTGTTCAGCACACCATTAAATATTGAAATAGATATTATATCTAACAATCTGAACATATCCATTAATAGCAATGTTGCTAATACTAATCCTACAAATCCTACAATTCCTACATTCACTTCACTTCCATATATAAAAGATATTACACCAAGATTGTCCAGGCTCTTTCATTCAGTATGTAATGTCAAAATAGCAAATAAAACTATTTTACCAATAAGATCAATTTATTCAAAAGTGAAGGATAAAATTCCATTAACTTCCACTTCAAATGTAGTATATAGCATTCCTTGTCAGGACTGTGATAAAAATTATATTGGCCAGACATCTAGAAGCCTGAAAAGTAGAATCTCCTCACATAAAAGTGATTGTAGACTTCATCCTGAAAGATGTGCTCTTGCTGATCATGTAAACAAATTTGACCATCGAATAAATTATAACTCAACTAAAATATTAGCTAAAGAGACACATATAACTAAGAGAACTTTTTTGGAAATGGCCTTCATATATCAAGACAAAAAATGTATGAATAAAAGAACTGATATAAATCATTTGAGTGAGATTTATTCCTTCTTATTGTCGTTAGACCACACTCTCCATATGAATAATAATATCTCCATAACTACTCAATTGGAAATGTAATTTTTTCCTAACTTACAAAACAACAGTCGTATATTTCAACAGTTGGTACTAGATTACAGTTGGTACAAGATTACAGTTGGTACAAGATTACAGTTGGTAACATTGACTTGAAAATTACAGATTTCTTTTCTATTGACAACTGATTTGTGTCCCTTGGATACAATCAACAAGTCTTTTGTTTTTCGACTGAAATTTCAAAATTTTCTGTTATTTATATTCGTAAAGTCTTTTTTCCTTATTATTTACAATTTTAAGCTGTAATGTCACTATCCAAAGAACTAAGAACATGTCAACTAACCTCACTATAGTTGTAAGTAAAATTTTAATAACATCAAAATGTATAATTGACATAATAATTCTTTGTAGTTCCCTGAAGATGTAAATAAAATTTACGAAAGCTTGGAATAAACTCTATAAAAGAGTACACTTTTGACTTTGCTGCAATCCCCAATATTAACTGGTTTTATATATATATATATATAAGTGAAAATAGAGTATATTTCGTTTTAATTCCGAGAGCTCTAACCTTTGACAGCTGTTTCGTGCTAACGCACTCATCAGAAAGGATTTATGGAGCTCTCGAAATCAAAACGAATCCACTCAAGAATTAATACCGTGAGGCAACACATACTATAACAGTAAGTTATTCATGACATCTATATATATATATATATATATATATATATATATATATATATATATATATATATGTATATATATTATATCACATTTTAAGATATGCATCCAACGAATAAAAACAATTTTTAATAAGGAATTTTGTAAGTGTTGTGGTGAACTTCCTGCTTTCATTAGTATTTTTGATTTCTTTTGGCAATTTGTTATAGATCATCAAACCCATATATGCTGGTGAGTTTTGTGATACCCTGTATTTATAATGTGGAAAATAAAAATTTTCTTTTTGTCGTGTATTTGCGTTATGAAAGTTTTTGTTCTGAGGGAATTTAGTTTTGTTCTTAAAAATATAGTTGCATAATTCATAAATATACAAAGTAGTTGTAGGTAGGTTGAAGGAACGCCTGAAACTACTCTCGATATTCTTTTTTGCAAAATGAATACGTCTTGAATAGCATTTGAGTTGCCCCACAAACATATACCATACCTAATTCGAGACGCTACCTGAGAGTGGTACAAGGATATTAGCTGAGGCTCTTCTAAGACTTATTTGAGATTTCTGAACAAATAACACAAAGAATTCAGTCTCTTGCTCAAGTATACACAGTGAGTTTTGTAGTTGATATTTTCATCAATGACCAGACCCGACAATTTTGTTTCATCTGTATTATCTATTATTACATCGTTGACGCAGACAGTTAATGGTAAACATGTTTTTTGCCAGTTGTGAAATTTCACGATTTGTGTTTTAAGAGGCATTCAAATATAAACAATTCAAGCTGCACCATTCATATATAGAGTTCACTTTGTTGTTGTATTTTGATTTCGTCTTTATCCGATAGTATCAAAGATGTGTCATCAGCATACATCGTTAGATAGGACTCTGTTAGGTACTCATCAAGATCATTGGTGTACAACAGGAATAAAATTGGCCCCAGTATAGACCCTTGCGGAACACCTATATTTACTAAATTAGTTTCAGAATTGATTTGTCCTGGTATGTTAACGTATTGCAGTCTGTTATCCAAGAAGGAAGAAATCCAACCAAGAGCTGAACCTCTAACTCCATAGTTATACAGTTTTGATAATAAAATCTCATGGTTAACACAGTCGAATGCCTTGCTGAGATCACAAAAGATCGCCGCAGGACATTCTCTTTATATAATAATAAAAAAACTCTCAAGTAACAATATGAAATAATTTGAAAGGTGAATGGTATTTTTATTCTGATTACCCAACTAATAATAATATTCCATTTTCAGAGAATTGTTACAAAATTTAAACTTCAAACAACTGATAACGATATGGACTAAAGTAATTGTTTAGTAATAATGCACACGGCCGTGCTGGTAAAGCGTTCGCCTTTGGTGCGAAGGGTCGAGGGTTCAAATCCCCGCATGGTCATCGGTCTCGTGCATGGCATCACACGTTAAAAAGTAATGGCTGCGTCTTCCCTATTTTGGTATTAGTATTTGTAGGTATGGATGGTGACTGATGCGCTGCGACCTAGTTAGATCTATTGTGTCCCATCTTCTGCTATCTCAAGGTGTTCTCGTTTACAGCAGCCCCTCAAGCCTCAATTCCTTCAGGAATTTTAGGATTTTGAGGGGGTCTATTTGTGGTATTTCTTCCACAGTCAGCTGGTGTGATCCCAGTATATTTAATCTTTTGTGGTGTACAGCATAACACTCCATCAATATGTGGTGAGGTGTTTCTGTTGTCCTCCTCTAGAGGAGTGAGGTTCAGAATGACCTCTATTGCTGCTGTTGGAGTTGACCTCATTGCTCCTGTTATGCAAAGACATGCTAGTCTTTGTACTTTATCCAGGATTTTCTTTGTTGTGGCGAGTTCGGTTCTACCGTGCCACACTACTGCTCCGTAGGTGATCATAGGTCTCACTATCATGGTGTACATCCATCGCAGTATTGATGGGTTACAGCCCATGTTTTTCCTGCAATGTTCCTGCACACCATCAGTGATGATTTTGCCTTGTTAGCTATCTTTTCTACGTGTCTGTTCCAGAGTAGTATTGAGTCTAGGGTTAGTCCTAGATACTTCACCTCTTGCTGCCATCCTAAATCTGATCCGTGCGTCTTCCCTAGCTCACACAAGTCCCTCGAATACTTCTGGGGGTTGCGCGTAGGGGTGCTAATTTTTGTTCTTGATCAAACTTCGAATATTCCTTAATAGTTCGAGAATATACATTTTGCTGTATAAATCGTGAATTTTGAGATTCAGATTAGTTGAGTTCATAGTTACGATTAATAAATATTTGAAGTGACAAGTATAGTACAGTGTTGTCAAGTTAAGTTAAAGTAATAAAAGCAGTTGTACAGTATTAGGCTGGTGCCAAAACGAATTCTAAACGCTTAAAATAAGAAAAAAAGTAACAGGCAAAGACCAAATTGGATTCAAATGGATGCGACATGTAGATGGCGACAGTGATCTCGCATCGTCGTAACTCGCGTTTAGGTCCAATACCTTTTCCACAGGCATTGACTATTTTACTTCTACTTAAACAATGCTTATACTAAATGTGCGAATGGAGGCTTTTTTGACCCGCCAGGAGGAGTTTCTCCGCCACACTTCCTGAAATATGAAATAATACCTAGTTACACACTCATTCGACACAACCCTATCGAAATGAAATGGACCATTTTTTGTTATATCTTCCTTGAGTCGCATCATCAACTTGAAGTGATAATTTGACCAAACTAGCTGGAACATACTATATAATTGACTACCTGTAATGACACCAATGAACAATACTTTTAATAGTATCTTATATTAATGATTACTCAGAATACTGAAAATTATTCAGGATAGCGTTTCAGTGGCCTCTAGCGTCAAAACTAGCCTATAGAAAAATTTATGCCAATTAGATGTTTTGTTTGGAATAATTTGGACTATAACATTCCAAAAATTCAGGTAATTCGACAGGGGCCACTTTCCCTAATAAAGTATGTATATGGACAACAATAATTGTTGTCCATATCACACAGGAAAATGTAACTATGATTTAATTGGATCTGGAGGTGATTATAAAATTTTATAGATGAAAAAATGATTCATCTTTCGAGGAGTTACCGATAATAAGATGTTTCATCAAGGTTTGTGGTATGTCTGATGTGGTATGTGTTCGCTATTTCATATTTATGTGTAATGTCTGATGTTAAAGTTGAATTTAACGCATTCATTTATGTATAAAGCAGGTATAGTGAAGAATTCTATCGACTCGAAATGGCACTTACGGGATTTCTAAGTAATTCTTTAGTCGAAAGCTCGGGAAAGATCTAGGAAAATACCACAAGCTATATTACGATTATCTAGACATTTGTAAATATTTTCAGGTAATTCGAATAACGCAGTTTCAATGCTTTTACCTCCTAAAAATACATGATGAATATTATTAGAGGTTGTGGTAATGAAAAAGGTTAACAACTTGCTCACATCCAGTAAATTAAAAAAAAAGAGTTTAGAGAAAGAGCTGAGCAGACTAAAAGGTATTTAATTTTTTAATGATTCTGGTTTTCCTTTTTTTTGAAACAGGTATACACCTAGTCCGATTTGATAGTTGTGGAAGTATCCTTGCTGAAGGAATATGCTGATTATGTGTACAAGAGGTGGAGGTGTTATTACATAGTTAAAAAACACACTGGGAGAATTTTTTCCGCTCCCTCGAGCGGCAATTTAATTACCGCCCGTTTTAACGGGAATTTACCTTCGGGTGGAATTTTGCATACCACGTGTTATATCACCTTGGATATTTACTCTGATCAACTCTGTGCACTTCTTCGATGTAACTTTACGTTGTGACATAATTTAACGATGGAACTTTTCATTGTTATATTACTTCACAACAAAAATTTGCATTAGAGTTTTACATTGTATTACGGTTTGATTCTCTAACGTAAATAATATGCAGTGGAATTTTACATTGTAATATTACGGTTTGATTTTCTAACTTGAAAAATACACTCCGATGTGAAGTTGCATTGAAATTTCATAATGTGGGATTACACATTATCATGAATTTATACAGTGAAGTCCTAAAGTAACGGAAAAATGCATTTTCTACCTCATTAGCCATATTCAAGAAGAACCCTGAAATACATCGATTTGTTTTCGAAAAGACACTATGTGACATAAAAAATTCCCTTCTTCCACCCTCCTCAAAGTGACAGCCACCCCACCAATTTTTTATAATGAAATAGGGGGTCAAGTGATACCTCATTTAGAAGGGTATTCAATTGTATATACAGCCATGTCTGTTTTTTTTTAATTTTGAATTTTTGCTTCAAAACAAAATTCATTTTCAAAATGTTAAAAATTACCACGAATACTATTGAATTCACTGTATATTCAATGCACCCTATTTTTTTTGGTTCATTTACCAACTGTTGTTTGTCATACGTGACACACAGCTGTATAGACAATTGAATACCCTTCGAAATGAGGTATCACTTGACCGCCTATTTCATTTAAAAAAATTGGGGGGAGGTGGCTGCCACTTTGATGAGGGTGAAGCAGCGGCTATTTTTTTTTTAAGGTCAGGAATTTTCTAGAAAATAGATAACAACGTAGAAAATGAATTTTTCCGTTACTTCAAGACCTCACTGTGTATTTTTTTATTGTTTAGGTGGGTACAATTTGTCTTTTATTCAACACACCGTAGATGTATCCATCAATTTGAGAAATTCGTCTCCAGGTCACCAAAGCACTTCATTATATTACACTCGATTTACGTTTCGCTAATAAAACTAGAATCATCAAGACTGATAATAGTCTCCAGATGAGTATTTATAGCAATAAAGTGTTTTGGTGAAGTGGAGATAAATTGCTCAAATTTTTTAACGTTGAACGTTTCCAAAATCCTCAATATTTTTCCATCCACTTTTATACCTTTATTGACCACTCTGGCTGAATGGCAGACAGATTGACCCCGTATTATCTGGGTAAAAATCGTCTAGCACACTTCATGTAGGAACTAGAAACAAATAATTGAATCTGTGGCGTTCAGTCGTGAAACAAAAATTCTATGTTTCATTATTATAAACAGATTCTGTCCTTATCTTCATTATCTTACGATATTTCGGTTAATTATGTACAGTTCTCTTTAATAATTGGAAATAAAAATAAATTTCATACATAAACTGAATATTTAATTCCAATATAGCAAAAAACTGAAGACATTTTCGAATAATACATTGCATATCATAAACTAACATTATTCATTATCAATATATTATAAAGATTTATGGGCTGGTCTTCTTATTCAGTGCGATTGTCCTAAAAACAAAAAATAGTTGTATTATACAACAAGCCACAGCCTTTCCATCGTCTTGTTGATTCTTGAAACAGTTAGGGCAGAGGCCAATAAAATTCAATTTAAATTATCATAGAGTATGGACTATTATTCGACAGCTAGATGCTTTCTATTCGGGAAAATGTCATTTTACAATGATGGAACAAGTACTTGTGGAGTTTTTGGTGTACGTTGTTTTTTTTTTAAGAATTTAATTTTTTGGGAGCAAGTGTCACAAATAAACTCAGCAACAGCCAACATTCTACAAAGAAGTAAGTATATGTTAAGAAAAAACGACCAAAGAATTTATTGGTTTCTCCATAATTTGGGATTCATTAATTTGACGTTTCAAAACATATAATAACTTTTCATATGTAGATACTCAATTCAACATATGATATCGGTGTTTCCCACAAAACTCGTCGTGATTTTGGGGTAATATTTCTCAATTTCATTAAATATTTATATATTATGAAGAAGAAACCTGAATGCATTCTCGTAAATATCATGTAATGATTTTAATAAAGTTCACTTACCTTGTACTGATGATGCAATGCACAAAATACACTCATTTCTTATTACTTGCAATACCTCAATACCTCAGTTGGTCGCAAAAAAGAATGAACAGGAACGTGTAGGAGCTGACTTTACCCTGTGGATGCGTAATTTTACAACCAACGCGAAAATTTACGCCAAACGGATGTACATTCCAGTTGCAGGTGGATCTTCTCATAGTCGAGGGATATTCACACAATTATTTTCAGTATTTCGAAGGAAATTTTACGCGCTGAATGAAATCTCATTTCAAGTGCGTATAGAAACATCTTATAGTTTAAAAATTGAACTATAGAAGTAAGATTCCCATGAATCTGAAATAATGTTCCACTCTAGGCATTGAAAATACATTGTAGTTTTAAAACAATTTTCTCAGTGCAGTTTTTCAATTAGTATATTGATACTTCATCGTATAAAAAAATTGATTATTTTATTGAGTAATTCAATCAAAAACCCTGTTTTCAAGAACTAAACAGGATCTCATTATATTCCCGATACCGATTCAATTACATTTTCATGACCATTTTTCGATATTTTTTATTAACAAGATGAGAAGCATCGCATATTTTGTGAGACCCTAATCGAACTGATAATCATATCAATTCCCAGTAAGAATATTTCCATGTAAAAGAAACGGTAGACCAGCTTCTTTCCGAACGGAAATCATTTCGTACGTCCGCGTTCTGTGTTAAAACTCGACTTGGGCAACTTCACGAGTCTAATAGTAATTTACTACCCTAACCGTGTATAGAAACATATGTGTACAGTGGTCCTGAAAAAGATTTTCTAGATTCATTTGTTCGTTATTTCCAAGAAGTCTTCTGGCCAATTTTATCCCTTTAGCACGTACTGAGAGGCAATTACAAATAATGAAGATTAGGATGGTGTGCTCAATAACAGTTCATTATACTTAAAAGTAACTTTCGAAGAATAATTCTATTCTTTTGAAACCTCAAAAGAATAGAATTATTCTTCTGTGGAGGTTATGTTTCCTTTGAGCTGAACTCCAGATACATTTCAAATAAAATAAATGGGAACTAATATGCAAGAAGTGTTGCGGAATTTTTTTGAAATCTCACACTGAAAAAAATCTAGAACATACTGCTGCCTTCCAGAAATTATGATAAAAATAACAATACTTTTTGGTGAACCTGATGACTTGATTTGTAAGTGGTGAAACACTGACAAAAAATTGAGATATGTAATGGTTAAAATTGAGATATATTATTGCTGTCATATACAGGGTCCTGCAACTGCGCTCCGGTAGTCCATGGCTTCTAAACGGCGCAACTTAAAAATTTCTTTCAAATGCAAGCATGTTTCCTTCTTGAGAGAGTATCTTTGGAGAATATTCCGAAGTATACAAGGTGACCCAGAAAAGTTCACCAAACTAAACTTGTTTTTTGTAATGGAACACCCTATATTTCATCACATGGTTGAATAGAGATTACTTTTACCATTCAAAAAATAGAGGGTCATGTATGTTCATCAACGTTTTTCCGGAGATATATCGATATTACTCCAAAATACATAAGGTATTCAACACTGTAACTCCTCGTGGAAAAATAATTCTAAAAACTTTTGGGAGGCGAAATGACTCCAGTATGGTCTAGTTTCTGTAAGACGACACACAGTTGCAATTTCATTACTTTTTGTGTACCGGATAGATTGAAACGCAAATTGAAAGATATCTTGGTTTTTTCAATTGGAAATTTACGTTATTTTCAAGGTGAAGTAAATACCAAGTATGATATATCATTCGAAAGGAAATGTTATGGCCTTTCCAATAATGAAATTGAATATATGGGTTTCAATTTGAAAAAATAAAATATATTTCAATTTGCGTTTCGATCTATCCGGTACACAAAAGGTAATGAAATTTCAACTGTGTGTCATGTTACAGAAACTAGACCATATTGGAGTCATTTTGCCTTCCATAAGTTTTTGGAATTATTTTTCCACGAGGAGTTACAGAGTGTTGAAAACCTTATGTTTTTTGAAGTAATATCGATATATCTCCGGAAATAACGTTGATGAACGAATATTTTTCAAATGGTCGAATTAATCACTATTCAACCATGTGACGAAATATAGGGTGTTCAATTACAAAAAACATAAGTTTGGTTTGGTGCACTTTTCTGGGACACCTTGTATACTTCGGAATATTTTCCAAAGATACTCTCTCAAGAAGGGAAGATGCTTGTAAATATTACCATACATTTTTCTTCGTGCATGTTCCTAATTCAGACTGGTGCCTATAAATTTTGAGAGAAAAAAAAAAGTAACAGGCAAAGACCAGGGAAAAAATGTTTGTTAGGTTCCAACTATGAGGAAAAAAATTTAAACACAAAACAGAAATGAGGATGCAGTTTAGGGGTTGAAACCGTTTTTTTGCGATTTGCGGCGAAACGTGACATGTAAGCAAAAAATGTTCCATGGCAAAGTTGTAGATAATAAAGATATCAAAAACTTTTGTATTCATCACTTTTCGCCATAAGCTCAAATTAACCGACAAAATAAAGAAAATCCGATTTTCAATATTTAATTTTTTTCTCGCGTATGAATGATGCAATTTATATGAAAATTTGTAAGCTAATTTGTTTTTTTGTGAGCACAATTTTTTTCGAAATTCATAAGAAGACTAGTTTTCGAGTTATGTAAATTTTTCGAAAAAAATACCCTTATTTTCCACGGACAATTGATCAGGTGTTTTTTTGTATTTTGAAGGTCTGTAAGTGACCATTTTGATTGTTGAAATGCCTGGCTTCCAAATGGTCTATGTGAGTTGGTGGTTTATTGATCGTTAAATTGCTTAAAATTGAGAAAAACCGACAAGTCTCTCTGAATCATAATATTCTCAATATTTTCAATGATTTTCAATAGTTGTAAAAAAGAATAAAAATGATATCATTAAATTAATTTTATACTGTAATTATGTATTCCAATATTTAATTATAAATGATTTAATACAAACTACCTTTTTTATAAAAATTCAGAGACTTTTTTCTCAATTTTGAGCGGTTCGACGATCAATAAACCACCTAGTTACATAGACCTTTATACAGATCACATTTAAGTTTTTAAAATGGTCAAATAAAGACCTCCAAAATACAAAAAAATATCAATACAATTGTTCGTGGAAGCTAAGGGTATTTTTTTCGAAAAATGTAAATATCTTACAGAAAAAGACAAACATCTACAAATTTTCATCAGATCTAAATCATTTACAAGAAGGAAAATTATAAATACTGAAAAATCGATTTTTGGGATAATTTTCATGTAGATCACTGCCCCTTGAAACGTGTTTCTCTATATCCTCTCCACACTGTTTAGTTTCAGAATTCCCGGGCACTTATTTGCTTTGGAGTCGTAGACTTCTTCTCACAGATATGTTCGCGGACTCCAAGTGCTGTCTTAAGGGATCTGAAGGACCGTAATGTGAAAGATATTACTTACCTGAAAGGATCCTGTTATCTGGCTGGAAGTACAGAAATTATCAAAACTATTGGTAACTCTAAAATTGATATAAGTTTTCTTTTCTTGACTTGTTTGACAATAATACCTCCTAGAAATCAATACATTGAGCAAATCAGTAACTATTGAGTAGGACATCTTTCAAGGCTTCATACTCCATTTCAGGAGTTTGAGAAAATCCGGAAAAACCTCGAAAAAGAGAAATTTTTTCAAATATTTATAATTTTTATAAATCTGAAGCTGGACAAACAATATTGCGGAAACTGATAGATAATGATATGTGGTTCAACTGTGCGCAAGATTTTTTCTGTCCGATGTGTAGTTTTTGCACAATCGCGCTATAAACAATTTGAGGGCACATCTTGCCAGATGCGCCGATTTAAGGTGGCCGTTCAATGGCATGCATGCTGGCTACACCTCGGACGGCGAATCGGTGACACGTAAATAACTCAAATTTGGTAAATATATTTGGAACATAATGGAGTACTTGTTGAGACTTTCGAAATTATTTTTTTTCAAAAAATTCGTAATTTTTTTGTGAGGAAGTCAACAAATCGATAAAATTCACGTTTTTGTAATGTGTCAACAAGAAGACCTATTGAAATTGTTCAAAACCTAACAAAGACCAATTTTTCACAGTGTGTTTTTGAGAAATGCGAGTAGCACTCGGAATTAGGCGGCAATACTCCAAAATCTAGCAAATTTATAAGAAATTGCATCTTATTACTGACTGAGTCAGTTCACTAATTTGCGAATGGATTGCGCCACAGTACAATTCGTTATCTTCAAAATTATGAATAAACTGGAATTTGGGTGATGGCAATGAACAAGCACAGCACTATGAATAGAGTAGAATGAAAGATGTTGACGAATATTTGCATTGAGCGATGATTTAAATTCTTTTATGAATTTTGTCGCATCATACGCGTGTATTGGTGAATATGAGGGGCAGCTCAATATATTCTTTTGTTCTTTAATTCATTAAACAGATTCTGAAATAAGAGTCACTATTGTATGGAAGGGTTTTATTGAATTCATAGATCGTTTTTATACATATCCACATAAACTTATTAATTTATTTTTAATGATGAATTGACCCGGACGTTGCTGTATTAAAATGTCTTACATTTAAATATTTCAAATTACCTTTTGTAGTTATATATAGGTTATATCCCTAAGCTTTGTGAACGAGAATTGTATTTCTTCCGATATTAAAGCATATTTTGATGGGTTGATAGAGGGGACAGTGATTTCTCAGTAGAAAATTGTAAAATTGAAATAAAAATTGAGTGTTAGCGGTATTCTGAAAAAAAATTATATACCCAATAATAAAAGGAATAAGTCTCTTCAATTTCATATAGGTATAATAAATTTTTTACCTTATAATCATAATGGTAGAATAGATCTGAATAAAATTTGTGTAGGTAAACATCCGCAGTTACACAACCATTAACAGATAAATCATCAGAATAATTCACAGTATGATTGAATTATTAGCAGAAGCGAAACTTTCGAGGAGTTAGGAGATTTGCATATTGATTGAGATTTTAAAATGGTCCGACATAAATTCTTGACTATTACAGTTTCATAAAGATTTAGAGAAAAAAAAATAGTCTAGTGCCTCGATCAATATACTGTGAGTCAAAGATAATAATAGATAATTATAATAATAATCATAGTAAAACCATTTTAGTCATAGTTTTTAGCTTCTGTCGAAACGAACATCGTCGGAAAGGAAGAATAAAAAATGGAATAAAAATCGATAACTCTTTGAACTCTGCAGGTTTCACCCAAAGCATTCTGTTAAAATGGTGGTTCTGATAATAGTTGTCCTTGGTTTAATGATGGACACCTTGCTCTCGAACCTGAAAATTATACCGGCTTGCCTTTATACGATAGAAATCCTTGCAGTATGAATGCAGAAGGCCTTCATATTTGGTTTACTTCGTCTGCTCAGAGCACATGAATCTCGGACCGAATAATCACTCACCCTACGGATGTAGGGAACGGATATTTGGGTAAATGATACCAGCGTGCCCTCCAAATGTATAACAGCTTCTGAAACAGGCCCGACTTGGATAGTCCTTACGGATAAAATATCTCAAGAATATATTGAAAAAAATTGAGATGATTTGGAACATAATGAAATCGTTATACATACGTAATACAAAAATAATTTTAAAAATGTATATATTAAAACAGAGCCGCAGTTAAAAAAATAAGTTCCGAAATAACTCAAAACTACAATATTTGTTTGGAAATTATATACTGCAACGTAAATGGTCTCATGTACTATTTAACCGAAACCATAGTCAACTATTGCCGTTTCTGCCGATATTACTACGACGGATATCTCTGGACTCATTATACCTGCTGGTCACTTTTATGTGCCACAAAAATTTGAAAAAATTATAAAAAAAAGTGGTGGTAGGGTAACAAAATATTCAAATAGGTGGACAATAATGAAACAAATGAAAAAAATGTTTCTTTTTTATTTCCCGATGCAATTGCTTCTTCTATCCATGGTGGATCATAGCATTTCTCATTTCGCAAGGAACGTTGTCGTATTATCTCTTCCAAAACACAATCCTCATAAAACCTTTCCACAGTTGGTACCTTCTCTTCTTTCCATAAAATTTCGTCATCTTCTATTTCTTCTATGAATATTTCGTAATGATATCCAACATACACAACAAAATAGCAAGAATTTATTTTTGTGATATGCAGCTGACCCTGAACATGCAAAAATATACAAGTTAAATACTTACCAGCTATGTATCTCAAAAAATGTGTCACAAAACACTCCTTGCTTGCCTAAGCCTTAAGCAGGAAAGTAAAAACTCTGTGAGCTGTGGAAACTCACACTGATTTGCCTGAAAGTGACAGCTTCACTTAGTCATATCACAACACTCTGTTTTGCCAATGCTCGTTATTGAAGACCTCAGCCTTCAGCCTCTGCCCTCAAACATTACTCGTACTCATTGCAGTTTGTTGATTTTCAAATAACTATTTCACCATTATAATTGAGAAACGAGAAATATCTACTTACATACCACGATTACATTGATCACACATTTCACTTACCTGAATTCATGTTTTTTTACACCACTCAAAACTTAAATATCCAAAAATAACAATCCCCTTATTTTACACAAATAATTGAAACACTGCACTGATCAACCTACAAATCCGTTGAAATCATACACAAACGAAATCTTCAATTGCAATCCGGTAAATATATTCGAGGGTGCAGAAAGGGATTAGGTATTCCCAAATTCCTTAAATACTTGTTGCGAGTCCATACAAATGCATGTTGCCAAGCATTTATAAAAATAAAAATCTTTGAGTTCACATTTCTTCCTTTATCCAGGCTTGTACTACAAAACATGGGAACATGAGAGTTGATATTTCAAGAACATTATTCAACGGCATTTTTGTCAAAAGTCATATCTGTCTAGAAATTATTCAGCCAGAATATGAATTAATGACTGAATATATAAAATAAAACGAGAATAATTGTGTCATCTGATATCACTGCTCAGCGGCGAGATATTAATAATAATAATAATAATCCAGAACACGTGGCTAATGACCATAGCAGTCGATGCCAAGACACCAAAGAAAATAATAATAATGTGTTTATTTCACTTGTTGAAAAGTACACAGAGAAAATATCTATAAGTACAATAACAAGGAGTACGTCAATTTAAATATCTAACCTATGACGGTGAGATACATAATAAATCTAAAATACACAATAAAGACCCAGGAAGGTGTATATCAAAAAGTTATCAATAAATAAAATCTAGGATTAATCAAAACATGTGTAGAAGGTAAGTTCAATTAAAATATATCGTCCTCTAGCAATATAATAATGAATCTTCATAGCTTAGGATTAGGATTAGTAAAAGTATATGTACCTGGACAAGTCCACTTAAAATACTTAGTCTTAGCGAGATAATATTAAAATTCATCGAGGTGTAGCAATTTTTCTCGATTAGGGCACTTTTCTGCCTTGATTTGAAGACATTTATATTCGGTGCACTATTTATGTGGTCCTCCAGTTTATTATAAAGTTTTGGACCAAGATAAAGATGGCTCTTTTGGTATAGTGCAGTTCGGTGCATGTTTGGAATTAAGTCATTAGAGCGTGTTGAGTATTGATGTTGTTTAGTCGAGAAAACAAGTTTGTTTTTGTGTACGAAAATACATAAACTCATAAATAAATGTACCAGTGACAGTAAGTATCCTCATTTCTTTGAATACATGATTGCCTCCAGCTACTATTGTTAACAATTCTGATTACGATCATAGTAGCAATTGAGGCCGGTAACAATGCTTCATTTTTATGGTCGCATACTTGGATAAATATTCATCCGAATGGCTGGTGGCTCCTCTGTCGGATTAGTTTGTCAAGCCTGATCAAACGGGCACCTTAAGGGAACTAGTCATATTCAAATTCTGTAAACGGCATCGTGAAGTAGAGATCGATATCTACAATTTGTATATTTTTGATTTTCACCTGAGAGGTGAGAAATGTGTTGAAAGTGTCACTGAATGTTGCTCAAAATGCTTCGAAGTATTTCCGAAGTAGCCCGAAGTCGCACTGAAGTTAACTCGAGTTGAATTCGGGTGGACTTTGAAGCATTTGGAATAACTTCCACTAACATATTCAACACATTTTCCACCTCTCAGGTGAAAATCCAATATATAAAAATTGTAGATATTGATCTCTACTTCCGACTGCCGTTTACAGAATATGAATGAGATGATTTCCCTTAAATCGGCGCATTTAGCAAGATTTGTCCTTAAATAGTTTACAAAGCGATTGAGCAAAAACAACACATCGGACAGAAACCGTTGAACACAGTTGAACCACATGTTGTCATCTATCTGTTTCCGCATTATTATTTGTGCAGCTCCAGATTTATGAAAATTATGCATTTTTGAAAAATGATCTCTTTTTAGAGGTTTTCCCGGTTATTCTCAGTGAAAAATACACCGATCTGGTCGTATAAAAACCATTTTGTTAGGTTTCATAATTCTCTACAAAAGTTTGAAATGATTCCTCCAACACTTTTTGAGATATTAGCATAAAAACAAAAAAATTGTAATTTTTTCACTAAAATTCCACAAAGCTGTGGCGAAACCATGGTTTTCATCTACGAACTATCTTATAAAAAGTAGTATAGGCCGTTTGCGTCTTTTATTTTGTGACAAAAGAGACTCTTATATTTATCTACATCTTGGCCTAGTGGTAGCTCTCACAAAATCAACATAAATGCTCTACAAACAAGTAAAAATAATTTGGCACTCAATATATTCCAACAGCACTAATGAAATTCCCACTGAATAATGTCCCAGAAGACTTCAACATCTATGGGAATGACGACGTGCATGTTGACTTTAGCCTTGAAACTAAATGCTGGATTTGATATTAGATCTAGTTGGATTTGTGAAGGTGACTTTGCCTTGCATCAATGTGTTGCACAACCGTACTGATGATGACCAATAGGTCTGAAACACATGAATACGTTTACTTTGCGCTCTGAGAATTGCATTAAATATCTTGTTCTTTTATATAAATTTGGCGAATCTATTGATTTTTGATGTTTACCGCGGTTAGATCAATAACTCCATTGAAAGGTCTCTTTCCTACTGATCTGCCGGCCATTCCCCACGGTCGATATACCTAACCATAATTACATACAAGTATGAGAATACAGTAATAATTCATAATCGTCAGCGTTTCAGATAATGTATTTTAAAGCAGAAAAACATTTTGGATACCGCTAAAAACTACTTACCAAACATAGAAATTAAAATATGCGTGTTTCATCATTTTGCCCCAGGACAGATCGAAATAATACACCAAATTAGTTCACATTAAGGCATTATTACTTCGAAAATTCAAACCAGCATTTTGAAGAATATGCAGCAAAATTAACTATTACTTCCGAACTAACTTACAATTTGAATAAATTTATTACTCGGTTTTTAAATTTGCCGCATTCTCTTGTCCTTTAATAAAAATTACATGGTTTCATTATAAGCAGTGAATTTTGTTTCAAGTAACAGATATCCAGTATTATCATGTTATTTTATTCACGGAGAAGTTCGTCGAACCCCATATGGTGGCCGAACTGAGAATATCCCTATGGTAAATCCTGCCTGTCGTGAGGGGCGACTGAAAAGATAACCTTGGGTGGTAGATGGTCTCCTCCATCGCCCGGTTCAATACCACCTTATCGACTATGCTCATGTTCCGATATTACTGAACAGTACTGGCCACAGTAGGTAATTTCGGAACGCCTAACAGTGACAGTAACCTGAAACTGCCATCTAATTTCGGAACGATTGGGAAAGTCAGACTGTCAAATGTTTCTAGTTCAAAATTATATAATTACTATTATGTGAGACCGTGACTGATTGATGGTTGCAATTAATAATAGAGAGAATATCAGGTGATAGAGATTCTGAATCATCAGAAAATTCGGACAGCTCAAGTACTTCAAGCTCTAGCCGAGCTATGATTATAAGCCAGGTATTACCTATTTCTTTGTTATAATGACCTGTGGATTTATTTTCTTGTTCTGATATTTTGAATTCATTGTCGAATTGTCTTCAAAGGCCTGCAAATATCGCCTGGCATGATTTCGATCTGAAAAATTTATTTTTATACATCTACATGGAAGAAAGGCGAGAGAGAACAACGCTAGTAAATTAGCGGCGGTTCCGGCATCAACTTCTATTAGCAAGTCTTCTAATACCACTTGATACATTTTCTCTGTTGTCTTTTCAGATGAGCTAATTGTAATGATATTGCTATCAATAAATTGAATAAATATTAAATAACGTATCCTAACCTAACTCATCATTAATTCGGGAGGGGATACTGGGACTACACGACCATTTCTGTAACCGTAGCCAGTAAATTTCTAGCCTCTAACAAGGTTCCATGAAAATGGGCGCGAAATGTCTACCAGTCAATTTCAGTAAAATCGGAACGACCAAAATTACTAGGCAGTACTGTTCAGGAATATCCGAACATGACCTATATGCGCTATGAAATATATTACTCCATGTTTCAGTATTTAGTAGATAACTTCCGGAATATGTTTTCATATTCCCTTTCTTTTTCAGGTCTTATTCTGTTACGTGAAATATATTTTCAGATAGTTATCGGCAACTCGTTTATTACTCCAGATAGATACTATGATTTCTGCTTTCCTTATACCAATTATATGATACAATGATAAATAAATGCACATTCACAGATAAAAGTGAGTAAATGTGCCCGTGACTTATTTTATAGTGTCACTATTTTCACTCGGGTTTGAAGTCCGTCGTTTTTTGAAATTTCTTCCTGACGTTTCTCCAGCGCGATTGGATGGCTTCTCTAGAGGCTTATACACGTTGGATCATCTCGGATGACTGAAGATTCCGTCTCCGGAGATTGTATTCATTCTGACTCAGGTAGTTCCGAGTGCTCATTACCGTATCTGGATTAGGTACATTTTCATTATCCTTAGTTGATTCCCTTTTACCTGTTGTCCTAATGTCGTTGTCTTCCTTTGTTATAACTGAGTTTTCAAGAATACGATTCCATATTCGATTGAGGTTTACAGCTTCTTCTTTTCTGTTGAAATTGTACGTGTGTTTGTGGATCTCAATTGCCTCTCGTATAAGTCAACTATGGTATCCCTGGTTGGGGGCAAGAAGTTTCACGTCCTCGAACAGGATCCTGTGATTTCCGTCACTGAGCGCGTATTCTGACACTGTCGAATTGTCCTTTTGGCCTAATCTGCAGTTGTCTGGTGCTCCTTCAGTCTTGTACCCATGGATCTTTTTGTGGTTCCGATGTACACCTTTCCGCAAGTGCATGGTATGCGATATACCCCGCTGCTGATAGTGGAACTCTTTGTTCCTTAGCTGACCTCAGGCTTTACTGTATATACTTAGTGGGTTTAAAGACCGTTCTAATGTTGTGTTGTCTCAAGAGTTTACCAATTCTGTCCGTGACCCTAGGGATGTACGGTATATACGCACGTGCAACTATCTGAGCCTTCTCCTGGTTCACGTGTGAACCAGAACATCTACAAGATGAACTGGAACATCTTCAAGCAACCTTAAGATCGAATGGTTACAGTATATCCGAGATCAACAGGGCCATGAAACCGAGGACTTCCACGAGTCAGGGTGGGGAGGAGGCTCAGATAGTTGCACGTGCATATCTACCGTATATCCTCAGGGTCACGGACAGAATTGGTAAATTCTTGAGACAACACAACATAAGAACGCTTTTCAAACCCACTAAGAAGATACAGCAACTCCTGAAGTCAGCTAAGGATAAAAGAGACCCACTTTCAGCAGCGGGGGTATATCGCATCCCATGCAGTACAAGTCTGAAGGAGCACCAGAGAAACTGTATATTAGGCCAAACGGACAAGTCGGCAGTGGCAGAACAGGCGCTCAGTGAAGGAAACCACAGGATCCTGTTTGAGGACGTGAAACTTCTTGCCCCCAACCAGGTATACCATGGTCTACTTATACGAGAGGCAATTGAGATCCACATACGCATGGAGAATTTCAGTTGAAACCTTTCGAAAATATTAATCTTATGTTTCCCTAATAGGTACAAAGAATAAAAAAGGACATTAATGACAATTTGATCATGATAGAAGGGCGAAAGAAGCTGAACTTTTGGGGGTAAAAATGGTTTCTCACAATTTGCAGCGGAAATTAACCTCCTAAAAAAAAGTTGAAGTAAAAAGTTGTTGGCAATGAAAGAATCTACATCTTTTGTATGAACGAGTTTTCCACGTATACTCAAACTATCCGGGAATATCGGAAAACCCGTTTTAATTTGGTTTTAATTTTTTTTGTGTAAAAATATTATGTTTGTCTCAAAAATCTTGTAGACATTATCATGGAATTAGACTTTTTTTTCAACAAAATATTTATTTTTCTCGAACCTCTTTGGAGTACTCAGAAAGGGGGCGGTTCCTAGTTGTGCTGGTGCCAAAACGAATTTTGAACGCCTAAAATATGGAAAAGAGAACAGGCAAGGAACAGGTGGAGAATGTTGTACAGGTTCCAACTTTGGGAAAAAAATATATTTAACCCTTAAATGCATGACCCCAGTGTTGGATTTTTTAAATTAACATATTCAATTGCGCCATCTATGAACTGGGAGCTCAGCTATTTGCTTCTTACAGTATTGAGATTATGTTTCTTCCTTGACAGAAATAAATTGTTGCTGTGATCAAAGTTATTAAAATTTTAGGTAAGTGGGGTCCTCAAAGTACCCCAGGTATGCATTCATGTTCCTAATATTCGGTATTTCATTGTATATGTAATTTATGCAGGTTTCGTAAAAAATGGCTAACTGGGAGAAGAATAAAACTCTGAGAGATGAAGAGTTGAGAAAATTAGCTGAAACCATTCCAACCGACTCAGAAGAAGAAAATTGTGGCTACAATTCTGAAATAGAGGTCGATGCGGAGATTTTGGAAGAAATAATTTCGGAATCGGAAGATAATTTGGAAAGAATTTTGAGGAAGACTCAAACGTGGAACCAGATGCTGATAATGTTGATACATCTACGGGTAGTTAATATGTAGCAAAGTCAGTTATGAAAGGGTTTAGTTGTCCATTTCGTACATCTAAGCGATCTTGTAAAAATTATGTACATGCGAGGCCTGGTTTACCACAATGTGCCGCTGCTGCCAACACGATGTTAAAATTTTCCTATCTCTTTATAACTCGTGATACGAAAGAAGACATCTGTCGACATACAAATGAGGAGGCTGTTAAATTTAATGAAGATTGGAAAGCAAAACATCCAAATTCAACCACAGAGTGGAAATTATTGCAAATTGAGGAGTTGGATTGCTTTATAGGAATTCTTATCAAAGCGGGCGCTCTGCGATGTCGAAGGGAATCAACACGAGAAATGTGGACGAGAGATGCATCTATCCGACGCAGTTTCTTTACAGCTTCTATGTCTGTAAACAGATTTGAACTCATTTCAAAATTTATTAGATTTGATGATAAATCTACGCGGACAGAGAGGAGATCAAATGATAAACTTGCCGCAATAAGGGAAATATGGGAACCATTTGTTCAAAACTGCATGAAGAATTTTGTACCATATGAACATTCAACTAGTAGCCTTTAGAGGTAAGTGCCCTTTCCGACAGTATATGAAGTTAAAACCAGCAAGAAATGGTATAAAGAGGGCAGCAGCTGATGTTGAAACAATTTATTCATGTAATTTGCAAGTTTATACTGGCAAAGGATTGGACCTTCGAGCAATAAAAGATATAGAGGTGCCATTTCTATATAAACAACACATATTGATGTGAAAGCTGCATACCGCTATCCTTAGTTATGATTTGTAGGTGAGGGGTGACCTCCAAACCCGAAGAGGGAGATTTGTTATTGTTTTGAAAACTGGAGCTAAGCTTAGAACCAGTGGCGTGCTATCGTGCTAATACATTTTCTTATATATTATTAATTAGACACGGTCGGTGCAGACAAATTTGTTATCGCATGTATCGGCATCGATAGACGATCACATGCCTAGTTGGAAAGCAAGTTTGTTATTTAGCTGCAACCCTTATGCTTGGAATGCGCACCAACCACCAGCAGTAGTGCTGTAGGTCTCCCTACTGATGAAAAGTGAATGCGCTTCCAATGAAAACAAATTCGTCCTGGAGAGCCACAGCAAATAAAAGCTGCCATGTACCCGCACAGGCTATGCCTTTGGATACACTCTACGAGTGTTGTCAAAAAATGGTAACATGTTCTTACGTTAATACAATAAATTTTTGGATTAAACTCTTACTATCTTACAAATGGCAACATTTCCTAAATTGTTGCATAAATAACTCATTCATAAATAGAATTCATGATGAATATGTAGTGGACAAATAGTTATTTATGTAACAGGTGCAAAAATAGTTGACTGTTTATTGTACACTATTGTACATGTGAGAATTGTCAACACGCTACGTGTACCAACACAGCATACACTAATTATTTTACGATCATTAAAAAAATAGACTTTCATCCGTCAATTTTGAATGTGAAAAGGTATAGTAGTACTTATTGCTGTGGGGCAATAGAAATTAAATTGCAAGTCGTTATCAAGTTATCATACACTTGCTAACGACTGTAGATTTTGACAGTTGAAACGTCGTGAATAAAATTGCAGAGAAATGAATTTTTTTTTTGTTCTTTTTTAGACAAGTCAAGAATAACCTTACTCAAAGTGAAACATTGTCAAAGACTTTCAAAAAAACGATAGCAATGGTGTTGCCAGTTCTTGTGCGTTCACGTGGTAAAGTCTTGTTCATACCCTCACAAAGTTCGCAATTTTTCTGCGAATAAAATGGCTGCATCAACGATTGGTACTGCATGACTGGCAGCCATTTTATGCGCAATAAAATTGCGAAATTCGTGAGGATATGAACAAGGCTTCACGTGAACGCGCGAGAACTGGCAACAAAACGTTGCTGTCGTTCGTTGTTCGCCTGATGTCGCTGTCTACGCTAATTTTGTTTTACGATAATTTTGTATTTCGAATAATGATTCTGGTGCTGTCATCGTAGAAGACGAAGATACTTCAAACTTTGGGGACAGTGCCAGTTGCAGAGCTCTCATTCTTAACATCTTTCAACGCTGGAAGGGGTTGGAATCCACTAAATGAACGAATTTGTTAGAAAACTTCATGTTTGCTGTTGTTTTGCGAAAAAAATACTTCATATTGGACCAATGAACATGAAATATTGAATAAATATGATTAATCAGATACGAGCTGGAAGCATTTGATTTGATAATCAGTACGAATTTTGCACTCCGGAAACCCTTAAACTGCGCCCAAATTCTTACTAAGTGAGTGATTTCTAAGTGAGTGATTCACACCACAACTGGGCAATTGCTCTATTGCATGGTAACCTGAAAATATAATGTATCTGAACCAATGTCAAAGTATCATAAGGAATATGAGAGAATGGAATTATTGTCTTGACAATCATTATACCTACGTAACCCGTTCATTAGATTTTAAACTTGTGATGATATACAGTATTTCGTTTACAATCAAGAAGTTCATGTCCACGTTCGGATTAACCGGAAGCAACATTTTTATTCAAATGGCAACATCGAAAACTTCTGATGAACGGGTTATGTGATAATCCCTGTATATGAACAAAACATTCCAGTACCCAGCAGATTGGGTCTATAGCTAGTGACTTATAATTTGAATTCGGTTTTGAAGAGTTGAGTTTGCATACTTACTTATTTTTCAGTGTACCTACTGCAACAAGTATTTTTCTATTTATGAATAGGTAATCATTTTTCAAAGTACAGAGTTTCTTTTAAGCTATTTCAACAAAAAGTGTATTTTTGTCTCATAATCGGGAATCAGTTAAAATCAACTTTAATAATACTACTAAAAACTAAGTAGGGTATGCCCATCAGACATGGTATATGCCATGCTGCGACGCCCATGGTTTGATTCGATACTTACTTGTGGAATGTTTGTTTAGTGCTTGATAACTTTTTCAGCCCACAAACCTCACAAGTTATCGCCATTTCGCAGAGATAAGGTCTCTAATATAACAATTAAACAATCCAACACAACACTTCTACCACTTTAAATTAAAACAATTATACAAATATGCTCAAATCCAAACTGAACTGACAAGACGATAAATAAGTTGTCAACGCATGTAAAAAAACTAGATCGTCAAGTTAAGAGTGAATAACAATACGGAATTCCAACCTGATTAATGAGTGGAAACGGAAATATCCGATAATGTTCTTTTTTAACATGATCCGAGCATTGATATTTATAAACAACGTCGGGTATGTTGCTTCCAAGAAAGAGACAGGAAAGCCCTCTCTATATCTTTTATTGCTCGGAGGATTGGACAACATCAAAGAAAAATACCAAGGACTTCGAGTTGTCAAAGATCTTACCCAACCGTATGAAGGCAGTTGGCGAGGAATAACCATTGACATTTTTTTACCAGTGTTGGTTTGGCAAAATACTTTTACGAACTGTGCGCAAAAATGAACCTGACACTCCTGCTGAAATTAGCATAAAATATAGGCCTGAAAAATCTTCAATGTTTGCATTTGCGCAAGACATAGCCATGGTTTCATATATACCAAAGAAATGCAAGATGGTTCATGTACTCTCCACCCAGCACGATGAAGATATTGTCAGTGAAGCAGATGAAAATAAACCCATCATGATATTAGATTACATTAAAACCAAGGGAGCTGGGACAATGCCGATAAACTAGTGACGGAATATTCTTGCGCCAGAAGAACTAAACAGATTATTCATGAATATTATAGATATTGCTGCTCATAATGCATTTATTTTGTACAAATGTAGATATTCCAATTGGTTGAAAGGTCACCAAGGCAGATGTCGAATGTATCTTTTGCAACTAGGACAGCAGCTTGCCCAGAATCATATGGAAAGTCGTGCTAAAGTTCCCAATATGCCAACATATGTAAAAGATGCGCTTAAGGATTGTGGAGTTGAACCAGAGCAATCTGGACCTTCCAATCAACAACAAGAAACTAATTCAAAAAAGCGAGGAAGGTGCTACTTGTGTCCTCGGAAAGAAGACAAAAAATCACGTATTATCTGCAAGCTTTGTACTAATTTTGTTTGCGAAAAGCACAGAAAGGTTGAAGGGTTTATGTGTAATGTGTGTCATAATGAAAATTAGCAACTTCGGTTGCAAATATGAATGTTGTTGCTGAATAGGCATATGTTTGACATAAAAATGTTTACTTTCATTTCTGCAATGAATTTCACCTTGTATCATTCCTTTTTTTTTCATTGAATACGCACATTTTGGTTCGGGGTCCACAAAGAACCCCACTTATGCATTTATGCATTTTTTTGACACTTATGCCTTTAAGGGTTAAACACGAAAATACTCAAAATGGTGAAATGGGAAAGCAGTTCAGCGATTAAAAACGGTTTTTGCGATTTGCGGCGAAACGTAACCTCTTGGCGGAAAATGTTTGATGAAAAGGTTGTAGATGATGAAAAAATACAAAACTTTTGTATTCACACGTTTCGACGTAACCTCAAATTGACCGTCAAAATGGCGAAAAACCGATTTTTCAGTATTTAATTTTTTCTCGAGTATAAATGATTCAATTTTCATGAAAATTTGTAGGAATAAGTATTTTTTTGTGTCGAATGAGCTTGATCTTTCCGCAATTCAGAAGACGACTAGTTTTCGAGTTATGTACATTTTGTTCCACGAACAATTGTCTTGGTGTTTTTTTGTAATTCGAAGGTCTATACAGGGTGGGTCACGGTCGATGGTACCTTAGACGTTTACGAAGAACGGGAAATAGGATCATTCTGAAAATTTGGTTTCTCAAGTAGTTGCTCTTGGTCTATCGATCTAAAATATTTTCAGTAATGCAGCGTTGCCGCAAATACCAGAAAGCAGCAGCATTTTTGTAATTTCAAATGGGCCACCCTGTATATTACCGCATTTTTGAACTTGTCATTCCTTTCTGATTTTTACTGCCTCATACTCCCCTCTCTAACTTTTTCCTTCAACTTTTTTTCGTAGGAGGTTCAGTTTCGCTGCAAATCGTGAGAAACCATTTTTACCTCCAAAAGTTCACCTGCTTTCGCCCTTCTATCCTGATCAAATCCTTATTTACCTATTGAGGTAACATGAAATTAATATTATCGAACGGTTTCAACTGCTAATTTCAATGGTTTTAATAAATAAATATGAGTTTAGAAAAAAAGTTTGAACAATTGTTTTTTGAAAATCTGTTTTTTAATTTTTTTGCGTCTTCTGGAAAAAATTCCACATTAGTTTTACTCTTTTATTCCATAATCTAATAGTAGACGCTTCAACGGAAAAAATCGCGGCAGGCGAGCTTGAAAAGAAGAACCTTAACGGTGAGAGTTTTCAGTTAAAAATGACGTCGTTACAAAAAAATCACAGCCTACCTGTCATAATAAGTCATAATAAGTTATATTTCCACCAACTTTGGTGGAAAAAAAGAAGATTTTTGCGCGAGAAAAAAATTAAAATTGAAAAATTTGTTTTTCCGATTTTACTGGAAAATTTGAGGTTATGTGGAAAAATGTTTGTTACAAAAGTAGTAGATCTTTTTATTTCAACAACTTTGCCATAACTTTTTTCGATATGAGGTCAACTTTCGTTGTCAATCGCGAAAAACCGTGAAAAATCACTTTCAACCCCTAAAGTTCACCCCGTTCCACACTTCTCCATTTGTTCGAATCCAATTTATTTTTCCTGTTATTCGAAAAGTATTTTACTTCTCTTTCAGTGGGTCTCATGCTGTTAATTTTTTTGTAAGTCCCATTTAACGCGCTGCTCAACTAGCGCAACAGAATTTTCGGACAGATCAACCTAAAAACAGGCATGAATACGAAACACCTGGTAAATAGACTTCCAAACCTGGTGAAATACGCAGGCCTATTTAACTAGGAGCCACTGACGTCAGAACAATACGAGGATATATTGAAAAATTATTAGCCTACTACAGAACCAAACAAAATATCAGTGTCAAAATATTTTATTACTCAACATATTCTCCTCTCAATTGGATACATTTATCACAGAGAACCTGCAACGTCTCTAGACCTTTCAAAAATTCTTCTTGCTCTGCAAACCAGACCTCCACAGCTTTTATTACCTCCTCGGAAGAAAATTTACGACCTTTTGAACTTTTTTTCAGTTGAGGAAAGAGATGATAGTCGGACGGAGCCAAATCTGGTAAATAAGGGGGTTGTTCTAGTAATTCAAACCCTAAATCACGAATTTTTTGCATGGCAACATGAGATTTGTGTGCAGGGGCGTTGTCCTGCAAAAACAATACACCTTTGGATAGCTTTCCGCGTCTTTTATCTTTAAATTTTTCCCGTAGAGTGGTCAGTAATGTCGAATAGTAATCTCCAGTTAGTTATTGTTCTACCCTCATCCAAAAAATCAATCATGATTACTCCATGGCAATACCAAATAACTGAAGCAAGAACTTTTCCAGCAGATTTTTGGACACGAAACTGCTTAGGTCTTGGAGAACCGGAGTGTCGCCATTCCATCGATTGTTGCTTTGTTTCTGGATCGTAGAAATGTACCCAAGTCTCATCCATAGTAACAATTCGGTTTAAATAGTCTACATCGTTTTCAAATCGAGCACAGATCGAACGCGATGCTACTACCCATGCACGCTTTTGGTCAACATTCAAACATTTGGGGATCCATTTTGCAGCAATTTTTCTCATATCCAAATTGACGTGAACTATATGATGAACGCGTTCAGTGCTCAGTTATCCGTTTTAGCCCAATTCGACGGTCTGTTAAAATGATGTCATGTACTACATCGATATTTTCGGGGACTGACACAGAATCATCTTCATCATCTTCAATGGAAAATTTACCTCTTTTGAAGATTGCAGTCCAATTTTTCACGGTCGCATGCGAAGGACATTGATCATCAAGGGAATTAAGCATATCTTCGTAAATCTGCTTACCGCTTAACCCTTTTAAATACAGGTACTTGACGATGGCTCGATACTCCCATTTTTCGATTTTCACAATTTCGGTGGACATATTTTTTCTTTTAATTTATTGCTTAACTCTGTTTTACTTTTTTGACGTCAAACTTTACACTGACACTTCTAATAAGTTATTGTTCGTTGCTATGGTAACGCAATATTTTGTTTATGCAAGGAACTGGTCTAGGCTAACTAGATATCAATACATCCTCGTACAATAGACCCCAGCTGGTCTCAGTGTTAAGGAAAACCTCAAAGATAAACTCGGTATTTCGCTCGTCAGACTTTAACCAACCAACCAAGTCCCATTATAGCTACTAAAATATAATTTTTACAGTAAAACCTAGTATTATGATTAAGTGTGCTGTATTCAATATTTAATTTCGCAGCAGTGTGAAATGTTTTATTTCTGTTTCGGATCTATTTTATGTAATTTTTCATTTAGCACTACTGCGAAATACGTGATTTTCTGTGCTAGTTCACAGTGTGAAATAATATTTCAAGTATTTCGAGTGGGTCGTCGAAAAACATCAATCAATTATTGATTTCATTGAAAATATGGGAAGTTCGGAAACAACTCGAAAAGACCAAGACAACCGAAGAAAGATCACAAAACCCCGTTGTCATTCTTACCTATATCAGGGGAATCTCCGAGAAGATCAGAAGGATCGGAAATAAATACAACATGAAGAGTTGCTTGCAATCCGGCAGTACCTTACGAAATTTCCTCACCAAGACGAAACCAGAGAACACAACAGAATCCAGCAAAAACTGTATTTACAAAGTCCCATGTGAATGTGGAGATTCCTATATCGGAGAGACCTAGAGGCCATTATCAGTAAGAATAGCCGAACACAAAAAGTGGACTCATAAAATCGGGAACTGCTGACCACGCCTGGACAAAACACCACCGAATTCTTTAGAACGAAGCTAGTGTTCTTCATAGAGATGAACATTGGTTCAAACGGAAATTTATGGAAATCACCTATATTGAAGCCAATAGTGCCTTCAGTCAATCAAGCGTGGAAATTAAAAACGTATGGAAACTGCTCATGGACCGTTCTGGAGGGAGAAAAAGCGCGAAACCACGCGCGCCACAATACCGCGCGTAATTACACCGTAATTACACTTTCATTATAGACCTATAAAAGGTCGCGTAGCATCTGATTTTGTCATTATTCACCAGAAGACGATTGCGGATTCAAGCAATTGAAACGTTGTGAAAAATTTGAAAGTGAAAAAGTTGAAATCTTTCAACCATTAAGATGATGGACGTCCGAAATATAATTAATTTTGTATGAGTGAAATATCGCAGTAATTAGTTTTTCAGGTGGGTCGCCGGAGAAGTACAGTTTAAAATTCGTGAGGAAACTGGATATTTCATACTCTTGTGACAAAATGATAAACCACTTGCCTATAGCCCGTGATTTATCATTTCGGCACCGTCCACCGTCGTATGAAATAACGTATTTTCCACACTAGTTTTACAATATGCTATTTTTAAATTACGAACATAACTTCGAGCAATTACAATCAAGTAGATACTCTTTTCAAAACTGATTGTGTTCAATTTAATAACAATTAATTTCCCTTGAGTTATGACTCGCAAAACAAGTCTTCATTCAAGAATTCACCCTTTTTGGAAATAACTTAATAGACCACTTTTCGTTCAACCAATTATCCCTCACCATGTCTAAGAACATATAATTAGGACAGTTGTGGCACAGCCGGTCGTCACCACATCTTATTAAAAATTAATCAGCCCAGCTTTAAAATTGAAGGCAAAAGGAAAAGCCCAGACGCGATTCACAACTTGGAGGTTTTTTGTCCCATGCCGAATCGTGGGGCTCAAAATTAAAAACAGCTACATTGTACTTTAATTACATTGTCACCGAAATTGGCGGGGAAACAAAGTCCGACGAACTTTCATTTACACTTTTTACAACTTTCTATTCTTCGTTTGGAATATTTCGGTTGCGGGTAGGCGTTGGAATTGTTGAGCTAAGTAGTTGCTCGCTAAGACGAAGTTAATCAATTTTGTTTTCACAGACTGTGTTAATTTCATTAGCATTTGAACGGTTGATTATATTCCAAAGGTGTTAATTTACCTACAGCTAGTGCTAGTTCGGTTCAATATAATAATTAGACGCATTAACACATACTGTGGTAGTTACAGAGATTTTCTCATTAATATTGTTCATTTTGAAATTGAAAGCAAATTCTTAGTTATATCACGCCGGAAAATTGTAGAAAATATCCAAAAAATAATGTATCTGGTTATTGGTCGTTCTATTAGAGCATAGGATCGTGGGTTGAATTCCCACACGGAAAAGTAAAATCATTATTCCTAAGCGAATATTTAATTAAGACAAGTAAAAAGGACCACGCACATATCTTATGGGAAAAAGTCTTTCTGTGAAAATGGCTGGAATTTTGATATGTTGTTGCTGCAGCCCAAAGAGACTAAACTAACAAGGAGGGTTTAATAAGCTCTAGCCAATCAGAATCTTGTAGCATCAACGCGTCATAGTGACGTACTTGGACATGAGTAGAGTCGAACTCGAACCAAGCAACAAAATTGTCAGCAGTAACTCCCATATACCAAGAGCTAGTCCGTCACTGTCTATAGAGAACGGCGGCCATGATATGTCCAACTACTTCACATTTCGTCACAAATGTTCTTTCATCTCTTTCTATTAGTGTCCCCATTGTCTTATGGGGATTAGACTCTCCTGTTAAATAATGTTTAGTCTCCTTGGCTGCAGCCATCCTGAGTGAAAGTCTCCATTGGCCCAACTCAACTGTATGACCAGATTCGGCGCTAGAGTGCGCCAAAACACTAATTTTGTGATTTTTGGCGAAATTCAGCTGAGTAAAAAAATATCGATATCTCATTTATATTCATTATTGTGTGCGACTGGGCATTCCTAAAATTCTAGAAATACTTTTCCACGTTATCGAAAAAGTAAACAAAACTAGATGTTATGAATTTTGACATTTTGACATGAAGATTGACATGAAATTTGAAGGTTGACATCTGTCGTGTGAGACTTCACGATTCAACGCGAGAGAGCATGCAACATCAACTATCGGTGAAAATTAGAAAACTTGATATTAAATTAGAAAAACAGTAATGTGAAATCTTCACTGCTGAACGAGTTCAACGTAAGAATAGGTAAGGAGAAATATATTTATTCCAAAATTGGATAAATCAAAGTAGTAAGGAGTTGAACAGTTTTAAGCTGTCAAAATTTATTTGTTCGTTGATACATTGGACGTCAGAATTTGTAATTGCTTTATTTATTTCGAGTTCAAATATATAGTCGACGGAAATATACTCAATATTCTCAGTCAGATATGATTCTTTGAGTGACTCGAAAAATATATTCATATTTTACATAGCTTGCAAAATCCTACAAAAACACAAAAGTAATAATTCGTCAAACCTTCAGGTATTATGACGTAGTTTGATTAATAGGAGATGACTTCAGCTCTCTGTTGAGGACGAAGTCATGATTGAATCCTCGAGAAGAGTAATTACTTATTCAAATTGAATCGAGCCTTCCTTGTGTGAAACACTGTATTTTCATTTACATTTTGTTTTGAGAGATCAACTTCCATTCTGATCGATCATCAATAATGATTAACTTAATCAACTCATAGTTTCGAAGGCGAATTCTTTCACCTAAAAATCGATTATAATGGAAACTACCTTGTAGAAAATCTATTTTTATAAAACAATAATTCAAGATATTAGTAACGCTCAGTTGAACAAACAGTTGACTATCGATTACAAATAATATGTGAATGTTTTTCATTTAGAGTAAAGCGGGGAAATATACCGCTTCGGGTAATACGCCTCACTCTGCTTCTGGCTTGTACGGACGGTTGACGCTGCCGCAGCATTAGTCACCTGTTATAATTTGTAGCATGCACCACGCCTTCAGTTGTTTTTTTGTTTTATTGATACAATTTTGTGAGTGGTGCCATTAAACCGGTAAGTAAACCCCAGAAAAAAATTTAAACCGAATTTGAGAAGAGATTCTTGGATCGAGTATTGATAATCAGATTTAAATATTATTATTGGGGCAAACAAGGATTCTAACCTAACTGTTGCCAATTGTTCTCTCTCTCTCTCTACAATTATTGTCCGTCGGCTTCCATTCGGCGCCATGTGGACATGCCCTGCTGCGAGAAATCCGTTCCCATCCGGCCTTTAACCGGCGTAGACAGCAAGGTTTTATCAGGGGAATACAGTTGTCTTGCTCTAGGCAATACTGCATCCCATATTTTACACTTTTTAATTTTTAACAAAACATTTCATATTTAATCTATCAAATGCACGTCTTTAAGACTGCGGACATCACACACATTAACCTGACTTCCAACATGAGACCGTCTGACCGCAACCGCTGCCGGAAGTCGAATCCTTGCCAATTACGTGGGCTTTGTGATTTTTAGTTTTAATTGTTCTCTCCTATTTTGGGATAATATGTCTCATAATATGGCAGTGCGGCATATTACCTCATTTCATGTATTCGATGTAATGGATGGAGTACTTTATAAAAAATTTCATCATTCCAGATTGAACCAATGCCAGCAAATGATGTGATCTCATTTTGTTTGCCTAGTCACAGCGCTCATTGGCTCCAACTGCTTGACCGGTCATTTTTCAAGCCACTGAACACCTATTGGGCTTAAACTTGTCGAAATTGGGTTCACAACAATCCGGACCGGTGTAAGGCAGCAACTATTCAAAATGGGACATCCGGGTTCAGAACATGTGGAATATTTCCGTTTAATCTCGAACATATTCCTGATTACGCATTTGTCCTTGACGACGTCGTTCCAGAGGATCTTCATTCAGAACAACATGTCAACGAGGAGCGAAATGCAAATAACTATCCACATGTCCACAGACAATATGTTATTGCAGCTAAACAGAAATCAGAAATCCATTCGAAGAAATTCTGCCGGTTCCTCGCATAGAACCAGTAACAATAGAGGTCATCGAAAACAACATGCTGAAGAGCTAACTTCATCAGAAACAATTTCTTACAGAAAAGAAAAGATGGAAGAAAAAATAAATGAATCAAAGAAACAAGGAAAAGGAAAAAAGAAAAGAGAAGAAAGACCAAGAAGGTCTGAAGAAATTTCCCAGAATGAGAACCAAACAATTACAACGAAATTCAAAAAGAAGCGAACTATCTCAATGTAGAATAATCATGGGTCCAGTTCATTGGACACCGAAACAGAGGTAATAACGAAGGAAAGCGATGATTCAGAAATCGAGTTTGAAAATAGATATTTGCCCAACATGCAAAGGACATTTTTTGATCAAAAAAGGCTCAAAGTGCGAATGGCTTAAATGTTTACGATGTTTTCGATGGGTCCACGAAATCTGTACTCAATCTGACAGATTCTGCGAGGATTGCACTCCGTTATCGGAGATAGCCAAAACGAAAACACCATCTTAAAGTATGTAATTTTCAGCCTTTATTGTTGTGCAATGAGGAGTTTTTTATTCTTATTTATATTTTATTGGAAATTAAAACTTATTTAAGTAATTTTGCAACTTTTCTTGAAAATATGGTCATTTCCAATTTTTACATTATAAAATGATGTTGCCATATTACCCAATGCTACATGCCATAATACCCATTGGTACGGGTAATATGGCAAAAGCGTATTACTCGACATTTCTGTGTGTAACATATTTGTCAGTGGGAATTCAGCAACGAGCATTCCACGTCACATAAAGATATATACACGCTCTATGATGACGCCTTTGTCCTGCGGCTAACTCGTTTACTTGTTAGAATGTTAGCCTTCAAAATTTAAGTTACCATATTCCCCCGTTTTACTCTATCTGAATTTACTCAAAAATAATAAAATTCGTGGTTTGGAGTGATTACATGTATATTTAATATGGACCATTCCTTATTCCAAACACTGTATTCATAGCTTCATTATATTTTGGTGCATCAACAAACCAATCTCATTGATCCTCAAAGATGACCCCAATCAATTTATAACCTCGTAGGCGAATTCATTCACTGAAGATTTCAGTATATTATTGACAACCCTGTAGTCTGTGGCATTTTTTTATTCTCTATTATGGAAAAATATTTCTCGCGAATTTTAGGAATGCTCAGTCCCGCAGAATATTCGATATAAATGAGATATTGATATTTTTTATTCAGCTAAATTTCTCCAAAAATCACAAAATTCATGATTTGGCACCCTCTAGCGCCGAATCTAGTCATACGATCGAGTTGGGCCAATGGAGACTTTCACTCAGAATGGCTCCAGCTGCACCAGTTTCTTTGAATGTTTTGTTAATTTTGCCAACGGTGCTTCTGTCTATGGGAAGTCGATTTGAATATCCGTGATTAAATATCCTAGCTTCTTCTCTTTCACTGTGATAATTTTCCCCAGAAATTCTGCTGCAATTTCAATTATTTCTTCCAATGATAATTTATTTATGATTAGCAGTCCACTATCGATTTAGTACAATAATACCTCTACATAATACATTAGTACAGCTTTCCTCAAATTATTGATATCTTGTCTAAAAGCTTGTTTTACTTGAGTTTTGCAGAATTTATAGGGAATAATTTTTGTCCTGCTTTCTGTTTAATTATTGAATAAATGATTTTGATATATTTTAAAACTTGTTTCCGTTCATTTCAATTTAATCGGCTATCGAAGAATATACACAATGTTTTATTTTCTGTTATTTTCGAATACACTTACAACCTACACTTGAATAAATAATTTTGAGGGAATATTATTTAAAAATCCATTGGCTTCAACCACAAAACTCTCACATTACCATACTTTCAGGAGGTATAACTGTAGAACGAAATGAGGTAATAGAGAGATATTGCGATGACGCCAGGCCACAGTATACCTCATACAGACTCCTTCTTAGCCAAATTCTGGTTGAAATTTTCATTGCGCACACCCAGGAGTTTCGAATCCTGGGCGTGCGCAAACGACGAATTTAAGAAAGGATGCAATCCATACATGGTTGCCGCCTTTCAGAAGTTTCGCCCATTCTACTGTAGTCAGCGTTGCCAACTCTAAGACTTTACGTAGATCTACGTACATCAGGCCTTTCATGCAAACCTACGAAATGCAGACCCAGAATCTACGTATTTTCTATCAAATTGTACAAATTTGCAAAATAACATAACACATTTTCTTTTCTCTCACGAAAAAAAATTTAAAAGACGTTCTGTTCCATTTCATACCAATACACACACGCCACACCACACGTCGCGTCATTCACTTATAAACAAATTGCCCATTCCATACAGCTGTGCCTGTGTAAAACAAAACGTCTCATCGTGAACTTTGAAGGAGACTCGTTGTTTGTGATTTAGATATGTTTCAGCTTCCAGCTCAATTTAATTGAATACAAATATGGAAATGAGCAGTAGCAGTGACTTATTTAAGAGTGCTATAAATTCAGCCAGTGCTTTGCTGCTGGTTGATTACATTTTTTCGCCGATTTTCAAATTACAATTTCCACAATCTCTTCATAAAGTCGTGGTAAATTCAATACAAAATCTATAGAAATCGCAGTTGTTGATTAAGAAGTTTGTTACTATAAAAATCTATATGTCATTAATCACCGTAAAATCAAAGTATGACAGATATATTGTAATGTAAGCTAAAAGATGGCTTAAAAAGAAAAATTACTTTCAGCAACCATTAATCGTTAAAAGTAACTAAGATTATTTTATACATTTTTGGAAAAAATGTAATTTTCGTGTACCTTTATACATTTCTGGTCAGAAGAAGTCAAAAGTTCAATTCCCTCAGAGGAACTGGTGCAGCCTGGATGGACTGCAGCCCCCCCAAGCTACCAATTATAACCATTAAGGTTCCGTCAAACCAAAGCGGGAACGCGGGAGCCGGGGGAACGGAACTTTGGAACCGTGTGAATTGCTAGAAAAACAGTACTCGTGGCAAACCATATATATTTCGTTGCTTGTATGCATTTCGGAATACGAATAATCACACCAGTGTGTCCCACTATAGAATTTAGTCACGGATTTATCACGTTCCCGCTCCCGCGTTCCCGCGTTGGTTTGAGGAGACCTTTATATTATAACACCTAATTGACGATAAAAAAGCTATTTCTGATATAATCTAAGTTCAGTTCCCCCCAACCTGAAATCCTGGCTGGAAAGTGATACTTTCCTAGGCAAGAAAGTGATACTTTGCTAATAATTTTCCACCATCTTCAATTTTTCAATAAAATTAGAATGCGACCCCAAAAACCACAAAGTAGCCCCCAATTTTATTTAGAATCAGACCAAAAATGACAAACTTGTCTGCTATCATTCGATTTTAAGAAAAAATCGTGTTCTGCATTACCAGTTTTGAATATAAATCGAACCATAGATTAGAAAACTCGCACACCATCTTGAATTCTCAAATTAACAAATAAATCGTACTTCAATCGACCGAAGTTTTGCGAGTTTATATCAATAGTTGATATGTTGAGCAGATTATATACGATGTGGTTGGGATCGTGGTAGGGAGAAATGTCATTAGTGTCAATGTTACCAGCATTATAAAAAATGAAACTCCTAGACACCAACACCAAAGGTACCGACGCTAAGTCGGACTACTGTATGTGTTAAACTGTGGCAAGGCAGTATTTGAGAGATCATGAGCGCGATCATATTCGGGACGGTTTTTTTGGTAACAGGGTCGATAACTCAATAACGGTTCGTCGTATCGATTTGAAATAAAGACAGGCTTCTAGAGAACGTTCGATTCTATGTACCTGCGTCTGCGGCAGCCCCTCACGATGCTATTCACAAATAATCCAGGTAGCTGCAATGGTATTCCTGTTCCATTAAAATTTGAAGCAATCTTTATCCATTCGAAATGAATTTAGTATCAAAAGAAAGGTAAAATGTTGATCTATGTACGTGCTGTAATGTTTTCTTGAAATTATTTGCTCATCTACCAAAAAATTGCTTCAAATCAACAGTGGATTGTAATTTCGATTTCCATTACAGCACGAACCTAGAATCGAACGTCCTCTAGAATCCTGTCTTTGTTTGAAATCGATACGACGAATCGTTTTTGAGTTATTAATTGACTCTTTTACCATAAAAAGCGCTTCGAATATGATTGCGCTCATGGCCTCTTACGGTAACTTTATTTTGATAGTGGCTACCACTATTCTGTGATTAAAAACAGAGATATTGCAAGTTTCGTCTGTTCGTCCCTTATTTACACGTGGTTGACAGATGCGTTCTTAACCTAAATCGAATTTGACTCTTAGATTTATCTTTCTACATAATCAATTTCAGAATTATTCTGATGATAAAATTGCCCAAGCGAACATCTACGACGACTCTTGTTGAAAATCTTATATATTTATCAGTCAGAGCCATGTCATATCCCCTAATCATGTCACAATAATTTTCTATCCCACCCGAAGTTGAAATGAAGGAAAATTAATCACAGTATTTTAATAAAGTTGTCCTTATTCCAGATACACACTGCGCGTGCGTACATGTCAAAATAACGTCGACTTTAATACTGCCTGACGTTATTTGGTACCGCAATATCTCTCATACTTCGTATTATTACTGTTCACTGGTGACCAACTGCGTATCGACAGTGTTGCCGGATTTTGAATATGTCTTTAGTCTAAATAAAAATTATAATCAAATACTTTGAAACGACTACGAATCACTGAAATGGAATTATAATATGATGAATGGAATGCTCTTAGTTCCTCTGCGCACCCGTATGAAGTGATAACTCTAGGAGATGAAGAAAGGAGACACATGCAATCTAACAGAGAAATACTTATTGCTTACTTGTATGGGTGCGACACACAAATTGCCTAATAAACTTTTGCTGTTTTTGAAAAAGAAAAACATAGAGTGCCTTGGAAATTGAACTAAAGTTATGAAAATTTGTGTCAATATACAGTTTTTGATGATTGATATTGAAAAAAAAGTAGGATTGATTGAAAAATGCGTATTCTACAGGTGTGGTTCCATTAAATGGAACCATCCCTAAGATTGGTCACACTGTATTGTACAATGAGACTGACTATAGTCCTATTCAGTCAGGCAATAATACAATAATTACAAAATGCATATTATTTCTGAATCACTGAATAAATTACTAAATAAATAAATGAATGAAGCTAATTGTTTGAATTTTTGAGCTAGGTATTGATTCTTATTAATATTATTTCCAAGAAAAACTTACCGATCCATCAAGGTCGTTCAGCTCATAAAAAAACAAATTCAATTATCAAAAATACTACGGTAAAATCTAGGTGTAGGTTTTAGGAAACATTGTAGGAAAAATAAGGTTGTGAGAATTATTCTGCACTCAACTAATAACTTCTGCCATTCAAAATTATACTTCAACTGACTAGCAACTACTCTGTTTCTTTTTAGAACCACGTAAAGTTTTTTCGGGTTTAGCCGACTGTGGCGTAGCGGCCAAGAACTTGAAAAAATAACTTCATTTTTAATAAATTTACGATTGGAGCTAATAGTAATAAAAATCATTTAAGAAGTACAATGAATCACCAAAGAATTTCAGCTTTGTCAGTTTTGTCTATTGAATCAGATCTAGTGTTTAAGCTGGATTACTGAATACAGTAATTAAGTTAAGGAGATTTGTAAGTCTAAACGCAGGAAATTTGTGTTTATTTTGTTCTTCAGTGTTAGTTATTATTCAATAATGTTAGAGTGAAGATATTTGCATTTTTATGAATAAAAAGGTGACCTTTTGAAAAAAAGTGTCTCTTATAAAGTTTTTGTCTTGCGCCGCCACTGGTTTTTATGTAAATTTTCAGCAGTGTAGGAACAAAAATTTCACAATTATTCTACGAGTAATTTCAGCATGGCCTTTCTTTTGCTGTAAGGTATTTAATAAATTGATATTTTGGATACCAAATCTGATTTGTGGTATTACAACTAATTTTTGTAATATAACGGTTTTTGTAACGAATTTCAATGAAACAGGATTTGTGATAATTTTGCCAAATTAAAATTAAAAGTGATTTCTCTTCTCTGTCAGTTTTCATGGTTACCGTCTTGTATTAAGAAAAATATTCCAAGTGAAAAAACTTTTATTTTATTCAGAATCTGTGAAACACTTTAAATAAATATTTTCAGACTGACAGTGAATTATTATTAAGATTCATCCAGAAATAATTCTGAATATTCTAGAATTTACTAGTCAAGAAATTGATTTTTGTGTTGGAGGGGGGACGTGGAGGTGACCTTTATGAATAATACACAGTATTATGATAAACTATTCAGTTTATTTGACTTTCATATACACTCACAAATTGAGAGCGGCAGAAGCCGTAGGATACAAACATTTACCTAGTAATTATTATTATTATTATTCATCTGATTCTTTTGAAAACAATAGTTTTTATGGATTCGAGTGGGTAACAGTCTACTTGTTTTTGTAGAGAAATATAAACAAGTGAATTATGCAAAAAATCATTTCATAGGTTGCAGTAGCTAAAACAGCAAAACTCAAAAATGCCTAAAAATAATACACTCTCTCAGTTATACAGTCTATCATCAACTCAAAAATGTTTAGACCAGAAAAAAATAAATTACCTATTAATTCAAAGTAATGTAAAACCTAACCTAAAATCACTGTTTTGTCAAGTCTTGCGTGGCAAAAAAACATATAAACATCTTGAGAATATACGCTCAAATTATAATAATTCGTACAAATGTATTCAACACTTAGATACTAAGTTTTTTCTCGTTATATTTACAAAGATGTTCCTTTCTTTTAAAAGAGTACTGGCTAAACAAAAATATCGACTAAAAATCAAATATCAACAATGGAACAACTGCCAATAAAAATAAATGGGTGAGATGTCTGCAAGCCATACCAAAACATTTTGGATAAAAATAACAAAACTGGGGTCCAAACGAAAATGGGCAACAAACAACAATAACAAATTATAATTGTACAGAATCGTGCAGTCTGGACCAGTAAAACAAATCCAAATAAAATATATACAAAGAATACAAATTGTTTGTTTCGTTATACAGGAAGCAATAATAATGTACAAATATCTTAATCAACATAAGTTCCTATATTAAGGGCCAGTTGTATTCATCTAGTTGGACTGTGGATGGACTTGCCATTGGTTCAGAAGGTGAATGACATTCATTAAAATGATGTTGCTTGGGTTCACAGTTTAACTATTAGTAAGTCGATCCAGAGTTAAAACTGAACGTATACAACCGGGCCTTTCTGCAACAAAATACATGAAGCAAACAATACTTAATCCATTTGGCAATGAATACAAAAATACATGCATTGAATGTTGAACGAGGGGATAAATAGTGCAGTGGAAAAATAAAAGTCAAAGCTACAGGAGTAAAAGGGTATTAGGATAGTGTTACATCTTTGTAAAGATAGCTGAAAGAGTGGCTACAAAGTTGAAAACAATGTGTACTTCGAAATCGCTACTAATATCAGTCAAAGTGTTTATTTCTTGTGGCTAATTTGATTTTGACAGTATCAATGAGAGGCAGGCAATAGAATTGATAATTGTTTTACAAAATTTGCTAATGCCACAAAATTTCTTCAAAAGAAGCGTTGTAAAATTGAAAAGAACAAGAAGAAAATAACTCTTCCAGAGATCAACAGTTACTAAGCTGCTTTCCACCTCAATAATTTGCGATGTGAATTAAATAGTAGGAACCACGAATAGAACTAGACACTAAGGTCCAGCAGAATTTCAATCAAATACATACATCTGCTTCAAACATAGCGATAAAAGTGTAATAATATAATATGAATAGTAATAATAATCGTGTAATACGTCAGAGAGTGGGAGATCCCACGTGTCACATTCACTTAGCATTGCTAGGATGCGACAATGACGCTACCTTGAAGCCCATCGACAGGAGAGGGAGAAGACAGGTTTGGTAAGTATGGAAAAATGTACAAACCGGTTCACTATAACTTCAAACCTTCCAATATCATTATGGCATCAATACGATTCGAATGAAATATTGAGTATTTTTGGCAACAAACCCATGGAAAAATAAATTGAATTCCTCGGTAGGAAAAGAGATTAAGTTACTTCAAAATTGAAAATATCAAGTCAGAATGAACCAACTCGTACGCCGAAGAGCATTCAGTTGCGTTACGCTATATCAACAATCACACTTAGTTCCAAAGAAACTCACTATTATGCGAGGCAGGTCATACCGAAGTATTTCCCATTTTGAGTTATTTTGGATAAGTAAACCTAATATATTTAAAATTTTAAATATATATATATCTACTACTATATATACGTACAATGCCGGTGACAACCAACGTTAAAACATAATAACTATATTATTACTTAAAACACCATATCGATTATTATTAGTAGGAACCAATTTTGTTTTTACTGCTGGCCAGAGATGCTGGTGATGTATCTTGCTCTTACCAGCTGATATATTCAGTTACATATACATATATATGATAAATACAGCATTTACCTTATCAACTTTGATAATTAGTGTTATAATAATAAACGTTTCTTGTAATAATTTAATAATAATGGATAAAAAAGCGGCCGGGCTCGTTGCGAGTCATTGAGGAACTGTCGAGACCGGCCGATAGGAACTTGTTTTACTGGGCGCGGGGCCCTCTGGACCCTCTAGGGGTGCCGCATGCAGTATCTACATCTCGTTAGGAACATTTTATGTCGCAGTTTGATATACACAGAAAAGTCAGGAACTTGGCGGCTGCTCGGCTCGTCCGGAGACTCGCCGGCAGGGCCCTCAACTGATTAGTAACTATACGTTGCAATAGGAATCATCGGACCTACTCAACTATACAACATATACACACCTACACTGACACATCTACAATAACATAACATGATAACTTTGAAAATATATGGTACATGAGTTGTAAATATAAAGAATTTTTTGTCATTGCTTTCTCAGGGTAGTTGGTTTGAATTTGAACGTTTTGATTCCTATTCTTGCCGAAGTGGAATTCAGTCACGCTACACGATCATGATTATACAGTGTATCTTCTGCAAAGAGGAAATAACTACCGAATCAAATTCAGTTTTGCGGTACCGCAAAACTGTTTAGGAGGGTGTAAAAAGATACTATGTTCGATTCATTATAATAACTTCTTGAGTTGAGGAAGGTACCAGAATGAATCCATTATTGCACAGAAAAACCCCAAACATATAATACCGGCCGGTAATGAGGCATTTTTTTAAAACTTTTTTTAATGTATGTTTTTTTAAATTTTTGATTTTTATAAGTTTTCAAATGTCCTTACCAAATATATATTACTGCTCGCATGCAGCGGCGTCACGAATCAAATTCCAATTTACACTTGAAATGATTATTTGTTATATGCAAAGCGATTCTTCTTAGAATTTTGATTAGTGAACCTTCCAAAAATTAATTTCACAATCTTATCTCATGTAGAAAGCCGTGAAATTATCAACTGAAAATATGAAAAAAAGAAGGTATTCAAGAACGATTATTCAACATATAATATTATGCTTTTTACACGCTCAATTTTGGTGTTATATGGATAGTAGCGTACCAAGTACGAACATTGTAAAAATTTTGAAAATTACGGATACAGAAAAAAAATTTAACTCCGAAAATTGTGGAGAATATTGTTTAGGCCGAAAGTTGTACTACAATCCAAATAACAATTTAAGTGTTGTAAAAATGTTGGCTATCTCTGAACAATTATTTAAAGTATGCTATTTTGTATTTCGATAAATTATTGTAAAATATTACGATTTACCTAGCAATTTGCATAAAATTCCGATATGCGGATGTGTGGAATATTTGAAAAGTCATTGAAAAAAATAACTTTCAACAAACTTGACCTAGTTTGGTTATAATTTTTATTAAATTAGATGAAATTTAATATAACAAAATTATGGTTGGAATTTTTTATCCATAACGAAATCCACGTTAAAACATTTTTGGAGAATTTTTAATTAAGTAGATTTCCTAGCCAACTCCAACTGAAACCATCAACACCTGAATAGCAGAAATTTCAACAGGCATTCTATTATAACGTCTACGGTACGGTGGAGTCAATTCTTACCTATTATATAGTAGTGAGAAATTACACGGATGCGGTTATCCAGAGAATTTCTGAAAGACACCTTCACTCATCAAAAATAGCAAATGGTAGTGAAGCAATGCTTTCAAGAGACCTATTAATGATGCTTACGTAAAAAATGCATACATTTTTTTAAAATGTATTACTTTGATACACCTTTGCTACGATATACGGTATTCTACGCCATGAAATGAAACACAGTAGATGCGCAGGTACCGCTGATAAATAAAAAACGAATGTTAATTGGGAATACTTGCAGAAAATCGACCAGAATGGAAAAAACTAATATTCACAAAGTAGATAAAACCCGGTGTAAAATAGTTTTTCACATTACGTTTATTAATTGTAATCAAAAGTAGGTAAGTGTTGTGCCAAATACCGAATTTGACTTGAAAAATTTACAGAAAACCAGACTAAGTACTCTCAGTTAACTTGAAAAACCAGACAGGAATTCCTATGAACCCGACAGCAAGAAATAATGTGACATTGTTTGTTATTTGCACGAAAAAAAAAGCGCAGTTATGTGGCAATAATCTTGGCTTTCGCTTGGTTTCTTGGATATTTTTACTGTTGGTTTGAGTTGGTGAATGAAGTTAATCCAGTTTTTTTTTATAATAATTTCCTTCTTCTGCATACAATGAACTGATCGGTGTCTGAAAGCAAAATATTTTGTGACTTCTTTGACTTTCTAATAGTTTAGATGATGATTTCACCTTTAGAATGGTCTCCCACCATTCCACCTCAACACCAATAAGTTGGCTATAATTTGCGCCACATATTTAATTTAATTTAAATGTAATTTTCTTTGATGTTCCTTAACGGTTTCATGCCATTTCAACCCCTGTTCATTTCAATTGAAGATGAGCATTACGATGCTCGAAAACATGTTTTTGATTCAGTTGATTACTGGCGATGCAAATCTTTTGACAAGTTTTTTGCCAAAGCTGCGTTGTCAAGTTCTCCCCTTTCCCATTGCGGTAAAATGTATATTGTGGAGACGATTTGAGTTTTACTTAGCTTCGTTAATAATGGATGAAATTGATACTGATGGCCAATTTAGTCCTAATCACAGTCACAGTCACTGCCTCAATCATAAAATCAAATTAAAACTGTACATATCAGTTGGAGAATTTATGCAATTTCTTTAGTTTCAGTATCAATCATTATCATAAGAATTTGACCTTCAAAGTTGTCAATTTTCAATTTTTATGCTTATGATTAGGACGACATGCAAAACGCGAATGTACGTCGATACCTAATGATAAATGACAAATAATCTTTTTTTTTCACATGTTCAGTTTCTAATTTCAGGGCTCTGTACACGAGAGAGGTGGCTTCTCGACTGCGGACACCCTACAAAACCCTCTAAGATTGCGGTCACCTCTTGATCAGTGAACTCAGGTTGGATTGAGTTCAGTCTGAAACAATCCTAAGTTGCAGGCATTTTCCAATTGTTATCGATATTCTCATGACAATAATTCAGGATTTGCCTTCTTGTTTCAGACACCAAAATTCCACCCACTCAAATGTCTGCGTAAGGTTAGTTCGTTCTGGTTCAATTAGACTAAATAATGACTTTTCGCATAATGGATGTATTCAATTTCCACGCAATCAAATGTCTACGTGAGCTTAGTTTATCCTGGTTCAATTATACTAAACAATTACTTCTTCTTTTTTCTCAGATTCAAATAATTTTAAACCCAGGATTGGATTTCCTAATAAAGAAATTAACATAAAGTTACAATTTTAAAATTACTTTATTTGTGTCCGCAATTTACAGTCTACTTACATAGCCCAGTTGGTGGAGTATATTTAACACTGAAAGCACAAGTAATTAGCAATTTTGCTGTTTTTTTTTTATAGTTACTTTAGAGCATACTGGTTGATACAATAAATAATTCATTTTCAAAATATTCTAATATTTTGGGCTGGGATGAATATAATAAGAAACATAAAATACCATCTTGTAGGGGAAGATTTATTCTACCAAAAAGATGTTCTGCACTTTTTTGTCAGAGTTATGGTTTGTCCGCAAAAAAATCATTTAGGGACTTATGCATACTATGCTCTGGATGCGTTTTTTCCATACAATGTTTTTTTTAAAACGAAAAATAAACTATACCATTAGAAAGTTCAGATTTCCTACTTGAAAATAGTATACTTGAAATTCCAATTCAAGATCTTGTAACTGCGTATCCGATTATAATGTAATACACCCGGTTCTAAAAACTAGGTCCTCACGCGGCTGACCAGGCAACCCGTGCGTAGTATGCATAAGTTCCTAAATGATTTTTTTGCGGACAAACTATAACTCTGACAAAAAAAGTGCAGATATCTATAGTAGAAATTTTTACTTTTCATTATATCAATCCCAGCCCAAAATGTTCTAGGATTTTGAAAATAAAAATATTTTTCAAAATTTCTTCTGACGTTGGGAAATCGATTGACTTTTTCTTGTATCAACCAACATACTCTAAACTAACTAAATAAAAAAATCAGCGAGATTGCTAATTACTTGTTTTCATGACCTCCGCCAACTGTATTAACAGGTAATAGATCACCCCAACCCGCCTTACCTGAACCATCAAGTACAAGGTGAACGCAATCGAGATATGTCCGCAATCTGAAGAGAGAAGAGTATGCCATTTTTTCTCCACGTTTTATCAGTTCAAACAGTAAGAAAAACCGCATTACACACATTGAAAAATCGTTCAATTTCCAATGCTAATTAAAATATGATTAGTGACGCCACTGCATGCGAGCAGTCTTAGATATTTGGTGGGGACAGTTCACAACTTTAGAGAAGCATGCATTGAAAAAACGCTGCAAAGAATGTGACATCACCGGCCGGTCTATAAAGGGCGACAGTATTTAGTGTTAATATTCAATCCGTTACTTTAGCGTTAGTTCCCAGCACTGGTCAAAGGCTGGGCAACATCGGCGGGAGTCAAAAACTTCCTTTTAGGCTCGGCAGGTTGGCAGAACGTATTGGAATTCGAATCGACTACCTGCTGAGGGGCCTCCTGAGCAGCCCGCGCCGCCAAGAGCGTGATCTGATTGACGACGTCTTCCATTTCGTGACTCAACGGCGACTCTGATGGCGGCGGCAGAAACGACACCATTTTATTGTTACACGCGTTGTTCAAACCACCGCAACCAGACTTCAGATGTACTTCGCTTTCGCAATGCATTTTGAGCTCCATCAAAGTCTTGAAACGGTCGTTGCCGCAACGTCTACACTCGTAACCCGTTTGTACTATTCGGAAAGCTCCGCGGTTTCCTTGGTTGCCTCCGTAGCACTGGCGTTGGTGCGTGAGGAGGGAAGATTCACCGCGGAAGGCTAGTCGACATTTTTTGCAGACGAAACAGACTTCTACTTCGATATCTCGCACCGTTAGGTCGCGGGAGTGCTGAAAATTGTCTGATAGCTTCAAGGTGGTCACTCCTGGCTCGGAATTACCAGCTGCGACTTGTTCAAGTACTGGCGCGGGTAGTGGAAGGAAGGACGGCCCAGACCCGGTGTCTAGAAGCAATCCCCCGGCTCCCCCTGAAACAAACGAAAATGTGTTCAGTCAAGGCACAGACGACCTCCATAAGGATATCAAAATCATGGATATTATACTATGAGACGCACATAATAGTCAGTGACATCAGTTATCTAGTTCAGAAACAACCCAATAAGAGCAGCTGGAGTTTCCTCTTTCTTCCCTTCCCTCGCTTGAGCACCCTAAAGCTGAGAATACGCTACCGACTATTATTACCGTCTCATAGTATAGACCACTATATTTCTTCCAAACAGTAACTAGACACCTCAATAACCATGAATTAACGCCAGTTGACCACACCCCTGTGTACCAAAACCAGAAAAAACTACTTAACGACGATCATACGTTTTTCATACGTAATTCAAAGAAATCAACTCTGTTTCGCCCTGTAAGAGACATCTGAGAAATTGAACGATACAATTAGAAAGATTTAAAATCCATCCACTTGATCCGACTGTAAGGCTAAAATTCTGATAAGAGATTGCAATTTTTGAAATATAATGTTCAAATGTGTATATTCACGGAAAAAATGGCCCAAGTAAAACGTTTTCCTGATTTTTTTACGATTGTGATAAGAAAATTAATACCTTTATTAAAAAAAAATTATCTCCAAAAAGAGAATTCTGAACGCATGAACTTGTAGCTATAATATTGTTTACATACAGCAAGTACTTCGAACATTAGATAATTCACTTTGTTCAATGTCAGGTCAACATTTATCTAGCGCTGGAGAAGTGTATATTCATAGTTATCAACTTTGGGTTCCTGAAAAGGAAATCATAACAACAGAGACGCGTGTTACAGGCATAATATAACAATTTATTTGAAGTAGATCTTGGTGTTTCTACGAAAATGTAACGTGTTCACCTATTTGTTGATTTTCGACCAGTACGGAATCCATCGGTGGTAAAACCGCCGCACCTGTTCAACAACGTTTTCGCAAAACTGGCCTCATTCTTATTCCAGCATTTGAGTTAGTACTTGTATGTGGACGTGTTACTCGTGTGCCGGAATTACACTATTATTACTGTTGTGAGTTGTGTGAATAGTGTTAATTTGATATACAGTGAGCACGTAAAGGTTGGAACAAATTCGTTAAACGCTTGATATGGCCATTAGGGAAAATGACTTAAGACACGTCGATTTTATTTTTCAGTTGTGCATTTTTTGGTCTACTCAAATTTTTGATGACATCATCGCTGTTCGAGTTATGACGTCATTATATATTTTTTTAAATGGCATTACCCTATTTTGATAATACTTTAAAAAAGAACGCATTTTTCTGTGTATGGATGTCACATTTTTTCTTAAGTTAAATAACCGTATGTTCGAGAAATAAAAGATATTTCATTCATAATAATGTAATATATTAAGTCTGTTAACGTAAACTTTTGACTTAAGGTATCTCCACAAAATTGAATCTAGTGGGGTTAGATCAGGACATCTAGCTGGCTACTCTAAAAATCCTCGACTGTGTGTAGAGGACGGCTATTATTATCATTTCCGTAGCGCTCCAGGGCGACTTTCTGATTTTTGGTGGAGTGTTCACCTTTCAGCTGCAGGAAAACCCGGAAAAACCTACAGCCCCACCCCGGGTGGTCGGTTGCACACTTCGTTGGGATTGGCATCTAGGAAAATTACATCGCACTTGTTTCAAAACAAGGTATTAGGTCGCCTATCGATACCGATCTACTTGAGAAAAATTCCCTCCTACTCCGAATTTCGATTGCAGACGAAGATTTTTAGAGTGGCCAGCTAGATCTCCTGATCTAATCCCACTAGATTTTTTTTGTGGGGATACCTCAAGTCGAAATTTTACGTTAACAGACCTAATTATGAATGAAATATATGTTATTTCTCGAAAATTTGGTTATGTAACATTAGAAAAAATATGACATCCATACACAGAGAAATGCGTTCTTTTTGAAGACATCATCAAAATAGGGGAGTGCCATTCACAAAAAAATTTAATGACGTCATAACTCGAACAGCGAAGGCGTCATCAAAAATCTGAGTGGAACAAAAAATGCGCAACTGAAAAAGAAAATCAACGTGTCTGAGCTTTTTTTCCCAATGGTCATATCAAGATTCTTACGAATTTGTTCCAACCTTTACGTGCTCACTGTATGTATTTTACTTGTTTGTATGTAGAATTTGGATTTTGACGTAACATTTCTAAAGTACCTATCAACATTTTATGTATAACAGGAGAATTTTCCAAAAGACTGAACAACCGTTTTGTTTCATTGAAATATTAAAAATTTACATATTTTCAATTCCTTTCTTCATTACCTTTTATTTTCAATTTTCAGAACGTTCTAATTCTACTTTATGTTAGGTATACATAAATTGGATTTGTTATGGTCACAATGGAAAAAGACATTAGCTAGCTTGCTTGTTCATTCACTCATACTGATGAATAAAAACAGATTCAACAAAGTTCTGAAATTCTTAATTTTGAAACAGGTTGTACTGGGTGATCCAGTAAGGGTGGCCAGAGGCGATGATTTCCTTAAAAGAACCGTCAAAATGTTGTATACCTAAGTACTTCTTTCCATATCAACTCACGAAAAAATATTCTCATAAAAACTGCCTGCCATCTCTAGCTTCAGTTTTTCTCAAGTAGTGTATTTTGCTAGACTGTTTATGCCATGCAAGTACGTTTTCTTAGATAATTGTTGTTTAAAATTGTTTTTTCCGTTAACCAGCTGTCGTCCCCTTACGAACGGCAGCCATAAGAAGACGAAACTTGTGCGAGCCAAGGATTAACGAGGTCTTACCTTTTTACGTGCGATTTCTAGCATAATAAACTGAACCATTGCTTCCTTGGTGTAACCAAACCTTTCATCTCATTGTAAATTCAAGAATGAAATGAATGTATTGAAAATAAGGCTTTTTAAAATACAAAAATGATCCTTCTTCGGAGATCTAATAACTCTAAACTGAGGGCAAGTGGATATTTTAATTGAGTCTGGTGTATCCTGATACCAAAAATGGAATGATATCTACTATAAAGGTGAGACAATAATAAGCTACCCAAAAGCGAGTCATTTGATGATGCCAAGTAAACCAAAATTACTATATTAATCTAAAAATTTTGCTGTAGCAGAATACTGTATAGTAGCAACTAATATAATTTTTAGTAGATTTAAGTATATGAGTTAATTGAGAGTAAATCATTCTTCATCAAGGGTAAATTTACTTGCCTCTAGTAGTTATCAAACTGAGCACCTACTGCAAATAAAACGTAGATTGAGGTTAATAAAATGAAACGTTTGCTTCTAATGAAGAGGTAGGTTACATTATGTTCCTGAAATTACATCAATAACAGCAACCGATCAAATTCAGGTAACTAATTTTTCTTATAGCTAGTAAAGCGTGTACTTGTCCCATACAGTGTGCAAATTTTCACTTGGTGGTATGCAAATTTTACTTGCTACTATTAAATGGTATGGTATGGTATTTTGAACTGGGGTACATGCTCCTCTGTTAGCAGAGTATCCATAATTCAAAAGTATGCCATAAGGATAATTGCCAAGTTGGGATTCAGGGACTCTTGTAGAGAAGCATTTCAGAATATGAAAATATTAACAGTTGGTGGTATATACATCCTTGAGGCATGCACATATGTATACCGTAACAAAAACAAATTGGATGCCAATAGACCACAACATCCTTATTCCACACGCAATGCCCACTTAATCCTTCCCAGTCAGCATCGCACTGCACTATTTCATAAACGTTTTGAATATCAAGGATGCAGACTATACAAAGATCTTCCCGATGACATCAAAATTTCAGGAAATGCATACCTTTTCAAGAGTAAAGCAGCTACTTTTGTCAAAAAAATGCTACACTGTGGACGAATTTCTGTCGTGAGTTGCTATTATATGTGACGTGTATGTTTTTTCTCTTTTTATACTAGAGCTAGTTATATTTATACAAATTTTCTACTCGTATTAATTTTTTTTAAAGTGTCTGTGATGTCTCTATATACACCTGTACTTATACCTAATTATATTTGTTATTTTATATTTACATTTTTATTCTTTATGTTGTCAAGTAGACTATGTTTGGTAATTTTTAAATTTCCCATGTATCCCCATGCTTTTGGTGGGCAAACTAATTTGAGAAAATAAAGATATTATTATTATTATTATTATTAAATATTTTTCCGCGTTAGCGTATCCATGTACAAATGATCGTAAATATTCGTAAATAGATTATGCTGTATTAATTTTACTATCAATTATTATTATTATTGATTTTGTTGCATTGCCTTCAGTTCCGACTCAGATATAGCCGAAGACCTTTTAAGAAAATTAAACTTACCATTCCGATATTAATATCACACTTGAATTTGAATCTGATAATAAATTAGATTTCCTAGACTTGACCATCCATAACTCTGTTAATCAGCATTTACAAAAAAACCTACTCAAATTGATCATGTAATACCATTTTTCTCCAATCACGTAATCAGCATAAAATTGCAGCCTTTTATACTGCTCCATTCACAGACTTGTTAATAAAAAATTGAACATCCTCAAACAAATTGCTAACCACAACAGTTATTATTATCTTATCATCTTAAAAAGTCAAAAATAATAGAGAACAAAATCTAACATATCCTAGAGAAGAGAATCCCTCTAGGTTTGTTTCTTTATCTTCCATAAACGGAAATATTCCTCAAAAAGTATCTGGTTTCATTGATTAAGATATTCACGTAATCTGACCAATAACAAATTGTTGTTGTTGTTTTTATCTTTTTTTTTTCAATTAATCAAAGACAACTTGTATTATCAGGGGTAATATAATAAGTGGTATGATTATTACCGATAATTTTTTGAAATATTAATGAATTGCAATCCCAAAGCTGAAAATACAACAAAAAAATTATAGGTTATTAATCATACCACGAATTATATTTAGGACGACAATATATCCATTTGAAATAAAGAAAAATCGTGTCACCGTTTTAATTTGAAGTAATTCACAGAAATCAAAATCTAACAACGTGAACACTAAAGAGAAAAATTGGGGTCATACTACAGGCATAATCTTTCAAAATATCAGCCAGCTCCATAATGTGGTATTCGCATTGACAATATAACCCCTGTTTGTGCAGAAATTGTTGAATTGCCTGGTAATTGATTCTTTATTTCTGGCCGTATATTCAACACTCTTTTCCACTGCTTCATCTATGATACCAATAGCCATTTGTCCCCAACGATCGCTCATATTGATTAAGAAATATAACTAGTCAAAACACAAAGATTTGACGTTTATAATTTAAATCATTATTTTCACTTGACAGCTAGTAAAACAAAAACTAAGCAGGTTTATCACCGTGAAAATACAGCGACAAGCTATATTTTCACTGTAATTCCGATTCTATTGGCTGAATTTCAAAATTTGAAATATACTGATTGGTTGTTAAGCAAGGAGATATATTGTCGCGAAAACACCAGGGCTGGGACTCTGTAACTTATTTCGTATAGCGAAGCGAAACGAAGCTAAACGAAGCACACGCTATCAATTTCCGACGAAACGAAAAGAGATAGCGTAAGCTTCGCTTCGCTATCGCTATGCAAAATAAGTTACAGAGTCCCAGCCCTGCTGCCTCTCAATTCTGATTGGTCTGTCAGCGTTGGTGTTTTCAACGATGTAACCATAGATGACAAAGCAAAGTTTGACATTTTGACAGATCATAATTGTAGGCGAAAACGTCAAAATGAGTCGCATAGTAACTATATAATAAATTTTTGATAGGTATAGTACATGTTTTATGATTATAGTCAATTGATTATGGTTATGATGAATTGATTGTTCATGTTCATAATACATACTTTTGATGCTTCGTGAAATAATCTAATAAAATTCCACTCGTGAATGAATTTATCTCATAAGTCTGTTTTTTATTTCGGAACTCAACTGCATTGAATTGAGAAAACACCACTCGTCCTGCGGACTCGTGGTGTTTTCTGGAAGCAATTCAGTTTCGTTCAGAAATGAATCGACAGGCTTATCGCAAAAATTCAATCACTTATGGTATTACTACTAATAATAAATGAACAAATACAAAAATTTCTCTCAAAAGAAACAATAATTCAAGTAAACATTTGGTCAATTCCAAAGTCAAAATCAATAAACTATCAAAAAGTGGGATTTACAAACTCAACAGTAATGATTGTGAAGCTTCTTACATAGAAAGGACTTGTATTCCTTTGAAAGTTCGGATAAGCAAACAACTGAATAAATCTGGAAACTCAGCAGTTGGTCACCATATAAAATTTGGTATAAATAACTTCAGCCCAAATCGCAATTCACAAATTTTAAAACCATTCAACTAAAAAAATTACAATAGATTAGATTTTCTGGAAGATTTACAAATAAATACAGAATTACAAAGTAATACTGCTTACATTCAGTATATAATAATACCCAATTTCAATATTAATTTTCAAAATTTCTAGTTATTTGCTTAATAAGTCTGTCACATTTTGTGGTCACAAATATTGTCAACATTCATATTTTAAGATCATCAGGGAGGTCGGAAGAATTGGAAAACATACTCTTCAGAAGCAATTTCACACTGTAATGAGGAATTGTTGGACTATTTCTTGTGCGGTGAAACTTCGAAAATATTTTTCTGGCATAAAACCTGTCATGGGTATGACATGTTGATTTTATTGAAAATATGAACAGGAAGAGTGAAATAGATTTTTGTTGACCAAAATGTATTGGAGGCCTAGCGAAAGAGATGCAATTCACGCATCAATGAAATGAGCGATTTTCTGTGAGTGATACTTCTGAATAACATTCTCCCTTATCTCATCTATAGATGAAAATCTCCAATGGAAACTGGACATTTAATAAATAATCAACTATCTGAATGAAAATGCAAATTTTCACTTTCAGATTTTTTTCTCTCAAGTTTTATAGAGATTTTCTCAATATCTATCTGATGTAGTTCAATGTTCAGCGTGGCTTTAGCCGGGGAAGTAGTTGTTTTCTGTTACATATTACAAAAAAGTAACTTCAATTTTATTCTAAGTTTTTTCCATTTCCAGAGGAGTCGCATGTATTGGTTCAATTTTCAATTGAGAATGTTTCTCTTTAAAACATGAATCCCTTCCAGGAGAGGTTGTCTTGTACGTTGGAAAATAGCTACTACATTTTAACTTTCAGTCGCAGATGATTCCACAACTGACTTTATGAACATCCTGTTCATATTTCCAATAAAATCAAAATACTCTTATGATGTTCTATGAACCATGAAAGATTTATACTTTTCTTCATACTTGGAGATAAGAAAACAGCTTGATTGAAGGGAGCTATTGTAAACTGAAATAAGTTTACTCAATTACAAGAAACTTTAATTAAAGTATTCTGTATCGTGATTTGTAATTCTGTTTCATAATGATGTTATTGCAACAACCTTATTTTTCCTAAATGCTTTTAGTTAAACTTTATTTTGACAAGTACCTACGTCAAATCTTTTCATCTATTCATAACATCATTGGTCTAATATCGTAACAATGTGCTGCCGAATAGTTTACAAAGAAAATTATTTTTCAATCAACTGCAGCATAATATTTTTCACTTCTTCCCAAACAGCGCATCCGTTTGTAATACCCTATTCTCAAAATGTGACATATTTTGTGGCATGCGAGATATGCTCTTTGTCGAACGAAATCTGAATATTCTTATTCTCAAATGTCGCATTCGCAAATTTTTGATAGACAAATAATTGTAGAATGGTCAAAGGCAGTCGACAATTTATGTCGAATGCGAGAATTTCATAAGATGCGACATTTATAGGTTGGGTCCAAGAGCTTATAGTTAGTGTCAAAACATTCTTTAATACTTTTTCTGAGATTTTTGTAGCGAGAGAATGGCATCTTCAGTAATAGCTATAGAAAATTTAGAAAATCAGAAAATGTATTAGCGCCCTTGAAAGAGACGAGTAATATACAGGAGTGCTTTTACATTCTCTTCTGAGAAAAATGTAGTAAAATTTAAAACCTTCAGATTACCACAAGAATTCTCTGATAAAATAGGCTCAATATTTTCTTTTTCTTACATTCAATTTTTCAAAGTTCGCTTATAATTTTGGCTGCGATAATTTTTTTTTTGGCTTCACTTTTCATGTTTTTACTTCATTTATTCTGATGTAATCTTACTTCCAAAAGCAAATGTCATTTTATTTGTTATTATTATTAACGTTTTAAAAGAGAAGTGGCATAGAACACGTTCTAATATCAAAAATTCGGTGTTGCCAGCTCATGTTGTTCGACAAAATTTATCTCATGTGACATATATGTCGAACCCATTTGAGAATACCACATGTCAATGTTGTGCGACAATTTCAATCGACATTCGAGAATAGGCCGCATGGTTACGAGGCACTATTTGGAGAAGTATAATATTGTCCTCGAACGTAAATCTTGAACGTTATTTATCTTTTTCCCTCATGATTACCTACTTTGAACTCACAATTTTCTCACACAAAAGCTACTACTATGTTTTGACGTTTGACCTAAATTAAAGTTTCTATTCCTTTATTTAAATTACATACGGTATTCTAATAAAAGAAAATTGTAAAGGGCAAATTGAATATTTGTGAAATAAAGGAAAACTTTATTAAAGTATCATCACAATAGATGTTGCAATAACTCTTTATTAACATTTGAATTCCATTTATTCCTAATGTTTCAGATCTAAGTTTCTCAGTAAATTTCTCTAACCTATTATCAAGTAATGCCTCTAGCCTCTGTAATAATAACAATATCATTTGTACGATCTCTGTTGAGACTTCTTTTCGAACTAAGTCCCAAATTCGAACACAAATGGTATTTGAAGTTGTCTTCTACAACAGTTCCTCTTGTTTGAAACGTAACTGATCAAATGTCGTTAATATCTCTGAATTTGAAGAAAAGATTTAGCAATGAACTATATTCATCATCGCATATGAGCAAATTGTGGACTTCATAGATCAGAATAGAGAAATAAATAGTGTGCAGTCCGGTTTTTGGAGTGGTCATAGTTTTGAGACAGCCATACAGTGTGTCCTGGACGATTTCAGAAAAAACCTAGTTGGAAATCTTGTGACAGGTGTAATCTTTCTCGACCTTCAAAGAGCTTTTGCAACTGTGGACAGAAATAGATTGATAAGAAAATTAGAGCATCGGTATTATGGGTAATGCATTGGCATGGCTAGTGGATTACTTGGAGAACAAAAAGCAGAAACTTTGATTGAATAATATTTTATCTGATGAAATTTCAAGCCTACAGGGAGTCCCCCAAGGTAGTGTACTTGGTCCTTTATTATTTCTTATTTACCTAGGTCAGAGCTCAGTTCATCTTTTTGCAGATGATACACTGATCTACGTCTCATGTAATGACCCTACGAAACTCGCAGAAACCATCAACAGAACTTTATAATCTATTTGTAGTTGGTGTTGTGCTAATTATTTGAAGATCAATGTTGCGAAGACTAAGTACATGGTAATAAGTACAGAAAAACGATTCAGAGACTTTTGTAATCAAAATTTTGAGATAAGGGTAGGTCCTGATAATGTGGAACAGGTCAACCAATTTAAATATCTTGGGGTTCAGGTGGACAGAAGATTACAGTTTAAAGAACATGCCAACTTCATAATAAAGACGATATCATTTAAGATACATTTTTTATCTCGTTGTGCCCCATATTTAACGAAGTCGGCAAAAATATTACTGTACAATTCATTAGTGCTTCCTCATTTTAATTATTGTTCTTCCATTCTCTATCTACTAAAACAAAATGATTTAGCTCGTTTACAGAAACTCCAAAATAGAGCCATGCGCATAATTTTAAATTGCAGAAGATTAACCCCAATAAAAGATATGTTGAAGCAGCTAGGATGGTTACCAATTAATTCTTTTCTCCTTTATCAAACATTAATCCTGATTTTCAAAATAAAAAATAAAATTTCCCCAAAATATTTACAAGAAAAAGTTATGTACAATGACCAAATCCATGGATACAATACAAGATCCAGAACTGACTTTCATATTCAACAAGTCACATTGAGGCATACCCAAAATTCAGTTTTTTTCAAGGGACTTGATAGCTATAATAAGCTACCAGACCGGATCAAATGTTTAACATCTTTGACATCCTTCAAGAACAAGTTAAAAACATATTTGCTCAATCAATAAGAGAACTAGTGGCCACTTCCTCATTTTATAAAGTTCGCTTTACTATTTAGCTAGGACAGATATACATAATATGTATTAGTACGTTCAAAGAATCTTTTAGTGTTCATAAATTTTTTATTTTTTTCTTGAAAGTGTATGTATGTATAGATTTGCGTGAGTGCAAATAGGTGTAGTAGGTGTATGTATGTGTTGTATATTTATATATGTGTGTATATAACAACTTTTTATCCTATGACAAGGGTACAAATGCCCTATAAGTACTTGACTGATCATTTAAAAAAAACTTTATTTATATTAGCATTAGAACATGCTGTTTATTGTTCCCATTGTAACGACCAATGAAAATGTAAATTAGCCAAATGGCCTAAATAAAGGATATATATATATATATATATATATATATATATATATATATATATATATATATATATATATATATATAAATATATATATATATATATATAGCGGAAAATGTTGGAAGGTGCTCTGTTCACATATTTGCAGATGACACTCTGATTCACTTCTCAAATCCAGACAGTGGTAGAGAATGTGAATGAAACTTTGGAAAATTGGTGTTGTGCAAACAAATATAAATATAAGTAAAACTAAATTTATGATGCTAGGAAATAACAAGGAAAATAATATGTTTGAAAAAAGTTATTGTGAAATAAAAGCAGTGGATACTTTCAAATATCTTGGAATCATTATCGATCGAGAATTGAAATTCAAAAATCATGCGAGTTATATAATTAAAACAATTTCATTTAAAATTAATTATTTATTCATGTGTTCCAGTTTTCTCTGGTCAAAAACTATTATATACAATAGGCTGGTACTTCTTCACTTCAACTACTGCTCTGCCATTCTATATTTGCTACAACAAAATGAATTGAGCCGTTTAAAAAAACTCCAGAATCGGGCCATGAGAACAATATTATCCTGTTCCAAACGAACACCTATAAACCAAATGTTGTGTTCATTGAAGTGGCTACCAGTTGATATAATGTTCTTATTTCAAACAATGATTTTTATTTTCAAAAAAAGAACTTATCTGATGGAAAAAAATATCCCCCGTTTCTGAACACCATAATTATAACACCAGATCTAGAAATAAACATATTCATTGAGCCTGTTAAAACAAAGAAATCTCAAAATTCAGTCTATTTCAAAGGGTTGAATAACTTTAATGACCTCCCTGATGATTTAAAAAAAATGCAAATTCGCTATCTATAATCAAATCAAAATTGAAGAATATCCTGCTGGATGAGTGCAGTCCTTGACGCGACATTTATTGTTTTATTGTTATTTTGATAGTTGACTGATATGTTTCTCACTGTCTGCTTGTAATTAATGTATTTTAATCTATTTTATATTCCTGTTCCTTAAGATATACAGTATGTCAACTTGAAAACTTACCACACCGAATATTTCAGCCCCCGCAGAAAATATAAAAATATGCAAAAAACACGTCAAATTTATTTTTATAGGAGACATTTTGTAGGATAGTTTTCATTCAAATTACGTCAACCCTGAAGCGGGGATGGAAACAACCCATGAAATCTTGAATAGAAAGGGGGGTCGATTGATACCTCGTTTTGAAGACCGTTCAATTACCTATTCAAAAATATTACATACTTGATATTTCTATCCAGTACTTTTGGAGAAATCAGGCGGAAACTCTAAAAAGGTTTAGGAAACAGTGTTTTGCAATCAAACATAAACAAAATAACAAAAAGACCTTTATTTTATCAAATGTTCAAAATGTTGTCCATTATAGTAATACAGTAATACAGTCTGCTCTCAAACTCTTCTCTAACTGTCCGAAAAACTTCTACCTGAATTTCTCTACACGCAGCTTTTATCCTTCTCTTCAAATCTTCCAAACCTCGAGGTTGTGTTTTATAAACAACCGATTTCAGATGGCCCCATAAAAAGAAATCTAGAGGCGCCAAGTCTGGTGAACTTGGTGGCCATTCAATTGCCCCTCTTCCACCAATCCACCTAGCAGGAAATCTATCATTTAGCAACTGTCTAACTGGAAGAAAGTAGTGTGGTGGAGCTCCGTCTTGCTGGAAGTAAATACGATTTTCTTCCAAAACCATATTACCAGCCGCATCTAGTTGATTTTCCAAAGTTGATGTTATTAGCGGGTCTATTTCTTCAAGCAGATTCAAATACCAGTTAGATTTTCATGAATGAATAAAGGTCCAATAATGGCGTTTCCCAAAATACCAGCCCAAACGTTCAATTTCTCTGGATACTGTGTGTGACCTTTTCGAAAAGACGAGGATTTTCATCGCTCCAGTATCAGCAATTTTGTTTGTTAACATGCCCATGCTCCAGCAAGATGGAGCTCCACCACACTACTTTCTTCCAGTTAGACAGTGGCTAAATTATAGATTTCCTGGTAGATGGATTGGTCGAAGAGGAGCAATTGAATGGCCACCAAGATCACCCGACTTGGCACCTCTAGATTTCTTCTTATGGGGCCATCTGGAATCGGTTGTTTATAAAACACAACCTCGAGATTTGGAAGATTTGAAGAGAAGGATAAAAGCTGCGTGTAGAGAAATTCAGATAGAAGTATTTCGGAAAGTTGGAGAATAGTTTGAGAGCAGACTGTATTACTGTTTAAAAAATAATGGACAACATTTTGAACATTTGATAAAATATAGGTCTTTTTGTTATTTTGTTTGTTTGATTGCAAAACACTGTTTCCTAAACCTTTTTAGAGTTTCCACCTGATTTCTCCAAAAGTACTGGATAGAAAAATCAAGTATGTAGTATTTTTGAATAGGTAATTGAACGGTCTTCAAATTGAGGTATCACTCGACCCCCCTTTCTATTTAAGATTTTAGGGGTTGTTTCCACCCCGCGCTTCAGGGTTGACGTAATTTTAATGAAAACTATCCTACAAAATGTCCCCCATGAAAATAAATTCGACGTGTTTTTGCATATTTTTAGATTTTCTGCGGGGGCTGAAATATTCGGGGTGGTACGTTTTCAAATTGACACACTGTATGTTTAAGTGTTTTACCTAGATGTAAACTTTTTATTTTCTCACAAATGAAGGATCAATATATCATTCACCATGAATCAGGAAAACACAAAAAACATATTTAGTTGAAGCAATTTCCGCAGTCATTAAATATTTCGAAAGATTTACGAGAGTTCGGAGCCTCTTGATACGGAGGTAAAACTTTTCCATCGAGTATCACGAATATAATACTTCTTTAATAATCGAGAGGAATGTCGAAAAATATTCATGAGTTTTCTCTCACAATAAACCGACACCAACAGTGCAATAAATGTGACCAAAATTACATTTGAGCCACTTTTTAATTACATCGCGGTTTTGATTAAAAAATCCAGAGTCACATAAAAAATAAATTGCCTATTTAATTGCAGTTGTCCTTGTGGACGTTAAACTCACAACGATTGAGTCGACGCTGGATAAAAAGCTGTGCCACTGTAAAGGGAGAAACGAGGGTTTCTTAAAATTTACTTTTTCTTTCGCTCTGCGAGTTATAATATCGAGGGTTGCTTGCCGTAGGGGTGAGATATGGATTTTTGCTTCCGACGCCAGTTTTTCTGAATTATAAAATATCTTTCTCTCTTCGCTTATTTGCTACACCGAAACGATGTTAGTGAAATTATAAAGTTTCAAAGCATCGACTTCCTCGCCATATCGAATTACGTTGATTCCGCGAAAATAATTAAGATAATCCAATTTCGATTGGTGATTGATCATCGGAAGACTTAAATTACAATTATTCGAGTAACTGGGAAATTTACAGTTTGAACTGAAAATTGATCTGCATGGAGGGAAATAACGAGGATCTTCATTCTCACAAACGTATAAATAATGAAAGACTTTGCATTACCTGTTACATATCATTATTGGATCGCTCTATACTTGAATAAGAACATGTCAGTGGATGTATGTCAAAATAATTGAAAAGTCATTGTTCCTGAACTTATATTGAGCTCATTTCTAAGAACCCAAACATATATTCGAAGGCAATATCTATAACATGGTGGCAGCTGGGAGTCAGTAGAAGTGAAATCACATCCAGTTATCAAAATATCTATCCACTAATGTCGCTATCTGATTTGCCCGTTCCTAGGATGGACTGGGATAATCCAGACATTACATCAGCGTATCAGATCTTCAAACAAAAATGCAAACTTTATTTTTCTGTAAAAATAATGAAACCAGAAAAAGAAGTTGATTACGTACTGCTCTTCTCCGGGGAACCAGGACTAAAGCTCTATAACTCATGGGGACTAGATGAACCAAAATCGAATTTTAGAGTTGCAAGAATTTATTTTCGCGAATACAAGCAAAAACCAGTTGAATCAATTGATGATTTTGTAGCAAGGTGTCGTTTGCAATCAAAAAAATGTTCTTTCAACGAGGAAGAAAAGAATGAAAGGATCCTTGACCAGTTGATTGCTGATGTAAAACATCCAAATCTTCAAAAAGAATTTATGGGTAAAGATATAACTTTTACATTGGAACAAGTTATAGATCTTGGTCGCACATACGAAGCATTTAATAGACACATGTAGTCAGTGGCGGACATTAAGTCAGATGAACAAAAATCGATTCACTACATGAGACAGAAAACATTTCAAAATTGTCGCAATTGTGGAAGGTCTCATCTTTATAAACGTGGCAATACATTATGTCCAGCTTATGGAGATGTTTGTAAATCAAACAATAAACCGAATCACTGGCAATCAGTTTTTTAGCTAATAAAAACAAACCTGATCGAAGATCTAGATCAAAAAGCGGACAAAAACAATATTTTACGTCAAGCCCTGTTGAAGAATTCAGCACCTTACATATGGCTACAATAAATAACAATTCAGTGCAAAAAGATGAAGTTTATGAGATGTCCAACTGATTATTCCCCATTCCAAGACAATAGCAATTTTGAAAGCAGAAGTTGATAAGGAGCCCAAAGAAATACAATGCCAAACAGAATATTCAAACAGTTATACCCGTCCATTATGACAAGCGATGGTTTCCCGGATACCAAATTACTGAAACAAAACAATAACATTCTCACCGCTTATACTGGAACACAGATAAAACATTTTGGGATAATTAGCATTTCAGGAAAATACTGAAATGGGTAGACCGAAACAGAATATTTCATTGTCGAAAATCATGGTCCAGCAATTATTGGGTTACCATTGGCAACAACACTGAATGTAATCACTCTGAATCGTTCAATACAAAAGGAAACATTTCAGCACATCAACCAACTCCTTGAGATGTATCCAGAACAGTTTGATCGAGAAGGAAATATACCAGGTGTTTGTCATATCACTGTACATCCTAGATATACCCCTATTATTCATGCTGCAAGGAAATTCCCTATTCAGTTGAGAGAAAAGCTCATCACCGAAATCAAACGGCTCGAAAATATGGGTATAATTAACAGAGTAACTGAACCGACAAGTTGGGTTAGCAGTATGGTCGTCAGTATAAAGGAATCCGGAGATCTCCGACTTTGTCTCAATCTGAGGGATCTCAATCAAGCAATAAATAGTCCTCATCACAAAATTCCAACGATGGAAGAAATAACTTATCATCTACGAGGCTCAAAGTTTTTTACCAAAATGGATGCAAAAGATGGATATTGGTCAATATCCTTAGACAATGAGAGCTCCTTCATAACTACCTTCAACACTCTGATAGGACGATATCGTTATCTTCGCCTTCAGTTCGGGATAAAGATCTCACAAGACGAGTTTCAACAACAGATGGACAAAATTGTTGGTAATTGTCCAGGTGTCATTAAGATAACTAGTGATATTGTTGTATACAGTCAAACCGAGCCAGAACATGATTCCAATCTGATTAATTTGATGGAAACTGAGAAAAACTATGGTCTTTCTTTCAACAGTGAAAAATACATGATCATAACTCATGAAGTTAAGTTTTTCGGCACTAATTTCGACAAGCAAGGAATGAAACCCGGTCCTGAAAAAGTGGATGCCATCAGACGAATACCTTCTCCAAGCAGCAAGAAGGAACTGCAAAAGATTTTAGGATTGATAACATATATGTCCACATTTATTCCAAATCTATCAGAAAAAATATCATGTTTACGAGAATTGTTGAAGGAAAATGCTTTATTAATTTGGAGAAGCTCATATCAACAAGCACCCCACAAGGAATATATCTGCAGAAATATTAACTTATCGTTTTTTGATCCAAACAAACCCACAATCATACAAGTGGATTGCTGCCTGCATGGTGTTAGAGCAGCTCTGGTACAAGATAATAAACCAATCGCATTCTCTTCAAGAAAACTCTCCGAAATTGAGCAACGTTATGCTAATATAGAACGATAAATGCTAGCAGTCGTATATGCTTGCGAAAGATATCATACCTATATTTTTGGAAAAGCTGTGTTAGTAGAAAGTGACCATAAATCATTAGAGATGATAAAACAAAATTGAAGAATTTAATGGCAGCACCCCCCCCCCCCCGATTACAACGTATGCTACTTCGCTTACAAAACTATGACATAACCATTAGGTATAAGCCAGGAAAAGAAATGGTTCTTACAGATAGTTTATCAAGGTTACCGACATTAGACAATACACATCTGGATTTGGCCATACAAGTACATCATATCCAGTTTAGCCAAAGCAAAATAGAGGAACTCCGAGAGATGACATGAAAAAGACCGTACCCTATCTATGCTTATGAGATTTGTTACTGATGGATGGCCTGATTCCAGAAGAACTTTAACTATAGAAATACAAAGTTTTTAGTCTTTTCGGGATGAAATCACCCTCGATGATGGATTGCTTTTGAAAGGTAATCGAGTTATTATTCCTAGCCATAGTAAAGAACATTCTGAAAATACTTCATGAAGGGCACAAGAGAAATGAAAAAAACAAGCTCCAAGCAAAAGAATCTGTTTTTTGGAATGGAATCATTGATGATGTAGAAGCAATGATAAAGAACTGCGAAATATGTTGTAAATACCAGAGGTCTCAAACAAGAGAAAGAATGATTCCACATGATTTACCAGCACTTACGTGGCAGATGGTGGCCACAGATGTGTTCCAATTTGATACTTATCTGTTATTGGTAGATTACTACAGAAAATTTCCATTTGTTCGTAAAATGCCATCACATTGTACGAGTTACACAGTCATCCAAGTGCTCAAACAAATATTTTCGGAACATGGAGTTCCTAAAACTATTTTTATTGATAATGGTGCTCAATACAGTTCTAAAGAATTCCGTAGATTGGGGAATCAAGGCATGCACCAGTTCTCCTCATTATCCTAGGTCAAACGGATTTATAGAAAGACATGTGCAGACTATGAAAAACATTCCTAAAAAAACAATTGAGGGTAAAGGTGATATTTACAAAGAGATTCTGAATTGGAGAGCAACACCAGTAAACGATATAAGTCCTAGTCCTGCACAAATGATTTATAACAGGAGTATACGAGCAAACCTTCCAAATCGCATTTCCAACCAAACATGGAATAGAGATGAAATTATGGAAAAAATTAAGGATCAACAAACTCAAATGAAAGAACGATATGATTTCCATGCATATGATTTACCTCCTTTGCACGAAGGTCAAAAAGTTCAGCATCAAGATAAAAATTCTAACCAATGGTTTCCGGCTACTGTTATCGGAAAAAGAGAAAAGCCCCGTTCTTATCTGATTTAAACACCAAATGAATCAATTCTGAGGAGAAACAGAGCACATCTTCGGGATATGGAAAATACCACCCCGAAGCAGGTTCGATTCAAATTGCCCGAGATTCCTGAAAATAGTCATAATAAACAGTTTGTACAGAACCATGACGATTCCATGAAAATGGAGCAAGAATATTTCCATTCAGAAAATAATCTTTTAAAAAGATCCAACCGAACGATAAAAAGAAACAGATAACGCGATTGTGCAAAAACTACACTTCGGACAGAAAACAACTTGCGCACAGTTGAACCACTCATCAGTTTCAGCAATATTGTTTGTCCAGCTTCAGATTGATGAAAATTTAAAATATTTAAAAAAATGGTATCTTTTTCGAGGTTTTCCCGGATTTTCTAAGTGGAAAATACATCGATCCGGTCGAATGAAAATTCAATTATCTCTACAAATTTTCCATTGACTGTAAAACGATTCCTTGAATAATCTTTGAGAAATTTCAAAAATACCAAAACAGTTGTAATTTTTTTCACTATTGCTTGTTTAAAAAATTCCACAAAGCGATTTTGCTGGGGCGAAAACTGAGGTTTTTATAAAAGAATTATCTTATAAAAATTAATATAGGTCATTTGCGTCTTTTATTTTGTGGGGGAAAAAGCTCCATAGCTTTTTCTAAATTGTTCTCACACCAGGAGCTCTGATGAAAACATCAGCAGTGATGAAATACTACTCTGATCACATCAAGAATATAATAGGTTATATGGCAGCCTGGCCCAATCGCACAATTCTGTATTCAAGAAATGGTTAGATATCGAATTCAGAATAAGTCATCATCATCAGTGATACGTAGTTTATCTCTAAAAACTCTTTCAAGTATCCCGAATTCACACAAATGAATCATGTTGGGTCAAAATATCTCTTGACTTTGTAGTTCACGAGGCACAGAACCGCCTCCATGTTAGAACACAATGGATGTAGTGTAAATTGTTTACGTAATTATTTTAACTAGTGTATCCCTATTAAGACACTAATTACCATTTATTAAGCATGTTTCACGCTATAATTAGTGAATACGTCACATCCGCAACATACGCATTCTTCCTGTTTCAAACACTGTGACTTTTAATTTGGTCAGATTTTCTAATTGTTGTCATGATTCAAACCAGAGATGACTTCAATTTGTTTACGACAAATTGAATTAGGCCCGCAACACCCACAGTGAATACGAAGTGATGTGTTGTTCTAGCAACTCGGGTAATTGGGAATCAGTTGTTTTGGGGCCATACAAATTTTTAAGGTCTCTCCTTTCTTTGTGACGTACTTTCCTCTGAGTTGAGGACTTAAAATTATTCGAAAACTAATGGCTGGTTCATAGTCCAAACTTTTACTTTTTCCTGACGTTTCACTTCTACTTCGAAAAAGTTGATGTTAGTGTATTTGAATCTGTGGAAATCATATCGTCTTTAATATGGATTTCATTAAACGAGTCAATCCAGAACTTTGGTTTTTTAATATGAAGATACACTTCACTATTGACGTTTTGAAAGCAAATATCCAATTTAAATTTTTTTGGCAGAGACAATGAAAACTGGAAACGGTATTTTTAGTGGTGATACCTTGTAACCCGATCTTAGGTACATATTTGGCCGGCTAGCTGAGGCGAAAAAGATGATATTTCGACAATTTGACGTGAAAACTGCATTTCTTAATGGATTCCTAAATGAAGAAATCTACATGGTGCAACCTGAAGGTTCGTCGGTGAAGGATCATCCTCAGTATGCAAGTTGAAGAAGTCTCAAGAAGTCTCCACGTGCTAGGATGGAAAATTTGTGAAATTCTTAAATGTCATCCAACTTAATTCTGATAAATGTGAATTCTACACCAAGTTCAAAGGAAACGATTTGTATCTTGCTCTCTATGTCGACGATGATTTGCTGGTGTGCCAATCTACAGCTATTCTAGAAATGTTTCTCGAGCACCTAAGGTAGTCCTTTGAAATAACCACATCAGATCCAAGCTGCTCCGTTGGAATTGAAATGAAACATGAGTGTAGTAAATTGTGGATTGGTCAGCAAGGATATATCAAACGTATTTTAAAGAAATTGTAAGTTCACTTCCTGCTGGACTCGACATTATTTTACATGCAGAACAATGTCCATCCAGAAGAAGATGAGAGAAGGCAAATGGAAAAAATTCTATATAGAGAAGCTGTAGGCTGTTTAATGTTTTCAGCAATGGCTACTCGTCCTGACATAATGTATGCAGTAAGCCATATTGGGTCAATATTGGTTGAATAACTTCTACCAATATCGATAATACAATATTGTCTACATATTGTTTTCGACATCTAGAATAATACTGCCATCCCAATATTTCAGTCATATCGATTTTAGGGATAAAAAACTATTGTATTTCCAAGTTTGATAGCACATTGGTTGAATATCATTTCCTATATTCAACAAATTGTAATAACTCATATTGGGTAAATATTGGTTCAATGATATTTACTAATATCGATAGAACAATATTGTCTTCAAATTTTTCTCATCAACTAGAATAAATATTGCAATCCTAATACTCCTCTCATATCGATTCTATGAATAAGAACTATATTGTTTATCCAAGCCTGATTACACATTGGTTTAATGTTATCTCACCAATTTTCAACAAATCTTATTAACTAAAATTGGGTTAACGCTGATAATATTTACTGATATCGTTAAAACAATATTGTCTCCAACATCTAGAATAAGATGAATTTCAAATATTGGCCGAATATTCAATTAACCGTATTAGAATTATATTATGATAAAACCTGGCTGAAGATTCGCTAGGTGGATCTGCATTTAGAACGTCTTCTGAAACCTACAAATATATAATAAATATTTCACATAACTAGTTTACATGATAGCTTACTCAGTGGTTATGGCGAACAAAAGGCAGACTCTTCTGTCACCTTGATCAACTGAAAGGCATTTAATAATTCACAAAGTTATATTCACTTCCAATATATCCAAATTATAGGATACTTATACCGATGAATGATTTGATGCCATTGTTGCTTCAAGAATATTTCACCAATAATATTTTCGAAATATCATAACAATAATTGACCAATATCGCAAAATGTTCACATTTTACTTTTACAATTTAACATATTAATATTTTGCCAATATTTTCAGAATATTGTACCAGTGATATCGTACCAATACTGCTGGATATTTTGAGTTCAATATTGCTCGGAGAATATTTTGCCAATATTATTCAAGTAATATTCGACCAATATCGCCAAATGTTCACATTTTTTTCTCGCCAATAAAGCATTTCAAATATTTTGCCAATATTCTACCAATATAGGTGTGCTACTTGAGTCAGGAAGATGTAATAGAATGTTTAAAAAATTTCAGAAATCGTACGACGAAACTTTATCACGATTGAGACATTATTAAATACTCAATTTATCAATAAGTGTATTGATATCCAAGGAAACAACCTTTTCCGCTTTTTAATTCTAAGAAACTTGATCAAAGCAAAGAGAATAATTCTTGACCTAAAAAACCGTCTGCTCCGGAATGAAAGTGCCCCAACCCCGCCGATTCCAGACCTTGTTTGAAACTGTGACAGAAACCCTAATTAAAATTGCTCCACAGACGGCTCGGATGAGATTGTGCCACTTAGCACGCTTAACAGGTTTTAATTAGGCCTGAAGGGCGGCTTATGGGCTAATTGTAAAATTAACATTCATCAACCCTTTCAACCACTTGTTGCGCAGGAAGAAGGGTTCACTTAATAGCTCTCTTACTTCTAATTAACGACTGTCACATTGTTTGAACATTACTCCGATAGCTCAACAGATTTGAACTCCGCCTTAAAGCTGATGTTCTGCTATCTCTCAGATGAAACAGTAATAAACTTGGGATTTGCCTAATATTAAAGGGAATGATGGCGTCGAAGGGATATATGAGAATGTTATTAATAAAAATTTATGATAAATGATTTTATAATTATTAAACTTTGGTTGGTGTGTAGTTGAAGATATTCTGGCCATAACATGCCATGTTATTGTAATAAGAAGGTAAGTAGCCAAGTAGCATTTTGGTGACTATAACCACATAATATAACAAAATTAACGTTGTACTTGGTGTAGAAATTAGTCATTTATGAAACGATGCTCTCTAAACCACCAGACAACGTTGTCTTCACGTTGAGCATGACATCAGTTAAGCTACGACGTTGTCAGAACGTTTTCCCAACTGACTACAACTAGTAAATATTTTGGGAATGGGAATAACGTTTTTAAAACGTTCAAGTCACAACTTTAGTGATGTTAAACGTTTTCCCGACGGTGGGTCGACCTTGCAAGATTCAACTAAGCATTGGGCAATTTTTTAGAGGACATGCCGGCGATATTAAGATAATCATAATTTATTAATTTTTTTATTCTAGTGACAAGGACATACTACTGGCTGAATTGCTTGATAAAAAAGAGCATATAGTAAAAGAAGAGGAACTGAAATTATCCTAACCTTACTTTTGAATCGGAAATGAAAAGAGCATTCTAATATACTGGCTCCTATTACAGGCAAAAAAAAAGATTACGTGGTGAAGAAACTTCACAGACACAAGCCCTCATGAAGACAGACAGTTTGGAGAGATGAAGTGCAAAGCTTAAGTTCAAATTTTTCGTTAGTTGTACTTGGTTTAGTTTTTCCGCGCTCCGGGTATGAAGTTAGTTGCCTGACAGACTAACGTTGAAAGTTAGTATATTTTCAGTTATCTAATATCCAAAGCCGCTTTGACAACTTTTATACTCCTACGCCATGTTGGAAATTTTGGACGAAAACAAGCATGAACAAGGGATTAAGAAGCCTTATTTTAGTTTTCTAGAAATAATTCATGTGTATTACATTTATTTCGATATTTAATCAATATCTAGATGAAATATTGTCCTTCGAAATGTTTTTTTCTTTATTCTTGAGTTTCGAAAAGTTCGCAACAGATTGAATGCCCGCGTGTTTTGGCATGAAACAGTTGTATATTTGACAGTAAAATGAAATGCGTTGCTAATTTCTGTTCCGAAATCGTTATTTTTCGGGTATCTTGAGCATAAAAATATAACGGTAGCAGTAACCAGAAAGTTTTCTTCAGTATCCATTTTGGCCATCAGTAATTGTTTGATGGATAAGTTAACCATGAAAAGTAAACTGTCATTGCTGCGCGAGAGGGCGCTGGTGTATAGTTGATTTAAGTAAACCCAGCAACGTTCAGAAAACAATCATCAGCTACCTACAGTTGGAGCTGAAACGTTTTAAAAACCCAAAAAATGATTGACCAAATGGGTGCAAAACAGGGTTGTCACAATGTTGTGTTGAGGTCAGCAACGCATCTTATATTTGGTTTCGCTACTTTTTTAAACACGTCTGCGCAACGTTGGATTGGTACTTCGGTAATGTAACGGCTACGTATTCCCTAGCTCGTACAAGTCTCTTGAAGCGCATAAGGGTGCAGCCGGTTAAACGTAAGGTCTGGATTGAATATGAGTGTCTCTATTTCCATACTATTCCACTATTTCATAAATATTAATTAGACTTTTTCGGAAATCTCAAGGAGGAGTCCACTCGAAAGTGCTCTTCCACTCAACCCTTGTCACGGTCATTAAGTACATGATTTTTTATTGATTGTAAAACTTATCCCAGCTTAACCTAATTTATAACAAACATAAAGTATGGTTAGAAGTGAATTAGAGACCCACATGGCTCAGTATTGGGCCTTTTTTGTTCAAGCTTTACATCATTGAGTTACCTCTGACATTCCCCAATGCAATTACTGTTTGTACGCAGATGATTCCATGTTATTATTAAGAGGCAAATCTGAGGTACAAATTCAAAACAACATTAACATTAATTTTCAGTCACTTATATTTTTATATAATAATTGTACTTACATACGTTTTACTGCTTGGTTCATACAGACAAGCAAATTATTTAGCTTTATAAGATGTACCTACTACACGCCATCATATAAATATGTTCTGAATTTTATTGTTAGTTATGGAGAGACATTATGTAACTTGTTTAGAAACAAGTGAACACTAGTTCCTTAAGTTGGTTGAGGCAAGAATATTTCAGCTTTAATAATGGACACTATTCTGAGCCATTTTTTTTAAATCATAGGAGTCAGTTGAGACAAGAATATTGCAATTTAAATAATGAATCCTATTCTCCTATCAACTTCTATCAAATGTGCACTTTGCACATGGTCATAAAAATATCAAATGGAAGCCATTTTCAGTAGGTACATGTTTCATTTCTTTATTGTGCTTGAAATCAGTCCGGATAGATTCTTGCGTATTGATGAATATTGTAAACCACCTGTTTGCTGTAAGTTGTAACGCAGGAAGTTTAAGTCAAAAATTAATTTTGGCAACATTAAATAGTAGAAAGATTAAGATAAACACGATTAAGTTTCCACAGATTTATTGTCTACGCGACATGTTTCGATACACAGTATCTTTCTCAAGCGACTGTATCGAAACATGTCGCGTAGACATTGAATCTGTGGAAATTAGTTCGTGTTCGCCTTAGTGTCATAAACTAAGAATTTCCATCAAGTAACGCTCACGTCAATCCAAAACATTAAAAAGACCAAACAAAGCATAGATTAGATTCATAATCACTAGCAATGTAGGTATAGGTAATGGTTTTTATTTCATCTAAGTAATAAAAACATACAATAACAAGAATAAGATAAAATATTCGACAATAATAATAAGGATGAGGGAAAAGAACTACCCTGCTCATAAAAGAGAACGTAAGCATCTCTGCTCACAAGATAATTTGAGGACACTATCGACACACTAAAGTCATTGAACTCATGCCCAGGTCCATTTAAAGGGTGTCTACAGAAAGCCATGTAGTGACCAGTGAAGGTAGATCCGCTGTTATTGGACAACGCGTAGAGGAAGTAACAAGAGGAAACATTGTCAGCTCATATCCAATTTTTCTAAAGGAAAATCAATAAAAACATTTAATTTTCTTCAAAAATCCTCTGATGGAGAAAAACGAATCAAATGTATCATTAAAATTTTGGGAAATTTTCAAATCAATATAGATTCAATACACTTCCTCCTGTCACTGCACTTCGAACAAGTAGCTTTCTCGTCTCCGTCCAGAGTTTCTTCTTCGGTAAATGCACAGAAACTGTTGAAAATTAAGTTGGCCTGATGAACTTGGTGGAATTGAAAGAGAAAGAACCCAAATAGAATTTTGACCAAGATTCTTGTCGCTTAATTTTTCATCAATATCTGTCAAGATGTGTTGAGGTTTCTCAGTCATTCTATTCAAGTCCTCATGTAGACCCTCCAGCAAGTAAAGTAAGAATTCCTGAGCATCTTCCTGAGAAAAACCGATAGAATGGGTCGCGAAAGGTTGAATCTTTGCAATGGAAAAGTAGCAACTGCTCGATGTGTTGAATTTTCTGATCATATATCATTGATCACATTCGCAAAGGCATTTATCAAAGCTCCTCTCATACTCGAGGTACTGTATCCGTTATCAAATAATCTAACAAGTAATGGTTATATATAAGAATAGTTTTATAATACCTAAGATGCCTAAAAACCCCGGTGTGTCGAGTGATTCGATTTTGTTTAGATTTTTCAGAAGACAAATAAACAAATGAAATAGTGGTCAGCTTCTTTAGTCGCTTCCAGAGATGGCTTATATAATTTTAGTCTTGTCAAGTTTCCAGGGATATGGTGACTGATGACTGTCAATTTTATGGAATTTCAACAAACTTTAAACACAATTCAATAGTGAATGATTGTGACAAAACCTAAATTTCATAGTGCAATTTCCTTGTATTGAGGACTATTATTGACGTGTTTCCATTTTGCTGTATATTTTCTTAGACATTCATCCAATAATAATTCAAATTTACTTGATGAAGATCCATAGTGATTGTACAACCTACAATGAAAACGATTGGATCCTGTGTAGTTTGTACAATAATAATATGATCGTGTTCCGTTATTGTATTATTTGTGGGCAATCCAGAGAGACGAACAATAGTTATTTATTGTATAAGTGTTTTAGATATCATTTTATTTGCGCAAGCTCGAGCGTTTAAATTTCTTAAGCAAATAAAATGTATCTAAAACACGCATGCAATACAACGTTTTATTCACAATCACATTCATTTAGAATCAGAATCGCGGAAATTTTTCATCACAAAATGATTTAACGTTTTGCTCTGACAGCGACTGTCACCTCCTCAAAAATCATTGCAATAACATACAAAAATATCGGGGGATGTTGAATGGTTGCTATGTATTTTCGATTGTTTATCGACTCCATTTGTAAAAATTTGTGAAGTTGGTGAAAATAAGTAAAATGTGATTGATATTCAAGAGTGTATTTTTCATTATTCCACTAGTGGAATAAAGTAATTTCATTATTCCACTAGTGGATAAAGTGGTACTTTATACGGTTCATAAGTGTAGATAAAACTTCAATTATAAGGTGATTGTGGATAAAATAATTAATCTATATCCAGTACCGAAAGTGGGTAGTTAGTACCACCATATTATTATGAAGATTATTTTAATGAAAATCATGGCACCAATATATCACACACGGAATCCCGCCATTCCCGTTATATTAAGTTAGCACAAGATTGACAGATTCTAATGGTGAATTTTCATGAAGCATAATTTCAATATTTCTAAATGAAATTCGTGGTTATTATTGTAGTTAATAGCATTTCAGTAAAAAAATAATATAAATATGTCGAAAATGTAACAAATAAAACTGATTGGTGATAGTGATTCAGTAAATTTCAATAATTACGTTTCTTTATTCATTTAATTCGTCGAAACAGACCACGATTTCATTTGTTTTCTCTTAATCAAGCTGGCGAATTGTCTCCCGTTTTATCCCACAGTTTTGCAGGTATGAGTCGACACACCAGGGTTTTTAGACATCTTAATAATACCTAACTGAATTCTCAATAAAAAACTATTATTATTGACGCATATAGCAATGTGATCGAATACAATGCCACTCGCTATTAGTCAAAAAACTGTTGAAAACCAAAATATATTTAAATCGTATTCACAACTGGGCCACAAATGAGCCAAATTCAATTTACCATATTGAATTTTTTATGTATAGAAACAGTTTTCACTACGCACAAAACAAACTTTCTTAAACGCATAACCTCCAACTTAAATGGTCAAGAGTAGAATCTTTTCAATGCAAACAAATTCATTTCAAGAGAATTTATGTAAAGAAGCAAACATCTCAATCAGTTTGAAATGGTAGTATATTCATCAATTAAAAATAATTATTCTTTTCAGAAGATTATTCTATTCAATAGTATGTATAGTTTTTATTCAAGATTTATTTTTTGTCTGTGAAACGAATGTTGGATTAAATGATTTGTTTCTGGAATAAGTAGAATAAAAGGGTAGATATCAAAAGGAAACCACATCAAAGCATTGATAATGCTCTAAGACAAATAAAAAAACAATATTTAGAAATAAAGAAATCTGAATTGTTCACAATGAGCGCTTGTCAAAAAAAAGACAAGGTGTCCTGACCTACCAGGACGGAGCTTCTTTCCATAATCTTATACATTATGATTATGACACTACGAGCTAGATCTTAGCTTTTGTTTTAATATGGATTGATGATAATTGAAACATTTGTTGCAGACATTAGTTATTGTCTAAAGAGACCTACCCTATACTGATGAGGGGCAACACCTCGAAATCGATCTATAACATTTCCATGTAACTAGCAAATGCAGAGATAGCCTTGTAGGAACTGTGCCCGGAAATTCATTGGATGTAATTCAACGTTGGTCCTGATATCAACCAGGAAAGTAGTTGTTATTTGATGGATTTTTGACCCAATTTTTCCTAATATTTGGAAGATCATTACTCTACCATATAAAGTCTAACTGATAACATATAGTGATCGAATATTCGACGAAAACGGCAAATATCTGAAAAACCCTAGGAAATGTTCTTCATCGATGAAAATAGACTAAAATTCGCCCCTTCAATGCTGAGATAATATCTTCGTTGCCACAAGAATGTTTCATTCTCCTTCATAACCCAAATCATTTTCATGTGGTATTCAATATTATAAAAAACGGAAATGTTCATTTTCTATAGGAATCTCTTCGAAATCATAAAAACCCAGTCTCATTATTTCCCGAACAATCAAAAAATCCTCATTATCTCGCACAATAACAACCCCCAATCAAAATAATCGTTAATAATACGCTGAGGCTGCTGCTGATAAGTATTTTTTCTCTCTCCTCGGTCTCATATATAAATTAATTTGCTTTCGTCTTCTTTTAAAGTCTTCCGATATAATTTAGAAAGGATGTTTCATGAGGGTTGCATTTTTTATGTGCTGATATTCGCCACCCTCTAATAAGGGTAGAAAAAAATGAGTCACGAATGCACACCCTCGACTCCTTACTCACTTAAAAAAGGACCCGCGGCTGGAGCTTTAAATTATTGATCCCGATCCAGCTATTCCTGCTCTCTGACCAATATTCCGATAAGAACAAATGAGTGTTTCAAATTACATCCCCCACACATGGGTTCAGGAAACGATGGGATGGGGATTAGATATATGCATATACAAGGTGTTTCGTAATTGAATGCTAATCCTAAAGGGCGATAATCCTTGGATGATTTTAAGCAAAATTTTCGGGTGAACATAGGTTCATTTAGGAGATCCATCACAATGTTGAAATTTAACAAAAAAAAATCAGTTCTTCCCCAATATATCTCTGAAACTACTATGGCTTTAATTTTCAATTTTGGCACATGCAAAGTACGCACAAAAATAATTTTTTTCCATTAATGCTTTTTTTAAATATAATAATAATAATTTTATTGCTTCTAAAAACGGGATCACAGCAAGAAGTATGTGTGTGTAAGAAAAATAATAATAAAAAAATTAAATATGCTTAAAAAATAAAACAAATAACAATTTGCTAATAGTGGATTGTACAATCATAAGAGCATAAGAGTATACAAAAATAAACATCATTCACTCAATATAAATGAACGTAGCTTTTGAGAATATTGCAGATATATTATGAGATTTCTTTGGCTACAGAAATAGTTATATTCTCTCAGGCATTCATTAGTTCTTCCAAGTTTTGAAGGCATTGTTTATTTCGTTTCATAACAATGTAAATGGGGCATTCGAAGATTATATGGAATACAATTTCCTTTTCATTACTATTGCAAACGGAGCATATTGTTGACCAGTTGTGAAAATGAGTGAAATATATTTTGGTCCTCTTCATTTCTGTTTCTAATAGCAAGTGGCGTTGTTTATGTATTCAATCAAACTGCAATATGTGTCACTACTAACTGGTTTTATTGAGAATACAGTTATTAATCTCAAAACTATTCTCATATAAAACCATTATTTATACCTAAATTGTTTGTAGTTGTGAATCTATGCTTTGTTTAATCCATTCAATGTTGCCAAAATGAAAATGGCTTCCATTCGATATTTTATTATCAAGTGCAAGGTGCAGATTTGAACTCAACCTCCAAGTTGATAGAAGAATAGTATTCATCATTGAAATTGCAATATTCTTGTCTAAACCTACTCCCATGATTCAACAAAAAAGGTTCACATTATTGAAGCTAAAATATTCTTGCTTATGAAGCAAGTGTTCACTTGTTTCAAAATATTTTCGTTGTAAGTGGCCAAGAGGAATCCGTCAAAAAATAAAACTAATATTTGGTTAGACCTATTCAAGAATACAATCTCTTTGAATCAATATGCGTTGATGTAAAAAATCCCTTCTATCAGTGTACTTGACAATGAAGATACATTTTTTGTTGCTTGTCTAAAGTAGGTCAAAGCTCTGTTATTTCAATTCTCTGTATTTGTGATAGGAAAAACATTGCAAATAGCCCGTGAGTAGAGTTTTTCACAAAGTATTTTATTTATTATAAAAATGATTTTTTGCATCAATGCATAATTGTGTTGATTCAAGGAGATTGTATTCATGAATAGGTCCACCAAATATTATTTTGATTTTTCGACGGATTCCTCTTTACTACTTACAAGGAAAATGTTTTGAAACAAGTAATCATTTGCTTGAAATGTTTACATGCAAACTTTGCCACAAAGGCTACTGCAATGCACATTGTTGGGATGCCCAATAATATTAAATTTAGTATTTGTTGTGAAATTGTAAGAACTTTCAAATGTCACTATCATTAAAATTTTTCGTTGTCGGTTTTAATGCAAGTAATTCGGGAAATAATCTAGCCGTAGAATTAAAATGGATTAAACTCTCAAAATATTTTTGACATGATTTTGCTTTTTGGCAAATATTTCCATGCAGAATAAGTCTAAAATAAAAATATCGATCGCTTCAAGTTCAGTTTTTATTAAATTATTGTATTATCAACTATTTTCCAGACAAAATCATACTCAAAATATTTTCAGAGTTTAAACGATTGAATTCATAGGTTGTGAAATATGAATAATATTCAGTCGAATCATCTATAGCTGAAATTGTGTGGCCTGAATGACTGATGACCATTTCATACTGGGATTATCTGGCCTCATATCAGCAACAATGAAAATATTCCGTCGAAGGATCGCTCATTGCTCACCCAAGTCTCTAAGGGTTGATAGTGGCGAGGGTGAAGCCGGGTGACGAAAAAAACGTATTTCAAACAAAAAGTAATTGTACTTTGGAATAACAAATTTGTTGAATAGTGTCAATGCTTCCACAGATATTTAGATCGTAAGTGCTATAAAAATGAATGATTCACTAAAATGTTTCAAAATGAAATTGCGTACGCGACTGGATTTTCTAGTCTAGATATATTTTGCCCTTCTATAAATTATTCAGTGAGGATAAATCTTGACCCCATCGTGCTTAAAATATATATAAAGTAAATTACTGACCTTTGCCATTGAGGCCAGTATTGGTCCGTAGTCGCATTGAGAAGGATCGTACGCTGAAATTAGGAAAAAATCGGCATCAGATACAGGCAGATTGCTAATATTAAAAATTCACAAAAGCTTCACATAGTTTTAAGCACGTCAGGGTCGCAAGAAAAACGTAAGAACAAAAATTAAAGGGATTATTTTCATCAACTGATACAACAACCAAACATGCTCAAAATAAATATTTTCAAAACGTACAAAAGCTACTCTGAATCAGGGCCGGATTAAGACCACTTGGCGCCCAGGGCACAATATATTTTTTCTTCTACCTCTATAGAAAGTACACACTTTCCTTCCTCAAACCAGAGAGGAAACTCATACTTTTCCTCCCTAGGGAGGAAAGTACTTTTCCTCCCCCTCATTTCAAGTAAGTTGTAAACGATGAAACTTGTGAATCTATTATAATCAAATTGTTTCCGTAATTTCTAGAACATCTTATATATCCTGTATTCTGGTAAAAATCAAATATGAATGTTACTTCTACTCTAGTTCTTTAATAGCTGTTTGTGTATTTAGAGCGGAAAGTGATTGATTGTTGCTCGACAAAGAGATTAATCTTTGGAGAACGACTATGACACTTTGTGCTCGAAATACACACATTATTTTTTCTACAAGCGCAGCTCTTAGAAAAAAAAGTATCGACACTTCATTCCAATAGGCACATAATATTACTTATGAGAAAATCACTCAATAGCAATACGAAATGTATAAGCTATCTAAATGTCCAATAATTCAAATCACTAACAAGAAAAAAGTAAAATAACGCTCTTGAAAAAAAAAAAAGTTGTAATTGCCAGGAGATGAACCCGGGACCTTCGGATTACAAGCACAAGACGCTAGCCATTGCACCACCGCAGATTCTCAGATACACATGACTGCATTGTCTATACTTTCCATCAAGTAAAAATAGGTCTATTTTCAAACAAAGTCACAAAAAGGTTTTATTGAGTGGGTAGGAGGAAAAATCATATGTATTACATGGGAGTAAAGTGCGTTTTCCTCCCTTGGATGTTTACTGCTCTCCGCTTCGCGTCGAGCAGTAAACTACATCCTGCGGGAGGAAAAGTGGCACTTTCCTCCCAAGTGATACAAATAGCTATTTTCGCACCTCACACATTATAAAAATGTTCACAAAATAAAAATAAAATTGCCATCTTCAGATTGAATTAACGATAATATTTGAGTACATATACGGACATACGATATAGTCAGTTGGATAGAAAAAGCTGAATAAACAACACCAGATCTATAAAATATTCGAAGAGATTATCACCATCCTTATGAATAAATTCAACATCAAACCAAATGAAAAAACACATCAAAAATCCATACATAACAGGTAAAACTAGGAACGCGACAAATATAAATATTCAAATACGTAATAAACAGGTACTCAGTCCGAAAATAATTAAAAATAAATAAAAAGAAAACAACAAGCAAGAGATATACGGGGTATGGCACCGACAACGAAACAGATCGAATATCTTCAAAACGCATGTGTTGTGAATAAAAAGCAAAAACTCGTCGATTTTTAATCCAAGGGGGACATCTTCAACCTCAACTGTCATACCTCTCCCCCCACCCCTTGGGCACTATCACCCAAACAATTTGAATAGGGAAAGTAGTAAGTGTTACACATCATTGAAAAGGTAATTTCATAAGGAACTCAGCCATGTCAATTTTTGCCATCTAACTTTTTATTTTGGCGCCTTCTTGCGAGAAAAATAACTGTTCCGTATTCCAAATTATAATACTGCATTTGCGAGCTATTTTGACATAAATTCGGTGACAATGCATTATGGAATTTTTCTAAGAGAAAAAACAAAATGGCGGCTCCAAAATGGTGGACATGATTCGCAATTATGGCCCATTCGATTCAAAATTGATATGTGGTGGTTTTCAAGGTCAGAAATTATGATTTGTTTGTCAATGCAAAAAAATGGTGGCTCCAAGATGGCGGACGAAATTTGTAATTCTGGTCCGATTCGAATCAAAATTAGTATGTGGGGATTTTCAGGGTGAAAAATTATGATATTTTTGTCAATGCAAAAAAATTTGTATTTGTGGTTCGATTCGATTCAAAATTGGCATATATGGGTTTTACAAGTTTTCAGTATGACTAAAATGAATTAATGAAATTAATAAAAAAGCTTTTATACAAATGCACTGAAAAAGAAATAATATTTTTTTTCAGATGTGTGACGAAGGTTATTCTATGCGCAATACAAATTTTACCAAGCAATAGTACCTATTTTGTACGCGCGGCAAGCTTTCGAATCTGTTACGCACAGAATAACCTACGTCTCACATTTAAAAAAAGGATTATTTCCTTTTTAGTGCATTTGTATAAAAGCTTCATTTTATCAATTTAATTAATTCATTTTAGTCATACTGAAAACTTGTAAAACCCATATACTTATGCCAATTTTGAATCGAATCGAACCAAAAATACAAATTTTGTCCACCATCTTGTTTTTTTGCATTGACAAAAATATCATAATTTTCCACCCTGAAAATCCCCACACACTAATTTTGATTCGAATCGGACTAGAATTACAAATTTCGTCCGCCATCTTGGAGCCACTATCTTGTTTTTTTGCATTGACGAATAAATCATAATTTCCGACCTTGAAAACCACCACATATCAATTTTGAATCGAATCGGACCATAATTGCATATCATGTCCGCCATTTTGTTTTTCTCTTAGAAAAATTCCATAATGCATTGTCACCGAATTTATGTCAAAATAGCTTGCAAATGCAGTATTATAATTTGGAACACAGAACAGTTATTTTTCCCGCAAGAGGGCGCCAAAATAAATAGTTAGATGGCATAAATTGACATGGCTGAATTCCTTATGAAATTACCTTTTCAATGATGTGTCACACTTACTACTTTCCCAATTCAAATTGTTTGGGTGATAGTGCCCAAGTGGTGGGGGGAGAGGTATGACAGTTGAGGTTATGATAGGAAGATTTTATTCACAACACATGCGTTTTGAAGATATTCGATCTGATTCGTTTTTGGTGCCTCACCCTGTATATCTGGAAAGTGGCACAAATGAAAAATATATAACTGATGAAAAATATTCTTTTTGGCCTTGAGCAATATGAATATCTCATTAATGCATTGTATTCAGCCAATCATGTTCGATATTTGAGAGGGAAATGTCGCTCAATTTTTCATTTCCAATCGAGTTTCTCAAATAAGTCTTTATTTTCTTTTGGGTTGAGAATGAACTTCCACCAGAAGCATGTGTATATGGCATACATAAATATATTTTCAGAATGGTATCTATATTTGGGAAGGTCGAGATAATTTTTACGATTCGTATCATTTTAAAAATTGTATTCAATTGCAAATTTCTATTCCCCGATTTAGGTTCTTCTCTACCCTGAATGGTTTTTCCTCGTCGATCACTTCTGGATCTTCCGACTCTTTCTGGATGCCCTGGAGGAAATATCTGAATTGAATGTATTCCTCTGGAAAATCAGAACTCAAATCACTCAAGATTTTATATCATTATCATCGTTTTTTATAAGCTTATAGTTGAATAATTTGTTCTTTTGATTTTGCTTTCATACACCAAGTAGTTTGTTAAATTTTTTCCCAGAATTTCATTGTATTCGAAGTTGTTTCTGATATTAAAGATATGCGATATATAATGATACTTATTTACCAAATTTTTGCCCCCAATTCTGAATTCGACCGGGGCAGTTGGCCCTCTTGCCCTGTGGTTAATCCGGCCCTGCTGCACTTTAATGGAATAGTGAAACATTCATTTCACCCAAAATATCCCATGCCTGGTACTTCTATGAATCAATCAATAATTTGAACACTTTAAGGTAAATTATTCTTCAAGTCATATTCTCCAAACCGGGCTCCAAACCGTGATCTGATATCTTTTATCCTTTGAATGATAATCAAACATTTGTATTGAATATTGATGAATCATCTGTCACAGCGTTACTATGAAAGACCTATCGGTCTACAGGGATATAAAATACACGTGCAGAGCGAATATTTAAAAATCTTCCTAGTTCCATGCACGTAACCAAATATTTCAAAAGGGGATATGTTTTATACCATAGAAAAACTAAAAAGCTAAGGTGGAAATTAGTTCTGTAATTCTCCAACATCTCAATAATAACCCATGTGAAAAAGTTGATCAGTTATGTGTAGTAGTGCCCGATTGGTACAAATAAAGCTTGAGGAGTTCCAAGAGTAGATCTCAATATTTTGTCTGTTTTTCCTCCTCTTTTCGGACGAAAATAGTCTTATCTTAATGACTACATCAGACTTATTAGGTTGTGTTTGCCTGAGGGTGGAGAATGAGTAGTTCCAATAGATTACGACACTTCTCATTCTCCACAACGGACTCAATATCTCCTGGAGACTAGGGTAGCAACGGTGTCTCGTCTATTCCGTACGAGTATCGTAGATAGTAGTACAACACTCGTAGCGCCGGTTTATGCTTGTGGATATAGGCTGAGACTCCATTAGCTGGACAAGCTGACAGCAAATGCATTATGGTCTCAGCTGTCCCACGACTGATTCTAGTGTCAGGGACCTCTATACCCATCATGCGACTACTCTAAACCAGGGTTTCGGAGAAACCATTCTGGCAGGCCATCGGTCTCCAGTTTCAGCTCATTTGACCTGAGAAATGAGAAAATCAAGTTTTTGGATAAGCCATGATCTTCAATGTTCTTGAAGAAGACTCCATGCATTGGCTTATCCTTAAGTAGCTTTGTTCTGAGCCATTTGCTGAACGCGTTTCAACTCGATGACAGAATTTGGGCTCGCAAGTTCATTGGCTGCGCGGGCTGCTGCTTTAAAACGGAATGCTCCAATCCCAGCTTTTTCATGGTCGGGTACCATACAGGGAAGGGAATTTAATCTCCTAATGACTTTAAAGGCTCCATCCAGTACCATTATGTTGTGCAGACACTCCATACTTAAGAGTCCATGACCTCCCTTTTGCCTATGGTAATATAACCGTGGAACATTTTGCGATTTTTCAGATCGAATTGTAGCAGCTCTTCCTATATCCATTTCACCACTCCAAAGGTAGGATCAGAACGGTAAGCATATTAGTAGTAGCAATTTGGATCTATCCCAACAGCTATGATGACCAGATCTGTCGGAGTTTAAACTGATACTTTCCGCGAAGAGAGTTGGACGGAGTTGCTTCCCCCCCCCCCCCCTTAGGATTGTAAGTCCGGCATCAAGATGGTATAGGATGCTTCTGTCTACAAGCTGAAAATAATCTTTTGCGATGCAGAATTCTATTCCGCCCCTTCTTAATATTACATGCTCTGTTTGGACTCTGACTTGACCAGATCTTATGGTGAAGTGAGGACTCACTTGTGAAGTGAGTCCTCCACTTCACTATTAGATCTGGTCAAGCAGCAACAGCTATCCAGTGCAGTTCACTTTTTCATCAGGTACCTCAATCAAGGCTTCTGAGCATGATTAGCCCATACAATGTTGTATCAAATGCCTTGCGGTAATCGATTTTATGCTTATACTACACAGAGTTCTCCTTCCCGTTGACGGCGTCCCTTTTTTGGTATTCTTTACTCGTACATTCGTCCGTATTCCGAATGGACTATTATTGTAATGATAATTGCGAGAATTGCATCTTCAATGATGAACATAGAAACAGCTTTGTTAACGGAAAAACAAATTCAACATATGTTACCCATTTATTAAGCAAAAACCATGCTTTCGACCATGATTTTGAAATCCTTCATGTTCAAAACAAGGGCATGAAGTTGAATCTTTTAGAAAGTATGGAGATTAATAAATGGAAAAATTCTGATAACCTTCTTAATGACCAACTAGAATTGAATAATTCACACTTACTTAATATGTTTTCCGGGAAAGGCTAGATTAAATATAATCAGTAATGAATAGAGAGTTTATGTCTGTGATATAAATATAATAGGTTTGCGGCTTTCAGACAGATTTTCGAAATTCCAGAAAAAAGATTCTCCTTGAGCAGGATTCGAACCCACGGCCTCTAGTTCAGTGGTCGGAGATTCACACCCGATCCCTGCTGAATATCGCTATATGTCGACGATGCTAGGTGTGAAGGGTAAAAAGGATATTAATGATCATTGAAAGCGAATGAGTTCCCCACTAACATTTAACTTTCTAACATCTAAAAACGCCGTAATCTGTAGGTGACATTACTAACACCAAAAATTCTAGGAAAAAGCGGTATCCCGATTTACAGATGGAACACTTGTCTTGTCGGTAGCTCAGTTGGTGGAGCACTAAACCGGCAATCTAGAGGTCGTGGGTTCGAATCCTGCTCGAGGAGAATATTTTTACTGAATTTTAATCTGTCTGAAAGCCGCTAACCTATTATATAATCAGTAATATTGGTACTTATCGGGGGTTTATTTGGAGACAGGTATGCACCTGAACTCTCATGAATTTACGGGGTATTTAAGAAAATACAGCAAAGTTGTAATTTAGATTATCTTCTCAAGTTAAAGAAGCTGTTGTACAGCGAAACAATCGTCGTGGTTTTGTAAACCCTTTGTGTGAAAATTATCCTTTTAGTTTCATTATAGATATATTTAAAAACGTTTCCTTCTAAACTGCAAGGAAATACCTCTGCGACACTGCTTTGGTGACACAAACACCCTCATCAGCTGTGTGCGGTCCCAACAAAACGGAATAATAAAACCAAATCCATAACTAGCCCGATCAAAAATAAAAGAATGAGACTGTAGTTTTGTATAAGAAAGTGACGGCGATTTTTAATAGATTCTTGTGGGGCTCTCGTATTCAGGACAATATTGAATTCCGTTGCCCAGGTAACGCGGGACAAAAGGCGGATTTCATATCTTTTGTTACTGTTGGTATTGTGGGTGCTCAGGTAGTCGGTATATACGGAATGTGATCTCAAAATTCATATACACTTGAAAATTATTTCATGAAATGAAACATGGAGTTTAGTATGTCGAATTATGGAGTGTTCAAGGAAGTATAACGTCTTTAGAAATCAAATAGCTGTTCCAACAGACGTAGGAGTGTAGATATTCGTTTTTGTGTATCCAGATAATGTTTCTTAAAACTGTTTTGTTACATAACAGAAATAAACATCAGCTGAATTAAACACATGCGCGCTACGATTTTAATTAAAATGATGCGGCCAACAAACAACTGTTTGGCCTAAGGATCGTTCACACCCTTGCGAATATTCGCAATTTTTCTGCGATTCGCAAATCACAAAAAATCGCCTTATGGACATTCATACTCTTACGTCGAAAAATGGAGGTAAATGATGAATCATAAAAAGTAATTTTTCGGTTTTTGAGAGTAGACTTTGTTGTTTTTTTCCTTTCTCTAGAATATCAGTTGAACATGGAGGAATTTAGCTGTAAAAGAAAATCACCCACTGGCTTACTCATTGTTTCCTAATTGACATTACATCTGTCAAATATAATTTGTATGCGGAGGATGTTGTTTCAAGAAGATAAGTAGCTTCACCAATAAATAAGAAAGAGTAGTTAATTCAGTGCTCTTGAAGTCCAAAGTTCTGCTCCCCGCTTTAATGATGACGCCCAGTAAAATTCTCAGGAGTTCTTAGGTATGCATAAAAATGTTAACAGATCATTGCGGAAGCGAGATTTCTTTTCAACAAAAATAGTTGCCACTGCCAGAGAGAAGGCTCAAGAATCTAGATACTTGAGCGTCAGCAACAACGTGCTTGTGGATAATTTTATCGGTCAACTCAAATCTACTTCGAAATGTACATTCATGGGTCAGTATTCGATCACCTTTGATCCATTCTGCGACATTTCTCTACCGATAACACGAAAAACAGCTCAAGTAATAGTTTCGCAATGTTTGGATTGATTCACTAAGAAAGGAACCTTAGAAGGTAGAGTGAAAGTAAAGCTTCGGTACTCAAGCCTCAAAATTCCAATCCGAGGTAATGGCTTTTTCCGTTTGCACCAGAGAGATTCTCAGGAGTAGCCCTAGAAATCAACCCATTGTCATTCTCTCCGACAGCCAGGTGGCAACAAAGGCCCTGCAATCATGCAGGTTTTGTTCCAAACCAGTTTGGGAGACAAACAAATATCTCAGAGACCTAAAAGCACAGAACAAGGTGGGACTTGTCTGGGAACCAGGTCACAGGGGCATCCAGGAAAATGAGAGCGCAGATGCACTAGCAAGATCGGGGGCAGCATCAAATCTCATCGGACCGGAACCAGCCTGCGAAATACCGTTTAGGGACCTTAAGCAGGACACGTAGAGATGGGTTAAGAACCACCACCAATCCTTCAGGAAGAACACCTATGGCAATACTCACAGAAATATGATGATGATGGGGCCATCCGACAGGCTCTCACTCAACACAATTACTCGAACTGAGTCGGAACTCTCTCAGAAAGGTCATAGGACTCCTAACAGGGCACTGCCACCTGATAAAATATCTGCACATGCTGGGGATACACCAAGACTCCACACTTTGCAGGTTCTGTGATGTGGAAGAAGAAAGAATCTCCCACATTATGTTCGAAGGCTAGCCTTAGATTTATTTTCAGCTTCAGTAATATATGAATCGTATGCTGACTTTTTCGCATGTATGAGTTGCATATAGTAATATTTTTTAAATTGTTGTAGTTATTGATATCTTCTGGTGCCTGTCACATATGATTTTAATTTTTGACTGAGTATCTTTTCGTTTCCGTAATTCGGCATTGAAGATATTATTATGAATTCATGATATGACGTCAATATCTCAATAACTAGAGGATATCTCATCAAAAATTATTTGAATGATGAGACGATGAGTAGTATGTAAATGGAAAAAAGTATATGGTATATCAATTTAACCCTTTATCGGCCGATTCTGATCAAACCAAGCGCTATTTCATGGACCATGTAACCATATGGTATCATCATATTTAAAAGCATTTGTTCTTGGCTCTCCGTAGTCCTTCGATTCACAGGCAACGAAACCATAGGATAACAAACAAGTTCGGGAGGGGAAACAAAGGCACAAATCGATTTGGCGCTACCTCTAACTGGCAGTTAAACTTTTTATGATTTGTGCTCGTACATTTTTTTGCTAAGGTTGCGTGTACATGTAAATATTAATATTATGAATACGTTGTGAAATTATGATAATTTTTGTAGGCCATTTTGATGACTTGCCCGATAAGGGATACAAAGAATTATGTAGCCATATGGTGACAAGTACCGATAAAGGGTTAATGGGGATCTTTCTGATAGTCAGAATCTCAATAGTCCATCAGATAACAACGAAATATTCCCATTGAATTTTTTCTCTATTTTGAAAAATGGAGTTACTCTATTCTTGGAGACTTTTAGAAAAATTAAAAAATTCCACAAATCAAAATCTCAACATGACCATTCGCTCATCATCATCATGGTTATGAGTGATGATGGTATAGGAAACACTTATAATACAAGATATCTAGTGATTCAAATAGATTGCAGATTGAAATTCGATGAACATGTTTTAATTTTGAACAAAAAACTGTCATCTAGATGTTATGCGGTAAGAGTCACATCGAATGCACTTGATCTTTTTTCTTCCAAGTTGGTAGAATCTCACTTGAGATATGGAATTTCATTCTGGGGGTTATGTAATATGTATATCATAGGCTCGGTTTTTGTGCTACAAAAACGCGCAATAAAACTTTTGTGTGAAGTAAAAATACGTGAATCATGCAAACCCGATTTTATTAAACACAAAATATTAAAAGTATTTGCAAATTTTTTTTTATGGAGTCGGTTTGTCTAATTATGATACATTTTCACAAATTTGACGATATCTACACATCACGCCACCCGCCAAGCTGGCAACATTAAACTCCAGATTCCATCACTGATACTAGTTAAAGGTTCATTAATTTATGGAGGCTGTAAGATGTTCAATCACTTGCCAAAACCCCTAGAAAAATTTGGAAAGGGAGTAAAAGTACTTGTGACGGATGAATCCTAAACTATAATAGGGATAATGATGATTTTAACTCAAAGTTTTTTTTCTAATGTAGTAAAGTGTTTCTCATGTTCTAGATTTTATGTTGTTCTATAAGACACTATGATACTATTTTACCCACTGTAATTTACCTATGTTTTTTGTGTGAATTTCACTTTAATTTAAGTTTAGTTTTAAGCCTCAACTTTGTCAACAAGATTTTATATCTTGGTACAATAAAGCATATTTTCTCTCTCCCAAGTAGCACACCTATATTGGTAGAATATTGGTAAAATATTGTGAACATATTGGCAAAACATTCGGCGAGATTGGTTCAATATTACTTGAATAATATTGGCGAAATATTCTCGAAGTAATATTGGCCTCAAAATATTCAGCGATATTGGTACAAAATCGCTGGTACAATATTCTGAAAATTTTGAAAACGTTATATTGTCGAAAAGTAAAATGTTAATATTTTGCGATATCGGTCAAATATTGTTCGAACATTTCAAAAATAATGTTGGTGAAATATTTTTGAAGCAATAATGGCCTCAAAACATTAATCGATATTGGTACAATATCATTTGGATATACTGGTGGGAGTGAATATGCCTTGGTGAATTATTAAATGTCTTTTGGTTGATCAAGGTGACACCAGACTCAACCAGAGAGAGTCTGACTTTCAGCCACCAGAACTACTGAGTAAGCTGTCTTGAAAACCAGTTCTTTGAAGTATTTATTATATCTTCGTAGGTATTAAAAGACGTTCTGTATTTAGAGCCACCTAGTGGATTTTTAACCACAGGTTTGATCATAATAATTTCAATATGGTTCATTGAATATTCGGCCAATTTTTAAAATTCATCTTGCTCTAGATGTTGAAAACATTATGGAGACAATATTATGTTTTATCGATATCGGTAATTATTATTTAACCATTATTGAAATATAAGTTAATAAGATTTTTTTTAATATTGCCGGAATAATATTCAACCAATGTACCAATTCAACCAAACGATATGAGAGGAATATTAGGATCGCAATTTTTATTCTGGATGTTGAAAACAATATGAAGACAAAATTAATTTATCGATATTGGTAATATCATTGAACCAATACTGACCCAATATGAGTTATTATCATTTGTTGAATATTGTTGAAATAATATTCAACCAATGTGCTATCAAACTTGGAAATACAATATACTTTTTCATCCCTAGAATCGATATGACTGGAATATTGGGATTGCAATATTTATTCTAGATATTAAAAACAGTATGGAGACAATATTGTATTATTGATATTGGTAAAAATTATTCAACCAATATTGACCCAATATTACATGTGACAATCTACATTCAGAACAGATTCAACCATTATTCCACCAATATTATTGATATAATATTGTTTTTTGAATATTCACCCATATTGGACCAATATTATTTTTACATTTACCATATATCTATATTGGCCCAATATGGAAACAAGATTCAGCCGATATGATGTGCTACCTGGGCTCTCTCATTAGGAGTATGTAGATGAGCACCAACTTTTACCACAATTTTTTTTTTGTGAAAGCAACTATAGAGTTTTTCATTTATTGCTCACGTTTTGTGGCACGCTGTATCAAGTCTCATTTACATTTTTCCATTTCGAATTTCCCATTGTAATTGCTCGAACTTGTATGTATTGTAAAATGTACTGATTTGTTCAAATCCACACACTCGAAATTTGTTTATTTTCATTTCAGGATATACAAAATCTCGGCAATTCAAAGGTAACGTACAACATCGTTACGACACACCGTAATCTGAACAGTAGAGCTTTCCTCGGGGGTATCGCCGAAGCTACTCGAAACCGAAAAAAAATACAATCTCCCTATGAAGCCAAGCATGTAATGAATTTCGGTTCTTTCATCCTGTGCCGGATTTTCTCGCGACTCCTTCGTCCTCTCTCCGTGCCGTATCTGTTCCTCGCAACGTTCCGACTCGTCGCGATCTTGATCTCGCATACATTGACATATGAGATGCTCTAAATTGAACTCGAGCCACGCTAAATTCCCTGCCGCCGCCCTCTTCGCCCGCCTCGCGCCGCGAACGTCTTCGTGCGGGGGAGCCACGTTAAAATTTTAATATACGCGATATTAACTGCCTACAACGCGCTCTCGTCATTCCCGTCTTTTTGTTGGAGAAACCAATAAGCCTCAGGATAGTTGGTTTCAAAAACGTACGAGGATTACATAATTACGAGGTTCCGAAGGGCAGATGAAAAACATTCATGAAAGAAATTTATTTATTTCATAAGAAGAATCGTACCTATTGACGTCCATAATTTGACTAAGGACTAAGAATATGGTGCAATTATTCTCATTAAATTACATCCACCAATAAAATCGCATTATTAAAAAAATAATCTACGCCACTGACAGATTCATCCCTTCACCCAGCTATTAGCAATTGAAAAATACTAACTAAAATGCCATTGCAAATATGAGTACTACAAGGAACAATATTGGGTTCGATACTGTTCCTTGTACATGAACAGTATCTCTCAAATAAGTGAATTTATGGAACAATGTTAATGACAAAGCGGAGTTGGGATTGAAGAAGTACTTACTAGTGTGGTTGAACCACAACTGACTAAGTTTGAATATCAAAAATACCAAGTACCTACAGTTGAATTATTTTATCTTTACCCATGCGTCATCAATTTATGATCTAAGAAATAACACACCCTCTATGTAACATCTCTGTCTATCAACCGCTATGAGCGAATCAAAATTCGTTGACATTTGTCTTCCAAGCAAAGAATTATGGTATTGTGATGATCCATTGAAACTCAAAACAGTGAAAAGAGATAGCCATAAAGCTGACAGTGTTTTTACATTTCAACTAAACTTGCCAAATAGTGTATTGACTAGAGCAGTACCATCAATCACGTCATTATTTTCTGTCATTGGGGATTGTTTGTCACCACTTTTACTTCGTTTTGCAGTCAGACACATTATAAAAACAGTTTTTTTCAAAACTAAACGTCTCTTACAATCATTAATTTCAAAGTAAGTACAATACAATGTGTTTTTTTTCACAAATAATCTTTGAAATTTCTAATCCCACAATTGATATATGTGACTGTAATTCCGTATTACCGGGATATTCACACAACAGTAATTCAGAGGGTGGAAACCCTATTGAGAAAAAAACCTTACCTAATTCTATAAATAAAGACCAAAAACATTCACAATATATTTTAACTCTTTATTAGATTATGCCTGGTTAATTTAGTTAATTTAATAATTCATTATCTTATCTCATTATCTACACGTTGTAATTTTTATCGGGATATCAGCCACGTCGTTTCACATTTAGACTTTGTTTTGACTAAAATTTCTCGACTTATTTCATATGCATTACAATGATGACGCACGGGTAAAGATAAAATAATTGAACTGTATATAACTTTCTCCCCAACAATAGTTGATCAACCGTCCCAATTTATTATTAAAATACACACGTCAACCTGTAGTAACGATACATGGAGCTGTCCGAATTTAGAAAAAAACATCCTTGATAAAATACATAGGTGTTTAATAGACCAACACATATGCTGGTCAAAACACATATTTAACAGGTAAATTTTCAAACATCTTCAAATGTTTATTAAACAACTGTATACCTGTATAAGATGGACTCTTTTCATAGAAAGTTGTCCAATGAGGCGGTATTCGAAGAAGATTACCATGCCTTGTCTTATGGTTATGTTTGTCAGCACTTTTAATGAAGTCATTTAAATTATTTTTAACGAATAGGATTGTTTTATAGATATAAATATAGGGGAGAGTTGAAATTTTGTTTTCTTGAAAGAAGCCTCTAGAGGAAGTTCGCTTATGAATACCAAAGATGAGACGTATTAATTTTTTTTTTGTAAAATAAACAATTTTATTCAAAATCTAGAGTGTCCCCATATTATAACATTATAAGATAAGTGCGAGTATGTCATCGCATAGTAGATATTCATTAGTTGTTGTTGGAAGAATATATTTTTGAGTTGTAAGATTGCATAGTAACTGCTACATATCTTCTTAGAAATATGATTAGTACATGTCTGAATATATATATATATATATATATCCATTAAAAAAATTCTAATCTCAACAATTCAAAACTAGTGTAAAATAAAATATCTTCTATAAAAGAATGCATTTTATTCTCTTGATGAGTTTTTACAATTTGGCTACTACATCATGAATCTACATCATGAATTTATGTTATTTATACATATAGTTTTATCACTTGTATCACATAAGTCCCCATATTATAACATTATAAGATAAGTGCGAGTATGTCATCGCATAGTAGATATTCATTAGTTGTTGTTGGAAGAATATATTTTTGAGTTGTAAGATTGCATAGTAACTGCTACATATCTTCTTAGAAATATGATTAGTACATGTCTGGAAAGTTCCAAGGAAATATGTTGTCTCGGAAGACGTAATGTTAATATTTTCAGTATTTATTTCAAAAGACGTGTTGGGATTATTTGTTATGTTAAATTTCATTAGAACCGTTTTCCCGTGATTCAGAATTAAATGATTGTTCAGACACCATTCAGTAAATTTATTATATGGTAAATTTAAATTATCTGCCAGTTCTTCTGGAGAGTTGCCACAGGTTGCAAACGAAACATCATCTGCATATATGACCTTACACTTCGTTTTCATAAATGCTGGTAGGTCATTAATATACATTATAAATATAAGTGGACCCAGCACATCTCTCTGAGGAACACCCAGATTAACAATTGCCTCATTTGACTGAGTTTGATTTATTTTGACTGCTATTTTCCTATATCTTAAGTATGACATCAACCAAGTCAACACGTTTCCACGAAATCCCACAGCGTATAGTTTTTCTTCAACAAAATCTAAATTTAGGCTATCAAAGGCCTTAGTAAGATCAAAGAATAATGCCCCAACAGTTTTCTTATTATCAAGTTCTTTATATATAAATTCGACAAATTTATAAACAGCCCTTTCTGTTGATCTCCCAGGGTAAACCCCGTTTTGACATTTTGTTACAATATTGTGATTATCCAAATAATTAATCATTCTATTATAAGCAGACTTTTCAACAACTTTACTAATCACATTTGAAACAGTTATACCATCTTTTTAATCTTAATAACATTTCATATCTTAGAGCGCAAAAAGCCAAACCTCTTCAGCCCTCGTCGAGTGGGCGGAAGAAGAGCTGAATACACTTTGGAGGGATAACACCGGCTGCAGGCAGTCGAAAGACTGTGTGGCCGGTCCAGTAAGGCTCTTAGGCAGAAAACGCCAAGCACTACGCCTCCTAATAGGAATACTAACAGGACATGACAAGTTAGGCATCACGTATAGGTATAGAAGACAGCTCCACTAGCCGTAAATGCGGAGAAGACGAAGAAACTTCATTTCTTCCTCGGAGAGTGTGACGCTTATAGGAAGCTAAGATTTGGAACCTTCGGAGTTGAGAAACTCTAACAAGAGGAACTAATCGACTCGGAGTGGTCTGATAAACTGACCTTCATTAGGAGGACAAAGGTTCAAAAGTAGGATGAATGTAGATGAATGGGGATGGCAAAAAGGGTCCATGAGGGCCTACCTGACTGGCTGCGGCCTCCCCAAGAACTACTACTTATATTTTAGAATAAGCTCCAAGGTTGGTGGCAGATAGCCGAAAGGGTAACAAGAAAAAAGGAGACTGGAAAAAATTCCGGATCGTGCCGGGTGACACAGCAGACATGTAGCAGCCTGTAGTTTTTTTATTTGAAAAGATGAAGATTTGAAATTTGCAGAAGTTACGTAATCAATGATAGCGCTTCATTTGACTCTAACGACAACTTTTTTCAACTACCTGTTTGATCGGCAGTAACTCCAACTTCTTTTATTGAATGACACCCTGTATATTTATCCAGCCTATCCTATTTGTCTTGAAATTCTCTATTCAACCGTGTATCACAAAGTGGCATTCGTTTCTCGATTCGCAGGTGAATTGCATTTTATTGAAAAACATCAAGTTGGCTGTTACCTGAATTCGATAATCTTTCGATGCTTGGTAGGATTGGAAATCCAAAGAGTACCAGTTAAACAATATAATTTCAGTTTTTTCCATATCTGATCACTTCCTACAGATTGTCAATAATTTCTTCAATAAAAAAAAAACATCTGAAAATAACTCACGATATTGCGAAAACTGAGATAGGAACATGTTTTTTTCAATTTGGCTACTTGTGAAGGAACTATCTGTCTTTCTCTTTGGCCATGTAGCCATATCATGATCTTTCCATTTGGAAACATAAAATTAAAATTGTTCCCCTGATCCACCAATTCACAAGTCTATTAGTCTAGATATTTGCAACAATATTTTGCCTAGTAGGCGGTGTACACAGAATGTTTTGTGTTTGACAGGTAAACATCATTTGATTGTACTGATTATCTCCGTCAGTTTTATGCTGATAAAAATTTCTTGGTTTAATTAGATACTGAATATGTATTGAAAGGATAAAAAGGTCGATATGTTGTTGATATTCGGAGAGTGCAAGAGAAATTGTAGACAGGCTGAACAATTGTAAGTCGAAAGATTTCCGGAAAGACGCCATCCGCCTAATAATTATTTCGCTAGAGTAGAAGAGCAGTTCAGAAGAGAGCCGGAAAATCAAAACAATCTCTAATACATTGTCGACGAGGAAATGGAAGTAAACGTTTTGGCCATAGTACATGCAGATTCGACGATATCACTGAGACAAACTGAGGACGAAATCGTCGTGAATCGAGAGACCGCTAGAAGAGTTTTGAAAAGAACTGCTCTGAACTGTTCTTCTACTCTAGCGAAATAATTATCAGGTGGATGGCGTCTTTCTGGAAATCTTTCGACATACAATTGTTCAGCCTGTCTACAATTTCTCTTGCACTCTCCGAGTATCAATAACATATCGACCTTTTTCGTTCTTTGAATACATATTTAGTATATAATTAAACGATGCAATTTCAATCAGCATAAAACTGACGGAGATAACCATTGCAATCAAATGATGTTTACCTGTCAAACACAAAACATTTTGTGTACACCGCCTACTAGGCAAAATATTATTGCAAATATCTAGACTAATAGACTTGTGAATTGGTGGACCAGGAGAACAATTTTAATTTTATGTTTCCAAATGGAAAGATCATGAAATGGCTACATGGCCAAAGAGAAAGGCAGATAGTTTCTTCACAAGTAGCCAAATATAAAAAAATAAGTTCTTATCTCAGTTTTCGCAATATCGTGAGTTATTTTCAGATGTTTTTTCTTTTTATTAAAGAAATTATTGACAATCTGTAAGAAGTGATCGGGTATGGAAAAAACTGAAATTATATCGTTTCACTGATACTCTTTGGATTTCCAAGCCTACCAAGCATCGAAAGATTATCGAATTCGGGAAACAGACAACTTGCTGTTTCTCAATAAAATGCAATTCATCTGCGAATTGAGAAACGAATGCCACTTTGTGATACACGGTTGAATAGTGAATTTCAAGACAAATAAGATAGGCTAGATAAATATACAGGGTGTCATTCAAAAAAAAGAAGTTGGAGTTACTGCCGATCAAACAGGTAGTTGAAAAAAGTTGTCGTCAGATTCAAATGAAGCGCAATCATTGATTACGTAACTTCTGCAAATTTCAATTTTTATCTCTTCAAATAAAAAAACTACAGGCTGCTACATGTCTGCTGTGTCACCTTGTATATCCCCCAAAAAATTCCTTACGAACAAAATCACCAGGAAGAAAAATCCTCATATGAAAATGTATTCATACTTTGATAATTAAATTGATTATTATTATGTTATAAATGATAGTTTGGTTGTTTTAGGGTACAGGTACTATTTAATCAGCAAATATTCAGAACAATTTTCAATTTCCACGCACTCAAATGTCTACGTAAGTTTAATTCCTTCTGGTTAGAACAGACTGAAAAATTACTCATCACAGAATGTTTGTGTTTAATTGCCTCGCATCGAAAGTTCTCAAATTAATCATTGATAAAAATAAAAGCTTCAAAAATACTCACCATATTCAAACAACCTTTCATTCAAGTGAGTGTTCTTAGGGGACAATTTTATTTTCATCATTATTATTCTTTGCTTGAATTCAAACTTGACAGACTTAAACATTACAGTCATCTCTTTGACCTAATTTTAATCATTAGTTTAATTTCAATCAATATTCAGTCCATATACGAGCTGAACATACTCGTAGCAGCTATCATTACGCCTTTCTTCTTCAACTAATCGCGTATTACATTTTCTCGTCTGCTCTATATAAAAAGTCATATCGAGAAGAAAAATAGCAGAGATATACTCTTAATTTGTTGATTGATGCGTGTTTCTGAAAAAGAATAGATTGTTGGGAAGAAGTTAGCTCAAAATATATCCACCTAAGTAATGACCAAAATTTATCAACGAAAGCTTATTGAAATTCTGCCTCCGTTGGCGCAAAACGTGCCGGATGTGAATTATTTGTTTAGGCCAGGATAGGGGGTGTTCGTTCGAACCTGAACTAATTTGTAACACCGCTTCAGGTAGATGAAAATGACGCTCACAAAAGAATGAATGAAACTTTTCGACCATTTTAGGAGGCTTTTGAATGAAAGAAATGGCAATCATTAGACGTGGATCAAAACAATGAATGTACAAGATTTCGCATGAATAAGCATACGTCATTGTGACGGAGATGGTTTGGGTAAACGTATCCTTTGCTCACCCTGTTAAGTTGTGCCACCTTGGGCATATTTTGTAAATCAGTTCTGACGTCGCCAGGTGTTGCAATACTCATATACAGAGTGTCTACTTGGCGACAACTTCTCCTTGATCAACTTTATGAATTGGGTGTTCGTGTTCGTCATAGTCTCAAACGGATTGAAACTTATTTAACTGGCAGAACATAATCCGTTAAGATTAGGTTCGAGTCGGAAACATATTATTCTGACAATATATCTCCTTGCTTAACAACCAATCAGTCTATTTCAAATTTTGAAATTCAGCCAATATAATCGGAATTACAGTGAAAATATAGCTTGTCGCTGTATTTTCACGGTGATAAACCTGCTTAGTTTTTGTTTTACTAGCTGTCTAATGAAAATAATGATTTAAATTATAAACGTCAAATCTTTGTGTTTTGACTAGTTATATTTCTTAATCAATATGAGCGATCGTTGGGGACAAATGGCTATTGGTATCATAGATGAAGCAGTGGAAAAGAGTATTCCGTTGAGAAATAAAGAATCAATTACCAGGCAATTCAACAATTTTTGCACAAACAGGGGTTATATTGTCAATGCGAATACCACAATTGTGGAGCTGTCAGATATTTTGAAAGATTACGCCTGTAATATGACCCCAATTTTAGTGTTCACGTTGTTAGATTTTGATTTCTGTGAATTACTTCAAATTAAAACGGTGACACGATTTTTCTTTATTTCAAATCGATATATTGTCGTCCTAAATATAATTCGTGGTATGAATTATAACCTATAATTTTTTGGAATATCATTTCAATGGCAATCCCAATGCAAGAAAATACAACTCGTCCTGCGGACTCGTTGTATTTTCAGCTTTGGGATTGCAATTCATTAATATTCCAAAAAATTATCGGTAATAATCATACCACTTATTATATTACCCCTGAAAATCATAATATCATAACAAGTGTCCCGCAAGGTAGTGTTCTGGGTCCTACTCTCTTCCTTCTATTTGTAAATGACATCTCTAATATTATTCAACCAAATTGTACCGTACAGTTTGCGGATGACAAGTCCTTCATATTCAGTTCTGCTTTATGTAAAGGGTTGTCTAATCAGGCAGAAAATGCAGTTGCTAATATGCAAAACTGCTGCTCCAGAAACGGCCTTGTATTAAATAACAATAAAACGAATACCATTGTTTTTTCTTTTAGAGAATTGGATTGCAGTATATTGGTTAGAGCAAATACAAAATCGATTGAAAAAAAAATCAGTCAACTTCCTAGGGTTGAACATAGACTCACAATTATCCTGGAATGACCATGCTGACTCTATTTCTTAAAATTTATCCAAACATCGATTTGTTATCTGGAATCTTAGGAATTTTGTCCCTATTGGAATTTTATTAAGCTATAACTATGCCATATCAAGTATTAATTATTGCTTAGTTTGTTCCGGCACCTGCGGTAGATTGAATGATTTGTTGATATTCCAAAAAAAGATATTGAGGACTATGTGTTTCAAAAAATATGGCGATGCTTGTAAACCATCATTTACTGAAATGAGAATTATAACTGTGATATCCATAAATATTTTGAATTGTGCTATACTTATATAGAACAACATTGCCACATATTTCAGGAAAAGGACACCACACGTCTTGCCTCAGGCTACACTGTAAGTCAAATTTTTAATTTTATTGTTCCCAATCTCAAATCAACATTTGTATCTAATAGACCTCATACCAGACTTTATATTAAACTTTCTATATCCATTAAAAAATTAATTCTAATCTCAACAATTCAAAACTAGTGTAAAATAAAATATCTTCTATAAAAGAATGCATTTTATTCTCTTGATGAGTTTTTAGAATTTGGCTACTACATCATGAATCTACATCATGAATTTATGTTATTTATACATATAGTTTTATCACTTGTATCACATAATTCCCTTTTACCACTACTATTGTTTTCTTATACGTTAATTCAATTTAATTTCATGACTTCATTTTAGACTGCCATTATAGTTCTTTACTTTTTGTATTTGACGATTCCCATGCTTGTAATAGTCTCAGGTAATAAAAGATTGTATTGTATTGTATTGTATTGACATGTGTATTTTATTTATTTTTGGTTTTAGGGAAAAAAATTATCTTCATGTTCTAGAACCTAATTTTGAAATATTTAGTCAGTTGCATAAGAGTTGTGCAACAAAATAATCAATTATTCGTTGTTTATAAACATTACAACTGCAAACAGATGTAGAAGTAAAGAGTGGATAAGAAATATGCAAACTAAAATTAACATTAAACAATTTGTCACCGGAATGTAGGTAATTAAGATAAACATAATAAAATAAGTAGTTATTTAATTCTTATATTTGTTTTTTGTGAATAAGTTCCAAAATATTTGTGATATTTTAGTAAAGTTTGGTATCTGGGATCATTTTTCAATGACAAAATGAAATTTTATGTTATTTGTGAAAAAAACTAATTTCTAATTGAATTTATTTTAAATTTCAAAATCTTGTCATTCAAAATCTCTTGCATCGATTATTTCAAAACTCAATAACTCGAAAACAGTTGCTCGCAGTGACCTCTACCTAGAATGTGTTTTTCACACAAACTAAATAATAAATATTCCCTGATACCAAACTTTACCCAAATATCAAAATTATTTTGAAATTATTCACAAAAAATTAAAATAACTTTGACACTCTGAAAATAACTTTGACACTCTGTATCTCAGAAACGAATAACTTGCGGACATAGGTATGTTTATAGGAACTTTTATTTTTATTTTGATGTCAGCAACACGCTCCTAAATTTTCTACACGTACTTAAGAAACACCCTGTATAATCGAATAGGTTTGGGTAGTAATTCAGTATTTTAGGTTTCTATCTGTCTATTTATTTTTGCTCGAGATTAGTTTTATAATGACTTTATTTGTCTATTGAATTTATTGAGGTTCGATTCGCATCTTGAGTTGTCAGGTAAAAGACTGTACAGTTTTGGCCCTAGATATGCGTACCTTTTTTGGCCAATAGTTTTGAGCGTCAGTGTTGTGACAATTCTATTGTTTTGACGAGTAGTGTATATTTATGGCTAAACGTGATGATTTCATTTTTATTTTCATATGGAACAACATTAATTTTCATGCAATATACCTGTCTAAAATCAAATATCCCAGATTCAGAATCAAGGAGGTCGCTAGGGTAGTAATATTTTTTCTGCAGAATGCATCGGAGAATATTTTTTTGGACAATCTCAAATGGTTGTAGATAATTTTTGGATACTCCACCCTAACCAATTATACCGAAGCTCAGATGGGACTAAATTTTATAAAGAATGATTTTCTGTTTATGAGTGAGCATGCTTGCGATTTTAGTATAGAATTGTAGTATAGAATAGAATATATAATGTTGCTTTATTCACAGCAGTAACTTAGGTAGTGTATACTAAGTAATTTTTTAACAGAGTAATCCATGTGATGGTTCCATCTGCGGTGGCTGTCTAGAAATATGCCAAGAGACTTGATTTTTTTTGGTGGGTTTGATCGCTGCACTGTCAGAAATTTTGATTTCATATTTTGGAATAGATATTTAATAACTGCTCAATGGTAAGTAATGTGTTCAGAATTAATAGAGAGGAGTCTGTATAGTAGAACCACGAATCAATTTGATCTAGATAGTATTCTAGTTTCAGTTTCGGATCAAACCAGTTCTTCGCAAAGCAATACGGTATCATCAGCAAAACTTATAATGCTAGAGTTGGTATTTAGTAAAAAACTATTGTTCAAATAGATGGTAAATATGATTGGCCCTAACACCGTCCCTTGAGGAACACCACATATAATAGTTTTCTCTTCACTTTCATGATCTCATATCCTTACCCTTTGATCCTTACTCAGTAAATAACTTTTGAAGAGTTCATTAGTTATGCCACTTATTCCAAGATCTTCTAGGAGATTGAACAATATACTGTGGTCGACAATGCCAAAGGCTTTTCTTAGTTCTATGAAAATATCAATCGACGGTTTAAATTATCCAAACATTTATGAATTTGCTTGGTTAATATTTTTTATTGTATTATGAGTTGATTTATTCTCTCTAAGGCCATTTTGTGATTCCGATATCAGCTGGTGTTTTTCAAGGACCGCATTCCATCTCTTTTGAATAACAGCTCTTCTAGTATTTTGGCGAGACTTGCTGTGAGAGATACCGGCCCATATAGTTTGATACATCGCATTTTTGTCCACTTTTGTGTTAGGCCGTTGTCAGTTATGTGCATGCATTTTTCACCCATTTCGCACCATTGTAGCGAAAAATTGTAAATAGTATAAAATGTGTAAATTAACTATCTGACAGCGCCTATTTTGTGCACACATAAAATACACATGATTCAATACTTTCAAGAGAAAGTCCAATCCTATTTATTGAAAGATGGCGGAGTTATGCATTTTTCAAAAAACAGCAAAATTTTCCGGTTTTTCTCAGTTACTAATGATCCGACCGGGTCATAAAATATCCCATTTTGTTCGTATTTCAATTATCTACAATTCTTTCTTTCGGAGCAACCAGATTGCTCCATTAGTCTTCATTTTATAAGCAAAACAATTAGAAACAAAACACGTTTTTTGTTATTTAAATGTTTATAACAAATTAATAAACGACAGTTTCGAGTCGAAAACATATCAGAATATAACTACGGACTGTCTCTCATGTGATGGCATAGTCAGTTTCCTACTAGTACTTTTGTTGAAAACTCGCTCATTTTATGCTCTATTGCTTGGTGTAAACATGCATAACTTAGAGGGCACACTGTATATAAATTCCGAGGTATCCATACGTTTTTAGAAATGAATTTTTATAAAAATAACATCAGAAAAATGTAGATACATTAATTCTATATGATATCAAATCCATTTAGGCAAATTAGTAATAACAGTGAAAACAAAGATCTAACGTATTTCTATTATTATCAGCCCCGCCAGATATCTCGGCACGAAGAATAAATTCAAAAGAAGTTACTGTTTATGATGGGAATGATAAAAATGTGAGATGAAGGGGTGTAATGTGGGAGAGTCGCTGCCTCATTTGAATATAAAGAAATGCAGTCCATTCTGTTTAAAACCTTAAATCTCGGACCACAAAAAAGAGAAGAACTCAGAATTGAAAAGGATTTAATGTGAAAACTTTAAATTTATGGCTGCAGAACAATGATGCCAGTTTTTATAGACCTAAATTATTGGTTAACTTCAGTCATTTAAAACAGCCTTTTGCTAACTATGTTATACATTCTACGATAGATATTATGCAGTGCACGAGTGATTTTTAGCGATGTGAAATCGCCTTCTCATGTTAATTCTCAAATACAACGGCTTGTTTGGAATTCTAATAATTCTGCTAGATTATTAGATTTAGGTAAAAACCCCTTCGAATTTACTCAAGGTATCATTTTATGGTGAATATTTTCGGTCACCTACTGCAAGAATAAAGTGAAATGGTATGTTATTGTGAAACAGTTCAAGGGACTGGTAGGTAAAATGGTTTATTTGTTTCATCTCATTGTCTGTGATCAACAAAATAATACATTGAGACTGATGGTTACTAGAATTTTCGAAGTTTCATTGTGGAGATCAATACAAAAAACGCAGCATGAAAAAATATGAGGTATGATGAGTCGAAACAGTTAATAGTGGAAATATTTTCTACTGTGTTTTAGGTATCATACTACACATAAGTGACGTTGATATGAAAAGGAAATATAAATTCAAACAACACTGAGTTATGTATAATAATGATAATAATAGTAATAAGTTTATTTAGGGCGGGGATTAGCGCAGTGGTTAAGCGACCGCCTGGTGACCGAGATATACCAGGGTCGGTTCCCAGCCAGTACAGGGTTTTTTCATTTTCAGATGTGAAAATCTGAATGATTGAAGCTAGTGTCGGCTGGAAATAATCCTCCACGATTCACTGTTGCGTTAATAATTAAAAGTGCTGCTCCTAAGGTGGCGTATGGAGCTAGTAACAAAGCCCATCCAGAACACACGGCTAATGACCAAAGCAGGTGATGTCGAAACACCGAAGAAAAAAAAGTTTATTTACCAAATATGTGTCACATGGATGAAAAGTATTGATACCTAGCTAAAGTGAATAAACTGAGAACAAATACACCTAAGGTTAAACCTGTGCGTGATACAATAAACAAATCATTATAACTTAATTATTTATGATAGTAATAATATAGCCTACACTAATTAAAATCGACAAGTAAAACAAGCAAAGTAAATTAAATGAAAGTTAAAAGAAAAGTGGCGTTTACATTGGAACGAATAAAGTACAAACAAATACAAGTGAGCTTTTATTGAAGCGCATTGAAAAAAGCTCATTAATAAAATGAAACATGTAGATAGAAGTATACAATCAGTGCACTTCATATTATTCTATTATTCCATGAATGAAATCTCTAGAGTTTTCAAAAATAAAATTTTTTATAGGTGATATTTGAAGTTTCCTGATTTATATTTATTTTCAATATAATCTGGGAGTCTATTATACAGTTTAGGAGCTTGATAAGTGAAACATTTTTGGCAAACCGCTTTCTTTGTCTTTCTCAGTGCGTACAATTTATTTTTATTTCTTGTGTTGTATTCATGATCGATATTTTTAAGTTGATGTTTATTTTCATGTTTGTAAAATAATAGTATATCTGCCGTATGTCCATTGAAGAGCTTTCCCGAAATAGAGTATCGGATGGATGAGTGAAATAATTTTTTAAATAACTTCAAGATTTGTGAAAGTACTTTTCCCAACACCCCTATGCTACTATACCATTCATTAAATGTGGCTGTACGAGTGAGACATAAACCTCATTATGTAGCATCTTGGGATGGAGAATATCTCGTAGAACTTTCAATTTGTGTATTAAAGATCTAACACATGTTTAACTTAATTTCATCGAAATCAGATGTGGAATCATCTGCGACTGAAAGATAAACTTCATTCAATATTTTCCATCGTTAAAGATAACCCAGCACATACTTGTGGTACACCATAGGTATCTTCATTTTGTTCACTTATGATACTTTTAATTTGTACAAATTGGGATGTTTTTCCACAGGAGTCATGTTTGTTTCAATTTAGAATGTTTCCCATTTCAACATGTTTGACATCTCAAGTTTGAATACAAGACAACTCTCAGGTACTCAAATTCAGTAACAGCATTTATATTTCCGTTATTTAGAGTTTTACTTGATGTTTTACTTGAGGTGATGTTCTACAGTCAATAGATGTGGGAAAGATATATGTTTTTGCAAAGTTCATGGTAAGTAATTTGCTATTGAACCATTTTTGAAAAATATCAAGTTTTTTTTCTGCCAGTATTTTGACTATTCCTCAATCTTTTCCTTCGTAAAAGATGCAGGTATCATCAGCGTATGCTACAATTCCTACAATTCCACCGGCCGTAGGAACCGAGAAAATATCATCCAAATCGACTGGTCCCAGCACGAATCCTTGGGGTACATCATGGGTAACTTCCTTTTGCTCGCCTTTGATACTATCAATTTTATCACATTGGTATGTTTTTGTGAGGTTCGTTTTGAATAACTGTAATCCAACGCCTCTGATACCCACTTCTTCCAAAGATTTCAACAATAATGTGTGGCTAACAGTATCGAAGGCTTCTGAAAGGTCTGCAAAGACACTCGTAGCCATTTTATTAGTATCCATTGCATTATACATTTTAGACATATCAACGATCGTTTTTTAGATTCTTGAAATTCATTAAAAACACTAAGTTAGACTGTCATTAGTGTCATGTCATTGTTGTTTATCTTTCTTGTTGCCAAGCACCGAACTTTAAATTCACAATGAAGTATTTTCTGCATCAGCAGGCACAAAGTGACATCAATATCTCTCCAGTCATGACAGGGAAATAAAAATGATACAATTATATCTGATCCTCGTGATTCTTTTAGAATTTCTATTGGAATGAACTAATGAAATTTCTTTCAGAAATGACACGAAAAAATTGTGGGCCATAAATATTGTTTTTCTGTTGAGGTTGAGTAAACACAAAGTTCATGCTAATCTATAACTTATTAAATATTTTGGGAATCATTCAAATGGAGAATTTAGAGCTGTCTGAAACACACGGAAGGCACGATATAAAAAAGCAGCAAGAATTTTTACGCGAGGGTGGTTAAATCCAAAGGCGTATCTTTATAAAAATTTCAATAACGTGGACGCTATGTCGAAAATCACTATAATATCATAAACCAAAGACAATTAGGACGAAGGTGAAAACACTAATACAAGAACAAAAAACAAAAACTTCAGAACTCCGCGGCTTTTACAGCTGCAAGAGAAAGCCCTAGATTTTACTTGATAAATATTGGCTTCTCGAAGTAAAACATTCGTCTCTTCTTTAAAAAGTAAATAAGGTATATTTTCCTAATGAAGGGACATTTGGTTTTCTCCAGAGTATTCAGTTCATCTCAGACATTAGATGACAATAATCAGATACTGATAAGATTCTTGTCAAATTACCATCATGAAATATTATTTAGTCCTCTCTGTCTTTGGCCAAGGTGTAGTCACGAATCAAATCAAAGTCATAACTAAAGTGAAGAATAGCTGCATAATAGATTAGGTATCATAAGAGTTCATTTTACGATACGACATGGAAGATTTGTCAAACAAGGTAATTAGACCGAATCTGATAAAAATTACGATAGATATATTGTACAATACTTTACCTACTGTCAATAAGTTTAATTATCCACTCAGAACTAAAATCTTCAAAGTATTGATATCGGAAACTTGCAACAAGGAAGCGTTGTAAGGTTTTGGTTACCTTGGTTCATATCAGAATAAAAAGCTCAATATCAGTTCATCATGAATGTTTCCAACATTCAGATCTTGGAAGTCCCGATACAGATATGAAACTGCAATCAAATGTTGCTATTTAAATATTAGTGAGTACCAACCATATCCTGCAAGAGATACAGAAATTAATATAAGCAGTTTGAATGCAACATATCATTTCGAAGTTTCTCAAACTCTAACGTCAACTTCAATAAATTCATCATTAATTTTGACCATGTTTATTTTTGAGTCTCGTTTCTCTGATATCAGACTATATGTTACCCCAATTTTCATTCGAAAAACCATATTCAGACCAAAGCTCAAGTGGAATGAATGTGCCTCGGGAGTAGAATCACTATCATCAGGAAACATAAACTGGTATAAAGATGGTTCAAAAATAGATGTAGAAAAAGGAGCAGGAATATATGGAGTGAGGCCAAAAAGGAACATTATTGTTCCACTTGGCAATAACACAAGCTGAGACACATGCCATAATGACATGCATATAAAAAATTAATCTGGATAGTGGCCACATCTATAATCTATTACACAGCCAGAGCGCAATGAAAGCTCTAAATTCAGTACAGATAAAGTCAAAGCAGGTTTGGGAATGCCTTCAGACCTTCAATTGAGTGGCGAAACATAAGAAGGTTACACTTGTGTGGTTAACTGGAAAATAGTACCTGCGGAATAGAGGGCAATGAAAAGCCAAGACAAGCATCTGAATCACCATTCACAAGCCCATTAAGTGTTTAGTATTAGCCAACTTCTCTCTTAATGTTCATCTACGAAAGGAAATTTGCCAGCCAAGCTTGGTACGAAAGAAAATTTGCCAGCCAAACTTGGTACGAAAGAAAATGTGTCAGCCACGCTTGGTGCGAAATTCACCAAGTCACATAACTCTTCATAGAAATACAGATGATTCAAATGCACTCCTAGACCTACTGCTAAGAAGAGAAACAATGTATTCGGAAAAATCCAGAGAGATTACCAGATTTGACTTGCCTCGATTTTTCACCACACTAGAAAATATGAAGGAGATAATAGGGGCTGCTTTTCGAACATTGACTCTTCAAATGTTATTAAATGTTAAGCAATATTTCAAAAATAGAGGTGAACAGGGTGATCGTCAAATCGAGCACCAACTATGAACTAACTACATTTGTGTTTCATATTTTGTTGTTGTTGATAACTTAATTTCAGTGATCACCAAATATTTTCAATGAAGTGAAGTATAACAACTGTAATAGGTAAGAATTCTGTAAACAAATCAAATGAATGTCGTGTCAAAGCTATCTTGATTCAAAGAATGCATTAAAATAACTACTATTTGAGAAAGTCAATATCTGAAAAACTATTCATATTCAGGTTAGGTGTATAGGGAGCCCCAATATGAAATGAAAGGTAGTTGAATTTTCTATTACTCAGATTAAACAAATTTAGAGGGTTTTATTTGAAATGACAAAGTTATCTTCGTTCAAAATTATAAAAAAGCTTCATTGACTTTTAAACATTCTGTACAATTTTAAGAAACGGGTTGTATCAAATGCCCAATTCTTCTTTCATATATGGTCAGATTTCGAAGTGGTGATTTCTATGCATGTTGATGTTATTTAGTTTTCGTAAAAAAATCAATAACTCGAGAACGGTTAGAGTTGGATACATAAAACCTCATGTGAAATCACATTATTTTTTCCTGACCATTTCAAAAGTGTAACAAAATACATGGTTTTTCATTTGAAGTAACACATCTTTGATGTGTCCCACTTTTTTCAGCAACCCTGTACACTCCAAAATAATTTCCTGTTGTAGCTCTAATCAATATACATATAAAGAAAAGGACAGACTCCCGAAAAAATAAATGGTTTGGCTCACAGGAACCGTGTCGTATGGGGTGCTCCACCCTGTATATGTTTTGCTATCAACATATCAAAATTATCGATAATAATTTGTTTGTACCTTGAATCGTTCAAGGTTTCAACCTCCTCTAGTAATTTTTTGAGAAACCCGTTACATTATATTATGCATTTTTCGATTTAGGGACTTCTCATGTCATCCGCAGTACGCCACTGCCTGTGAGCATTCTTCAATCATCTATTGGAGGTTAATATTGTGGGTGGCTAAGAGAAGAACACGTACCATCGCGTACTGGGCATTTTATATTTAAATGTTGCATGATTAACTCGTATTAAATAAACGTAACGGACTCTTAAAGGTTTGGTTATAATTTATTTTTTATTGTCTATTGTCTACGAAACATCTCACGCCATTACGAACTCAATTTCTTCGATTGTCATAAATCTTTCTTTACATAGCCTCAGTATTTATTTCACAGATAGGT